>CM076680.1:157247423-157906923 GCA_038501925.1 Xenopus petersii
ATTCGCCATCTAAAACCTGCCGAATTGCTGTTTTAGCCTATGGGGGACCTCCTAGAACCCATTTAGAGTAAATTGGTGGACTTTGAAAAAAGACCAACCGAAATTAAACAAATCGAATTTGATCAAATGCGCTATTCCTTCGATTTGAATTCGGCCGAATACGGACCTATTCTATCAAAAATGGACCTATTTGACTCGAAAAAACGACGACTTAATTTCGGTTGGTCTTTTTGAATTCGAATTTCGCCATTTTTTCAATTCGAAATTCGACCCTTGATAAATATGCCCCTGAATAGCAAAACTATAAATTTTCCAATACATTTTCATAATTCCAATATACAAATATTAGATCAATCCGCTTCCACCAAAGAAATCAGACATTATTATGATCTCTGCTTGTTTAAGAGATTCAAATTTAGACTTAGTACTGAAAAATATAGAAGAGAATATATATGGTTAAGTGATTACAATACTTTGACTTATTTAGCAAAAAGGAAAGAGATAATAATTCTCATTTGAGATTTAACGATTAGCTTTGAGGTTAATTATGGAATTCATGGCATTTTTTATTTGGTTTTATTAGTTTTTCTTTTTTTTTTGTCTTGCCTTTTTGTTTATACTTTGAAAGTTTATTTAAGTTACCTTATTGATACTAAAGGGGTTATTTATTAAAGGTAAGCTCACAATTTAAACAAACTTGGAAATCTGAATGTAAAAAACTAGATTGAATGCATTTATGATTGAATTATTTTTTATCGAGTTTATCGACTAAAACCAGTGTAAAATCTTGAAGGCAAAAAACATTTTCAAATGGTTAAAGGGACCTCTACCATTGCCTGGAGTATTTTCAGATATGGACTTTTAGCAGCTTAATGGCATAATAAATCTTGAAATTTTTGAGGTTTTTTTTCCTGAAAAATTTAAGTTTTTTAGGGAAACTATCCTTGGAAAACTTGAATTGTTCGAGAAAACACAACCTGTCCTGTAAAGGGCAACTATCATGAAAATTAAAATTTATTAAAAGCTTCCTCATACTCATACTGAAATAAGTTTTCTAAATACAATCAATTATAAAATTCTGCATTGTTTCTGAAATAATCAAGTTCATCTTCACTATTCCTCTCTCAGCATCTATTTCTCTTCATTCTCTCCTCATTCAGGGTGTCAGATAATCATTGACAGTTAGATCCAATATATCTTATAGGAGGGCTCCTTTTGGTTATTAAAAATGTTTTTAAAAATTTTTAGTGTTTTTTTTTTTTTTAATTGAATTTCTTTCTGTACAGGCCCCTGACTAATTCTCACTCAAGACAAAAGACATGTTGCCATGGGCAATGAGCCAGACTGGATGGCTAAAATGTTTTTTAAAAATGAATAAATAAATGAAAAAGAAAAATAATAATGAATGCTAACATAAAAATAAAGAATAATGATAAATATAAAACTGTAACATACAAATATGCAATACAACAAAACATTAAATAACAATAATAATTAACAAATAATAAATCAAACATACAGAATCAAATAAAAAATAATAATAATTATATCCATAATAATCATAAAGCATAAAAGTAAATACATAATAATACATAAAATACATATTAAATCAAATGTATATTATAAAAATAATAAATAAAAAAAATAATAAATTAAAAAAAAACATAATCCTCAATTCATTACAATAAATAAAAGGAAAACAAATTCCAATTACCTTATGGCAACATTAAAGGGATTCTGTCATGATTTTTATGCTGTAGTTTTTATTTCTCGAATTACACTGTTTACACTGCAAATAATTCCCTCTACTGTATAAAATTTTATTCTTGAACCAACAAGTGTATTTTTTAGTTGTAATATTGGTGTGTAGGTGCATCTCAGGTCATTTTGCCTGGTCATGTGCTTTCAGAAAGAGCCAGCACTTTAGGATGGAACTGCTTTCTGGTAGGCTGTTGTTTCTCCTACTCAATGTAACTGAATGTGTCGCAGTGGGACCTGGATTTTAGTATTGAGTGTTGTTCTTAGATCTACCAGGGAGCTGTTATCTTGTGTTAGGGAGCTGCTATCTGGTTTCCTTCACATTGTTCTGTTGTTAGGCTGATGGGGGAGGGAGTTGGGTGATATGATTGAAATTTGCAGTACAGCAGTAAGGAGTGACTGAAGTGTATCAGAGCACAAGTCACATGACTGGGGGCAGCTGGGAAACTGACAATATGTCTAGCCCCATGTCAGATTTCAAAATTAAATATAAAAAAATCTGTTTGCTCTTTTGAGAAATGGATTTCAGTGCAGAATTCTGCTGGGGCAGCACTATTAACTAATGTGTTTTGAAAATACATGTTTTCCCATGACAGTATCCCTTTAAGAACATCAGCAAAATACACTTTAATACTGAAACTTGGAGAGTTAAAAGTAGGAAGGCAGATGTTGCTAATCTAAATCCCCCAAACCCCCAAAACAGTTGGAGTAAAAACATGTAGAGGCATGAGAGTCATCTGAACTACAAACCACTGTAAATGCCAATTAAAGGCCTAATCTCTCCGCCTCGCACCCCACAAATGAGGCCTCGCACTTTCCATTACAGCTTTTCTGCTGAATTTTAACAAAAGAGATTTTCCTTCTGTAATCAATGTGAAAAAAAATGAAAAGCGCATTGAAATAAAATATTAATCGAGCAGCCTAATTAAACCAGTAAAATCTTTCTTCCATTTCCAAGAAATGCTTTTAACGCAGCGGGGGCCCCCCTCTAATCTCCCCCCAGAGTGCAGAATGGTTCCGTTTAACCACGTCATTGTTCCACGTGCCTTAATAAGGATATTGCACAGTTAGCGGGATGTTACTGGCGGATTAATTACATGGTGATGGTAGTAGAGGAGCATTGATCTGTGCTTGTCTACAGGCATGGAAAATTCAAGGCATAGAATTAAGTAAGAAACAATTTGCTACTCTGCAAGACCAAACCCCCCACCCACGCATTTTACTGGGTCCATGCCAGAGAAACATGAAAGGAGATTTGTTTGGAATATTTCGCTTTTTGGTGCCTATACTGGTACAGTTTTATGTTATCTCTCTGGACAGACTATGTGCAAACTTAGGGGATGTTCTCATGAATACTGTTTCTGGAGATTTATATTCCTGGCCTTATGTGAACCAGTGTCTGTATACCGTTTGAGTTACTACGTCATACCAGAGACTGTCTTATTTTAAGGTGAATTATATCACAACAAGAGGTCCATATCTCCCTACTATACCTGCTATCCCACACTCCCTTCCCAGAAACTATTATCCCACTGTTACTATAGGCACCATCTCTCCCTACTATACCTGCTATCCCACAGTCCCTTCCCAGAAACTTTTATCCTACTGTTACTATGGGCACCATCTCTCCCTACTATACCTACTATCCCACAGTCACACTCCCTTCCCAGAGACTATTATCCCACTGTTACTATAAGCACCATCTCTCCCTACTATACCTGCTATCCCACAGTCACACTCCCTTCCCAGAGACTATTATCCCACTGTTACTATAGGCACCATCTCTCCCTACTATACCTGCTATCCCACAGTCACACTCCCTTCCCAGAGACTATTATCCACTGTTACTATAGACACCATCTCTCCCTACTATACCTGCTATCCCACAGTCACACTCCCTTCCCAGAGACTATTATACACTGTTACTATAAGCACCATCTCTCCCTACTATACCTGCTATCCCACAGTCACACTCCCTTCCCAGAGACTATTATCCACTGTTACTATAGGCACCATATCTCCCTACTATACCTGCTATCCCACAGTCACACTCCCTTCCCAGAGACTATTATCCCACTGTTACTATAGACACCATCTCTCCTTACTATACCTGCTATGCCACAGTCACACTCCCTTCCCAGAGACTATTATCCACTGTTACTATAGGCACCATCTCTCCCTACTATACCTGCTATCCCACAGTCACACTCCCTTCCCAGAGACTATTATCCACTGTTACTATAGGCACCATCTCTCCCTACTATACCTGCTATCCCACAGTCACACTCCCTTCCCAGAGACTATTATCCACTGTTACTATAGGCACCATCTCTCCCTACTATACCTGCTATCCCACAGTCACACTCCCTTCCCAGAGACTATTATCCCACTGTTACTCTAGGCACCATCTCTCCCTACTATACCTGCTATACCACAGCCACACTCCCTTCCCAGAGACTATTATCCCACTGTTACTATAGGCACCATCTCTCCCTACTATACCTGTTATACCACAGTCACAGTCCCTTCCTGGAGGCTACTATCCCTACTGCTACTATAGGCACAATTAAGAAGCTTCCACAGTCAAGACATACAATGTTAGTAAATTAAGAAGCCCAACTTCCCCATTTCTTGGGACCCTACCCTAACAACCAGCTCAGAATAGCAGAGCATGATTAGACTAATCAATGTATCCCTGCTGTCCAACCTTTGGCATTAGAACCTGCAGACCTTTTAACCAACATGTTGTTACACATGGAATTTCAATGATTTATCCCAAGTGAGCTTTAAAGCCTTTAGAAAAGCAGCCATTTAAAATGCCATTAGAGATAATCCTCTCAGCAGAAGGAAAACAGTCTGTGCAGAATTCGGAAAAAGTCAGAACATGTTCCTATTAACCTGTATAAGCAATCTTAACTCTTCCTACACTAAAAGGAAAAACTGTCCATGCAACAGATAAGAGAGAGATTGGGGGTGGGAGAGATGCATGAATAGAACCTGTACTGTATATATTTATTTATTAACTTGGGAAAACAGTGACATTGAAACTACTTTAACTTGGCAGCTTCCTGTTTTTGTGGAGCAATTATTGAAGGAGGAAAAGGCAGTTCATCAAATACAACAAACACAAAACAAATAAAATGTATAAAGATCTCCTCCTTATCTGTAAGCCTAAGACATGGACCACAACTGGGAAAATGGAGGGTTATACAGGGTTCATTGTCTCTAAACAATTTTGATTACAGGGAAAACATGGGGTAATAGTCAGTGACCCCAGAAACCAGATTGATTGTCGAACCATATTTTTAATTGCTATTACAATTTTATTACAGCAGCTTATAGGAAGCTTGCGAACATAATTAAAAGATCTGAAAATCATAAAAAGCATCTACACTTTGGTTTTGAATGCTATTGTCTACAATATAACAATCAATATTAACTACAACTCCCAGCATCCTCTGCCAACCCTCTCCTGATATCCCTGCCCTAAATGCTTTACAAGCCTATGGGATTTCCCAATATCATTAGTTCATTAGCAACAAGCTATTAAACTGATCTACTGATTAAAGCGAATATACTTTTGCCTCCGATCAATATAACAATCAATCGGCTGTGTCTCTTCCTGACAATAAATGTGTTTCTCAAGGGGGCCGAACACATATTTTTTAGCTTTAACAAGAAGTCTAAACTGCCGGGCGCATTCTGCCTTTAATCCCACAGCCTGAATAGGGCAGTAGGTAGGATTTTGGAATCCAGTAATGGGGCAATTGGCTCTTGAGCCGAGATAGAAAGATAAGTAATAAATAACTGACAATATATATATATATATATATATATATATATATGTACAATTGAGAGAAGGTGGTCAGAAAGGAATCTGAGATTATTTTCAGCACCTTGGACAGTGCCCAGCTGCTGGAATCCTTGGCTCAGTTTAAAGCAATTAAAGTAGTAGCAGTATGGCATTTCCCAAGTTACCGCAGGCCAGTTATCTGCCGTATCACCCAGACATTCTCCTAAACATGCCCAGAATCCCAGCTTGCACATAGGCTGCCGACTAATACAGTCACGGTGGCTTAACTCTACTGCTGCTTTTTGTCTGGAGCAAACAGAACCCTGGCATTGACTCCTCTACATTCTCTTACTGGCAAATCTGAGATAAAGTAGCAGGGTGTCTAATGACTTGTCTGCTGGCAGCTCCCTCACAACAACCTCACGTCAATTTGCAACAGCAATTTAAAAGAAAGTCCACGCATACATACATATATAGTGGGATATTGTATTAGTGGCTAGAAACAGAACTTGCTACAGCTCCCTGCTTACTTGCATAGGATTCTTTAGGGCATATTTAGCAAGATGGGCAGGACTGCCGCTTACAATGGGGATCAGATAGGATCTGTGCAGCCACTAGGACAGAATGCTCTGTTATACAGATAGCTAGAATCTCAGCCATAAAGCAGGACAGGACTGCTGCTTACAATGGGGATCAGATAGGATCTGTGCAGCCACTGGGACAGAATGCTCTGTTATACAAATAGCTAGAATCTCAGCCATAAAGCAAGGCAGGACTGCTGTTGCACAAGACAACAGCGTTGGTGGGCCTGGACCCCCAAGTCCAACACTGTACATGTGTCTTGTACTGTTGCTGGGGAGGGGACAGAATGCCCTGTATAAGGGGTTTAGTTCTCCTTTAATTCATTACTTTAGATTATAACATTTAGCCTGCCAGATCTTTACTTCCACCCACAATGCTGTTATACTCTACTGGAAAAGAAGGTAGTGTACCAACACCCACGATTCAAGGCCTGTGCCACGGCCTCTGTCCCTTAGAGGCTAGAGCAGCTGCAAATTCTTTCAGGTTGTGGACAATCAGGCTCAACAACTGCAAATACTGTGTTGCAAGTTTATTTAACACAACATGTTTCGAGCGGTGGCTCTTTTTCAAGTGTTAGATCAGTGCACATTACACATATGTTTTAAACCCAGTTACGACCCACCCCCTTGACGTGATAGGGTGCATTAAGAGATTGACACGATGAGGTCACTGCTATTGGGGTTTTTTTTTTTTTTTTTTTTTTTTTTTTTTTTTGTAGCCTGACCCCACATCCGACAAAGTTCATCTGTGTTCTGTGAAGAACTCAATAGTCCTTGGTATCCAAAGTTAGTCCAATAAGTGAATAAAAAAGTGAAAGAAGAAGGCTGTCGAATTAGCCTCAAACATACACTTAACCCCTTGTATTGCAATTCAGCCTACAAAAGAGTCCAAGTAGCTTTCAACATTCATTGTAAATTCATATACATGAAAAATCATTATAGGTTTGTAAACCATAATTTAATCATAAATACATATCTTTCTGACCAAAACTTTTCTTTATATATATATATATTGTGGACCTGCCCCATGTATCTTACCAATCAGTAGTTTTGCTAATGTAGAAAATCTTTTCTATCTTACATTCAGACTATAGGGCAGCCGCTTCCAATCGTTGCTGAAATGGATAAAGAACAAAATTAATCACTGAATACATGTTAAAGGAAGCATGCAACGCTCCATTGGTCATTCATGCCTGTGGGAATCAGGCTATTCAGTTTTTTTATCCATATTGCCTCTTTTTGTAACATTATTTTCCTAATGTCACCTCCCCTATGTGGTGACTCTACCACCTCCAATACCAACCATTTTAACTGTGATACATGATGTTTGTTCATATTAAAGTGGCGTGAAACGGGGGTATCAGTAGCTGTATCTTTCTTAAAGTTACGAATGTCCCCTTTATGTTCCTTTATCCTTTCTTTCACTTTACGTATGGTTTGTCCAACATACACTATGCCGCACGGGCATTTTAACATGTAAACTACTTGCTCTGACTCACATGTTGCATAGCTGTGTAGTTGGATTTTATTGCCTTTTGTCGGGTGTTGTACTTTATCTCCTTTTATAATAGAAGGACAGCAGACACAATTTAAACATGGGAATGTTCCTACCACTGGCTTACCCTTAAAGATTTTTTGCATTCGGTTTTGTTTAGGTTCTGCTGGGCACAAAATATCTCTCATTGTATACCCCCTTTTATAGCAAAATAATGGCATGTCTGTAATGGTTTTACTCATAGTTTTATCATTTTGTACAATTGGCCAAAATTTTCTAACTATGTTCTCAACTTTCTTGCTATGTGTCCCATAAGTACTGACTAAGGGGATTCTATTTGTTTCGTTGTTCTTAGGTTTCTCTATTAACAATGTTTCCCTTGGGATCTGCTCAATCTCTCTTGCTATAGAGACCAATCTTTTTTTCTGATACCCCTTTTCCGTAAGTCTGTCAATTAAATCACATGCAGCCTTTTCATAGTTTTTATCCTCTGAGGTAATTCTCCTGGCTCTCAAGAACTGGCCTTTGGGAATAGCATTAATGCATTTTGGGTTATGAAAACTTGTTGCATTTAAAAGGTTATTACGATCTGTACTTTTTCGGTAAAGATCTGTACAGATCTTTCCTTGTTTCAGGGTAAGTTGGACGTCTAGGAAGTTCAGGGACCCTTTTCCTATCTCTGTAGTAAATTTTATGGTGGGGTGGCTGTCATTGGCTTCGTTAACCATTTCATGGAACTTTTCGATCGCGCCCTCCCAGATTACTAGGATATCATCCACATATCTCTGGTAGGTTACAATGTGCTGTTTATATCTGTGCTGTAAGAAAAACTTCTTTTCCAGATGATAAACAAACAGGTTTGCAAAGGCAGGGGCGACCGCTGCCCCCATTGATGTGCCTTGGGACTGCCAGTAGTAATCCCCTTTAATTCTAAAGTAGTTCTTTTTCAAGACTATACTAAGGCAGTCCAGTAGGAAGTATATTAAACTGTTAGGCAAATTTGTCTCTAGGAGATATTCTTCTATATACAATAACCCCTCTTCCTGTGGTATTGAAGTGTACAGACTTTCGATATCTATACTACACAGGGTACACTGCTCACTTAGACACTCCAAATTGTTAAGCCTTCTTAATAACTCACTCGTATCTTTCAAGCAATTAGGTATTTGTTTAACCAGTGGTTGAAGATAAAAATCTACAAATTTGCTAAGGGGTTCTAACACAGAACCTATTCCAGATACGATTGGACGGCCGGGGGGGTTTTCCAAGGATTTGTGTACTTTAGGTAGTAAGTACAACACCGGGGTCCTTGGGTATTCAGTAGTTAAAAAATCTGCAGTTTTTTTACTAATAATATTATTCATCATTGCATCATTCACCATATACAATATTTCGTTTTTTATGTCATTAGTAGGGTCCTTATGTATCTTACTATAATGACCTGGGGTATTTATTTGTCTCATGACCTCTTTTTCATACATAGATTTATCCATTACGACTATAGCGCCCCCTTTATCCGCTTTTTTGATTATTATTGAATCATTATTTTTCAATTTTTTCAGGGCTGCTCTTTCGTTAAAAGATAAATTATGTTTAAATCTGTGTGCAGAGTCAAACTCTTTTTTGACTTCAGAGATGACCACAAATTCAAATGCACTTAAGGCTTCATTGTTTACATTAGGCATAAAATTACTCGTTTTTTTATAAGGACATGTATCCCCCTTATTTTGATTGCAAACAGGTGTATTATCAGTTTTGGAAAAACACATTTTTAACTTTAAATTCCTTAAAAATTTTTGAAAGTCAATTTCCCAAGATGAAAATTCCACTGGGTAGGTGGGAACAAAACCAAGGCCTTTGTTCAGCACTTTCTCTTCTGCAGGAGTAAGTTTATAAGAAGAGATATTCAATACAATGTTATTTACCTTATTTACTTTTTCCTGCTCGGGTATTGTTCTCTTGGGATAGGTGCCCTTGGATTTTTCTTCTTTTTTGAGCTTCCGTATGTTCCTCCTAAAAAAGCCTGATTAAAGCTGCTGCTGGAGGATGCTGTCGACAGGTTACTCCTGCTGCTATCCGTTGAGTGATCTCTGCTTTGCTGCGGGAAGTCGCGTCCTCCCCTCCTGTCTGTGTCACTTGTATGCTGCCTAGGTGCTGGTCGGAACTGTTCCTGCTGAGGATCTTGCAGTCCGGTCTGGCGTCTGTAGCCTCTACCGCTGCCACTCTGTTGTCCCCGCTGTTTCCTCCGTTCCTCCCGCCACGTATACACGCGGTGTTCCTGATGGTCCCTGGCGTCGCGTTCAAACTTCCGCTGCTTCCTCTCTACCAACTTCTCGCGATGTTTGTGTAACAGCTCAGCGTGTTCAGCGAGAATATTGTTGGTAGCGTCTTCTCCCTTCGTAGCAGTTACCTTTTGTTTCAGGTCTGTAATTTTCTGGCTGACAATCTTAGCCTTTTCCTGCAGACGCTCTATTGTTAGGACCATAAGGTCTAGGCTACATTTATTGCAGATTTCTTCCCAGCGTTTGGTCAGTGCTGGATCGTCTGTACACAGATTAGGTTGCAAGTTAACCCTTAATCCTCTCGGGATAAATCTTGCTTTCACATACTGTGCAAGTGATGAGATATGTAGGTTTATGGTTACTTCATTTTTTTGAAAACTATACAGTTCTCGCGCTGAATCACTTCTTTCAGGTCTGTTTTCCAATAAAGTGATGTTATCCTCTATGCCTTCCAATATCTCTTGGATTTGTTGTTCGCTGTAAGCGAATGTAGAGGCTCCCACGTCTGTCTGGCTGGGATTCATAGATGTGTTTGAAATCGTGCTGCTTCACTGGTACTAATAGGGACTTACATTCGACTGGAAAAGAAGGTAGTGTACCAACACCCACGATTCAAGGCCTGTGCCACGGCCTCTGTCCCTTAGAGGCTAGAGCAGCTGCAAATTCTTTCAGGTTGTGGACAATCAGGCTCAACAACTGCAAATACTGTGTTGCAAGTTTATTTAACACAACATGTTTCGAGCGGTGGCTCTTTTTCAAGTGTTAGATCAGTGCACATTACACATATGTTTTAAACCCAGTTACGACCCACCCCCTTGACGTGATAGGGTGCATTAAGAGATTGACACGATGAGGTCACTGCTATTGGGGTTTTTTTTTTTTTTTTTTTTTTTTTTTTTTGTAGCCTGACCCCACATCCGACAAAGTTCATCTGTGTTCTGTGAAGAACTCAATAGTCCTTGGTATCCAAAGTTAGTCCAATAAGTGAATAAAAAAGTGAAAGAAGAAGGCTGTCGAATTAGCCTCAAACATACACTTAACCCCTTGTATTGCAATTCAGCCTACAAAAGAGTCCAAGTAGCTTTCAACATTCATTGTAAATTCATATACATGAAAAATCATTATAGGTTTGTAAACCATAATTTAATCATAAATACATATCTTTCTGACCAAAACTTTTCTTTATATATATATATATTGTGGACCTGCCCCATGTATCTTACCAATCAGTAGTTTTGCTAATGTAGAAAATCTTTTCTATCTTACATTCAGACTATAGGGCAGCCGCTTCCAATCGTTGCTGAAATGGATAAAGAACAAAATTAATCACTGAATACATGTTAAAGGAAGCATGCAACGCTCCATTGGTCATTCATGCCTGTGGGAATCAGGCTATTCAGTTTTTTTATCCATATTGCCTCTTTTTGTAACATTATTTTCCTAATGTCACCTCCCCTATGTGGTGACTCTACCACCTCCAATACCAACCATTTTAACTGTGATACATGATGTTTGTTCATATTAAAGTGGCGTGAAACGGGGGTATCAGTAGCTGTATCTTTCTTAAAGTTACGAATGTCCCCTTTATGTTCCTTTATCCTTTCTTTCACTTTACGTATGGTTTGTCCAACATACACTATGCCGCACGGGCATTTTAACATGTAAACTACTTGCTCTGACTCACATGTTGCATAGCTGTGTAGTTGGATTTTATTGCCTTTTGTCGGGTGTTGTACTTTATCTCCTTTTATAATAGAAGGACAGCAGACACAATTTAAACATGGGAATGTTCCTACCACTGGCTTACCCTTAAAGATTTTTTGCATTCGGTTTTGTTTAGGTTCTGCTGGGCACAAAATATCTCTCATTGTATACCCCCTTTTATAGCAAAATAATGGCATGTCTGTAATGGTTTTTAAGTGCATTTGAATTTGTGGTCATCTCTGAAGTCAAAAAAGAGTTTGACTCTGCACACAGATTTAAACATAATTTATCTTTTAACGAAAGAGCAGCCCTGAAAAAATTGAAAAATAATGATTCAATAATAATCAAAAAAGCGGATAAAGGGGGCGCTATAGTCGTAATGGATAAATCTATGTATGAAAAAGAGGTCATGAGACAAATAAATACCCCAGGTCATTATAGTAAGATACATAAGGACCCTACTAATGACATAAAAAACGAAATATTGTATATGGTGAATGATGCAATGATGAATAATATTATTAGTAAAAAAACTGCAGATTTTTTAACTACTGAATACCCAAGGACCCCGGTGTTGTACTTACTACCTAAAGTACACAAATCCTTGGAAAACCCCCCCGGCCGTCCAATCGTATCTGGAATAGGTTCTGTGTTAGAACCCCTTAGCAAATTTGTAGATTTTTATCTTCAACCACTGGTTAAACAAATACCTAATTGCTTGAAAGATACGAGTGAGTTATTAAGAAGGCTTAACAATTTGGAGTGTCTAAGTGAGCAGTGTACCCTGTGTAGTATAGATATCGAAAGTCTGTACACTTCAATACCACAGGAAGAGGGGTTATTGTATATAGAAGAATATCTCCTAGAGACAAATTTGCCTAACAGTTTAATATACTTCCTACTGGACTGCCTTAGTATAGTCTTGAAAAAGAACTACTTTAGAATTAAAGGGGATTACTACTGGCAGTCCCAAGGCACATCAATGGGGGCAGCGGTCGCCCCTGCCTTTGCAAACCTGTTTGTTTATCATCTGGAAAAGAAGTTTTTCTTACAGCACAGATATAAACAGCACATTGTAACCTACCAGAGATATGTGGATGATATCCTAGTAATCTGGGAGGGCGCGATCGAAAAGTTCCATGAAATGGTTAACGAAGCCAATGACAGCCACCCCACCATAAAATTTACTACAGAGATAGGAAAAGGGTCCCTGAACTTCCTAGACGTCCAACTTACCCTGAAACAAGGAAAGATCTGTACAGATCTTTACCGAAAAAGTACAGATCGTAATAACCTTTTAAATGCAACAAGTTTTCATAACCCAAAATGCATTAATGCTATTCCCAAAGGCCAGTTCTTGAGAGCCAGGAGAATTACCTCAGAGGATAAAAACTATGAAAAGGCTGCATGTGATTTAATTGACAGACTTACGGAAAAGGGGTATCAGAAAAAAAGATTGGTCTCTATAGCAAGAGAGATTGAGCAGATCCCAAGGGAAACATTGTTAATAGAGAAACCTAAGAACAACGAAACAAATAGAATCCCCTTAGTCAGTACTTATGGGACACATAGCAAGAAAGTTGAGAACATAGTTAGAAAATTTTGGCCAATTGTACAAAATGATAAAACTATGAGTAAAACCATTACAGACATGCCATTATTTTGCTATAAAAGGGGGTATACAATGAGAGATATTTTGTGCCCAGCAGAACCTAAACAAAACCGAATGCAAAAAATCTTTAAGGGTAAGCCAGTGGTAGGAACATTCCCATGTTTAAATTGTGTCTGCTGTCCTTCTATTATAAAAGGAGATAAAGTACAACACCCGACAAAAGGCAATAAAATCCAACTACACAGCTATGCAACATGTGAGTCAGAGCAAGTAGTTTACATGTTAAAATGCCCGTGCGGCATAGTGTATGTTGGACAAACCATACGTAAAGTGAAAGAAAGGATAAAGGAACATAAAGGGGACATTCGTAACTTTAAGAAAGATACAGCTACTGATACCCCCGTTTCACGCCACTTTAATATGAACAAACATCATGTATCACAGTTAAAATGGTTGGTATTGGAGGTGGTAGAGTCACCACATAGGGGAGGTGACATTAGGAAAATAATGTTACAAAAAGAGGCAATATGGATAAAAAAACTGAATAGCCTGATTCCCACAGGCATGAATGACCAATGGAGCGTTGCATGCTTCCTTTAACATGTATTCAGTGATTAATTTTGTTCTTTATCCATTTCAGCAACGATTGGAAGCGGCTGCCCTATAGTCTGAATGTAAGATAGAAAAGATTTTCTACATTAGCAAAACTACTGATTGGTAAGATACATGGGGCAGGTCCACAATATATATATATATAAAGAAAAGTTTTGGTCAGAAAGATATGTATTTATGATTAAATTATGGTTTACAAACCTATAATGATTTTTCATGTATATGAATTTACAATGAATGTTGAAAGCTACTTGGACTCTTTTGTAGGCTGAATTGCAATACAAGGGGTTAAGTGTATGTTTGAGGCTAATTCGACAGCCTTCTTCTTTCACTTTTTTATTCACTTATTGGACTAACTTTGGATACCAAGGACTATTGAGTTCTTCACAGAACACAGATGAACTTTGTCGGATGTGGGGTCAGGCTACAAAAAAAAAAAAAAAAAAAAAAAAACCCCAATAGCAGTGACCTCATCGTGTCAATCTCTTAATGCACCCTATCACGTCAAGGGGGTGGGTCGTAACTGGGTTTAAAACATATGTGTAATGTGCACTGATCTAACACTTGAAAAAGAGCCACCGCTCGAAACATGTTGTGTTAAATAAACTTGCAACACAGTATTTGCAGTTGTTGAGCCTGATTGTCCACAACCTGAAAGAATTTGCAGCTGTTATACTCTAGTGCTGACTGATGAGGATATCATTTCTTCCTAACTATGCACCTGTGCCATTTATAGTCTTTTCCTCCATTAATTAATCCTGACCCTATGTATAGGAATTCTTTACAAGACCGAAGTGAGCATTTTGCCATAAACTTAGTTGCACCTGATATGCTCATAGAACAAAAGCCAAACCCAGGGCCCTCACAGCCCTGTGCCCTTGAAGATGCCCCAGTATCTCCCCATCTACTTTTCTGCTGATTCCCTGCAAATGCTCTGTGCTGCTGTCACTTACCTGAGCTTAGGGACACGCTCACAATATTTATATATATATATATATATATATATATATATATCAATATCACAGGCACAATACAAGGCTGATCAGTAGTGATTAGTAGTAGTCAGATTCACATTATATGGCATAGAAATCAGTGCAGTCTGCATCAGAATTGAATTATAAACAGTCCTGAAGTATCAGCTTCTATGACAGTTGAATCTCACTTTCTGCTTGATAATTTCCCCCGACCCCTAAGCTTAGCTTCTTCCCAGCAGCCCAGAGCTCACTGAGCATGTGCAGAGCCACTAACACACAAAAGATGCCTAACAAGATCCACGATGGGGAACTGCTGGGAACAACTTTGTTGAACTGGTACAGTAAGTTCCAGATGAAAAAATACAGCATTGTGGGGATCATTTAAAATGCCCAACGCAGTGTGTAAAGTTTTGTTCTTTTAATAACGGTTATTATCTGTGAGTAAAATCATGAGATATATAGTCCCCCGGGGATCAACCCGATGCACAGAAACACTTCTCTACCTGCGCGTTTTATACTTCCCTGTTGAACTGATTTTTTAATTATTCCCTGATTAGAATCAGGTAATTAATGACTAAAATACACAGTCAGCTCCAATGATAATTACATCTGGTAATGAGCGTTTTGATCGGTGTTTGTGTTACCCTGCGCTATAACAATAATAATAATGAGAAGCAAAACTTTATGGACTGCAGTGAATTGTATTTCTTATCATTGCGGGTTAGTGACTGTTCCATATAGATACAAGGGGCACCTTCATTGTTTATATGTGTGTGTGGTAGTGCTGTTTATACAAAGCATAATGTGCCTCCTACTGTCATTTTTGATTATATAAGGGTTCCACCCTCATGCTCTCATAATTATTAGGGTTAGGGTTATTAGGGTTTATATGCTTTATTATCTGCCGATTTGTGCCCTGGGTACACCTGGAACTTGTACTGTGACTGTTACCCCAATGTTTTTATTTGTAACCTTGTTGTTACCCCAATGTCTATATATCTGTAACCTTGTTATTAGCTAAGGGGGCCCAGCCTGAAGGCCAGTTAGGGGGAGATTTGGGGTGAGTGTTTATTTGTGCCCTGGGTACCCCTGGAACTATAGCAGGGTGACTGTTACCCCAATGTTTCTATATATCTGTAACCTTGTTATGAGCAAAGGGGGTCCAACCTGAAGGCCAGTTTGGGTGAGATTTGGGGGTGAGTGTTTATTTGTGCCCTGGGTACCCCTGGAACTATAGCAGGGTGACTGTTACCCCAATGTTTCTACATATCTGTAACCTTGTTATGAGCAAAGGGGGTCCAACCTGAAGGCCAGTTAGGGTGAGATTTGGGGGTGAGTGCTTATTTGTGCTCTGGGTACCCCTGGAACTATAGCAGAGGGACTGTTACCCCAATGTTTCTATATATCTGTAACCTTGTTATGAGCTAAGGGGGCCCAGCCTGAATGCCAGTTAGGGGGAGATTTGGGGTGAGTGTTTATTTGTGCCCTGGGTACCCCTGGAACTATAGCAGGGTGTCTGTTACCCCAATGTTTCTATATATCTGTGAGTTAAAGTGGGGGCAGCATTTATTACACAGATCCTATAACCCTGGATCCATCAGACTGCCACACAATATAATATCTGGCTTTAAGTGCTGTGTTTTCAAATGTTCCTCCCCATACACACACATACAGACGAGGTCCCCTTTAACAGTACAATTTAGCACTGGTTAAGTCGCGGTTGGATAGATGTTGAAGCTCAAACTCGGAAAGGTCGACTCGCATGAACCTTGTTTGTGGTTATATTGATCGGATCCCTTCTGTAGCAGCTGAAGTAGAAAAGGTAGAGTGTATCTTACTTACCGAGTGCCTTTCCCAGCAGGGAATCATTATTACAGTGGCACTTCATAGAGCTGCCTTCGGAAATGTAACCTTCCCGGCTCCCTCTTCACTCCCATTCTGAATGGCTCAGTGCTCTGGCAGCAATCAGCCTCCGCACACTCAAGGCAAAGACACTTCTCTCGAGAGGCACAATAATTAAAGGTACTGCTCATTTGTTCGTAAATTGAAGGGAAGCCTGGAAATCGGAATTTGTGAGTTTTCTTATTTTTTTCCCCCCTTTCTATCTTAGCTCTGCATAAAGGTCATAAAGATCTTATACATTTCCCAGGGGCATTAAACGCAATATACTGCAGAGGAGAAATATCTGCCAGAGCTTTTTATTGTACCTCCATGGTACGTAGCCTATCAGGCAAAAATGATAGAACTCAAGGTCAAGGCAGTCTGCTGAGCAAATGCATCTTAGTGTCAAAGGTAGAACTGATGCTGCTTGGCAAATTCTGCCCTATATATGAATATATATTTCCTTATCAAACTGAAAAGCCATCCTAAAGCTGAAATCCTTCTGTCGTTATTAATGGTGCTTAATGATCAGTTATTACTCATCATGCCTGTTCCTAATGATGCACTACCTTTCACCGAGAGACCAATTAGAGGACAAAGAAGAATATTCTGCATTCTTGGGAGCAGCCTGAACAGGGGGGCTATGGGAAAAGGCAACTGGCCAATCAGAGTGCCAGTAGACCAAGGCCCTTGTGGGTCCAAGCCTAAGAAAATTGTCATTGGCCAATCATGAGAGAATGTTAACGAAGTTTTGAGGCGTTTAAACCAACATCAATGAATTTCCCTAAAAAAAACAGGGTGTATTATGTATTATTTTTTTTTAATGGAATAATGCATTGAATTGGCACTGTATTTATACTGCCGTGTATTCTGGGGTATTACACAAGCAATTGGCACTGTATTTATTTTTCCATGTGTTCTGGGGTAATATACATGGAATTGGCACATATATGGTATCCTCCCGTGTTTTGTGACCTATCATACATGGAACTGGCACTGAATTCATGTTGCATCCAGAAAGCTCTGAATTACAGGAAGGCCATCTCCCATTTTGTCCAAATAATCCAAGTTTTTAAAAATGATTTCCTTTTTCTATGTACAGGTATGGAACCTGTTATCCAGAATGTTCAGAACCAGGTGTTTTACGGATAAAAATTTGGATCATCATACTTTAAGTTTACTAGAAAACAATTAAACCATTAAATAAACCCAACAGGCTGGGTGTGCTTCCAATATGGATTCGTTATATCCTTGTTGGGATTAAGTACAAGGAAATATTTTTTTAAAAATGGATAATAGGTTTCTGGATAACGGATTCTATACCTGTAGTAATAAAACAGTACCTTGTACTTGATCGAAACTAAGATATAATTAAACCTTATTGGAGGCAAAACAAGCCTATTGGGTTTATTTAATATTCACATAATTGTGTAGTAGATTTAAGGTATGGTGATCCAAATTATGGAAAGATCCATTATCTGAAACCCCCAGGTCCCGAACATTTTCGATGACATATCCCATGCCTATACATGGAATAGGCACTGAATTTATCCTGCCATGTATTCAAGACTACTATACATGGAAATGACCCTTGCATGATACAGGTATGGGACCTGTAATCCAGAAATTTGGGACCTGGGGTTTTCCAGATACTGGATCTTTCCGTAATCTGGGTCTTCATGCCTTAAATCTACAAGAAAATCATGCAAACGTTAAATAAACCCATTAGGCCTCTAATAAGGATTAATTATATCTTAGTTTGGATCAAGTACAAGGTAATGTTTTATTTTTACAAATTGTTTTTATAAAGTTGGATTATTATGATAAAATAGAGTCTATGGGAGATGGCCTTCCTGTAATTTGGAGCTTTCTGGATAACGGATACCATACCCACATAAAGGAATCTGTGTAGAAAATGCCTTTAATTAGCCTCACTAACCATAAAGTCACCCTTTGACCATCTTGCATTATCTAATTGCTGTGAGAGTGGGCCCATGTTGTTACTTTCTCTGGTGGGCCTTAAAAGACCCTGTCCAACATTGATTGGTAAGTAAGGTTGTGTCAAATTAGGTAAATAACAATGGAGTCTTTTGCAATGCTGAAACCAGGAACACAAAGAAAAAGTGAGATATTAGAGATCCAGGATTCCGCCCAAGCACAGAACTTTTGCAGGCTTTGGATTCAGCCATTTTTTTATTGTTCTCAAATCTGAACATGTAAAATAGGGTTCAGGTTCAGTTTGGTATTCAGCCAGCTTCAAAAATTCTGGTTTCACTGCATCTCTAAAAAATAAACATTCCACTGCCAGTATTTCCATCAGACAAAGGAGAAGATATGCCGGCCCTTTAATGCACCATTTATTGTGAATGAGAATGAACTAGTCATGTGCTGAAACGTATAAATAGGCAGCAGAAGGAGCGTTGCAGGGAAGCCCACGTACAAGAGATGACATGGATATTCCTGTAGCCTCTTGGATTTGACAAGTGAAGGCTCCGCATGGCCATCCGCTGCCTTGTGGAGAGATAATTGGAAGGGTAGGGACTGTAATTGGCGTGCGAGGGAGTAACAGTTCAAGTCCTGCGTCTCACATTTTCCTGCTTATAACAGCAAAGTGTTTAATCATAGCTCTCCGGCGACCTTTAATAAAGTCCAACTGCTAATAATAACGTCTTGCATAGCCGCGCAACAGTCACACCGCGCTGCGCTCACAATGTGCTCCTGCCTCAGTCACCTTCAGGCTCATATTTGCTGCCCTGGGACAAAGGGAGAATGAGTTAATTGCCCAGAGTGCTCATGCAGAACTGAGCCGGCAATTATTGTGTTATAAGAATTCTCTGTTTAATATGGTCCTTGTGTATCTAAAGGACAAGGCAAATGACATATTAATGCTATCCAAAGTGAATTAGTAGTTCACACCTTTATATGTCAGTGGTGTTCAGGAACGTCCAAGTTGTTCCAGCGACCACTGCTTCTTTTCAATGCATGGGGTGACACCAGAGGCTCTCTATTTCTAGTCCTGTCCCCCCAGAACCCTGAGCATAAAGCATGAGCAGTTGTACACTTCTCAGGACTGAGCATGCTCTGAAAGTCCAACCTAATGTTGTCAGCAGCCAGCCTATTTTAATGTGTTCATCTAGCTTTATGGGGCACAAATGGCACCTATAAATGTAGAGACATGAGAACCAAAAGACAAGGCAAAAATAACCCCAAATACCCTCCTACATTATTAGAGTAAAGGGTTTTTAGTATACAGAGCAGGACCCAAATATTGGTGGGTTACCATAATACCCTTAAACAAACCAATTGTTTCTGCTGTAAGAGAGGGCTTTGTGACATTACCAAATTTTGGGTTGCCCACATATAGTCTACTGTATATAGGAAGGACGCTAGAGGAATAAGGCGGCCATTTAAAATTAAATACTGATAAAAATGTAAATGGGCCATCACCAACCATGGCATTGGGCGTGACTTCTAATCAAGTATTGATGTATTATGGGCAATGCTGAGTGGGTGAAGAACTAAAAGATTGGACATATGAGCAGTAAGTATGGAGTCAGACTGGGCCAACAGGACACTGGGAAAAATCCATGAGCCCTGCTGACCCAGCCAGGAACTGTAGGTGCTCCCCTCGCTCCTCTCATCAAGGCCACAAAAGGTAAAAAAGGTACACGGTGGGGAGGTTGGTGGTGCTCGTCTGGAGGGAGGAGGCCCGTGACTGGGGCGAGGAAGGTAGCAACTGGGGCAGGGATGCAGGTACTTTCTACTCCTTCCAATTACAAATCAGGGAAATCACCAAAGTCTTTGAGATCTGTAACTCTTCAATCTTTGGGCCAGGTTGGAAAATATTAGCATTAAAGTCAGAGGCTTCGGCAGTAACCTGGGGCTGATAAATACGTTGAGCCAACATAAAGTATGATAAATATTTCTGTACTTGGATATAACAGTCACGGCTGCGTCCTCGAGATTCCAACTGTTTCATGGCAAAACGTGACAGCAATAACAGAAGCCTGAATATCAGCAGTGAGAGCTCTCCAAGGCCTACTACCCACTCACACGCTGTCACTTTAATGACCCATAGCAGGTGCAAGGAGAGAGCAAACTAGAAAATAAGCCCTTGAGCTGACTCCTTTCTCCAGGTCTATATGTTTCCTTTATGATATTGATTGCTGCTCGCTCGTCTGCCTGCCATGTTCTGCTGCAAACGTCCGCTCCACTCTCTGAATTACTGAGACTATGGGTAGTCAAATCACATCTTTATTGCTACTGTATGGACTCTGCAACTGCACGTGATGCAATTTGAACCTGATGCGCCACATTGGTTACAAAACGTGGTCCTGTTTGGTAAGTAAGCCACAAGTTGCAGCAGCAGTGAAGCAGCCAGACCCTTGCATGGAGCATCAGTACCTGAGCTTCTATGAGATTCAGTTGGGGCAAGAAGTATGAGCAATATCAAATTGGGGGTCCGGGTTCACCAGGGCTGCTAGCTCAGGGCCCACACACACCTGCCAGGCCCCCAGCTCCATTTGGGTCCTCTGCATGCTGACACTGCAACCCCCCAGGCAGCCACCCACATACCTATATTTTTCCTTTGCAGAAATAATTGGGGGAGGCCAGAGGAGGAGCGTTGTTGTTTTTATAGACACGCGCCTCTCGCCCCTCCCCTTTTGTGACATCATTGGCGTAATGGGACGGCGTAGGTCTATAAAAGTCGTTCTCGGGTGGTGGGTTCTCGGGTCAGTCTTGCGGCTTTGCCTGTCAGGTCATATTTACAGCCCTCGCACCTGCTGGTGGCTTCTTGAGTGTGCGACCTCGGTAAGCACGCTCAAGAAGCCGCCAGCAGGTGCAAGGGGTGTATAGACGTCCCAGGAGTGAGAGGCAAGACTGAGCTACAGCAAGATGATTCATCATGGTCCTTACCGCGGTCACACACTCAAGACAAGAGACGATCAGCATGGAGCTTCAGAAACAGAAGTCACATTAAACAGATGAGAACACTAGCATTTAATAGCGCTATTCAGTGTTTAATTTATTTCAAAGTAGCCCTGCATATACACAATGCACTTCTGTTTGTTGTATTCTGTTGTTGTAACAGTTAAAATTAAAAAAAGGTTAAAGTTTATAAGCTGTGTTATGTTATGCGGCTCCAGACTATTTTTCTTTAGTGTGAGAGGGGCAAAATGGCTCTTTTGATAGTAAAGGTTGCTGACCCCTGTTATAGACAAATAGCAGGGGACCTTTTTACCCATAAAGTGGATCACCGTACCAGAGGCCTCCCCTTTAGACTAGAAGAAAAGAACTTTCATTTGAAGCAACGTAGGGGGTTCTTCACAGTCAGGACAGTGAGGTTGTGGAATGTAGGGCCGGAACTAGGGGTAGGCAGAGTAGGCATGTGCCTAGGGCGCAAAGCTGAGGGGGCGCCAGGCACGTACCTGCTCTGTCGCCTACCCCGTGTCCGGTCCCGTCTCTCCCCGACTGCCACAGGTGGCTTACGCTTCTGCACATATGCGAACACATCTTGCGCATGCGTGCTGGAGTGAAATTTTGTGCATGCGCGCTGGCAAAAAAATCGTGCATGCGCGCTGGCAATTTTTTTTCGCATGCGCAATCAAGCGCGCACAGAGCAGGCGCCATGGCTCGCCAGGTTGCCTAGGGCGCCTGGCCGGGTTGGCCCGGCTCTGGTGGAATACACTGCCGGGTGATGTTGTGATGCTGATTCAGTTAATGACTATAAGAGGGACTTGGATGATTTCTTGGAGAGACATAATATCAAAGGCTATTTTGATAATAAACTCTATAGATAGTAAAGATATGGGGATATAGTATTTATGTGAGGGTATGGAAGGGTTTCATTTGGAGGGGTTGAACTTGATGGACTTTGGATTTTTTCAACCCGATTTAACTATGTAACTATGTAACACTACTATGAGCAAGAACAGCATTTTCCTGGTACAATGTTACACCTAGTCTTAGCCATATATATTCATCCACTTGGTCTTGTCATTCCTCTGTCTATATCTTCTTCTTATTGTTGCCTTTGCTCCTGCCCTGGTCATGTGAACTGTAGCCATTGTTGCTTGGTTGACCTTTTGCCCAGTTGAACTTGACCATGACATTTTCTAGAGAACATAGACCTATCAATCGGAAATGACATGTGAACCCCTAGGTCTCTTATTGACGTTATGAGTGGTCTCAGTAACCAGATGATAACACTGGGAGTTAGAGGGGAGAGAAACCTGTAATGAGTTGAATATCCTTTGTTCGCAGCCTCTTTGTCAAGCTCTTGCCCCCATCATATATGCACTGCACCTTCAGGTCCCGAGCTCCTGGCTTTCCCTTGCGCTATATTTTATTGTCTGAACGGCTATAAAAAGAGCAATTCATCAAGGCGATAAAATTTACAGCCGATTCATGTGTAAACAGTATTTGGGGCTCATAAAATGTTTGTAACTTATGCCGGGTAAGTATGGAGAACAGAAACAACTGGATCAGGAATGCGGAATATAAATATAACATGACTGGGCTTGACAGCGCTGCCTATTGATCCCTTATTCTGCAGATTTATAGCATGGGGGTGAGGAGAATTAAAGGGAAACTCAGTGGCATAAGTAGAACTTACTGGACCTTACAGCAAAATGATTGTTAAAACTGTGTATCGAGTCGGAAAGGAGTTTGGGATCTTAAGTTTTACAGGGAACTCTGAATATGAACCCCTTCTGTAAATGATAAGGATATTAGAAGTCACTGAGTGGTTCTGTGACCATATAAAGACACAAGGCTACAGGCTGAGTTAAACAGGGAATAATGTACCCCCTACTGTAAATTATAAGGATATTAGAAGTAGGGATGCACCGAATCCACTATTTTGGATTCGGCCGAACCCCCGAACCCTTCGTGAAAGATTCGGCCGAATACCGAACCGAATCCGAACCCTAATTTGCATATGCAAATTAGGGGTTGAAAGGGGAAATATTTTTTACTTCCTTGTTTTGTGACAAAAAGTTATGCGATTTCCCTCCCCGCCCCTAATTTGCATATGCAAATTAGGATTCGGATTCGGTTCGGCCGGGCAGAAGGATTCGGCCGAATCCGAATCCTGCTGAAAAAGGCCGAATCCTGGCCGAATCCCGAACCGAATCCTGGATTCGGTGCATCCCTAATTAGAAGTCACTGAGGGGTTGTTCTGTGACCATCTAAAGGCACAAGCCTGCAGGCTGAGTTATACAGGGAACTCTGAGTATCACTCATTTATTATAAGGGATAATGTACCCCCTACTGTAAATGATAAGGATATTAGAATTCACTGAGGGGTTGTGACCATATAAAGACACAAGGCTGCAGGTTGAGTTATACAGGGAACTCTGAGTATCTCTCATGTAATATAAGGGATAATGTACCCCCTATTGTAGGTTATAAGGATCTTAGAAGTCACTGAGGGGTTCTGTGACCATATAACGTCACAAGACTACAGGCTGAGTTATACAGGGAACTCTGAGTATCACTCATGTATTATAAGGGATAATGTACCCCCTGCTGTAAATGATAAGGATATTAGAAGTCACTGTGGGTTTCTGTGACCAGCAGCATGGTGACTGAATGGTTGTTTGATTTGTATAATTTTTGCACACACTCTACCTTCTAATTCTGGGCCTGTACAACTCCCAGCATCCTCAGCCACCAGAAACAGAACAGTAGGTTTTACCCAGGAAGCTGTACAATTAGAAAATGCTGGAGCCATATTGATTCACCATTTGCCTTATTGTCTATTGTTCACTTTATTGTTTACTGATGACTAAACATCCACAAGAAATACGTTTATATTACAAGGCTCTGACAAAAGCACAAAATGTCTGTTCACGGTAAGACTGAAACGGAAAAGACAGAGGGAAGACGACTTCGCTCTTTGTCATTTGCTAAGTGATTTTAGTGACATTTTTCCTATAATCTTCCTCAACCTGTGAATGATATTTATTCTTCTCTTTTTATTTTCTACTTTGCCATTGCCGAAGGAAAGAATGAAATGAATTCATGAAGAACAAATAATCTTACAGATATCCTGAAAACTATTGTGGAGGAGGAGTCACTGAATGAAGATTTGTCGTAGGTCGTCCTCGTGAAATAGACATTGTGTATCCCGTAACCTCCATGTGTCCTTGTTTAACTCTGCCTGTAACTTCCTCATCTGGTTGTATATATATATATACAATATCAAAACAGGGGGGTTGTGGGAGCACTCTAAAGGCTTTAAAGTATATATATATATAAGTATAATAAATGCTATTGCATATGTACCCAAATAGGGGTTATTTTGTTACAAAGTTATGATCATAAAATTGATAAGCCACCATACCACGTCAAGGTAAACCCCGAAAGGCGGTCCCTAACTTATTTTATATTTTATGTGCATTTTAGCATTACCTGTAATCAATGTCCATTGAACGCTGTTTTTTCACTTTTTACAGGTAATGCTAAAATGCACATAAAATATAAAATAAGTTAGGGACCGCCATTCGGGGTTTACCTTGACGTGGTATGGTGGCTTATCAATTTTATGATCATAACTTTGTAACAAAATAACCCCTGTTTTGGGTACATATGCAATAGCATTTATTATACTTATATATATATATATATACTTTAAAGCCTTTAGAGTGCTCCCACAACCCCCCTGTTTTGATATTATATATATATATATACTGTATAAGGCATTGGATTACAGCTGGGAAACCTCACAAGGCAACGGTGCAGTATAGGAGGACATTTCAGTTTGTCTGTTATTTTCAGCAACCTTTAGAGGGGTGCTGGGAGTTGTAAGTTAACAGGCAAATGGCTAGAGGTTGAATGGTCCTACTGAAGGTTGGGAAATTCTAAAATGTTGTCACTAAGTGTTACTGTTCCCATCTTGCCATGATGTCTTTGTCTTAAGCTGGCCATAGATGCAAAGATCCGATCGTTCGAATCTTCGAACAATCAGACTTCCCCATCTCCCGACCTGCCACTAACCTTTCATATCAAATAAAGTAGTAAAAGAACAGATCAGCCGATATTCTGCCCCTACAGCAATCGTACAAAAGTTATGTCTGACAAAAGCTAGTGACAGTCTCCTACTGAAAATCATCAGATCGGCAATACATGCAGAGATATTATTGGTGGCTGACATAAATTTTCTAACCCGACTGAATGACCGATTGGGATGGCATGAAAGATGTCAGGACACTCCAAACACGATCCAAAAATCGTACAAATCAAGGTTTTGTACGATCGGTTCTTTGCATCTATGGCCAGCTTTAACCTACTGCCACCCTATTAGCATACTCTCCTCATCTTGCCCTACTGTCTGCATCTTACTTTAATATGTGCTGCTTCCCCATCTTGTCCTACTGTCTCCATCTTGCCCTACTGTCTCCATCTTGTCCTACTGTCCCCATCATGTCCTGCTGTCTCCATCTTGCCCTACTGTCTCCATCTTGCTCTACTGTCTCAATCTTGCCCTACTGTCCCCATTATGTCCTACTGTCTCCATCTTGCCCTACTGTCTTCATCATGTCCTACTGTCTCTATCGTTTCTTACTGTCTCCATCTTGTCCTACTGTCTCCATCATGTACTACTGTCTCCATCTTGCCCTACTGTCTCCATCTTGCTCTACTATCTCTATCTTGCCCTACTGTCCCCATTATGTCCTACTGTCTCCATCTTGCCCTACTGTCCCCATTTTACCCTATTGTCTCTATCTTGTCCTACTGTCCCCATCATGCCCTACTGTCTCCATCTTGCCCTACTGTCTCCATCTTGCTCTACTGTTTCCATATGGCCCTACTGCCTCCATCTTCCTCTACTGTCTCCATCTTGCCCTACTGTCCCCATAATGTCCTACTGTCTCCATCTTGCCCTTCTGTCTCTTTCTTGCCCTACTGTCTCCATCTTGCCCTACTGTCTCCATCTTTCATTTTACTTTCTATTGTAGTCTTGCATTAGTATGACCTAATTTTAAAATCTTGTCCTACTGTCTCCATCTTGTCCCTACTGTCTCCATCTTGCCTTTTTGAACCCACCCAATGACAACTCTGAGCTGGTCCCACAGCCCAGTGGGGATCATGATTGATTAGCAGCTTCAATATATGGATGGCAGCGGATTATCTTTTCCAAGGGTTTGTGGATAGGATGAGCACTGAAATGATTTTGCATGAGGCAGCAATAATTATTCCTTATGCAATTGAACTGAAATGCATAGTATTTAAATGTTATAACTTAAGTAGACAGAATGGACAGTCTCCTGACAGGCTCATCATTGTATCGACTAGATGAATGCCTTGTTTCATGAATCTTCCCATGAGTGACAGAAATACCATCTGCTATTTTAAACCCTGTTCCTTAACCAGTGGGTTGATAGACCGAAACTTCCAGCATTCTTTTAATTGTCTTTTCGACCATTATTTAAGTTACTCCATTGCCTACGTGAAGGTTCAAGCTTCAGCTTTACCGGCTGAGCACATTCTTTAAAACCTTAATAACCTGAATTTTGCCTGACCTGGAACACATCAAGATAAAAATTGTGTTTGTCCGCTCCACATTTTTGCAATCACTTTAATTGCGCTCAGTTGCAGAGCGTGGTCTCGGCACAGGACTAGGGAGGCTGCTTTATGAGTCCCAGTGCAAGTGTTAAACACACTCTCCTCTCAAGCACTCGGAGGTGACGGCTTGCAAAATAACCGTACAGTTCACAAGGCTTCTGACTTACAGTGCCGCAGTTCCACCATAGCAAGATGCACGGGTATAGCCTCTCTCATGGATTTATTTTCCAAAACTTCATCAAGGATGCGCCTAAAAAAGGCAGTGATGAGCCTTGTGATGAGACATCTGCATTCAGGTTGCTTGTATCAAAACTGAGCCACAGAAACTGTTGGTAATCCGTGGCATTGACAGCAAACAAACAGGCACTAATACTATAATATTGGGCACCTGTATTGGGCACCTAGGTCAATAGCTTCTCACAGTAAGCAGTAATTGGTTTTAGCTCCAATGGCCAACTAGATCAACCAGGGCCTGATCTAGTTAATAACTAGATACATCAGCACTCATTATCTGTTGTGGTTTGGGAAGGGGAGACAAACAACCCCCCAACCCTGTATCATTGCTGCCATCAGCAGGGGACTCACAGTAGCAGGTGGCACTGAAAAGTATCATAACAATGCCAATGATGTACATCCTAAATGCAATAATTGGCTAATACAGCAGTGCATTTTGAAAGAATTGGGCTTATTTGCTAATGACAAAAGGTACAAGAGCTTGAGCATTAACCGGTGCAAAATATCTCTTCTTAGGTGCTATCCATGGAGTAACTGTGCATCTATCACAGTATGGTTCAGGCTGACTCTGCACCTTGTGTCGGATTAAAAATCACTGGGTTACAGAGCTCTCTGGCACAGGGGATGTTTATTGGCAGGAATTAAAGGAGAACATAAACCAAACCAAAGAAGTAGCTAGAAATGTTGTACATTATGTTTTCTGCTTCTGTACCAGCCCAAGGCAACCACATTCCTTTAGCAGTAAAGATCTGTGTCTCCAAAGATGCCCCAGTAGCTCCCCATCTTCTTTTCTGCTGATTCACTGCACATGCTCTGTGCTGCTGTCACTTACTGAGCTTAGGGACCCACTCACAAAATACAGTACACATAGAATAGAAATGTCACAATATAAGGCTGATTAGTAATTAATACAGATAATTACTACATGGCAGCACAGAAACCAGTGCAATTAGCATCAGAATTTAATAATCAGCCCTGTAGCATCAGCTTATATTACAGGGGAACCTCATTTTCTGCTGGATAATTAGTGACGAGCCCTAAGCTTAGCTTCTCAACAGCCAATCAGAGCCCACTGAGCATGTGAGTGTCACAGACACTTTCCAAGATGGTGACCCCCTGTGACAAGTTTGAAGTCCTGGATCATTGCTGCTATTGACAAGCTGAAACTTTAGGCTTGTGCAATAAGTTCAGTATATAAAATATGGCATTTTTAGCCACATTAATTTTTAGGGTTTAGTTCTCATTTAAGTAGAGGATAGCCCAGAACTTGGTGGCCCTCCTTAGCTTGCCTATCCTTCTAGGAGTGCCACCAACCTTCCATCCTTCTTTATGCAGCTTAACAGCACTACATGCAGCTCACTGTGCAACCCCCAGCCAAATTCCAAAGTGCAAAGAACATGATGGTTGTGCCCCTCTTTACATAAATGTGAAGCTCAATGCCAAACATAGTCACCCTGATAATAACAAAACACTGAGCTCACACTCGGTCATGCTCAAACAATAATAATAACTGGTGCGTTCAATCATCTTTACACTCACTTAATTGGGTTGTTCACCTTTGAGTTTACTATTAGTATAACATAGAAATTAATTGTCTAAGGCAATTTGCAATATGTCTTCATTATTTGCATTTTTGTTATAATTATTTAACTTTTTGTTTAGCGACTCTCCAGTTTGGAATTCCAGCAATTATAGAAGCAATTGCTAGGGTGCAAATTACCTTAGCAACCAGGGACTGAATGAGAGACTGGAATATGAATAGGAGGGGCCTGAACAGAGAAATAAGTCATAAAAAGTAACAAGTGGAAGCAACGTATTCCAATTCTAGGTGTCCAATGATGTTACTTACCCCAGGTATAGTAACTGGCGACCCTCATCATTATTTGTACTTTCGTTTTTTTTTTTTTTAAAAGATAAATAAGCAGATAAACTGTATATTCCCCAAACTAAGACAACACCTATTATTTTTTCCCTCTTATTAATCATTTCTCAGATTTCTAACTGAATATTAACGGCTGATTTCACAATCCATTCCAAGGTGATAATGCAATATCTTCATACAAACCTCTTGTTAAACAGACTTCATTTATACCAAGTCTTTTAACTTTCTTCACACTTCCAACAAATGTGCAAATATGTTCCCAGGCAATTACACCCACAGAACAGCTATTCCGAATCCTTTGTGCAACGCTCTCAATAATAATAAAACTGGAAATACTTTGGGTGATTCTTAACATATTTTATCTGCCTGCTCATTCATTTACTGCTTAGTTGGAGCTATTGTATAAATGGCCTGCTGCCGAAGTTACCTGCTTACCTATGTATACTGTACTCTGCCACAAGGTCAGGGAACTCTGAGTATCATGTATTATAAGGGATAATATACCCCCTACTGTAAATGATAAGGATATTAGAAGTCACTGAGGGGTTCTGTGACCATATAAAGGCACAAGGCTGCAGGCTGAGTTATACAGGGAACTCTGAGTATCACTCATGTATTATAAGGGATAATGTACCCCCTACTGTAAATGATAAGGATATTAGAAGTCACCGAGGGGTTCTGTGACCATTTAAAGGCACAAGGCTGCAGGCTGAGTTATACAGGGAACTCTGGGTATCACTCATGTATTGTAAGGGATAATGTACCCCCTACTGTAAATTATAAGGATATTAGAAGTTACTGGTTCTCTGACCATATAAAGACAATAAAGAACACAACACACATTTTACATCTTATTTATAGGCTTATTTCCTGCCACATACTCTCTCCCCTATTTCTAGCCTATCAGGAATTTCTCTTCTATTCTACAATGTACATTTGGCAACGAATTTGATATTAATTGCTTCTTAAACACTCCATTAAAGGGGTAGTTCACCTTTGAATTAACTTTTTAATTAGCCCTTATTTTTTCCTTTTCATATTTTTTTAATTGTTTGCCTTCTCCTTCTGACTCTTTCCAGGTCACATTTACAGATAAATGCTCTGTAAGGCTACAAATTTAAAGTCACTGCTAATTTTTATTACTCCTCTTTCCGTTCAGACCCTCTCCTATTTATATAGCAGTCTCTTATTAAGATCAATCTTTGGTTGCTAGAGTAAAATAGACCCTAGCAACCAGATTGCTGAAATTGCAAACTGGAGAGAGGTTGAAATGACTCAAAAACCACAAATGATAAAAAAAAAAGAAAACCAATTGCAAACTGTAAAGATGTAATAATCTTTAAAAATGTAAAGATTATTAATATTCATGGATATCCATGAATATTAATAATCTTTTTCTGTGCAGGTTTATGGGAAGCACACAATGCTAAGAAAAATGTTCATACATGAAATTTTCACGCTAGAAAAAAATGTAAAATTAATTTTTAATGTAATTGTAATTTGTTTAACCCAAATACCTCATATTTATTGCAGTGAGCAGGGCATGTAGTGAGCAGGGCATATAAAGAATTGCTGAGGGCCAGCAAAAAAATCCAACATCTCATAGAAGTGACAGAATAAAATTTGGGCCCCTGAGATTCCACTTTTTTTTATCGTTATTTGGAATAGGAACTGTGTGCGGTTTTAACAGAACTACTTTAGAACCAACGAGAAGGCCTCAAAGCCTTGGGAGAGTCATTACTCGTTCCTTGCAGAAGTGCTAAATATACGGAGCACAGAAGGAGACACTCTGGGGGGCATCGATCACTTCCAGAGAGGAAATATCTCACATATATTTACAGCACAGGACAAGAAACAAGAAGAGGGAAAAGCTGCTGTAATTTCTTCTTCCGGAGATTTATTAGGGTGAAGTGATTTTAGAAATAACTTTACGGAGGGACCACTTGTAATGTACCTGCTGTAAGTACACAGAGCTCTGGGAAATCAAGATTCTGCTCCTTCAGGAGAACAGAGAAATATTGGCGTAGAGCTAAATCCTCTGAAATTTTAACACCCAGCGTAGGGGAGGGTGAGGGCTTATATACCCCTAGGCACCACAGTTGTTATTTAAATATAAATAAATCAAACATTATTTGAGGGTCATCATAAAGACCAGTCTCCTTAGGCTCCACATATAGTTCAGATATTACTGTTACTGTTACCCCAATGTTTCTACATATCTGTAACCTTGTTATGAGCTAATGAGGCCCAGCCTGAAGGCCAGTTAGGGGGAGATTTGGGGTGAGTTTTATCTGTCACCTGGGTACCCCTGGAACTATAGCAGGGTGACTGTTAACCCAAATGTTTTTATATATCTGTAACCTTGTTATGAGCTAAGGGGGCTCAGCCTGAAGGTCAGTTAGGGGGAGATTTGGGGTGAGTGCTTATTTGTGCCCTGGGTACCCCTGGAACTATAGCAGGGCGACTGTTAAACCAAATGTTTTTATATATCTGTAACCTTGTTATGAGCTAAGGGGGCTCAGCCTGAAGGCCAGTTAGGGTGAGATTTGGGGGGGGGGGTGTTTATTTGTGCCCTGGGTACCCCTGTAATTATAGCAGGGTGAATGTTACCCCAATGTTTCTATATATCTGTAACCTTGTTATGAGCTAAGGGGGTCCAGTCTGAAGGCCAGTTAAGGGGAGAATTTGGGTGAGTTCTTGTATGTGCTCTGGGTACCCCTGGAACTATAGCAGGGTGACTAATACATATATATAATTCCATAACACAATCTCATAAATCACAGTTTCAGCACATGATGGGGGGGGAGGGAAGGTTTCTCAGAGAAATGATGAGTTAGTATGGGAATTACAACAAGAGCTCTTAGAGACTCGGCTCTCAACAGGGCTTGTTAATATGTTGCCTCTGGCAGATATATTAGCCAAATCGGTCAAAGGAATTCTTAGCAGTTCACAACAGCAATCACAGTAATTAAACAAACACAGTCAGGCGCAGGTTTATTAAAAGGGTTTGAGGCAGGGAGATCCGAAAAGATGATATCAGCTCAGAGACACATCACTTATATTTTTTATTTCTTGGCATCGGAATTATTCATAAATCAAAGCTGAGCAGTTGTTTCCTCAACAGGATTCAGTACAAACTTGCAACTATATTTGGGGTCAGTGCAGCAACTGTGTAGTCATCTCAAAGGGTAAAAAAAACCTTATTTTTTTATTATACATGTATTCTTTATTTAAATATAATTCTTATTTATTCTTATATTTAAATATAAATTAAAACTTCTCTGTCTATTTGTATTTATACACATGGGTTGATTAATGTTTTTGCATATTTTTTCACATCTTTCTTAATGACATGCTTTTGGCACTCGTTTGCCCCAATGTGCATTTGTTTGGCTCCCCTGGAAGATTCCTCTACTGCGACTTGTGTGATGTGAATTTCAAATACTGCTTAACATTTACCTATTCTGCGACATTTTACAAAGATATTTTCTTCTTTCTGCTTGTTGCTCTGGCTGATGATTTTTGGAGGGTGAAAAACGGTTCTGCCTGAAAGAACCGGGAGCAACGCAGACAGCATGTCCTTTCCCAACAGACCCTTGTCAGGAATAAAAATGACTGTGCTGCCAGCTTTCTATTCATATTAGCAATGTGTGGGAGGATCGGGTCGAGTAGCCCAGAGCTGCCAATCATGTACTGACTTATAAACAGATGGTCAGTAAATGTTACCTGCTATAGGTTCCTAGACATGTCAAAAGTCAGCATAAACTGAACAGTTGGGCACAAAGTATTGCTGCAAATGTGAATGCATATTGGACATATCTACATAAATGGTGCCCGATGGGAAGCTGTGATTGAATGACAAGCATGCCATGGACAGAGGAGGCTGACCAAACTGCATGAAGATTGTTTGTTGGTCAGGTACGACTAAGCCAATATTGATTGACCACAATATAAAGCCGACCATAAACATCGAGATTCACTTGTTTGATGAACCCCCTGCCACAAACTGGGTCAAATCAGCTGATCCAATCGTATGCTAAACAGCAGGCCTATGGAGACTTTCCAAAGAAGCACTTCATCACCTGCTGATAGATAAAGACCTGACTTTCTGCCAGATATCAATTGGGTAGGCCTATCAATTGGTCCTATACACAACCCAGTTAGCTGCTAACTGTCAGCAGTTGACAGTTGGCCTATGTATGACAAGCTTAAAAAACAAGAAACCACTCCACCATGACCCCTAGTATGTGTAGTCATGGTGTTATTAATATTAATAATGCACTTAAAGAAAAAGAAAGAAGTCCCAATGTTAAAACCTATAAGGTTTTTGTCTGAACAGTAGTGATGGGTGAATAAATTTGCATGGATTTCCATTTGGATTTGCGAAACCTTGCCAATAATTTGCTGGTGGTACCTCCACCTCATGGTGTTATCAGCCACCAGAGAAATGTATGGTTCACATAGCACTCCAACCACATGACAATTTGTTGGATGACTGCCATGTGACCAGGGTCAGACCTGGCGGACAGGATACCAGGAAAAAAACACAGTGGGCCCCGCCGTCCCAGACCCAATCCCTGCACTACCTGATGTGCAGCAAAACAGGTGCACACACTTAGGGTGCAGGTGGGGGGTGGCAGCAGAGAGGACTTTGTGGCTGGGGTACTGCTGGGAGATGGTTTGGGGGGGCACCTGAGGCTGCATGCCTGGTGGGCCCTGGGCCCCCCAGTCTGACACTGTATGTGACTATCCATCTACTCATTCAATCCTGAGAGCTTTGCGGTCGATCTAGTCTGATACAAACCGCTGACAGGTACTTTATAGGTATAACGAATTTAAAGGGGTTCTTCACCTTTGAGTTAACTTTTAATATAATGTTGAGAGTGGAATTCTGAGACAATTTTCAAATGGATTTAATTTTTTATTATTTGTGTTTTTTGCGTTATTTAGCTTTTTATTCAGCAGCTCTCCAGTTCGCAATATCAGCAATTTGGTTGCTAGGGTCCAAATTACCCCTGCAACCATGCATTGATTTGAATAAGAGACTGGAATATAAATAGGAGAGACCTGAATAGAAAGATGAGTAATTAAAAGCAGCAATAACAATACATTAGTAGCTTTACAGAGCATTTTAGATGGGGTCAGTGACCCCCCATTTGAAAGCTGAAAAGAAGAAAGGCAAATAATTAAAAAATGAATATAAAAAAATAAATAATGATGGCCAATTGAAAAGTTGCTTAGAATTGACAATTATATAACATACTAAAAGTTAACTTAAAGGTGAACCACCCTTTTAACCTACCCCCATTAAAAATAAATCTCTTGAATATTAGACGGTTATTTAAAATGACTTTTTTCTTTCATTGCGGGTGGAGTTGCCCTTTAACTGGCTATTACTAAGGTATTTATACTGTGTTTGTTTTCACTGCAGCTGCCATTAAGTGCAGCACAAACAATGCAACTAAAAGAAAGAAACATAATTTCTGTTTCTTTTACAGCACAAAAGACAGAATTCTGCTCAGATTTACAGTGCCTTCATATTTTCTCAGAGAGGTGAGAGGTACTTCATAAAATATCAAGCAGACAATATCAAAAGCCCCTTTTCTCTCTCTCCCGTCTCCCTCCCCATGAAGTGCGGCGCTAAAATCATTTACCATCTGAGAATATTTGAACAGAGTCCATTGCAAAGATACTTACATTCCCAAAGCCTAAGATTTATTAGTCAGGACTGTTGTTCCAAACAGATTCTCTGCCCTCGTTCCCTGAGCATAAAAACATCAGCAGCGGCAGATAAAACATTAAATCTGCTCTAGAGGCGAGCGAATATCCACATCCTCCGTTGAACTTAAAGGGGGGAGTATAAACAGAAGTAAAAGTTTCTCTAATGAAAGAAAATATAATTCTAAACACCTTTCCAATATACATTCAATAGATATTCTCAAAGATTTTAAAGTTATTTGTAAATGGAACTGTCGTTGAGAGCAAAGTGTTCATGGCCATTTTAATACGGCTGGTTCTGTAAGTTGATACAATGTAACAAAAGGCAGCTGTATAGGCAGGCACAGCTGAGCCGATACATTGTTTCAAAAGAGAGAGCAAAAAGGGATGCACAGACACTGCTGTCAACAGCAATTTTATTTATAAATAACTTTAAAACCATTAGAAATGTGTCATTCATGTATATTGGGAAGTTGCTGAGAATTGCAGTTTCTTTCATAAGGCAGCCTTTTAATTTGGGGTTTGTTTCGCCTTTAAGATATCAAAGTGATATTCCTTCCCCACCCCACTTGGATTTAATTGCAAAGCCTTGGCAGGTTGAGGCTGTTTTTCGATGCTTAAAATCACACCATGAAGCCATATGGCTGAAAAAAACACATTTTCTTTTGAGCGAGAGAGTTTTGCACTTAAAGGCACTTTCCAGAAACAGATAATCTAGTGAAAAAGAAGAAAAATCACCAGAAATACAGATTGGCTCGGAGGTAGAGACGCTAAGGCTTGTTAATTTGATTTTGTTGTTTTGGAGCGGGAGGAAAGGGTCTCTAACTGGCTGGAGATGGGATTAACTAGCTGATTGCAGAAATTCTCCCAGGCACAATGTTACTTGCTTCTTGAGATTTAGGGCAATGACACACAGAGTGATTTCATGCATTTAGGCACTCACCCTTCCATTGCCCTAAATTCTAATTGTCTGGGTCCTACCAGGTGAGTCCCAAAATGTTTGCAATCACCTTGTGTGCCATTGTCTTATGCAAACTGTCCATTTAAGGCTGGTGTGACCAACTATGACGGTGGAGACTGGGGCATGTAAAAAAGTGGGAATGTCTACCCGATATATCTGATACCTTAACATGAATGTTATATCCTTGACATTCTTGCAACTTTTCTGTCTGTAACCTTGTTATTATCTAAAGGGAACTAAGGGCAACTTTACCAAATGTTGGACCTCACGGTGACTTGTACTGAGTCTAAAAACATCTGATCTTGGGTATATTTGTATCAGAAATCCAAGCCTGCTGTAAGAGGTGCCAGTATCACTTCAAATAGAGAGATGCTTAGATGTCTTCCTACCAGCAGTGTTCCTCAGCGGGAACAGGGGGAAAAAAAGAAGTCATTCTGTGCTGTGAGTGCCGTCTGTGAATGTTAATGACATCCATCAGCAGAAAACGTAGAGAGTCAAGCCATTCCTCCATAGACAGTCTAACGACTGTGGGGAGGTATCAGTAGGCTCAAGCCATCTGTCAATAGCTAAGGGGAAGCTCTTATATCAGACTTTGTTTCTTCATTCATCGTCTCTGTCAACAAGGCCTATTTATGAACATCTGAAGTCTCTATTTAATAAAATATAAGCCCCCCAATATATATATATATATATATATATATATATATATATATAAAACAACAAAAGAAGTCCGCACTCATAGGTTTTGCTTCACAAGACCTTTGAGTGTGGACTTCTTTTGTTGTTTGTGATTATGACCCCATGTTCCAGCACCTAGGCGTTTACAAGTACTCTGAGTGCACCTACAGTATCTGTATATATATATATATATATATATATATATATATATATATATACACATAACAAACAAGGGAAAGTTGTGCTCACCACTAATTTTTAAAACCATTAGGCGGGGGTGCAATGAGGCTGTGACCACAAAATACATATAGACAAATACAAGAGTCCTCTGCACTCAACCCATTATCAATATATTTAAGACATTGAGACATTTTGTGCATACTGCTACTGAAAAATGCCTTACCCTTTAAACAAAACAGGGATTGTTTGTCCATATATTGCAATATATTTAAGCTGGCCAACTATGTCAAAGTCATCCCATATCTGGCCAGTATATTCTGCAGAAGGAATAACTGGAAAAGACCAAATGAAAACATTCTAGGAGGGGTTAGGATATTAACCGTGGATGGAATTCCCAAATAACACCCTCTTGCTCCTACATTCCTTTAAGTTAACATTTTACAAAACAATTTTTTTTTTGCCAAACAAACTCCAGATACAGGTGTTGACTTTTCAACCCTGTTTTTTAGAAATGACTAACTGCATTTCAAGAACCTTATTGCTGGAAATCATTTGCTTATAACGCAGTGACCTTAATAAAAACAAGACCACCACTAGGGAAGGATGAAGAAATTTCAGTTTAAGGGGGTACAAATTGAAGACTTTCCATTGAAATTCTTATAACTTATATCTTTCTTTATTTATGTCTTTCTTTGAGTTTCATTATTCTCAGCCAATGGCCACCAAGCTTATCATACATGGAAGATATGACGCATTATTCCTTAGCACCAAAGCCTTCTTCAAAATGATGTTCCAATCACTAAGAACCATGCAGTTCTACATTCAGCCCTTAAAGGTTCAGTGGAATATGTTATTTCTGCACAAACACTACTCAGACCTTGCGTATATTGGTGATAATCCTCCATTTATTCTATATTTTCTTTTACAAGGCAAATACATGGCACGTCTTCAGATTTCATTTCATCCACCCAGAAACGTTTTTATTTAGCTACAAATCAAGAGCCAGGGATTCCCACCAGGGTGACATAACCTCTCAGTTATATAGATGTTTCAATCGTTGTAATTTAGTTAAGCTCGGGTTTTGCCAATTGGCGGTAATGAAAACCATCTGAACTGATAAAAAAAGCTGCTTTATCTCATAACGCTACGAATAAAGATCTGTTTGGAAAATAATATCAACAGAATGTTTTGGATCGGCTCATGCATCCCATCCAATTTCGTTTTCACTTGTTTTTAATTCCTCTTGGCTCATTGTGATTCCCTTTTTTATTAGAACAAGCCGAATCGTTCTGTTGTACAAACGGCTTAGTAAATAGCTGTTTATATTGTGTATCTATTGTACAATGAAGAACTAGATGCAGTATATCAACTATTGCAACCTAGGGATGTGCAAACTAGTGATGTGTGGGCTAGCCCGGTTTACCTGCAGGTTGGGCTGGTTCAGGCCGACCTCACTGGACTTTTTGCGGGTCTTTTGCCTGCTCTCCACTCCCACGACTGCAGGCTTCCGACTTCCGGTTTTATAGGCACGCTCCCCTTTTGTGAAGTCGTCAGCGAGCGGGTCTATAAATGGAGGGGGGAAGTCAGGTGAGGGTGGGAGCAGGTCAGGCGGGTGGGGGTATGGGTCAAGTTTTTCCCCAGTGCAACCCATGTCATCCCTGGAGAAAGGTTAGCCTATTTTGAGAAAAAGAGGCTTTAAAATAGTTTCTTCTGAAATTATTACCCTACACCAGGGCCATATTTATATATAGGCCCCCTCCCCACCCTCCGCCATGGATTTCCATATGAAAATCCTGGGTCGGAGCTGAGGGGGGTGAGAGGTAGGGAGTCAGAGAAAGACTGTGGAAGGGACGTAGTGCGCATGGTGCACTGACGTCACTTCCGATGATTTTGTTGCGTGTCATTGGTGAGCACGGCACGTGACGTCAGCCTGTATGGCGCGTGCTACGTGTGATGTCAGCGCATTGCCATATGACGTCAGCGTGTACGACGTAGAGGCGTGTTTAGGTCCGATGCCTACAATGTAGGGGTGCTCTGCCAATGAGGTGAGTTTAGGCACTCACCTCAGGCGGCAACGCCCCCCCTTGTTGCCAGGGGCGGCACAAATGCTGCTCCTGATAACTAAGAGCCGAATTTCTGGTTTTCAACCCAGAAATTTGGCTCTTCTAGTGGACCCCCCCAACCCCGTCCACTACTGAAGGTGAGTGCCGTGGGGGAGGCGGGGGCAGCAAAAACAAAGGCCACCTGCTAGGACGGCATCGGACCTAAATACATCCCTGCCCTACGTAGGAGACCTGGCAATTCATAGACCTGTCCTGGAAAGGTTGTGCTCTTTCTTTCCATTGTTCTGTTACTGTGCTTTCCTTAGTGAAACAGAGCAGCTTCCCCAGACCATGCATAACTTCTCCACTGTTCTGTGACTATGCTGGGCTTTTGAGGGACAGAGCAGATTCCCCCCCCCCAGAAGTTCCAAACTCCAAAACTATCATGCATGGAATGGAAGCCCTTTATTAGAAACACCTATTGCATATAAAATAAACAGTGGTTTTGCCAGCCTTTGCAGAGATCATTGATTGCTGCAGTAGACAATTAAGGGAAGCCTCTTAAGTCATCTGCACATTTACTTTTATTTTCTGTATTCTTTACTCTTACATTTTATTTCCCACCCCATATGCATGGAATTCTACATGTATGGGAGTCCTGATTTTAGTTTTTGCCATAAGTGGAAGGTCACAGACCACCTATGATTTAGACTCTATGCTGTATTTATTTATTCCTAGTCATGCCATAGGATTGTTAACTGACACACTGAGTTATTGGCTGCTGCATGCTGAGTTCTGATTTGATGGGATAGATTTATAATACACCCTTGCTGGAGTCTCTATATTTATTGATAGCTATATATTTCTCTTTGACTCCAGCTGTTACATTTATTAGATCATCTTCATAATCACTACACCATGTGCATATTTATCTCTTGCCTAGGGTACCTCTTGGTATTTTTATGGAACTGTTATACCCGAGTGCGTTTGGGTTTGCTCCTGGTACTGTGTTCTCATTACAAAAATATAATGTAGAGGGAAAAAGTGGCTGTAGTGGTAAAGAATTTTTTTAAAAAAAAGTTTCAATGAAAACAATGAAGCTGCTTTGTAATAAAATTACTTTTAGAATTCGATACAATAGTTGCTAACATTTTTTTACCAACTTAGTTACCAAATTGCAATAGTTATTCCTGATACATTAGGGTTGGAGGTTCAAAATCGGTATTTGACCAAATCTTTGGTAAAGGATTCCATACTTGGAAGAAGCTTCAACAATCCTAATTTTAGTAAATCAGCAGCCAGCCTTACTGAGCAGCTACTGGAAAACACAAGGTTGGACTAGACCGTCGAACACTGGGTTGTCCTGGCCTTCATAGACCACAGGCCAGTCCCCTACACCTGGCCACCCACTCAAATTTAAGGAGAAGGAAGGTTTTAAGCAGTTAGTGGTAGGTAAGAAGCCTTCACAGGAGTGGCCCCCAAGGAGGAGGGCCCTGGAGGTTGCAAGGAAGTCACTTCAAGTTACAGTCCGGTGGGCCCCTGATGTCCCAGTCCGACACTAGAAAGGGAACAAACCAATTAATTTTCCATCCCTGAATTTTAGAAGAGTTTTTTAAAATAGGAAGGGACCAAAAATAGTGATTATTTGGGGTGTACTTCATGGTTTGTGAAGCTGAATTACCACTTTAAGGAATATTATTTACACTATTGAATATAAGATGGGACACATAACTGTGAGTTTTACTGGATTCAATTCCTTTCTGGTTTCTGACATTATACCTTACGGGAAACTGCTGACAAAGTAGAATTCAATTTTTTTCTGGATACAGTTACAGGGAGATACGGTTGCCTGCCAAACTAAAGTAGATTTGGCTCAGTCTTTAGACTTAATGGCAACCTGATACTTGGAAGGGAAGAAGCCACAGGAAGGAAAGATGTAGAGTCACAGTCTCCTTTCAGTGGTTCATCATGACAAGGGAAAGCTCAGCAAAATGAGAATGAAAACCTGTTCTCATGACAGCTTTGCCTTGTCACAATGAAAGAGATTGGAGCCAATAACAACCATTTTTTGGGTGCACCTCTTTTTAAGGTGTAAACCAGCAGTCTTGTAGTATAAAAAAATGTAATGCTGCAGGGCCACTGCTATTACTCCCAATAGTTTTTGCCTTACTTTCATTCTAATGGATAAAGTTCACGTTCAGCACCATGGACAGCTGCCTTAATTCCAACAACTGCAATTCGCCCCATTACGCGAAATTTGTTCTAAATGCAATTCACCTTGGTCCATGCCAAGGTAATCTGCATATTCCTACCCACAATTCCTAGCTGCAGTCAAAATCATGCATTTTTTTGTGTGGAACTGCTAAATTTCCACACAGCCTTTAAGTCCTAGGAGATGTTTTAATAAAGCTTCTCTCTCCTTATAATTTGCAGTAACGTTTTTTTTTAACACTAAAATAGTTATTAAAATAGAAATAGTTATTCCTCCTGAGAATACTCAGTCCTCACACTGCCAAACGCATATGCCTATTTTATTGTGTATTAAGATCAAGGCAGGCTTGTCTGCGTGTTGGCATCAAGCTGTTATCTTTTAGTTCTCTGTCTGTGCTAAGCCTCCCCCCACCTAGCAGAAAGATTTATCTGGTGATATAATACAAATATCCGCAGAATCCATATGCAGTACGAGACACAAAGCTGTACATAGTCAATAATAGCAGCCAACTCGGCAAGTCCAGACCTAGTCAGCGGCTTAGTAGCCCACGTATGGGCCTTTCTGTCAGCCTGCCAGACAAATATCAGAAAGAAAACTGGTCACATATCCATTGATACACATTATAAAATCAGACAAGGGCAGCATTGGTACATAGTGATGGGAGAATCTGTGCCGGTTTACCGAAAGTGCGCAAAATGGCGAAAAATTCATGAAACGCGTTGAAGTCAATGGGTGTCTAAATAATTTTGACGTGCGAAAATTTTGACGCGAGCGACTATTCTGACAGCGACTATTTTGTCCAAAGTCGATGGCTGTCCGAATAATTTTGATGCGCAACAATTTTATGCGAGAGACTATTCTGTGGCCCTCCAATTTTTTTTTTGTCGCGGCGGATTATCCGCTCGTGAACAATTTCGCAAATTTATTCTCTGGTGGCGAACCTCGGAATATTCGCCGCAAATTCGCATCTGGCGAATCAATTTGCCCATCACTATTGGTGCATTAATGTGGTCCGGTCCCTGTAGGTCCACAGTAAGATCTAAATGTTGGTCTAAAGTTCAAATGATTGGTTGAGCCCAATATATATGATCACATCAGGTAAAGATTCCCCCGTTTCGTGACCTTGACAAACATAAACCCTACCCTGTATTCTATTGTTCTTAATAACCAGTCACCCTGAAATACTTGCATTGGCTAATATGCTCTACATCATGTGAAGCCCGTTACTGCTGTCTATCCAGATCCACATTAATAAACTAGGTTTTTTTAATTGTGTTTTTTTTTTCTTTTTTATTGAAGGAGTTGTGAATAAGTTAGTTGCAAAAACAATAAACGTGTAGCCTCATAAAGCGTTTGTTATTTCAGATGGGGTCAGTGACCCCCATTTGAAACATGGAAGGAGTCAGAAGAAGGCAAATAAGTAGAACACTATACAAAATCAATAATGAAGAGCAATTGAAAAGCTGCTTAGAATTGGCAATTCTATAACATACTAAAAGTTAACTCAAAGGTAAACCACCCCTTTAAGATAAGAGAGACAACACCAGCTTTGCCAGATCAATATACAAGAATGCAATAGGATCATAGAAGGTTTACGTGTCTGCCTATTAGCTGATGGAGGGTATTTCTCCCCTTCACCACTAAGCAGACAAGCAAAAGATAAATTATATTGATATATTGATATAATATAGACAAAGGATCATTTAGTGACACTCTGGATGCAAGTGAAAGACTACAACTGGGCACAAAAGCACTTCCAGGGCCTTTAACTCACTTTGTCTAAAAATGCCGTGCAATATATGGGGTGGGAGGAGGACTCCTCCATACCTCCCCTGTCCACCCCTCTTGAATTGTGCATTGCCCATTTCTCTGTACTCCAAAATGATTAAGCTGTTTTTGCACATTGCATATTGCATGGAGAATTATAAATAAGCCCTATAGTGTATTGTAAATATTAACCATGCACTGCAGGTGGTAAATGACCCCTGTATTACAAAAGGATAATAACGCAGCCACCTGAGTGCTGGATCTGAATGAATTCAAGTTGCATCTTAGAAAGAAAAGAGGTCAAGTGATTATTGCTAAGAAAAGGGGCAAATAGCATTACTATTGAAAATACAGCAAAGACACTTGTTATAGCCTTTTAGAACACATATACAAATACCCCCAGAATGTGATAACCTTAATTTTCATTCGTACAGAGCAATAACTGGTAGCTCTTTAAATGCATTAAATGGGTTGCTCACCTTTGGGTTAACATTTAGTAGCAGATTTATCAAGGATAGAATTGAAAATTCAATGTAAAAAAATTCAAATTTCGAGCTATTTTTGTGTACTTCGACTATAGAATATGCCAAAATAAGATTCGAATTTGAAAAAAATTAGACTATTCGAATATCAAAATTTATTATGTACTATCTCTTTAAAACTTCGACCTCGACTTCAACCATTCGCCATCTAAAACCTGCCCAATTGATGTTTTAGCCTATGGGGGACCTCCTGGAACCTGGACTCCTGGAGTCATTTGGTGGACTTTGAAAAATCATAGTTTTTGGGGCAAATCCTTCGATTTGAACGATTCGAATACAGCCTATTCACCCAAAAGTTAAAAACTTTGATTTTTTTTATTAATTTTGATTGGTCTTTTTGTATTCGAATTCCGAATTTATGGTACGACGTAGAGAGTGATATTCCGAGACAATTTGCAGTTGTTTTAATTTACATTATTTATGTATTTATTTAGCTTTTTATTCAGCAGCTCTCCAGTTTGAAGTTTGCAGCAATCTGGTTCCTAGGGTCCAAATTCCCCTAGCAACCCTTCACTGATTTCAATAAGAGACTGGAATATGAACAGGAGAGACCTGAATAAAAAGATGCATACAGGTATGGGACCCGTTATCCAGAAAGCTGTTATCCAGAAAGCTACGAATTACAGAAAGGCCATCTTCTATAGACTCTGTTTTATTCAAATAATACAAATTTTTCAATATGATTACCGTTTTCTCCATATATAAAACAGTACCTTGTACTTGATCCCAACTAATTTATCATAAATCCTTATTGGAAGTAAAACCAGCCCATTGGGTTTATTTGAGGTTTGCATGATTTCTAGTAGACTTAACATATGAAGATCCAAATTATGGAAAGATGCATTATCTGCAAAACCCAAGGTCCCAAGCATTCTGGATAATAGGTCCCATACTTGTATTAACAAGTAACAATAACAGTAAAGTTGTAGCTTTACAGAGCATTTGTTTTTAGATGAAAAAGGCAAATAAAAAAACTCTAAAAAAATATATAATGAAGACCAATTGAAATAATGCTTAGAATTAGCCATTCTATAACATACTAAAAGTTAACTTGAAGGTGAACCATCCCTTTAAGCCAGAATTTGTACATTTTAATTTAAGATATTTGAAGGGAAGAACTTCTCCTGCCTTCTGTACTTACAGGACCCGATTATCCTTTTCTTATTTCCCTTCCATTATCTGCACAGCATCACCATATGAACAGACTTAATTAGTGATACAAGTTCAGAGACTCGTCGATCTGATGCTTTTCATTGAACTGAGAGAAGCACAAACTTCTTCGTGATAATGTCCCTAGAAACAGTGAGGCTGAACAAATCTCCAGAGATCACTATTTTCCATAAAAACTTGATTAAGTCTCTGCGTGCACGGAATAACTTGTTTAGCACTTCTCATAAGGAGACACAAAAAAAACAGAATTATATATTGCAATACGGAAAGCAAAAGACCAAACAGAAAATGTAATCCTTTTTTTATTGTTTTTAAAATTAGAATGAGAATTCACTGGAGGATGGAGAAGGGGGATAATATTTTAACAGCATCAAGTACCAATATATCACTTCTTGCTGTTACACTACTGCCTTCTGTAAGATCTATCTATAGCAAAGGCTTTAAAACTGTACCCCCTCTTTCCTGCCCAAGGTTTGGTCAGATTACACTTAGTCCATCAACTCATTATGAGCTTACCCTTGAATACCAGCACATAATTATCCAATGCACTGCCCTTCAGGCTGGGCCCCTTAGCTTATAACAAGGTTACAGATATATAGAAACATTGGGGTAACAGTCACCCTGCTATAGTTCCAGGGGTACCCAGGGCATAAATAAGCACTCACCCCAAATCTAGCCCTAACTGGTCTTCAGTCTCTGCCCCCTTAGCTCATAACAAGGTTTCAGATATATAAAAAAAACTTGGGGTAACAGTCACCCTGCTATAGTTCCAGGGGTATCTAGTGCACCAATAAGCACTCACTCCCACATCTCCCCCTAACTGGCCTTCAGGCTGGGCCCCCTTAGCTCAGAACAAGGTTACAGATATATAGAAATATTGGGGTAACAGTCACCCTGCTATAGTTCCAGGGGTACCCAGGGCACGAATAAGCACTCACCCCAAATCTCACCCTAACTGGCCTTCAGTCTGGGCTCCATTAGCTCATAACAAGGTTACAGATATATAGAAACATTGGGGTAGCAGTCATCCTGCTATAGTTCCAGGGGTACCCAGGGCACAAATAAGCACTCACCCCAAATCTCCCCCTAACTGACCTTCATGCTGGGCCCCCTTAGCTCCTAACAAGGTTACAGATATATAGAAACATTGGGGTAACAGTCACCCTGCTATAGTTCCAGGGGTACCCAGGGCACAAATAAGCACTCACCCCAAATCTCCCCCTAACTGGCCTTCATGCTGGGCCCCCTTAGCTCCTAACAAGGTTACAGATATATAGAAACATTGGGGTAACAGTCACCCTGCTATAGTTCCAGGGGTACGCAGGGCACAAATAAGCACTCACCCCAAATCTCCCCCTAACTGGCCTTCATGCTGGGCCCCCTTAGCTCCTAACAAGGTTACAGATATATGAGAAACATTGGGGTAACAGTCACCCTGCTATAGTTCCAGATATATAGAGCATTAGGTAATAGTCAATATCTGAACTAGAATAAATGGGGAGCATAAGGAGACTGTTCACAATGATGACAATCCCTATTAATTCTAACAGTTTATAAACACATAGGTCTTAGAGTAGATATTGAACTGAAAACATTGGTTTATAACATACATAAAGGAAACTGTGGGTTAACTGAGGTTTGGGGGGGGTGGATATAAACTCTATTTGTACATGAGATAGTGTGAAAGGAAACTGGTAGATCATATGTACAAAGATTACTGTTGCTGAAGATGTAGAGGGAGAAATGGAGATTGGATTTCATTGCACAGATGAGTTTCTTGTAAAATTACCTAAGCATGAAGGTCAGGAGAGGCAACACCAGTTAAACCATTACAGAATCTGAGCCTCCCATAAATACACTTGTGCTCACTGCTCAGCCACTTAATCAATGTTAGGCCAAGTAAAGCAGAGGGGTCCCCAAACTTAGTGTCTCTTTAATAATGTCACAATGCCTCTATGTTCCATTAGAGCTAAATATGGATGCGGTTCCATAGTCACAAACATCCCTCCTTATCTGACGGGAGATTTATTATTTGCGGTGGCAACGGTCGAGCAGAGTAATAAACTCAAGTTCCGCTGCTCTAGATAAAAGGCAACAGAAGAATGAAACAGAAGGTGAGAGAGTGCAGATATTACTGTGTATTACAATTCAATGTACCACGATGATCACATCCTATGAATGTTTATGGGGACTTTCTATTGTACTCAGCTCGGATCTTGAATTTTGGGTCTATATTGGTTGGAGCCTGCAGTGCTATGAAGACAAGGCTCAGTGAATAAAACAAGATGTTGCTGTATCGTATTTACTTGGTACAAACGGGCTCAGTTGGCAGCAGCCTATCAGCGGATACTTTTGGTGGCTCATTGAGTTTATATAATAAAAGCAAATAAAACTCTGGTTCATCTGAGGGTAATGAGGGTAGAGAAGGCTCTAACCAAATTATCATTTTTCAGGTACAGGTATTCGTAAATCCATTATCCAGAAAGCTCTGAATTATGGAATGGCCAGCTCCCATAGACTCCATTTTATCCAAATAATCCAATTTTTTTTAAAAAATGATGTCCATTTTCTCTGTAATAATAAAACATTACCTTGTACTTGATCCCAACTAAGATATAATTAATTCTTATTTAAGCAAAAACAGCCTATTGGGTTTATTTAATGTGTACATGATTTTCTAGTAGACTTAAAGGGGACATGTCACCCAAACATAAAAAAGCTGTATAATAAAAGTCCTTTTCAAATTTTGAACACGAAACCCAAATTGTGTTTATTAAAACATCCATACTTGTTATAAACACATTTAAAAAATCGGAGCTGTCAATCATATATTGTCTACCGCTCCTCTATGCCTTAGGCATAGAGATGGAGCAGGCAGTTACCTTCCATTCTGCACTTCCTAGATGTCACTGCTCATCCTCCCACCTTCCTTGCCTTCTAACTTTGTAACCAGTGTATGGGCATCAGGTGCCTCATTCTGGCTCATAAACAAGATTTTAAAGGGATACTGTCATGGGAAAAAAAAAAATTTTCAAAATGAATCAGTTAATAGTACTGCTCCAGCAGAATTCTGCACTGAAATCCATTTCCCAAAAGAGCAAACAGATTTTTTTATATTCAATTTTGAAATCTGACATGGGGCTAGACATATTGTCAATTTCCCAGCTGCCCCAAGTCATGTGACTTGTGCTCTGATAAACTTCAATCACTCTTTACTGCTGTACTGCAAGTTGGAGTGATATCACCCCCTCCCTTTTCCCCCCAGCAGCCAAACAAAAGAACAATGGGAAGGTAACCAGATAGCAGCTCCCTAACACAAGATAACAGCTGCCTGGTAGATCTAAGAACAACACTCAATAGTAAAAACCCATGTCTCACTGAGACACATTCATTTACATTGAGAAGGAAAAACAGCAGCCTGCCAGAAAGCATTTCTCTCTTACAGTGCAGGCACAAATCACATGACCAGGGACAGCTGGGAAATTGACAAAATGTCTAGCCCCATGTCAGATTTCAAAATTGAATATAAAAAAATCTGCTTGCTCTTTTGAGAAATGGGTTTAAGTGCAAAATTCTGCTGAAGCAGCACTATTAACTGATGCGTTTTGAAAAAAACATGTTTTCCCATGACAGTATCCCATTAAGATTAACATTGTTTAAAAAATGGCTGCTGCCTCCTTGCTGTGATTGTGAATTCTCAGACTGAAGGGAACACAATTGAAAATAATTTATATAGTGTAAGTAAAGTTTATTTTTCTTGACTAAAATGCTAAAATTGGATTTGAAATTATTTTTTAGGGTGACAGGTCCCCTTTAAGGTGTGAAGATCCAAATTATGGAAAGATCCATTATCCAGAAATGACAGGTCCCAAGTATTCTGGATAACAGGTCCCATACCCAGGGCCAGAACTAGGGTTAGGCAGAAGAGGCATTTGCCTAGGGCACAACAGTAGAGGACCGCCTACCTTTTTTTTTTAGCCTTTCCCTAGTTTGGACCGAAACTGCAGCAGCAATTCAGTGCATGCGTGAGTCTTTGATGCATGAGCGCGCGTGCTTTTTCAGGCTTGTACACAAGTCTAGGGTGCCTGGTTGACTTAGCCCGTCACCGTCCTTACCTGCATATGACAATATCTGTGCATCATTATCTTATGGTGCAACCAACTGAGCCATGTGATCAGAAAGTGACTAACAGTATTCACCATTGTCTGTGTTCCATGGATTTTCACCTCAATCCTTAAAATGATCCATTAAAAGCACTAGTACTTTTATGCTGCCTAACATCCACACCATTATTTTACACCACCTCCAACATATTGCATTCATGCCAATGGGATTTCAGGCAGCGGACGTATATAAAAGGCCCCTGCGCAGAACCAATTTGTTAAACCTGAACCCGACCATCGACCCACAACCCTCATCTGGACCTGCAACTCGCATACTTACCCGCTTAGACCCACTACCCGACCCACAAGTACCTTATCCACAACCTAATCTGCGACCCGCTGACCATCAAGAAACAGGAAGTGCTGTCATTTAAACCGGAAGTGACATCATTAGAAGTCTGCGTGATCATAAAAAAGGAGTAAAACAGGAAGTGCTGTCATTGTAATCCGGAAGTGACATCAGAAGTAGGCGTGATCAGAAAAAGGCATACAACAGGAAGTGCTGTCATTGTAATCCGGTAGTGACATCATTAGAAGTAGGTGTGATCAGAAAAAAAGTAGTAAAACTCACTACTCGACCCGCAAACCCAGAGAAACACCGACCCAGGTCTAACCCGCTCCCAAAACTTGTACTTGCAACTCGAAGGGTATCGCAGGTTTTTGCGGGTACCCGACCCGCTGCAGGACTCTACCCTGAGACTCATCCTTGACAGTCATCCTTGCCCTGTCTTTTGATGGGTAAATGGGGTGCAAGGCCCTTCCTTATAAGCATCGCATAAAGGAGCTCCACAATTCACTGAAACTGTTGCTTTTGTGCTGAAATATCATGAGCCGCAAAGGACTTTTAAAAAAAAAAATTGGGCAGTTTTATAAACCGTATTAGTAATTTGGGTTCCCATGCCGATAGCACCTGCACAACAGCAGTTTCAAAGGACAGCGGCTCAAAGTCACGGCAGGTACAATAATGGCCCCCAGGTAAAACAAAAGCTCATCGTCAACACACAAGCAACAATGGAAACACATAAAAGCTGAACAAGGAATGCGCCGGCTGCTGCTCAGGATCAATGCTCTCTACAAGGTCGCACATCTCATATTGAATTAGCAAAAGTAGTAACGATTTCCATTTATCGAAACTATGGGGGTCACACTTTAGGCCAATGGCAATTGGGGGCACACAAAACCTTTAGCAGGCCTACAGGTAGGGGACCTTTTATCCAGAATGTTTGGGACCTGGGGTTTTCTGAATTAAGGGATCTTTCCGTAATATGGATCTCCATAATTTATGTCTACTAAAAAAATCATTTAAATATTATGGGGCAGATTTACTAACAGTCACATTTTTTTTCCACGAATACCTAAAAATGTGTTGTTTTTCTATATTCTTTAAAAGCTCTAAAAATTCGAGATTTATTACATGTGAAAACCACAAAAACATCTCATATAAAACTGCCAAGTAAAAGTTGTCGAGATCCTATAGAAGACAATGGGGGCTGCGTTGATCTTATTGGACCATGTTTTATCAGTTTGGACTTTAAGAAGTTTTCAGATTTTTTTCGCTAGTAATTGACCGGAAAACTCGAATTTTTAGAGGTTTTTGAGGTATTTTTTTAGTGCATCTTTCAGCTTTTTTCATTCATACTTTTTAAATTTAGATTTTTTTTAAAAAATTTCATGACATTTGTGGATTTAGTTAAAGTGAGATAAGTCATGAGCTTTCAAAAACCTCTAAAAGCCGTCCTTTAATTAATATAACCCCACATAAACCCAACAGGATGGCTTTGCCTCCAATAAGGATTAATTATATCTTAATTAGGAAAAGCAGACAGTACTGTTTTGTTATAACAGGTATGGGATCTGTAATCCAGAAACCAGTTATCTAGAAAGCTCATAATTACAGAAGGGCCATCTCCTATAGACTTAATTTTATCAAATAATCCAAATTTTTTAAAATAATTTCCCTTTTTCTCTGTAGTAATAAAACAGTAACTTGTACTTGATCCCAACTAAGTTATAATTAATCCTTATTGGAGGCAAAACCAGCCTATTGGGTTTATTTAATGTTTACATGATTTTCTAGTTGACTTAAGGTATGAAGATCCAAATTATGGCAAGATCTGTTATCCGGAAAACCCCAGGTCCCGAGCATTCTGGATAACAGGTTCCATACCTGTACTTCTCTTACAATTTAGAGACAGGGTTCGAGATATAATTAATCCTTATTGGAAGCAAAATCAGACTATTGGGTTTATTTAATGTTTACACAATTTTCTAGTAGACTTTAGGTATGAAGATCCAAATTCTGGATAACAGGTCCCATACCTGTATAGAGAAAAAAAAGAAATCATTTTTAAAAATTACAATTATTTGCTTATTATGAAGTCTATGGGAGATGGCCTTCCCGTAATTTGGAATAATGGTTTTCCAGATAACGGGATCTGTAGTGGTTCTTGCCCCACTGTACTGTTATTACACTGCGGCTGATTTTTAGATTAACTGCAAGGAGTTCTCGGAATAATCAGGCAGCATTTGAGATGCAAAGAATTGAGAAGTAAAGGAGAACTAAACCCTTAAAAAAAATGAATTCTATTTTTTTATATACTGTACTTAATGTACCAGCCCAAAAGCACAGCAGCCCTATAACAGTAATGATACAGGGCTTCTTTACTAATCAATGGGGAAGTGTATCCAATTTTTATATTTTCATTAAAATGTTTCTCAAAAAGGCTAGGGATCAATGAAATAAAAAAAACACAGAAAATTAAAATTCTACATAGATTTTTTTTTTTTGCTACTGTATTTTTTCCTGGAATTTAAAAATTGATACATTTGGCCTTTAATTCCGTTTATTTCAAATATTTATATTTTCTTCAGCCCAAAACTACTCCTTTTTATTTGGATGACAGTGTCTAAAGAATAATATAATCTGGAGAGAGAATATAATTATTATGGGCAATGGTTTGAGTTTATTAAGGGCGGTTTCATGTCACTTACTGGTTTTAGTTGGTTCTGGCATTTCTCCTGGGGCTGCTAATATGTCATATTTATTGTGGTGCATAAATACAGAGCTGGTGAAACATAGAGAGCTTGTTAGGGCAATACAGAAATATGCGGGGCCGATGGCCAGGGAACGGTTCCTTTTGGTCCCCATCCAAAGAGCAGCCGGCGTGTGGCATTGGGTTTCCGAGGAATCTGTGATAGCATATTTATTGCAAAGGAAAATTTCAACTAAAGTTGGAAAGGTTCCTGGAGGAAATGGAAGAAGGCAAATCGGAGCGTTCTATGCTAATTCTTAATGAATATTTTACTTTCCGCCCCTTGGAATTTATTTTAATAGGATTATTTCCTTTGTGCGTCACCGGCGGATTTCTGAGCTCGCTGCTTCTGATACCGGCCTCCTGACATTCTCACGTGCAATGAAATTAAAGCCACACACTTTTACACTAACGCCAGTATGGGATTTGTGATGTAAAAATGTGCAGTAAATGTTACTCAAATTTAAAAAAATATATATCTGCCCATGCAGTGTGTGATTTCTGATCTGTAGTGGCAGGTGGAGCCATTGAACTGTGTGCCATGGAAGATAGGAGGAGTTATCTTTCAGTCACATGACTAAAGGAAGCTCCACCCCCAGCACACTACAGAGCAGAAAGAACATGCTGCATGGAGAAGTGGCGGATCTACACTGCTGAACAACAGGTCTGTGGCTTCCTAGGAGATAGGGGAGTATCAGGCAGATCAGGGGTGTGTCTGATCATTACTGGGCATGTCTAAAGGTGAATAGTGATTTGGCCTGAAATTTCCTTATTTTGGTTAGGAGACAGGGGTGTTAACTACAGACGAAGCATACCCTATGGCTGCAGAAGGGGTCCAGGAGATATTAGGCCCTAATTTATATAAAAGTTCAATAAATATTGGTAAAACAAGTCAACCATTAGACATCTGGGGGCCTGAAAAATTATTTGGAGTGGGGCCTAGCACGGCCTCCATCAGGGGGGCACAGGGGGTATTGTTGTACCAGGCCTGGGCCTGAATGGGAGCCCGGCTGTGCTCCACTTTTCAAAATAGCCAAAGTCTTGCCAAACCGCAGAAGTCCGGAAAAGCTGAAGTCCTGAAGAGCCAAAGTCCCGAAGTGCTGAAAACCCGATGCCATGAAAAGACCTGAAGTTGAAGTTCTGAAGCCGTGAAAAGACCGAAGTCACAAAAGGAACTGAAGTTGAAGTCCTGAAGCCACGTAAAGAACCGAAGCCGGGAAAGGAGCTGAAGTTGAAGTCCTGAAGTCGCGAAAATACCTGAAGCTGTGAAAGGAGCCGAAGTTGAAATCCTGAAGCCACAAAAATACCGAAGCCGGGAAAGGAGCCGAAGTTGAAGTCCTGAAGCCATGAAAGGAGCCAAAACTAAAGATCCAAAGCCACAAGTTCAGTTCTACAGAACACAAATGTGTTTTTTTTTTTATTTTAATAAAACCCCTGGCCATCAATATATTATTTCAATACTCTATAGGCCCCTGCCACCAATGTTTTTTTAAAAAAAAATATTCTCCGGACCCCAATGTTTCTTTTTAACTTGTAAGGAGGGGACATGGCCTCCAACATTTTTTAAAAACTTTTATGGGGGGTCCTTGTGGCAATGTTTTTTTTTTTTAACTATAATGGTGCTCGGACCATCAATGGCTTTTTATAACTTGTGTGGGGGGGGTTTACCATTTTTAGCGCTGATGTCTGTGCAGCTTTTTTAATGTGATTTGGGGTGATTTGGGGTGATTGGGATCTGGGGTGTGGCTTGTGGACTGGGGTGAGGCTTGGGGCTGGGTGGGCGGGGCCCAGAAAATTATTTTTTTCGAGTCCCTGTGATTTCTAATAGCGGTCCTGGGGCCCAGTAATATCTAGTTACACTACTGTACTTATACTGTCAGGCTATCTGATATCAAAAAGGATAAGGATTATATTTTACAACAGTAAGCAATATATGCAAAAGTCCAGTGAGTCATGTGACAAATTAAATCACTAAGCACCAGTTATAACTTATGACATCACTAAGCACTGTTTAGAAGAATATAGTTCATTGGGTATTCATGGCTCTTGTGTATTACATACATATATATTGTGTGAGTCTGTGTTTATCTGCAAGCTATGTCCTTGGAACTGGATAAGGGAGCTTGGAAATGGCTATCCCTGGCCTCTAGGCCTTATATTTAAGGTGACAGACAATTATTGGATACTTGTCCTCTTTAATATAATGTGCTTGCTCAATGCTTTGTAAAAATCACTGAATCGTGACCAAAGCAATATCTTTAAATCTGTTATTTCGGTGTCCTCTTTACCGTGTCAGGTCAAATGGATGGTTATAGACTTTCCTGTAAATTAAAAGGGCAGTTTGCTATAACCATGCCTGGCACAGTCTTATCCATTCATATTTTGATATTTCTGCATGAACTGTACAGGCTAATAGCTATGCCTTCCCAGAGACTATTATCCCACTTACTATAGGCACCATCTCTCCCTACTATACCTGCTATCCCACAGTCACACTCCCTTCCCAGAGACTATTATCCACTGTTACTATAGACACCATCTCTCCCTACTATACCTGCTATCCCACAGTCACACTCCCTTCCCAGAGACTATTATCCACTGTTACTATAGACACCATCTCTCCCTACTATACCTGCTATCCCACGGCCACAGTCCCTTCCCAGAGACTATAATCCCACTGTTGCTATAGGCCCCATCTTTACCTACTATACCTGCTATCCCACAGTCACACTCCCTTCCCAGAGACTATAATCCCACTGTTACTATAGGCACCATCTCTCCCTACTATACCTGCTATCCTACAGTCACACTCCCTTCCCAGAGACTATTATCCACTGTTACTATAGGCACCATCTCTCCCTACTATACCTGTTATCCCACAGTCACAGTCCCTTCCCAGAGACTATTATCCCACTGTTACTATAGGCACCATCTCTCCCTACTATACCTGCTATCCCACAGCCACAGTCCTTTCCCAGAGGTTACTATTTTCCCTGCTACTATAGTTGCTGCTACAGAGTGGAATGTACAACTTTCTCACTTATTGCTGCCTTGGGGCATTTACCCCTATCTGGACCCAACCTAAAGACATTTCTGAATAATGCAGTACAACAGTAGAACCAATGCCTCAATTTCTCTGCTGCTTTATATCATTAGAGTAAAACTTGTAAATCACTTTATCCAATAGACTGGGACAGAGAAGAACAGATATCCTACACAAGTTCCCCTGGTGCTGCTGCTTTATTGCTATGGTTTTGGGCAAATTAAAGGCTGTCATTTGAAGTGTAAAACCCAAATGCGACAGTTAGAAAGGCACCTTGAATGCAGGATCCATTTATACTGAGTCACATTTTAGCAATCGCCGGTTGCCTTTATTAGTCCAGTACATAGGAGCTACATTTTAATCAAGTTATTCCCCCCTTTCAAGTTGCCTTTGAAGATTTTTCTTCAGATCTTCTCCGCTTTCATGTTATTTTCTACCTTTTCCCTTTTTTTGATGCCTTGCCATATTTTTGGAGGCTGGCATCTACTTTTTTTCTAATTCTTTTGATGTTCAATATATGCCAGGCCTGCCTGAAACGATATCTTGGTTTATACAGTTATGGATTTTGAAAGATTCTCAGAATAAAAGTTTTTCTTTGGATACAACCTAGAGAGTAGTTCACTTGTTTCCTGGTCTGACCAGTAGAACTTGATGTTTCTTTAAAGGAGTTTTCACATTTGAGTTAACTTTTAGTATGATGTAGAACAGGGCGGAGGAGCCGGGAGTCTGTAACTCAGGGACTGGGTGGGATTAGAATACTCTGATGGAAGCATACAGGGGGAGGAGCAGGGAGTCTGTGACTCAGGAAATGGGTGGGATTAAAATATTCTGATGGAAGGCTTTAGGGGGAGGAGCAGGGAGTCTGTAACTCAGGGAATGGGTGGGATTAGAATACTCTGATGGAAGCATACAGGGGGAGGAGCGGGGAGTCTGTAATTCAATCAGTGGGTGGGATTAGAACATGCTGACGATGGCTGACAGGGAGAGGAGAAAGGAGTCTAGGAATGGGTGGAATTAGAACACTCTTGTTATTTTATTATTATTTTCTTTAAATGAATGAACCCACAATTATTATATAAGCTGTGTATCCAATCTTTACATGTTGTTATTTAAAAATAACTAAATGAGGGAAAAAGTGAACTTTTAGAGGACAAGACAATGGGATCTAATTTTATCAATTACGTCCTGCCGCCGTACGGCTTTGCTTTGAACAAAAGAGAGAGAGGCTGGAATAGGCTATTAATCAAATGAGTTTTCCTGAGCCACGAGTGGGTTTTTAGAGAAGACAATATGAAGGCTTCATTTCCATACACTTTGCATGCTCACAATGCACTTGCAGGTCTCTTGAAGGGTATCCAGTAATCGCTCGACAAAAAAGTAAAATCATTAGAGATCCCTATTTACTGATGCATTTATGATGGATTGCTGTGAGCCGCAGTCAGGGGAGGTGAATACGGACCATTAGATATTTAGCAACAGCAGAAAAAGTCAAATAATCACTCAGCCAGTTCTGTATTTGGCCTGAAGAAAAGTGTTGATTCCTACAGTCTGCGAGCTATTTACATAATGTATTTGGTGGGGTTTTTTTTTTACAAAGACAGGAAAGACGATATGTAGTAGAAAGTGCTAATATTTGGCCCCAAAATGTTCATTTTCTTACATCTATTAGCAGTCCAGAATGGCGCACCTCCTTGTTGTAGCCTCATGTGATAAAATGCTTAAACCATATTCAGGGTCGGACTGGAGGGTGCAGGGCCCACTGTGGCTGCTGTCCCAGGGAACCCAGGGGCCTTCGCTGTGCCGCCCGCAACCCACACGGGGCCCCCCTATACGGCCGTCGCCACCAGCCCTACCCCCTCTCCTGAGCGTACGTAAATTTAATGTACTATCAACGCATCTGGGGAGGGAGATCTACAGATTGGGGGAGAGCTGGCGAGGATCGGGTCTGGGCCAGGGCCCACTGGGTTTTTTTCCGGTTTCCCAGTCCGACCCTGACCCTATTATGTACTTGGAGAAAGTAGTTTATTCTAAACATTTTAGCATATATTTTTATTGACACATTCATATTTGACACTACCACTATTAAAGTTAGCTGCACTATGTGGAGGATAAACATTCCACCCCAAAACAAAACCCCAACCCCACGATATGGGTACACTTGTATCCCAGGCCCCCACACAACAGCAGGATGTGCTGTATTGTAGTTACGCTACTGCCAGTAATCTATAATAACACAGTGGCCCCATCATTTCATGGTACAGCGAGTGGCTGCAACAATATATGAACCCAGCATTTCATGTCACAATGGCCCCAACATTTCACAATACAGTGGTGCCAACATTTCAAGGCAGAGTGGTCCTAGCATTTCATGACACTGAGGTCCCAGCATTCCAAAACACAGTGCCCCCTGCATTTCATTATACAGTGCCCCCAATGTTTCATCAACTGCTCTCACCATTTAATGATACCTTGACCCCAGCAATATATAAGACATTGGCCTAATAATTTCATGGGATATAAACTCATGTTTTCAGGACACAGTGGCCTCCACATTCCATAACACAGTGTCCCCAGCAGTTCAAGCCAAAGTGCCCACAGGATTTCATTACACAGTTATTACACAGTCCTTCCTGCCTTCCATTGCAAATTGAGTGCAGTTGTGCCTATTGACGCAGAGGAACCCTGGAGTTTCCAGGGTTTCCTTCGCACATAGCATCATTAGAAATGTCAATAGAAACAGCACACTTGCACCTGAAGAATCAGGCATAGAGCTCACTAGCACACCAAGCACAAGTTCCAATTGGTGAATTGGAGTAAGCCATCTTTTATGAAGAAAATGTGAAAATAAACTACTTTTTATTGAAGTCAAGCTAGCATACTGAACTGCACTGCTGTTGTAGCCCCCCAACACCATGAAAAATAGTATATGTGCCCGCCCCATGCTACTAATATAAATGAAGGGATCAAGGTTCTTTCAGTACAATGGAAGAGTTCTTTTTTTACTCTGTGCTGCCTGTGCTCTCATTATAAATAAAGAAGAATTAATGGTAGAGAGGGAAATTAGCAATGGGTGTGTGGCAGCAACAAAAAGAAATGAAGCTAACGTTTTACATTTACAATTTTTGTAAATTGTTTCAAAGCAATAGTCACAAAGCATTTTTAGAATTGGCCCAGAACCATGCAGCGGAAAAGCTAAAGGCTGAGATATTGCTACTTTAGCAAGCAGTGTTCTGCTGATCAGTTCCGTGTTCACTTTTTTGTTCTAAAAGTTAACTTAATTTCTCAGTTTTGGCATCGGAACTGCTTACCCAGCAGAACAACAGCAAACCCCAAAATATGTCTTCATTCAGAAGACACAAAATCTATTGACCTTTTAAAGATGGATCCGGCGGTGATACAAGAAAATCGGAGTGTTGCAGAGGAAAAGCTTCATTAATGTGGGTGGATTTTACTCCCTGCAGAACAAGGAACCTACAGGGGGGGTCAGAGTAAAACAAGTCAGGGTCATTAACGGGGAAGAATCAATAAAATGCCTGTCTGCTGCCAGCATAACACGTCTTTGGATCTCATAATTAGTCGATGCATTAAAAAATGAACACTAATTAGTATAATAAGAGAAGCTCTTCTTTGAGAGTCTGCACTGTGATACCATGTTAATCAGCTGTGGTCCTAGAATAATGTGATGGGTTGTACGGTTATAGAGGAAAGTGGAAGTTAATTGGAGGGTGTGGATATATTTAGCACAGGGGTCACCATTCTTTTCTACCCCTGAGCCACATACAAATGTAAAAAGGAGTTGGAGAGCAATATAAGTATGAAAATAGTTTTGGGGGTGCCAAATAAGGGCTGTGGCTTTTCGGAAGCCTCCATGTTGACTGGCAGACTACCAGAGACTCTGTTCGGCAGTACAGCTGGTTTTTATGCAACTAAACTTGCCTCCAAGGCTGGAATTCAAAAATAAGCACCTGCTTTGAGATCACTGGGAGCAACATCCAAGGGTTGGTGAGCAACATGTTACTCAAGAGCCACTGGTTGGGGATCACTGATCTAGCAGATTAACTTGGCTCATCTATTTCTTACTCCAGCTCATGCCACCAATATGAATTCACTGTTTCATGCAGGAAAGTGGGTCGGACTGTGGGCCTAAGGCGCCGGTCGGCTAGCCCAGCCCCCCCCCCGCGCGCATGTGTACGTGCCTTAACATCGCGGAGGGCAATGAAAGGGGAAACGTTAGGGCAGGGTTAGCACAGAGGGGAGGGGGAGGGAGGGACAAAGAGCCGAGCAACTGGGGTAGGCGAGAGCTGCAGACTAGGGGTAGGCAGAAAAACATGGCTGCGCCCTAGGCCTACCCCTAGTTCCAGCCCTGATTGTGGGTATAGCTGCAGGTTTCAGCTCAATACAGGTGTGGATCATCTAAATGAGAACCTTTCAGATGTCAAAATAAGGGGATATTACCTCTATTACATACAGGGGGGCAGACATCAAGATAAGCCCTCGTCGCAGGTGGTGTCATTCTGGAGGCAACATATACTCACTTTGCAGTTTTCTGCAATTTTGCTGAGATTGCACTGTGGGTAAAAAAGAATGGCAGGCTGAAGGCCAGGCTTGGCCCTCTTTGGCAGCATTTGGTATTTTTCTAATTATCTAATTACAAAAACAAACTGAATTCTGCTTTGGACCCAGACACACAGTACATCCGTAGACAAGCCACCACCCTAGTGTAACACCCAATGGTTTATTCATTTTTTTACAGACCGTAGTTGGTATTAATCGGATTCATCTGCCCAGTCTTCACTCAGTTGGGTAATACATAAACCCTATATACATGAAATGCAACATATAACTGATAAGGGATTACCATGGTAAGCTTGCATTTCTTGATCTGCATGGATGGATGTACAAAAAACAATTGTGTCATAATTCTATGTTGTTTCCCTTTAAGAATATCTAATGTGAGTGTCAGTACATAGGGAGCTGCATGGCATTTATCTAAAGTGTGAACTTAAGCAAACAATGTGCTCTCTGCTCAATAATTCCATCTAGCACCGCTGACGTTTGCACGTTTCCCATTGACAGGTAAATCAATAGGCCCACCATTCTTCCCCAATTATCTTGACATGACCTCCTCATAAAACTTTCACAGCTAAATCACATATTTTTTTACTTTCCAAAGGCCTTTTTTGAGCGCCTATTCTACAGACATGTTCTGCACAGACGACCTGTCAGCCCCTTCAGATATTAATATGTGCTTAAAGAGTTCCTTTCCTTGTATCATCAACGCCTGCTGGGCTCCGGAGCTGCCATCAATCTATCCGAAGGGCATGAAGGAAATGGGATAAGGAAAAATTAACCTTTCATTAGCAGCTGGACTGTTATTACGCAAATAAATTGTAATAATAACGGGTGGCACTGCCCTGCCTCTTGCCGTTGGGTGCCGCTTGCTGCATTAAATACATAAACAGCTTCATATGGAGATACGCTGAATTTAAGCTGCATCAATTAATGTTCTGTTTAGTGTGAATTCACAGACTCTTTGGGCTGGGAGTGAAGCATAATTACTGTTTCACGCTGAGCCGCTTTATTGCGCTTCCACGTGACTCCTCGGTTTGTGTATTTATAGAATGGATTAATGCAACAAATAATGTTATATCCCAGATAGAAATTTACTCGTTGGGGCCATTCCCTACTTTTCCTGGTCTCCTTTAAATTCCTTAAAGGAGAAGTAAAGGTTGAACAATGAGTGGGTGCTACAGTCAGGGGAACATTGCAGAGGGGGGACCCTGAGATAGAAAGGAGCTATTAGCAGATCTTAAAGGAGAATTCAACCGTAACGTTAAAAAAAAAACCTACCCCCCTACCCTACATAGACTCCTCTCCCTCCTCCCCCAAGCCTACGTGGGACATTCACTAAGAATCGTAGTTGCGCTGGCGTCCGATTCACCGCGCTTCACCGCACTTCGCCAGGCGTATTTTCGCCAGCGCTCCGCAAATTCACTAAAATCTGAAGTTGCGCTCAAGGGTAGCATAAGGTTTCGAAGTTGCGCTATCGTTAATTCGCCAAGCAAAGCGAAGTTACGCTAGCGATGGTTAATTTGCATACGGCGCCAAATTCAAGTTACAATGGAGGTATATGTAGCAGAACTACAAAAGCCTGGGAAACCTTCAAAACAGCAAATAAAATTTTTATTTTGCCTACACATGTGCCCACTTTATAGTTAAGTTAGGAAATGTAGGGGGGGAGAGGGGAGCCACTAATTTTTTTTCGATCTTTTTCAGCCTATCACCCATAATAAAGGAAAAACACCAGCTTTTTTTGGGACTTAAAACATTTTTTAACTTTTTTTGAAGCAATCCCTATCTACTCTATTGCGCTTCGCCTGGTCTGAGGTGGCGAAGGAAGTCTAGCGTAAAAGGTAGCGTTCAGAACAATGCGCGCGTTAGTGAATTTGCGTAGTTACGTCCGTTGCGCAAATTAGCCAGGCATAAGGGTGCGAAGTAACACTAGCGAAGTTACGCCAGCGTGAATTTGCGAAGTAGCGAAAATGCCCAACGCTAGCGAATTAGCGATTTGGCGCTTAGTGAATTTGCCCCGTACGTGTTACCCGGGCAAATGGCCCTAACGTTTTACTTTACCCCTCGATGCAGATTCAGGCATCAGAGTTCACAGGCGGCATCTTCTTCTCTTCGGAAATCTTCAGAATGAGACCGGCTTGGCGGCAAATGCGCCGTTGGAGCAATGCGCATGCGCTGTAACTCACGAAAATTGCCGAAGTGCCGGTCTCATTCCGAAGATTACTGAAGCAGCTGAAGATGGTGCCTGTGAACTCAGATGCCTGAATCTGCACAGAGGGGTAAGTAAAATGTATGGGGCATTTGCCCGGGGTAACACTTAGGCTAGGGGGAGGAGGATCTATGTAGGGTAGGGGGTAGGGTTTTTTTTAACTTTAGGGTTTAGTTCCTTTAAATGGGGTGGGGCTTTTGGTAAGTGGGCTGAGCTTGTGCATTGTAGGAGTTTCACTGTATTTCGGGCATGGCTGGGAACATTGTGGGTGTGGCAATTTGTGTAAGGGGCTTTTTATCTTTGGGGTTCTATTTTACTTGTTGGCAGGACCCACCATCCAGGGGGCCTTGGAGATATTTGGGCTAACAATAAATTAATAGTATGGGGTTCCATGATTAATGGTGGTGCCCATGTTCTTGAGAAAGGTCACCTACCTATCCACCACCCCTACTTGATTCATAAGAACCAGTCACAGCCTTTTTGCTGGAGTGCTGGGGAGGTGGTTTTTTGGATTAAAATGGTGCTGTCGGGATCTCTTTAATATACGCTAAGTGGCAGAAACAGAGGAGGACTGCATGAACATTGAAATCTTCCAAATTCATTTGGAAGGCAGCTATAGCCCAGATTCAAGAATTGTAGTAACCCACAGCAACCAATCAGCAGGAAGCATTTACTGGTCACCTAATGCAAAGCAGCTATGGGTGGAGATTTGAACCTTTTATCACATTTCTCACAAACTAAATGACTTCTATATATATTTTGGGACTTATCAGCTGGGCCATACTTCAACGTTACATCCAGTAGAGCCCCCCCCATCCGGTAGATGGCTAGACATGGCACATTATAGGCTAAGAATTTGCTGATTTCTAGTACAGGTAGGGGATCCATTATATGGAAACCCATTGTCCATAAAGTTCTTGAATTACGGGAAGGCCATCTCCCATAAACTCTATTTTAATCAAGTAATTCAGATTTTTATACTTGGTTTTATTTTTCTCTGTAATAATAAAATAGTACCTTATTTCTGATCCAAACTAAGATTTAATTAGTCCTTATTAGAGGCAAAAAAAATCCTATTGGGTACATTTAGGGGGTTATTTACTAAAACTCGAATTTATCTCATCATTTTATTAAACCAAGCTCGACCAAAACTCCCATCCATGATTTTATCTTACTTATCAATAAAATAACTCGAAGAAGTCGGGTCAGGAAAAGCTTTGATAAAATCGAGCGAATAAGAGATTTCTGATTTGATGTCCGAAAACCGTGAATTTTTTGAATTGTCTGACAAAATCCATTGACTTATACATGACCTTGACAGATTTGAGATGGCAGATTTTTGGTTTTGGACTTTTTGCAGCTTCAGGGTATAAGAAATCTCTAAAAATTCGAGTTTTTTTGTCTGTAAAAATGTGGGTTTTTGCCAAAGTCCAGATTATGGAAAGATCCCTTATCCAGAAAACCGAAGGTCCTGAGCATTCTGGATAACAAAACCCATACCTGTATAGTATCTCATCCTGACTGCCTCTGCCCAACAAGACTGCGGCAACACAAATATGGCAGTTTGTACTAAAAAAAAAGAGTGGAATGAGGGTTTCCTCTCCTTTCCAGAGTAACTCTAAAGCAGCCATCCAATTGGTGATTTTTATTTTGGCCTAGGGAGCCACAATACCCCTTATCTGACAAGTCTTGGGTTTTGAGGATTATGGATAATGAGCCCCATAGCAACTCTTAAAATCAATCAAATAAAAACAGAGCTCCTTATTTAACCAGCGATTCCCCAGATTTAAAATGTTTTATAGCCCTGGGATTGGAAACGTGGTAATAACACTAATGGCATTTTGTCACGCTCTTGATATTCAGCATGAACTTTAATGGTTAGCTTAAAGGCCAAGGCGATTTTATTTGTAGGTTAGCAAGCACTTTTGCTCTTGACTGATATTCTGAAATGTGTTCCTTGCTACAATTTACTTTTGAATTACCATTGAACATTTAGAAGGACATTTATTACGTGCCAGGGTCAAAGCAGGGCATTTATAGAATGTCATTACGCCTCTGCCTTCAGAATGTACAAACAGGCTGCAGCTTCCATCTTGGACCCATTTTCTCCAATTTAAAAATTGACTTCAGAGAATTAAAGTACATAAATACATCTGTGCCATTTCAGAGAAGAGATTTGAAATTCATTAATGTTGTTTTTTTTCTACCTTTTCTATAAATTGCATCATTTTTAAAAATCGAATTACCTCTTTTTCAGGATCCAGTAGAAAGTATTTTGAGTTTGAATTTGTAGGTCAGAAGGATGGAATATGAAGGGAGCCTTAATGCTTTCATTCAATTTTAAGTTAGCCAATTATGGTTTTATCTTTTTTTCCATAAGGATGGTAGGTAGGCACAGAAGAAGAAGATAATTATGCCATGCCTTTACTGAATTCACATTCAAACAATATTCAGTCCCAAAGTGACACGTGGTTGCAAAAAACTTCAGTAGTGTACAAGTGGTAAACTCAGAATACGTTCTTCACACTTTCTCCAGCCCTTAGCTATAGTTAATTTCCATACCAGATGAATATTCTACGTTTACATTTTCTCATCTGTAAGGAGTTATCACTTGTTCTTCAGCCTTCGTTCTGATTCTGAGCATTTTTCTGTCCTTTGCTTTTCCTCAGGTGGGACTCTCTGCTGTTCTTCATCTTTATCCGTCTGTAAGGAGTTATCCATTGTTCTTCAGCCTTTATCTGTAAGGAGCTGTTACTTGTTCTTTAGCCTTCATTCAGAAGGAACATTTTCCTGTCCTTCACTTTTCCTCAGGTGGGACCCTCTGCTGTTCTTCATCTTCAGTCAGTCAGACTCCAATCAATTCTTCAGCCTTTACCTGAAGGTAGTACTCATTTGTTCTTCACCCTTTCCCTAGAGAAGCCCTTGACTATTCTTCATCTCCATCCCAGATGAATATTTCACTTTTTTTGAGCTTTTATATGAAAAGAGTCCTCCTTTGTTCATCATTCTTTTGTTTTTCACTTTTTTCAGGAGTGATCCTCTGCTGTTCTTCATCTCCATTCAATTTGATTCTTATGCTGTTCTTCAGGTTTTACCTCAAAGGAGGCTTCATTTGTTCTTCAGCCTTTCTCACAAGAGATCCTCCATTAAAAAGCAGCCTCCTTCTGTTTTTCACCTTTTTCTTGGGAGAGATCCTCCAAAGTTCTTCTTCTACATTCAGTACCACCCTTTTGCTGTTCTTCAGCCTTCATCTGGAAGGAGCCTCCCTCCTTTGTAATTATGCCTCCTTTCAGAAGAAGTCTTTTTCTGTTCTTCACTCTTCCTTGGGAATGACCCTCTGTTTCATGGATTTAAAATGATAATCCCATAACAGCAACTGGGAAAGCATGGCTTCCAGATGAAAGTAAACAAAAGAAGGCTAGCACCCAGAACAGAGAGAGCAGGAGAAGAAAAAGGAAAATGCAGACAATAACGAACACAAGTTATAACCTCATAATTTACTGTCTAGTATAGAAGCTACCATCCATATGCATAAATACAAGCACACATAGAAGGAATGTTCTGAACACACACATACAGTATATACTTTAATTGTATATATCATACTGTCATGACTTAAGGAACCTGGGTATAAGCAGGGCATTGTTTGCTTTTTAAAAAATATGAAACTCTGTGGTACATCTGTTTTTCAGAATTAGGCAATAATTCTGTAAATATTCACAATCCTATAAATACAGAGAGGGATTTTGCAATAAACAGCTCTCTCGCAATCAATATTAATGTCTCTATTAGTCATTGTTACAATGGAAAAGCAGTAATGAAGTGTAATTGGGTTAAATTCATTAATTGTAATTACATGAGCAAAATTAACAAGCTCTTTTCAGTTTGCCACGTTCTTTGCAGAGTACAGAAAATTAACAGCCAGGCTGTGCTTGGATGAAATAGGATTCTGCCCTGGCATTTCGACTTGAGAACGGACATACACCTCTTACTGCTAACGGGAGATATTTTATAGTGAAATCATTAGCACTATACTGGCTATTCGTCAAACCAGGTTCATTCCAAAATGTTGCAACTCAGTGGAACCGGACAGTAATATATTGTTCCCTGCCCTGGCACTAGCATTCCATCTTACAAATGTTAAACATTGTGCTAAAAGATTTAAGAAGGAAATACCAATTTGTGGCTGAGTATATGGCAACAGTAGGACAAGACTGCAACACTAGAACAAGATGGTAGCAGTAAGACAAGATGGTAATATTGGAACATATTGGCTAAAATAGGGCAGGGTGGGACAGACAGGGTGAAGTCTGTAAAACTAGCTGGCAATAATGTGGCATGATCGAAGAATATACCAAGATGGCTATAATAGAGCAAGACGTTTATATTAGGAGAAGATGGCTAAAGTAGGGAATGCTTTTGGCATTAGGTCAAGATCACGGCAGTAGGTAAAAATGGGACAAAAGGAGAAGATAGCAACAGTAGGACAGTGCCAAGATATTGACTGTAGTACGGTATGGGGCCAATTATCCAGAATGCTCAGGCCCTGTGGTATTATGGGTAACATGTTTCTGTAATTTGGATCTTCATACCTTAAGTCTACTAGAAAATCTTGTAAACATTAAATAAACCCAATGTGCATTAGCTCAACTTGGCTACAGTAGGGCAAAATGGGACAACAGGACAATATGGTTAAATCAGGATAAGGTAAGGTAGGTAGGAGGACAATATGAACAGTAGAATCAGATACCTACAGTAAGACATTATAGTGCAGGGATCCCCAAACTTTTTTTTTACCTGTGAGCCACATGTAAAAAAATAGACAAGCATGAAGAAAAGTTCCTGGGGGTGCCAATTATGGACTGTCATTGATGATTGGTAGCCTCTATGTGGACAGCCTACAGGAGTCTCTGTTTGGCACTACACCTGGTTTTTATGTAACCAAAACCCAAGCCTGGAATTCAACAATAAGCACCTGTTATGAGGCCACTGTAGGCAACATCCAAGGAGTTGGTGAGCAACATATTTCTCACGAGCCACTGGTTGGGGACAAACAGCAAGACAAGATAGCGACAGTGACAATTTTTATCAGTGATACCCAACTTGCAACCTTTCAGTACAACACAGAGCATCCACTAGCAGCCTAAGGAATAAACTATCCCTAAATGTAATACATAGATGTATTAGAAGTCACATAGGCATATGGTTTAATATCACTGCATTCTTAGCCTTTGACAAGGTTACTGCTATTAAAAAGCGTATGGTATAATTAATATAATGGTATAATATATCTCTATGAACAAAAGTACACAGATCAGATGGCAACAGTAGGAAAAATGGCATCAGTTCAGTTAAGGAACGAGAAGGCAGCTACAATATGGTAAGATGGGACAGTAGAGAAGGATTAGTCATGACAACTGACCGTCAGGCTGGTCCTGCAGGAGTGTGCAACAGATTCCATCTCCTGAGACACTACAGAACAGAATGCACACTTTGCATGCAAAACAGTCCTGTGGTAAGTATAGCATGAAGATATTTACAATGCCTTTAATCAGAAACATCAGTCCCAATTTAAGATTTGTATATATATATTTATATATATATGTATATATTTCCTTCTAAACAAGTATTTAACTAAGCTGCAATTTGATGTACAGAAATAAAACGTTAATAACCAACTGCAAATCTGTGGACAACCCAGGAGAGCAATAAGCTTTACTGCCCATGAGCAAGTGCAACTGCTTACAAAGAGCTGTTCATTTCCTACAGTCCGAATTACTCCAGAAGACTGGAGCTTGCTATCATTTGCCCAGCATGGAATGAAGCCTTAGGTCATGTTTATTTTTTTACTCTGAACATGAGCACGCTGCCTCAGCAAAAAACCTAATGCTGACTGAACATTGGGTTTGGATTTGGCAGATGCTGAAAACTGTACTTTTAACTAGATTTCCTTTCAATATCTATCAATAAGGTAATAACTACATGTTGGATAATGAAGTATATTCTGTTGAATATGAATCTTCTGGTTTCCACTATTGAAGAAATTTCATTGGACAGCAGATCAAGAAGGGTGGTCCGGGGCTAAGTGACTACACAAGCTTTTCCAATGTGTTTTCCATGTACAGGTTGACTTGTAGAGGCAACAGAAATAGAATACATAGACCCATTTTATAATCAGCTCATATTTTGCCATTATTTTGTTCTACCTATTCATAAAATTCATAAAAGTAGACAAAGAGGGCCATACATGCAGTAACATGGTGAACAGTTTTGTTATCCTATTAGACCTGGATAAGTGATATTGTCTAGCAGACCAAGAGAATCCTACTGAAAGGTAAAGCTCCTCTCGGTTTAATCCTCCATGAGATTGGTTAGTTTCCCACTGCTTGCCCTGTGTGCAATATACCGGTATAGCCACTGCTTTTTTAAGCGCTCCATAACTAGTTAAAACTGCCATTACGAAATAGATCTTTTTTCCTCGACATGCAACGATCTACAAAAAACTCAACATGGCTCTGGTGGGATTATGTATTAACTGAAAGTAGTAGGGGTCACATTCAAATGTAAAAGAAGCTGAAGAGCAACATAAACATGCAGAAAGTTCCTGGTGGTGCCAAATATGAGCTGTTATTGGCTAGTGGTAGTCCCTATGTGGACTGGCAGCCTACAGAAGGCTCTATATAGTCTTTATGCAACTAAAGCTTGCTTTGAAGCCTGGAATTTAAAAATAAGCACCTGCTTTGAGGCCACTTGGATCAACTTCCATTGGATTGGTGAGCAACATGTTGTTCATGAGACACTGGTTGGGGCATGACTGGTCTTGTGGATCCAGGCCTAATTTTTAAGGTCTAATGTTTTTCATGTTTTGAATTGTGTCTGGAAAAGAATTAGACAAAAGATCCAGTAACGAGAATTATAAACAGGGCATTTGCTTTCTTCATTCACAAGGAGAACATGGGTAGTAGATTTGTTTCTTCACTCAGCTGCAACCTACCAGAATGAATTACCACCTACTGAAGCTATTGGTTAGATGGAATGCAGAACAGTGGTTACAGGGATTCTGTCATGATTTTTATGATGTCATTTCTATTTCAAATTACACTGTTTACACTGCAAATAATTCACTCTACATTATAAAATTTTATTCCTGAACCAGAAAGTGTATTATAAAAAGTGTGCCATATGAAAAAACTCTGTTTGCTCTTTTGAGAAACTGATTTCAATACACAATTCTGCTGGAGCGGAAGTGCATTTTGAAGAAAAAAAAAATTCCGATGACAGTATCCCTTTAAGCAGTCCATGAAAGCCAAAAAGTTGCTTTTGTGTTCATAGCGTTAGTCTGCAGTAATTCTGAGTTCCCATATCAAGTTGGGGGAAGTACAACACGTTATTATGGACATTACAAATCAAGGTGGTGTTAGTTTTATGGAATGTTTTACATATTCCCTATTGTTAATGACTATTGAAGTAAAGGAGGACAAGAAAGCAACTGGTAAATCATGTAATTACCCAAGTAGAACACCAGCAATTTTCCTTGTGTAGCTATTAGATGAGCTATTGACTTTTGCCGGCAATGAGCAAACATATTATTGAGATTCAGACAATGCCATGAATCCTGCCAGGTAACAAAGCTCGGACATTTGTGTTCTCTCCTTAGTTAAAGGCAGTCTCTGTATGTCTAGGGTTTCTGGAAGGTAATTGTTCTTACTCTTCTGTAAAAGATGACTTCTGCCAGCGCTAGTATTCACCAATGCTCTGTTGTGTCCCCTGAAATTTCTGCACCGGCAGGAACATTCTATTTCAGAGGTCAAACTAGCAAAGCAGTGAGATACAGATAGGATGAGGCAAAATTGTAGTTATTGTCAGGGCAAGTGGCAAGAACCATAATCAAGGGCACGTAGAGTTGACACTTTTTTTCTGAAAGAATACTGGCCTTTGGGTCCGAGGCCAGTGGTGATGCCACTTGGGGGCATAGTGGACATGGAAAAGGGGTAGAGTGGGCGTGGAAAGGGGTGGATTGGGCAGGTGAAAGGGCGGATCATATGCAGGTCTATCCATGTAAGATATAATAGGCAGGGGCGATCCTGGCCCCTCCGCCTGAGGCAGCCCCCCCTCCCCTGGAAATTCACTCAAAGTACCAGGAGCAGCATTTTTGCTGCCCCTGGTACCTAGTGGGGCGCTGCCGCCTGAGGCGACAGCCTCAACTCCACTCATTGGCGGAGCACCCCTGATAATAGGGCAGCAAAAGGGTCAGGGAAGGGAAGGAGTTGTGGGATTAAGAATTTATCAGACCGGTTGGGCAGGCCAAACACTGGTCTGGTGGTAACCCTAAGGGAAGACAAGGGTCTATAACCAGTAGAATACAATAAGAGGCTAAAGTGACCCAAATGCATCTTGTTTTTTTCTCTCCCACTCCCTTCTGCCCAGTACCACCCTCTTATCATTTTCCCTTATTCAATACCTCTGAAGATTTTATGCCCTTCTTTATTTTTGCTCCATGCATCTGTGTGTAACCAAGTAACCAAGTGAGCCACCAACCAATCAGTGCATCTGAATGTGTAGGAAATGCATCAGGAAGCGGATATTTTATACAAGGACCAATGGAATTCAGACCAGTCTCTTGGTGAGACTGAGCTACAATCACATGGACTGAAAGTAAGAAGATAGGCCCATAAAATATGCAAGCAGGCAGATAGCCTTCGGTTCCTCAAAGTCTCCAAACCTACTCACATTCACTCAAAGATGTAGGCTAGTTTGGGGAAAATAAAGATTTTTTTGAATGATAGGGCTTCTTTTTAACCTTGGCACACTCCGCCAATAACATCTTGTGCATAATGACAATATTCATTCAGTCGAACAAGGGTTTGTCACAAGCCAAGGTAGTTCAGATAAACTCTACAATAAAAGTCTGACATCCCGAGTTAAGAGGCCGGTTTATCTCCACAAACAAAGGCTCGTTAAACCTCTCCACGGACTGAAAAACACTAATTTGAAACTGACGCGGATGGTTCATTAGCATAATTAAACTCCATTCTGATATAAGTTATCAGCCACATCTTCACATTGTTATTTTCCTTCTCTTATCAGGATGAGACGGGAATCAAACAGAAATATGTGTGTCTCACAAGGGGGAGAGGTAATTAAAATGGAAAGGGGAAAAAATTCCGACAGATCTGTCAGAAAGAGGAAAAAATAGATTTGTTAACATAATACGTGCCAAGGTAATGACATTCCAAGGATAAATGTCTCCTTCTGTCAGGGCCATTTGGCTACCTTTAATTACTAGTAATACACACAGCTGTCTAATAGACTGTCCTGGCCATCAGGACAATTACCCGATCTTCACACTTCAATCAAAGCAAAGAGGAATAACGGTATTAATCATCTTCTCCATGCTTCAGAAGCCCTTGGCTTTGTTTCCTTCTGTTGTGATTCTCTGTATAACCGTCTCTTTGTCTGACGGATCATTGGTCCCAATATAATGACACTCAAATGCCTGTGGTTGGGACATATCCAAGCTGAACAAGTCATGAAGGTGCCTGTGTCTTGGCTCTGACTGTTGTTCTGCAGACCTAGGATCAACCCAATTAACCAACACTGCCAAACAGAAATTCAGGATGTGCTAGCCATGCTCAATGTGTTCCCATAGTAATCATCTTTGCTCCTTTGTATGTTAGAATTCCTGGTCAACCGAGGCAAAACAGGACTGATGGTAGGTCAGGATAGGCCAATCCTGATTTTCTTGAACTGGTGACCCCATCTCCCTCAAAATGTAAAAGTTTTAAAGAACATTTAAATGTAATTGAATGATATATGATGTTATTATGACTTCTATTGCAGTTGCAGCACCACACAAATTTCTCTACAATGAGTTGCACCAAAAAAAATCCCATTCAAGGTATTTGGTATTCAGTCCTTCGTGCCTCCTGTTCTGAACTGAGCTCATATTGACACAGGGGAACCCTGGAGCTGCCACCAACTCCAAACCTGACAGTAGATCCAGGGTTCCCACTCAATACACGTACATTCGTATTGAAGCTCAATGTTTTACCTATACATTGGGTCCTAACGCATTTGACCAGACCCAAACACCCAATTTTAGGAAGGCCGGTTGAGATTGCTTCCCTGGGTTGTCAACATTTGGAAAAGAAAGCAGGGGTACACAATGTGGCCCTATACTCCCTAAAATATATGTGGCAAGAACTGGTCAAACGCAGATAATTACTGCAAAAGTTGAAGTGCTTTTTTTAACACACTACATGTTTTGAGCAAGAGCTTCAACACTTGAAAAAGTCCTCTTGCTCTAAACAAGTAGGGGCAAATTTACTAAAGGGCCAGCGTGACATCATTTCGGTACTTCGCCGATTTTATAACGGTCACCAACGTAACTTTGCTAGCAAAGGAGATAGTGGGACATTCACTAAGATTCGTAGTTGCGCCAGGTGTAACTTCGCCGCACTTGACAGGCGTAGTTTCGCCAGTGCTCCGCAAATTCACTAAAATCCGAAGTTGCACTCAGGGGTAGCGTAAGGTTGCGAAGTTGCGCTAGCGTTGATTCGCTAAGCGAAGCAAAGTTACGCTAGCGATGGTTAATTTGCATACGGCACCAAATTCAAATTTCAATGGAGGAATATGTAGCAGCACTACAAATGCCTAAGCGTTAGGTGCTTCGGCGCATAGTGAATTTGCTCCCTAACGTCTAGCGAATTTGCGCTCTGGCGAATGGACGATGAAAATTCACTAAGATGCGGATTTTACTGAACGTTACCTTTTGCGCCAGACTTGCCTTCGCCACCTCAGACCAGGCGACGTGCAATAAGAGTAGATAGGAGTTCCTCAAAAAATAGAGTCTTTTCCTTTTTCAGGGTGATAGGCTGCAAAAGATTGTCATTTTTTTCTGGGGTACCCTGCTTCCCCCATACATTTCCTAACATATGGCACATAAACTAGACACTGGGCCAGGGCCGGAACTAGGGGTAGGCAGAGTAGGCACGTGCCTAGGGTGCAAAGCTGGGGGGGCGCCATTCACGTACCTGCTCTGACGCCTACCCCAATGTCCGGTCTCGTCTCTCCCCGACTGGCACGCATATATTTTTAGAATTTCACTTCTGCGCATGTGCGTACAAAGTTTCGCGCATGCGCACTACTGCGCACGTTCGCTCATGCGCACTTCCGCTCGTGCGCGATTTCGCACATTTACACACAGCCGGCGCCGTACCCGGTCAGGTTGCCTAGGGCGCCTGGCTGGGTTGGCCCGGCTCTGCACTGGGCTCATGTGTAGGGCAATATAACAACTCTAAAACTCTGTTTCCCGGGCTTGTGTAGTGTAATATATTGGCTGCAACATATATGTTCATTGAACTTTAACTTCCCGCCATATGCAAATTAGGCAACACTAGCGCAACTTCGCTTCGCTTGCCGCAGTAATGATAGCGCAACTTCTCCAGCGTTCGGTGCCCTGGACGCAACTTTGGATTTCAGTGAATTAACGTAGTCCTGGCGAATCTACGCCTGGCAAAATGTTGCGATGTGAGCAAAGCCGTTGCTGGTAAGTGAGGTTAGTGAATTTGCCCCGTAGTGTGTTAATAAAAGCACTAAAACTTTTGCAGTAATTATCTGCGTTTGACCAGTTCTTGCCACATATATTTTGCTGAATACGAGTCTTCATTGGGCGGAAGAGGTCTAAATTATAGTACTGAATCCTCGTTCTTCCAATTGGTGAAATTTGCCCTATATTCCCTAGTCTGTCCACCCAACCACCAGAGTGGGAAGAAAAAGGGAAGGAAACAATACCCTAGTCTTGCTATGCCCCAAACCCCAAAATTTGTGGTGTGGGTCACTGGGACACTGTCCAAGAGTCTGTCCATTTCCTCATTATATAAAACCAACATACCACATAATGGTTAAGTATTAAAGAACCTGCTGAAGCCCCTGCCATGTGCAATGTAGCATCAAATCCCTATATAGGTGTCATCAGTAGGCCTGGGTTTTCATATTTGCCGGCCAACAGTGGTGTGATCACAGTAGGGTTCAATCAGAAAACCTTTGTTTGGTTCTCCATAAGCGCAGTTATTAGCTGTACAAGTCAACAAGATTATTTAAGTGATATTTTAGTATTAATATCCTTCACTTTCACTTACGCTCCTCATGACAACTATAAGGGTTTCTAAAGCCATTGGGGAGCCTCCTTCAAGTAAAAACAGGAAATCCAGTTGGTTATGCACTAGAACAGTGCTGTCCATCTTATTATATGAAGTGGGCCGACTAATTTTAAGCAGGCTGAAGGCCATAAAATCCTTTGAATGGCCACATCTGTCCCGCAGGCCTCCAGTTGAATAATACTGCACAAGAATGATGGTGCTCTAGGCTTTCTGCAGCAATATCAGTGCTATGCACCCTATGCACCAAGCTGTACAAACACATTTTCTGTTACTCACTGGCCAAACTGCTTCTGTTTAAAGTAAACAAGTAGAATTCCCCAAAAACCCAAGTAAGTTTTGTGGGTTGATCAAAGAGAATGACTGTACTGTTCGAAGCATAAAAAAAATGAATTTGTTGGTTGGCACTAGTAAGTCCTTTATTGTCTCAAAGACTGTAAGAAAAAATAAAAATAATTTGCGTCTGATTCCTTTTTAACATCCAGTAGAAGCGGCTGCATTTTGATGGGTGTGACACTTCCCCATTTACTCAGGGAGGCGGCTGCTGCGGAACGCACTCACTCATCTGCACTTTTCACAGCGAGAAGCCGTTATTGTGACGGTTGTTTTGCAGACAAGGCACTTAGTCGACTTCATTAATATGTACAGTCAAGAACAGTCACTAGGAAACAAGATGCGTTTTTTGCGCAAATGACATTAAGTCACCTTAAACACCCCTAGAAATGGACTAGACTTATGGGATTTACTCACATACCTCGGGTGCAACAATAACATTTACAATATACAGTGCAAAGCAGCGGGTTCTGGCATCCCATGTACATTTTATACTGTGAGAAGCAGGGTACAGGCCCCCCGAGTTATAATATACAGTGGGTAATGGCACCCAAGGTATTTTATACAGTGAGACCCATAGAGCACCAGCACCTTAGGGTATTATATACAGTGAGAGGCAGTGGGCACTGGCACCCCAATGTTTTATATACAGTGAGAGGCAATGCACACTGGTATCCCAAGGTTTTATATACAGCGAGAGGCAATGGGCACTGGCACCCCAAGATATTTTATGCATTGTGAGGCAGAAAGCACTGACACCCCAAAGTATTATATACAGTGAGATGCAGTGGGTACTGGCACCCCAAGGTTTTATATACAGTGAGAGGCAGTGGGTACTGGCACCCCAAGGTTTTATAAACAGTGAGAGGCAGTGGATACTGGCACCCCAAGGTTTTATATACAGTGAGAGGCAGTGGGTACTGGCACCCCAAGGTTTTATAAACAGTGAGAGGCAGTGGATACTGGCACCCCAAGGTTTTATAAACAGTGAGAGGCAGTGGATACTGGCACCCCAAGGTTTTATAAACAGTGAGAGGCAGTGGATACTGGCACCCCAAGGTTTTATATACAGTGAGAGGCAGTGGGTACTGGCACCCCAAGGTTTTATATACAGTGAGAGGCAGTGGGTACTGGCACCCCAAGGTTTTATATACAGTGAGAGGCAGTGGGTACTGGCACCCCAAGGTTTTATAAACAGTGAGAGGCAGTGGGTACTGGCACCCCAAGGTTTTATATACAGTGAGATGCAGTGGGTACTGGCACCCCAAGGTTTTATAAACAGTGAGAGGCAGTGGATACTGGCACCCCAAGGTTTTATAAACAGTGAGAGGCAGTGGATACTGGCACCCCAAGGTTTTATAAACAGTGAGAGGCAGTGGATACTGGCACCCCAAGGTTTTATATACAGTGAGAGGCAGTGGGTACTGGCACCCCAAGGTTTTATATACAGTGAGAGGCAGTGGGTACTGGCACCCCAAGGTTTTATATACAGTGAGAGGCAGTGGGTACTGGCACCCCAAGGTTTTATATACAGTGAGAGGCAGTGGGTACTGGCACCCCAAGGTTTTATATACAGTGAGATTCAGTGGGTACTGGCACCCCAAGGTTTTATAAACAGTGAGAGGCAGTGGGTACTGGCACCCCAAGGTTTTATATACAGTGAGAGGCAGTGGATACTGGCACCCCAAGGTTTTATATACAGTGAGAGGCAGTGGGTACTGGCACCCCAAGGTTTTATATACAGTGAGAGGCAGTGGGTACTGGCACCCCAAGGTTTTATATACAGTGAGAGGCAGTGGGTACTGGCACCCCAAGGTTTTATATACAGTGAGAGGCAGTGGGTACTGGCACCCCAAGGTTTTATATACAGTGAGAGGCAGTGGGTACTGGCACCCCAAGGTTTTATATACAGTGAGAGGCAGTGGGTACTGGCACCCCAAGGTTTTATATACAGTGAGAGGCAGTGGGTACTGGCACCCCAAGGTTTTATAAACAGTGAGAGGCAGTGGGTACTGGCACCCCAAGGTTTTATATACAGTGAGAGGCAGTGGGTACTGGCACCCCAAGGTTTTATATACAGTGAGAGGCAGTGGGTACTGGCACCCCAAGGTTTTATATACAGTGAGAGGCAGTGGGTACTGGCACCCCAAGGTTTTATATACAGTGAGAGGCAGTGGGTACTGGCACCCCAAGGTTTTATATACAGTGAGAGGCAGTGGGTACTGGCACCCCAAGGTTTTATATACAGTGAGAGGCAGTAGGTACTGGCACCCCAAGGTTTTATAAACAGTGAGAGGCAGTGGGTACTGGCACCCCAAGGTTTTATATACAGTGAGAGGCAGTGGGTACTGGCACCCCAAGGTTTTATATACAGTGAGAGGCAGTGGGTACTGGCACCCCAAGGTTTTATATACAGTGAGAGGCAGTGGGTACTGGCACCCCAAGGTTTTATATACAGTGAGAGGCAGTGGGTACTGGCACCCCAAGGTTTTATATACAGTGAGAGGCAGTGGGTACTGGCACCCCAAGGTTTTATATACAGTGAGAGGCAGTGGGTACTGGCACCCCAAGGTTTTATAAACAGTGAGAGGCAGTGGGTACTGGCACCCCAAGGTTTTATATACAGTGAGAGGCAGTGGGTACTGGCACCCCAAGGTTTTATATACAGTGAGAGGCAGTGGGTACTGGCACCCCAAGGTTTTATATACAGTGAGAGGCAGTGGGTACTGGCACCCCAAGGTTTTATATACAGTGAGAGGCAGTGGGTACTGGCACCCCAAGGTTTTATATACAGTGAGAGGCAGTGGGTACTGGCACCCCAAGGTTTTATATACAGTGAGAGGCAGTGGGTACTGGCACCCCAAGGTTTTATAAACAGTGAGAGGCAGTGGGTACTGGCACCCCAAGGTTTTATATACAGTGAGAGGCAGTGGGTACTGGCACCCCAAGGTTTTATATACAGTGAGAGGCAGTGGGTACTGGCACCCCAAGGTTTTATAAACAGTGAGAGGCAGTGGGTACTGGCACCCCAAGGTTTTATAAACAGTGAGAGGCAGTGGGTACTGGCACCCCAAGGTTTTATATACAGTGAGAGGCAGTGGGTACTGGCACCCCAAGGTTTATATACAGTGAGAGGCAGTAGGTAGGGCACCACAGTCCTGGCATGTAAGGGTTATATCTATCACAAAGCAGTACTTTGGGGCATACAGTGAGGGTACCATTATATGATACAGCTGGTACATAAAACACAGAGCCAAATTCTATGCAAGCAACAAAGCTGGGGCAGAGGACAGACCATACAATAATCCGCACTTGAGACTATTATGGTTCTCGGCCGTTAAAGTAAGAAAAACTTCATGTCACACTGGCTGTCATGCTAACTGTCATTTAGCCGCCTTTCACTAAACCTCAACTAAAAGCTTTTTATTTTCTCCCATGTTCTATATTTACAAGGGGGAAAAAAAGAGAGGGACAAAAGCAGCCACTCTGAAGCCTTCATTCCTAGCACAAACCGAAATAGAAGAATAACAAGAAAGGAATTGGCTTTTGCAGAGAGACTACTGAATGGCGCAGCTTGGTCACATACCCAGAGAAAAGTCTGATGTAAAAGGCTGCTGTACACTTACCAGCTGAATTGTGCTTAGTACAGGGAATACCTATGCTGCCATAGTTTTATGGTATCTCTCTGTACAGACTATGAGCAAACTTAGATGCTGTTCCTAATTGTGCTTAGTACAGGGAATACCTATGCTGCCATAGATTTATGGTATCTCTCTGTACAGACTATGAGCAAACTTAGATGCTGTTCCTAATTGTGCTTAGTACAGGGAATACCTATGCTGCCATTGTTTTATGGGATCTCTCTGTACAGACTATGAGCAAACTTAGATGCTGTTCCTGCTGAATTGTGCTTAGTACAGGGAATACCTATGCTGCCATTGTTTTATGGTATCTCTCTGTACAGACTATGAGCAAACTTAGATGCTGATCCTGCTGAATTGTGCTTAGTACAGGGGAATTCCTATGCTGCCATAGTTTTATGGGATCTCTCTGTACAGGCTATGAGCAAACTTAGGGGCTGTTCCTGCTGAATTGTGCTTAGTACAGTGGGTATTTTGCCACATGGGTGACCAAATCGTCATTCAACAACCTGTTTTCCTACTACAATTTCTTGGCAAATCCCACATGCAGTCCACAGTTTATACAATTTTGTAACTAGAGGATTAAAGGAGAACTAAAACCCAAAATTGAAAGTAGCTAGAAATGCTGTATTTTATATACTGAACTTAATGTACCAGCCAAGAGGTTCAGCAACCCTATAACAGTAATGATTCAGGTCTTCATATTTGCCCCCAGCAGCTCCCAATCTTGGATCTTGTTAGGCATATTTTGTGTGTCAGTGGCACTGCACATGCTCAGTGAGCTCTGGGCTGCTGGGGAGGAGCTAAGCTTAGGGGTTGGGGGTAATCATTAAGCAGAAAGTGAGGTTCATCTGTCATAGAAATCTGGTTCTTAAATTCTGATTCAGGCTGCACTGGTTGCTATGCTGCCATGTAATGTGAATCTGAATTACTGCTGATTAATTGTGAATTATGAATTAATTACTAATAAGCCTTGTATTGTGAATGTTATATTGTATATATACTGTATATTGTGAGTGTGTCCCTAAGCTCAGTAAGTGACAGCAGCACAGAGCATGTGCTGGGAATCAGCAGAAAAGAAGATGGGGAGCTACTGGGGCATCTTTGGGGCACAGGTCTTCCCTGCTAAAGGGCTGTGGGGGCATTGGAAGGCAAGGAACCCCAAAGCACGAGGGATAGAATTTCTAGCCTAATACTTTCAGAAATTTGGGCCCAGGTTCAATACCTGCATCAGGTCTGTGGAAAGTCTTCAAATTCTTCCACTGAGCTACTCAGTATTCACAACATGCTGATAAAAAGAGAATTATGGGCTGACTGCACAAAAGCGCAAGGTCTGTGGAACTGTAACACCCCCCCCTACACCCTAGGATGGGGGTTTCTTTATAATATTCATATAAATGTATATGACATGCCAGCCTGATTATTCCCGTTACTCCAGGCCGGATCGTCCTTTCGCAATGTGACATATAATAACCGGGGCGCTGTTTTATTATCGGCTCGAGGGCTCTTTTTATGTCTTTGTCTAATGAAGCCGGTGCTGGAGCTTGATTAAACAGATGTTCCCCCCACCTGACAGCCCCCAGAGCCATCATACATACATTAATCAGTTTGCCTGGTTCCAGGATAGACTTGCCAACAGCTGGGCACCCCTTGGCACCTTCCCCCCAAAGCCAATGTATCACTGTGGAAAATAAAATTGTCTGATGTTCTATTTTAACAGTTTGCTACAGATGATACATCGGTGGGGGCTATCGAATAGTGTATAAATGGCTGGAGGGCTGCTCAGGGGCCCCTATTTCCTATGCTTGAGCCCCCGTTTTTGGTGTCATATCCAGAGCAGTGAGGCAGCGCATAACACTACACACAGCCTAGCCTGTTAATCCTTGTTTGCTCACACCCACAGCTCCAGAGCACCCCCTTAATCCCACCGTGACCTCATTCTCACTGCTGGATTCGGCAGGCAGCAAAATGAAGTGTTTGCATTCGGCTCCTGCCTTGATCCCCGGCGAGACACTTGTGAAGGCTTTTCAACAGAAAAGGGGCCCGAGATAAGAGGATCCGGGGGCTGCTAATGATTTCTGTGCATGCCAGCCTTTTCAAAGCAGCCTGTTAAAGAGAATGGGGGGAGAAAAAACTCGAAGGAATCTCACTTTCATCCATCGCACAGTTACCTTGTGCGGCACAGGACTTTAATGCCAACTTGTGTGCCCATCAGCATGGCAGCTTGTGTTCTGCACGAACCACTAGTCTTAATTGCTCCACTGCTTATCCCACTCGTGCCTGCTGGAAGCCCCCCTCCAAGCGCCATCATCTCCTCCTTACTTTTCATTTTTGTTTCATTTCTATTGTTTTTCTTGACAACTAAGTTCACCTAAAAATTAAAGGGGAAGTAAATCCCACTACCTTGTTTTTTTTAATTGATCGCTGATCAGGGCAGTCTAGGCTGGTAAGTTTTAAGTAAAAAGTCATATGGTAAGGAAGATTTAAAATAAATCCTAAAATCAACATGGCTAAAATGCTGTATTTTATATACTTTGCCAGCCAGCAGCTCCCCATCTTGTTAGGCATCTTTTGTGTCAGTGGCACTGCACATGCTCAGTGGGATCTGGGCTGCTGAGAAGCTAAGCTTAGGGGTTGGGGGGAAATCATTAAGCAGAAATTGAGGTTCATTTGCCACAGAAGCTATGCTGTCATGTAATGTGCCTCTTTAAATTATAACTAATCAGCCTAGTATTGTGTCTGTTATAATATATATATATATATATTAGGGATGCACCCAATCCAGGATTCGGTTCGGGATTCGGACAGGATTAGGCCTTTTTCAGCAGGATTCGGATTCGGCCGAATCCTTCTACCCGAATCCACTTTTTTGGATTCGGCCGAATACCGAACCGAATCCGAACCCTAATTTGCATATGCAAATTAGGAGCGGGAAGGGAAATTGCGTGACTTTTTGTCAGAGAACAAGGAAGTAAAAAATGTTTTCCCCTTCCCGCCCCTAATTTGCATATGCAAATTAGGGTTCAGATTCGGTTCGGTATTCGGCCGAATCCAAAAAAGTGGATTTGGTGCATCCCTAATATATATATATATATATATATATATATATATATATATATATATATATATATATATATATATATATATATTGTGAGTGGATCCCTAAGCTTACCTGATAGCAGCTATGGGAATCAGTGACTACTGAGCTTAATGCACACCCTCTAGTTATTATCCTAGTGACACATTAGTTACTGGTTAGTGTTCTGGAGAGAGTAAAGGCCACCAGGCAATGGATCAGTTAACACAGTGGTTATAACATAATGATTCACAGTGGGGGAGGCAAGGAATCCCCAAAGTAGCCAGTGACCATGTGACATTCCTACTCCCAGCATTTCCACCGCCAGTAGATTATGGGAGGGGTTTTTTCCACTGATTTTAAATGTGGGAAAAGTTCAGAGAACAATCAGCCCAGGTGGCAAAAGTTAGTAAATGAGTTACCTGGGCACCCAAAATAACTATCAAAGGGATAAAATAAAACTAAACTTTAACTAAAATCAGTGCAGTCTGTCTGTACAAGGAGGGCAGCTTCAATAACAAAATTTCGCAGATAAAACCAACCACTCATCGGCAGCATACTAAATGATAATATTCCGATCTCTAAGGTTTTGCACTCTGGATCACTATGTCTATGGAAGCCAATTCCATGGAAAGCAACAAGCTCAAGAAACCGAAGCCCCAAAGGAAATTATGCTCAGGCCCGTATAGTTTGGCTGAGAGTACAGAAACCCTAGGATTTGGTCCTGTACAGCATGTGACCCATGTCAGGAGTTTATGGGGCAGTGTATGAGGCCCTCCAATGGGCTTCCCCGGGCCGATTTCTGGACGAAAGTCAGCCAGATGTCGATTGGGTGGGTTTAAAAATCCTGTTGGATCAAAGACAGCATCGGTTTAGTTAATGTGGCCCTCAGTGGGACCACCCGTATTCTTCTCCATCTCAATGTGGACATATCAGGGAGAGATCTGCTCGTTTGGCGACGTCCCTATGCATGGCCAGCTTTAGGCTGGGCTTTGAAGAGCAAAGGTAAAAGGGCTCATTTACAACCACAACTACAATTTTGATCACACAAATATGGATGAAGTTGGGGTGTATTGACGCTATTCATTAAAGATTCTCCTAGCACCTCCCTGTAGTTGCACTTGCTGCCAGTATGTCCGAATCCCGTACAAATACTCCAAGTGACGCAAGGGTACCCTGAAGCTATCACCACTTTCACAGTAATTCTATTGCAGAATGCATCAACCAGCTAGCAGACATGAACCTAAAAAATCACGTGCAGATGCAATTTTGATGGCAAGTGCCGGCTGCCGTGCAATTATGAATGATTCCCGTCAAACCACAAGTGCAACAGTGTGTATTTTGACACTTTGCAACAGACACACGTCTCCCTTAGACGCACTGAGGTTGTGGAGAAAAAAAACTGTATTCTGAAGGATGAAGTCTTTTTTTGCTGCAGCCCTAAGACAAAGGGCAATGTCATTCAGAAAATTTAATTTCCAGTAGTTACTTAAAGGAAAACTATACCCCCCAAACAATGTAGGTCTCTATAAAAAGATATTGCATAAAACAGCTCATATGTAAAATCCTGCTTCATGTAAATAAACCATTTTCATAATAAAATACCTTTTTAGTAGTATGTGCCATTGGGTAATCATAAATAGAAAATTGCCGTTTTAAAAAATAAGGGCCGCCCCCTGGGATCGTAGGATTCACTGTACTCACAAACATACCAACAAACCATACATTTTAGGTCACATGAGCCAATTAGCAGACAGAGTTGTGTCTTTTGCTTCCACACTTCTTCCTGTTACAGTTAGAGTTGAAGTATTTCTGGTCAGGTGATCTCTGAGGCAGCACACAGACCATCATGAAATGGTGGCTCAAGGCAAGAGATGTAAAAGGACTATATTTATTAAATATATATTCCAGTTTGGTAAGATTCTTTAATATGCCACTTAATATGATATGAACTATCTGTTGCTTGTGTTTTCATTTTGGGGGTATAGTTTTCCTTTAATGCAAACTATGCAGCATCCCGACTGCTTCCAGTGTAAGGGCAGAGACACACGCTCAGATTCAGGGAGGTTTAGTCACCCAGCGACAAATCTCCTCTTCTTCCTTGAACTGCCTCCCGCCAGCTAGAATGTAAATTGTCGGCGGGATGACAATCGGTGCGCTCCGTTTTCCGAAGTTGTCCGAAGTTGCCTCACTTTGGGAAAACAAAGCGCTCCGAGTGCCATCCCACCGGTGATTTTGAGGCAGTATCGGGAGATTAGTCGCCCAGAAGAAGAGGCGATTTATCGCCGGCCGACTAAATGTCCCAGAATCTGAGCGTGTGTCTCTGCCTTTAAAGGGCGCTATCACAGTCAGAATAGAGGGTTCAAGGCCTACCAGGGCTTCCTCCACAGGGGCCCCAACCTCCGCTCGGGGAGGACAGGACCATATACAGTGGCGTAACTAGTTGTTACTGGGCCCCATGGCAAATTCAATTTAGGGCCCCAAAATATTTATAAGTTGGCCTATTTTACCAAGATATATTAAAATTGCTCATTAATTAGGGTCTCACTGAGCCCACTACACTCCTGGGCCCCCCTGCAATTGCAGGGTCTGCTTCCTCTATAGTTACGCCCCTGACCATATATAAAGTGGGATTAGAGAGAAACAGTGACTAAATAACTGGCTGGTTAAGAACCCAAAATAAGTCTAAAACCCCAGTAAAGAATATTCTTTAATTGCTCCGTGATTATATTACAATATATGTATACATTGTTTTACATAAAAAATGTTTATAATGTTCATAATATCTAGATCACTATCACTATCTTTGGGGGGGGGGAGAACATATATAGATGGAAGGCCAGGACTTTTTTAGAGAGAAATGGCTGAAAATAATGTTCTGTCTTGTTCCAAGTCGCTTCCTTGCAGCCTCGGTTCCTCTGTGCCTCAGGCACCAAATATTTGATTGTGGCCAAACCAGGGACTCGCTCCGGCTGAGAAATTCTTCCTGCAGCGCTAGGAATAAATCTCTTTCTATATTTCAAGAATAAAAATATTCTGTATCCCACAAACAAACCTTATGGGGGGGACAGAGCCAGAATTATTCCTGGTTCTTGATCATACCCTCTTCAGTTTATGTTTCCAGTACTTTTATTGCATTGGTAATTGAGCCTTAAAGGGGAACTCCGCCTAACAACCATTCCTTTGGATAATGAAAGAAAATATCATTCTTGGCCACTTCCCAATACACATTTATTACTTGCTTCCAAAGGTTTTAAAGTTATTTGTAAATGTATTTGGAACTGAAAGCCATTTCTGCCTCTTTTAATTCCCTCCTCCTTTTTCACATCATTGCAACATTGTATCAGTATTCAACTTCCCTGCAGCCAAGGCTGGAGAGGTATGCAAGGCATTGTGGGAGCTGGAGTTGATTTCTGATACATTGAAGGCAATAGCAATGGAGAAACAGATGCTGCTGTCAATTGCAATTTCATTTACAAATAACTTCAAATGTAAATGTAATTAGATGTTTAAATGAATTGGAAAGTGGATGAGGACGACATTTTTTTCATTATGTAACGGGAAAAAAACATGGGTGGACACCCCTTTAAAGACTTTTAATAACCTTGATTTCTTTCGCCTCCTCACTATAATTACCCGAACATCCACGCACAAGAAACAAATGAGTTACCAGAAGTGAATTGATGTTTTACCAGGGAGCGTTCAGTTACCACCCAACGGCACGGATGCTATTAAGGCACCGGAATCTTCTCTTCTAAACGCGGATCAACATACCTCCAGCTCCCAGACAGTCCCTGCTTGACGCAAAAACGTCAATAATCATAAATATGATTCCATTTATTTGCTAATGTAACATTTTCCCAGCGCAGGGGATATTTGTGGCCGGTCATTTAATCCTTCGGCTGCAAGTGATATTTGCTACTAGATTTAATTACACATGGGGTGACCTTTTTGGTAGAAGGTTACGGCGCCAAAACTAATTAAAATGACTGAATGGGTTTTACTTTATTACATACAATGTTATTCCATGGTAAGTCAGCAAGCGGAGAGCATTAAAATACAGGCATGGGATCCATTATCCGGAAACCCGTTATCCAGAAAGTTCCGAATTACGGGATGGCCGTCTCCCATAGACTCCATTCTAATCAAATAATTCAGATTTTTAAAAGTGATTCCCTTTTTCTCTGTGATAATAAAACAGTACCTTGTACTTGATCCCAACTAAGATGTAATTAATTCCTATTGGAGGCAAAACAAGCTTATTGGGTTTATTTCATGTTTAAATAATTTTTTAGTAGATTTAAGGTATAAAGAGCTAAATTACGGAAAGATCCCTTATCCAGAAAACCCCAGGTCCCAAGCATTCTGGATAATGGGTCCCATACCTGTACTACATTTATGTGATGGGAGGTTTCTGTTCCAAGGAACTTACACTCCAGAGAAGGAAGAGATAGAGATATAAGAGGTAATTCTGACATTTTATGTCCTACTGTTCTACTACTGAGTCAAGTCTGAAATATAGGACCTGTATTGCATTCTCTAGGAGGCAACTGCAGCTCTTTAATGCCCCATAAAATATGTGCCCCTAATTGCACTTACACTGCAGAGAGCTTTGAGCCATATACAGTAGCAATGAGCTATTATACCTTTGTTCAACCCAAAACAAGCAATCTACTGCTATAACTGCTGATTGGTTGCTATAAGTTGCATAACCCTCCAACTGGTCGTAGTGAAACCAATATGTGAGGTTTTCTGTGAATGGATATAGACTCCCCAAAATATGCCAATTCATCAGGTCTTCAATATGCTGTGAAAATTTAGCCTAGTGTAGCAATTTGTGTGTAGAAATTAGCCAGTAGATGCAGCTGGGCATGAATTGTGCCACCCTACATCCAGGTCTTTGTAGCATTTCCACAAATCCGGCCTGTCTCCATATTCTCAGTTTTATTTGTTATTATAAAACAGTAATGGAGAACTATTTTGCTTTCACAATTACTGTCAAACAATGGCAGCATAGGTATTCCCTGTACTAAGCACAATTCAGCAGGAACAGCCCCTACGTTTGCTCATAGTCTGTACAGAGAGATAACATAAAACTATGGCAGCATAGGTATTCCTCTGTACTAAGCACAATTCAGCAGGAACAGCCCCTACGTTTGCTCATAGTCTGTACAGAGAGATAACATAAAACTATGGCAGCATAGGTATTCCTCTGTACTAAGCACAATTCAGCAGGAACAGCTAAGTTTGCTCATAGTCTGTACAGAGAGATCCCATAAAACTATGGCAGCATAGGTATTCCCTGTACTAAGCACAATTCTGCAGGAACAGCCCCTAAGTTTGCTCATAGCCTGTACAGAGGGATCCCATAAAACTATGGCAACATAGTTATTCTTCTGTACTAAGCACAATTCAGCAGCACATTTTTGAAGGTATAATTTAAGCGATTCCCTCACACTAGTTCTATGCAGGTGTTTCATTACCGTTATCAGAAGAAACATAAGAGTTGGTGCATAATGGGATACAAGGCAACTGCTGGTTTTATCTCGGAATCAATAATTCAAGGCATAAGAACCTGTTCCTGTTGTACCAGTAAATGGCAATACTGTTACTTCAAAAATGTACTCAGGGTGGGGAGCAGATCCCTATTGTTAAAGCTTTTAGCCAAACACATTTCGATACAAAATATTCAGTTAAATCAGTAGTGGAAGGCTGATGTTTATTTAGGCAGAAAAGGCAGATAAATTAAAATACATTGTGCAGACACAATAATGAGGGGAATGGGGGGACACATTTTACAGGAGTCCCCCCGCAAGCTCTGCTACAAGTGCCTGCATACACTGCTGTCACCTATTACTCCCATAGGATGGGACCTTATAAGTAAAATAGAATATTTTATCTTAGAAATCCAAAATAAATGTTTGGACTCACATTTCAGTGCAGAAGAAATTGGTACATGGCATATGTTGTATCAGAAGTAGTCGATGCTACTGAACATGACTAATATGAAGGAGTTAGACCTAGGCCAGAACCACAAGCAACACCTTGAGTTCCAGTACAGTGAATGGTAACATAGTTAATAAAGGGAATAGGGCAAATTGGCATTGTTTACACTGGAACAGTCATGCTTATGGGAGATTTGTTGCTATGTTGAAAGAGCACCACACAATAAACTCCCTGGTTTTTCAACAACAGATCTTTCCAGAGGACTTGAGTGGCAAACCTTTAAAAAGAAAAGAAACTGGAGAATAGTTGGAGAACAACTTGCCAAAACAAAACATGGATAGCGAAAAATAGGATAGCGAAAAATAGGATAGCACAGGAGATATGGTTAGAGGGGAAGAACAGAAAGGGGAAGGGGTCATCTATGGAGGGTGGAACAAAAGAGTAAAACTAGGAGGTTGGAAGGGAAACATGAAAGGGGAAGAATGGGAAAGCGAAGAGGAGTTGAGAGGTTGAACAGAAAGTGGAAGAGATTAAGATAGGGGTGATGAAAACAGAAGTGTAAAGCAAAGCCAAGAAGAGAAAAGTGAAAGGGGAGAATATGAGATGAAACAAGAAAGGGAGAACAGGAGTGGATGAAGGGGTAAAAGGCAGAACAGAAAGGGTAGGAGGTTAAGTAGGAAGAGTGAAAGGGAAGGGTAATGCAAAGAGGTCAGAAGGCAAGAATGAAAGGGATAGACGAGTAAGAGAAGAAGAGAAGAACAAAGAGTGAAGGAGACACAAGAAGATATGAATGGAGGGAGCAAGGGAAGAAGTTGAAATGTGGATAGAGGAGAGAGTAGGCATATGGAGAGAGAAGGAGAAAATGCTAAGATGAAGAGAAGAGGGTTGAGGATTATACAAGAAGGGGGGTAGAAAAAAAAGAGTATAAAATCCTAGTAATCAGAAGGGAGAGCAAAAGGAAGAAGTTGGAGGAACATAATATGAGAAGAAGAGCGATTGGGACAACATGGATTAGAAGGCACTTGCTTGATGTATGGTTTTGGGGCTGTATTCAACTCTCTTGGGTAGCTTGCAGTGCCCGGGCCGCCATTAGCTGTTAGAAAACTACAATACCCACAATGCCTGGTGGGATGATACTAACACATGTAGAAGTTCAGGATGTCAGAGATTGCCTTCCTCTGATTTAGGACATCTTGTGATATAGTTGTGGTGTGTGTAGCGACTCCATCAGGTTTTGATCGCTCATTAAGCTGCTTTTCAGTGTTGCTAATTTGGAATAAAAGCTCCTGATTGCTCATCAGACAATTCACTGTAATTTGCAGCCAGAGGAACCCACAAAGCGATTGGGGTTTCAAAGCGGAAAACTTCTGCGGCTCAGAGAATCTGCCTATTTCCACCGCTCCATTGGGCAAGACGAGACTTATGGAAAGGGAAAATAAGTCTTAAATGAGCACAGGAGATCGTGTTGGTTTAATAAAACTCTTAATTATACAGTGGTGCTTCACAAGCAAACAGCCCTCCCCGACACATTTCAGGGGATACAGCTAAATATGAATTATTCATCGGCTCTCTTTCTGCATCCCAAGTACTTCTCCGTTTAACACATTCTCAGCTACACTGTGCCGGCAGCAAGGAACTAAATGTCACCCTCCAGAGCCACTGAGACAAAAGCGCCACTTGCAGTGAGATCAGTGTCATCTGACATATTACCAAATCCCCATCACAGTGATGTCACAATACAGAGAAGTGTTAGATAAATGACATATACAAACAGGTAGGGGATCTATTTTTGGGATCACTTTTCTGGAGGAAGGCTGTTTTTGTAATATGGGGCACCATGTCTTAGGTATATGGCACCCGGGTGCATTCTCCACCAAACATTCCACCTCCCATTCATGCGACTTTTTTGGTCCAGAGCTGTCGCATTTCCCACTGAAATGCATGGGAAGCTGCACTCCTGGTATTGGGTGACCAATAATGCATCCGCATGCAGGGCCACATTTTTATATAGGCAACAACAGGCCAATGCTTAGGACAGTTTCTTTAGGGGGGCATCCCTAGGACGAATATATTCATTATCCAGTGCCTAAAACAGCACCAGACCTTAATACAGACCTGCCCATGTTTTTTGGATAATGGGTTTCTTGATAACAGATCCTATACCTGTGTGTGTAAAGGTATTAGAACATAGTTTTAAATATATAGTTTTAAAAATATACATACAGGTATGGAATCCGTTATCTGCAAACCTGTTATCCAGAAAGCTTCGAATTACAGAAAGGCCATCTCCCAGAGACTCCATGTTATCCAAATAATCCAAATGTTTTGAAAAAGATTTCTTTTTTCTCTGTAACCATAAAACAGTACCTTGATCCCAACTAAGATATTATTAATATTTCCCGGATGCAAAACCAGCCTATTGGGTTTATTTAGTGTTTACATAATTATCTATCGAATCCGCTGCGAATTTCCAAATTTTTGCCAACGGCCAATAAATTTGTGAATTCGCAGAGCAAATTCAAAAGTTTTTTTTCAAGTTTTTTTGACACCAGCGACGGTTCCGACGCCGGCGACAATTTAGACACTAACGACGATTAACGGACGCACAAGTTTTCCGTCCATTTCGCAAATTTTGGGACAAATTCGCCCATCAGTATTGTTAGCCAATATAGGTATCACTTCTACAATACTTTTTGTATTTGTGGGGGGTTTTATTGATTTTTTTATGTGTTATTTTTGCTACTGGCTAACACGGTGCCACAGTTTTTGTTTTGTGCTATACGTGTGTACCTATATACATAAACAATTATACAGTTGCCAAATCAACCCTTTAACCCCCAGATGCATGCTGCAGACTGCCCTGCTTTCTGTACAGCCTTGAAGCATGTATTTAAATTAAAAAGTATGTGTATTTAGTAAAAGAGATGAGCTGCACTATCACCTAAGTTATTCCTTTAGCCCCATTGCGGGGAGGATTCAGTGGGGTCTGAGTCACGTTTCTACAGGGCCAATAATAAAAAACCACATAGTTATGCTGTGGCTTCTGTTTAGTCTAGAGGGCAAGTAATGGAACTCCCTTGCCCAGGACATACCCATCAATCACTCATCAAGTTTCAGGTGTTATTGGTCTCCACTTGGGGGGCAGGTAGCAAGTCTGGGGCCCTATCTGAGGAGGGGGAAAATAACATAAATCAGGAATGTGCAACCTGCACGCCAGTCAGTAGACTGTAGGGAGTTGCAGTCCAACATCTGGAGATTGTCCAGAGCCACTAAGAGAGTGAAGTTTAACACTGACCATTTTCACAAGCACCAAAGTGCTAAGGTCCCAGTAGTAAATGGCAGTGCCTGAGAGCTGCTGGTGCCACTAGACCACAATAGCCAGAATGACTGAGGCTAAAGCCAATGGCCCCTGGCTATGATTATGTGAGCTGCACATTTCAGCTGCATTTATTATACACGCTCACTTTATACATTTATTATACACGCTCACTTTATACATTTATTATACACACTCACTTTATACATTTATTCTACACGTTCACTTTATACATTTATTATACACGTTCACTTTATACATTTATTATACACACTCACTTTATACATTTATTATACACACTCACTTTATACATTTATTCTACGCGCTCACTTTATACATTTATTATACGAGCTCACTTTATACAATTATTCTACGCGCTCACTTTATACATTTATTTTACGCGCTCACTTTATACATTTATTATACACGCTCACTTTATACATTTATTATACACGCTCACTTTATACATTTATTCTACACACTCACTTTATACATTTATTATACACACTCACTTTATACATTTATTCTACACGTTCACTTTATACATTTATTATACACACTCACTTTATACAATTATTCTACGCGCTCACTTTATACATTTATTCTACACACTCACTTTATACATTTATTCTACACGTTCACTTTATACATTTATTATACACACTCACTTTATACAATTATTCTACACACTCACTTTATACATTTATTCTACGCGCTCACTTTATACATTTATTCTACACACTCACTTTATACATTTATTCTACACGTTCACTTTATACATTTATTCTACACACTCACTTTATACATTTATTCTACACACTCACTTTATACATTTATTATACACGCTCACTTTATACATTTATTCTACACACTCACTTTATACATTTATTCTACACGTTCACTTTATACATTTATTCTACACACTCACTTTATACATTTATTATACACGCTCACTTTATACATTTATTCTACACACTCACTTTATACATTTATTCTACACACTCACTTTATACATTTATTATACACACTCGCTTTATACATTTATTATACACGCTCACTTTATACATTTATTCTACACACTCACTTTATACATTTATTCTACACGTTCACTTTATACATTTATTATACACACTCACTTTATACATTTATTATACACACTCACTTTATACATTTATTATACACACTCACTTGATACATTTATTCTACACAATCACTTTATACATTTATTATACACACTCACTTGATACATTTATTCTACACAATCACTTTATACATTTATTATACACACTCACTTTATAAAGCATCAGGCAGAAGTTTACACTGAAATGACATTAGGGATCCAATAGGACTGGGCAAATAATCCCATCCCAATACCCTTCATTACCCCGCCGCCAGTTTCAGTAACGGCCCGCGGGCCGCCAGTGACAATCACGTGTGTCCGGGCAGCCAATGGGCACGTGGTACTTATTGGGGACAAGCAGTGATGTGCCCCTTACCTTAGCCGGATCCCCTTCGGATTCCTCCGCTTCCAACTTACTTCTGCCCCCCAAGAAGAAGAAGATGATCAGAGCGATCCAGAGAAGTCCTGCCAGGGACAGAGCCAGTCTGCGTGCCATTCGCCTCATGTTCTGGGCACGGGGGCAGCTCCTCTAACATAGCCCCGCCGGGGTGCGAGTGCTGGAATGGCTCATGGGAAGGGGCAGCCAATCACCGCCGGACTGTCACCCGCTCACTGAAACACCCGAACACGGACACCCGCTGCAACATGAAAAGGAACGGGACCCCCGGAGCAGCCGCTGCTGCACCCGAGCCCACACCGCTACTATTGGGTTGGGAATGGGAAGCCTGACAGTTTGGGAAAGCTTAGCGCCCCCTACTGCCTGTAAACTCCTCCTGCACCGAAACTGTCAGCCAATGGGCCAGTCCTCCTGCCGCCCAGCACCTGCACACCTGCTCCTCCAGCGTCAGACACTCTGCCAGGCCAGTTACTGGCCCAATAATTAGCATTATAATATTGAACTACAAAATAATATCTAAACGCTACGTGTCCATATATACCAGTACTAACCGTGCTCATCTAGCTTGTTAGGTAGATATATACAGTAGATATATGCATGATAAATACATTATAGATAAGTAGACATAGAGAGAGAGAGAGAGAGAGAGATAGATAGATAGTATATGGATAAATAGATAGTTCAATGATAGAGAGAGAGATAGATAGATAGATAGATAGATAGATAGATAGATAGATAGATAGATAGATAGTATATGGATAAATAGATTAGTTTAATGATAGATAGATAGATAGATAGATAGATAGATAGATAGATAGATAGATAGATAGATAGTATATGGATAAATAGATAGTTCAATGATAGATAGATAGATAGATAGATAGATAGATAGATAGATAGATAGATAGATAGATAGATAGATAGATAGTATATGGATAAATAGATTAGTTTAATGATAGATAGATAGATAGATAGATAATAGACAGATAGAGAGAATAGATGGATAGATAGAGAGATAGATAGATAGATAGATAGATAGATAGAGAGAGAGAGAGAGAGATAGATAGATAGATAGATAGATAGATAGTATATGGATAAATAGATTAGTTTAATGATAGATAGATAGATAGATAGATAGATAGATAGATAATAGACAGATAGAGAGAATAGATGGATAGATAGAGAGATAGATAGATAGATAGATAGATAGATAGATAGATAGATAGATAAACAGGCACATAGAGAGATAGATAGTTCTATGATAGACAGATAAACAGATAGATAGATAGATGATAGATAGATAGATAGATAATATAGAGATAGATATATGGATAAATAGATAGTTTAATGATAGATAGATAGATAGATAGATAGATAGATAGATAGACAGACAGATAGATAGAGAGATAGATAGATAGATAGATAGATAGATAATAGATAGATAATAGATAGATATAGAGAGTGGATAGAGAGATAGATAAACAGGCACATAGAGAGATATATAGATAGATAGTAGATAGATAAATATATAGTTCTATGATAGACAGATAAACAGATAGATAGATAGATACATGATAGATAGATAGATAGATAGATAGATAGATAGATAGATAGATAGATAGATAGATAGATAGATGGATAAATGATATATAGATAGTAGATATTTAGATAGATAATGACCTGAGGGTTTACCGCCAGTTCGGTGGGTTCAGGTTGAAATTTGGGTGACTATTGCAGGTTAGGGTTGGGTGTGAGTCAGACTGGGGAAGTACATTACTCCTCTGCTCCCAAAGATTCCCTGTCTTGGAACCAGAGTCACGTAGAGAAGTAGTGTACAGTGAGTTGGATCCTGCAATGGCAACATTCTGAGGTTAGGGTCGGTGGGGTTGAGTTTTTCCTGACCCACACATCACTGCACAGCAGGTATAGTAAAGCAAGCTGTGAGTAGTAGGGCAATATGATGACACAAGGATATGATGGAGACAATAACTTGTATATCAGTCTTGCCCATCCTGCAACCCCTTCAGCTGTTTGTTGAAGTACAACTCCCAGCACCCTCTAACAGCCAGGGGTGATGGCAAAGTTGGTTCTAGGAATTGTAGTTTAACTACAGCCAGAACACAGTGTTTCTGTCAGAATCACACTTCACATTACACATTATAGATGCGATGATTACACTAATCCAAGAAAGGACTGTCGATACCTGTAGAAATAAGAAGTTTAGTACAGTACATTGCTCTAAGGTGGTGCTAGGATGAAGCCACTGTATGTTTATTTATCTGCATCTTGTTTTTCTCTCTATGTAGCAGCCTTAATTGTATAACATATAATGCAAGGAACAATGCTGGGAAGCAGGAGCTTTTAAAGGGCTGGTTCAACTTTAAGTTAACTTTCTGTATGTTATAGAATGGCCAATTAGAAGCTACTTTTCAATTGGTCTTCATTATTTTTTTTTATTTATTTGCCTTTTTCTTCTGAATCTTTCCAGCTTTCAAATGGGGGTCACCCATCTAAAAACAACTGCTCTGTAAGGCTACACAGGTTACACATGTATTGTTATTGTTGCTTTTTATTACTGATATTTCTATTCAGGTCTCTCCTATTTATAGTCCAGTATCTTATGCAAATCAATTCATAGTTGCTAGGGTAATTTGGACCCCAGCAACCAGACTGCAAAACATTGAAAACGGGAGAGCTGCTGAATAAAAAGCCAAATAACTTAAAAACCACAATAAATAAACAATGAAAACCAGTTGCAAATTGTCTCTCTACATCATACTAAAAATTTATTTAAAGGTGTACAACCCCTTTAACTGAATTTATCATATGGCATAATTCTGCATTATTATCCCTGCTACTGTACTGACTGCTGCAATATCATCTATAGAAAAATTTTATATCAAAAAATTATATAAGTCCCAAAGCTTTCTTCAAGTAAAAAATATTAATTTATTGAAGTACATTTAAAAGAATTATAGCTGGTACATACTACCTCCCATATCCCACCTTACGCGTTTCGCACCCTCCGGCGCTTAATCATAGGTGTGTCTATCTGTAGGGGGTCGTTCACAGAATTTAAACCCAAGTAGTCCCACCCCTTTCTTGTTTAAAACCAATCATGGGTCACAGGCAATTATCCCTGCTCAATACTCTTTAACCCATAATGTTTCTTGGAGGATGTATGCACCAGCTCAGTAATATAACAATTTATACATTTATACATTGCGTACAAAACTTTCTTTAACTTCACAGTTTATATAATTGGTTATTGCACAATGTTATTTTTAACAGTGTTTTTAACATAAGTTAGTTAACATCTAGCCTTGCACAAATTCCATTCTTGTCAGCCTTATATCACATGTATATATTATCTCCATTATAGCCATTTTCGTAATAAATCTCATAAAACAAGTGTATTCTTTTTCATTATACATATTTAGATATAACATGTCACGTCAAATTCATGATTTAATCCCAATGGCAACCGCGTTCCTAAATGAAAAATCCAGTATACTTCTCTCTTGTGTAATAATTTCTGATGATCCCCCCCCTCATTCCTAATCTCACTCTCTCTATTCCCTGTATGGAGAATTGATCTACATCCCCTCCACTACATAACGCAAAATGTTTAGTGACATTGCTCTTCTCTACCATTTTGGGGTTCCTAATCTGACTCAAATGTTCCCTCGCTCTCTCCTTCAGTTTCCTACCAGTACACCCGACATATTGCTTGCAGCACTTCAGACAGGTGATCAAATAAACCACGAATGCAGTGTTGCAATTAATATATCCCTTAATTTCAAACTCCCTTCCTGTTACTGTGGACTTGAATTTTTTAGACACTTTCATATATGTACAGGTAACACATCTGCGACTACCACATTTGTAGCTACCCACAGATACCAGCGGTCACAAATCTTGTTTCTTAGATTCAGTTTTGAACAAACTAGGTGACAACATGTCCCTTAAGGTGGGAGCCTTTTTGGGAATGATATTTATTCCTGGGCTCAACACCTTAAAGAAGTGTTCATCACCATAAAGGATAGGCAAAAATCACTTTATAATTCTAGATATCTCAAAGAATTGTTTACTATATCCAGTCGTAAGTGCCACTCTTCCTGACCAGACCTTATTTTCTTCCTTAGTGACGGTCCCTTTGAGTAGGTCCCCCCTCTCACTACTTTTTGCTCTCTGTAGGGCTTTTCGTACAGTTTTCTGCTTGTATCCTCTCTCTAGGAACCTCCTCTGCATATCCTGCGCCTGCCAACAAAATTCACCATCCGTTGAGCAGTTCCTTCGAAGTCTTAGGAACCGGCCAACAGGTATACCGTCTATCAATCTTTTAGGGTGGCATGATGAAGCGTGCAGAAGAGTGTTTCCACTGCACGGTTTACGATATATGCTTGTCCCTATTACCTCACCCTCTGCTCGCAATATCACATCCAAAAATTCTATTCTCTCTGAACTATACTCACTAGTGAATCTTAAGTTTAGCTCATTTCCATTGATTTCTCCCACAAATTTATCAAATTCCTCTTTAGTGCCTCGCCAAATACATAACAGATCGTCTATATAGCGAAGGTACAACCTTAGGTGCCTCCTTTGTTCCATGGTAATGCATGTCTCCTCCTCCTTTCCTTCAGAGGCGGGGTACAGCCATGGGTGCCAAATTCGCCCCCTACTATGCAAACTTGTATATGGGGTGGTGGGAGGAGACATGCATTACCATGGAACAAAGGAGGCACCTAAGGTTGTACCTTCGCTATATAGACGATCTGTTATGTATTTGGCGAGGCACTAAAGAGGAATTTGATAAATTTGTGGGAGAAATCAATGGAAATTAGCTAAACTTAAGATTCACTAGTGAGTATAGTTCAGAGAGAATAGAATTACGGAATGGCTGTCTCCCATAGACTCCATTTTATCCAAATAATCCAAATTTTTAAAAATGATTTCCTTTTTCTCTGTAATAATAAAACAGTAGCTTGTACTTGATCCCAACTAAGATATAATTAATCCTTATTGGAGGCAAAACCAGCCTATTGGGGTTATTTAATGTTTAAATGAATTTCTAGTAGATTTAAGGCATGAAGACCCAAATTACAGAAAGATCCGTTATCCAGAAAACCCCAGGTCCTGAGCATTCTGGATAACAGGTCCCATACCTGTACTGTACTATCCCTGCTACTGTACGTGCTACTGAATTACTATACCTGCTGCTGTAGGTGCTCCTACATTATTATTACTATTATCCCTGCTACTGTAGGAGATACTGTATTACCACTGATACTGTAGGTGGTACTGTATCATTATCCCTACTACTGTAGGTGCTACTGTACTATTATTTTTCCTGTTGCTGTAGATACTACTGTAGTACCAATCCTTATACTGTAGGTGCCCTTGTATTTCTACTGTAGATGCTACTGTATTATTATCCCTTCTACTGTAGGTGCCCTTGTATTATTAACATTTCTACTGTAGTTGCTACTGTATTATTATCTCTGCTACTGTATGTGATTCTGTATTACCACTGATACTGTAGGTGCTACTTGGTTATTATTCCTGTTGCTGTAGGTGCTACTGTAGTATTATCCCTGATACTGTAGGTGCTACTTTATTACTATATCTGCCGCTGCTGCAGGTGCTCCTCTATTATTAATCTTTGCTACTGTAGATGCAACTGTATTATTCCTGTTGCTGTAGGTGCTTCTGTAGCATTATCCCTGATACTGTAGGTGCAGTACTACTATACATCCTACTGTAGGTGCTACAGTATTATTATCCCTGCTATTGTAGGTTCTTCTGTATTACCACTGATACTGTAGTAGGTGCTCCTATATTATTATCCGTGCCACTGTAGATGCTAATAAATTACAACTAAAACTGTGTTAATGTAGTATTAGCCTAGTGGGGCTCATTTATCAACACTGGGCAAATTTGCCCATGGGCAGTTACCTTTAGCAACCAATCAGTGATAAGCTTTTTAAAGCCAACTGTAAGTAGAACAATGAATGCAGCGATTTGATTGGTTGAAATGGGTTACTGCCCATGGGCAAATTTGCCCAGTGTTGATAAATGACCCACTGTGTTCTATTATAAATCCTACTAGGTGCTGCTATACGATTATCCCTACTGCCATAAATGCTTCTGGACTATACTGTAATCCTGAATCGACAGGTTCTTCTGCTACACAGAGAACATGGAGTGTTACTGAGCTTCCCTATTTTCTTACAACCAACCAGGAAACAGTGGACATCAGCAACAATGGAGTGGAGTATATTGAGATTTTTGGGTGATTCCGTTATTAAACTCTTTCTATGAGCCACCCATTAGTAATTTCCCAGAGCAACAATTTCCACCCCTTCTCCACCGGACCCTGGGAAATCTCCCCTGCTTGGACCCCCTTAAAAACAAGACACATAGGAGGGAAATTTACTTAGCTCCAAAAATCCGCTAGCATTGCCTTCGCCGCACTTCGTCAGGCGTAGATTCGCCAAGGCTGCGCAAATTCACGAAGATCCAAAGTTGCGCACAGGTTACCGAGCACTTGCGAAGTTGCGCAATCGAGAATACGATCAGCTATTCGAAGTTACGCTAGTGAAGGCTAATTTGCATATGGCACCAAATTTAAAAATGAATGGACTTTTATGTTGCAGCGCACATTACACTTCACAATCCCAGGGAAAGTTAATAAAAGTATATAGGGGTGTTCTAATGCCCTACACATGTGCCCACAGTATAGTTAAGGTGCCATATATTATAAAATGTAGGGGGGAAGGTGGGCAACCTAAAAATAAATTTCAATCCTTTTTAGCCTTTCACTCTACAAAAAGTAAAACACGCCAGTGTTTTTTTGGGACTTAGAAAAATTTTCAACTTTTTTTTATCTATCTACTCTATTGCACTTCGCCTGGTCTAACCTGGTGATGAAGTCAACTCTGGTGAAAGAGGAAACGTTCATAAAAAAAAAACTTTGCGTAATTTCGCCCCTTCGCCAGAGTGCAACGGCGCAAAGCATTAGGCTGCGAAGTTGCGCTACTCTTTCTAATTCGATGACGAATTTCACCAGGGCCACTGAAAATTGGCGAAGTGGCAAAATGATGTCACGCTGGCGTTTAGTAAATTTGCCCCCATAAAGAGCAAAGCTGGAACATAAGGGTGTGAATAAAATAATTGACGCCGTTATCCTGTTTGGTTCCAGCTTCTTTTCTTTATATGTTTTAAACAGTGGTAAGTGTCAGAATGTGACCCAGTAAAGAAGAATCTGGACAACCTGGTTGTTTGTTTGTGGAACACATTGTATGGCAGTTGGCAAGTTATAAAAAAATCAGAGTATCAGTCAGAGACAGACATGGACGGATAACTCTGGCATCTAATGGCTCCGAGGGTGACTGATGTCTCTAATTATCAGCCCCACGGTCACCGCTTGGATTTATCTCTCTGACACCAGTGACGCTGAGGATGAATTGAGGAAGGTGCCAAGCCACATTAACCCTCCTTGTGACAAGGTTTATCATCTTCTAGCTAGAAAGTGCAGCAGCTATTTCTATATGCCAAGCAGTAACAGGTAACTGAGACATACCTGTAACTCCTTACACCCACCCTTACTTACAACTATTAGTTTAAGGCCTTTCCTATGGAGTGCTGCATACTTGTTTCAGTGCACATGAACCTCTCACTTCTTTGCAGCTTGGAACAATCCTGCTGTGTTGGCTTATTCCACAAACTGTAGAACAGAACAGGCTTCTTAAACAATACACATTTCCCACAATAAAGGGGAAGCAAGATCAGTCCACACTCTTTATTATATGCCCACAAAAGTAGTTAACTCTGTTCCACGCACATTGATCCACAGAACAACATGGGAACTCTCCAGGAACTAGTGATGGGCGAATTTCTCCCGTTTCGCTTCACCAAAAATTTACGAATTTCCCACAAAATTAGCGAGAAGCTCACAAAACTCGAATTTTGACGCCAGCGTCAAAATATTTTTGACACTGGCGGCAATTCTGACACCAGCGACAATTCCGACGCTGGCGACAATTATGACACCCATTAAAGTCAATGGGTGCTTAGAATTGTTGCCGGCTTCGGAATTGTTGCCGGCGTCAGAATTGTCTTCGACGTCAAATATATTTTGACGCCAGTGATTTTTCGCTGGAAAATCACTGCGAATTTCAACGATCATTACCAGGAACAAATTGGAATATAGAGCCCCAAAATACAACTAGAAGTGAAAGGAGAGATCAGCAGTGTTTTTAGGCACCGGTGGCCTCTTTCTCTTGTACATTGGTAATCAGTGTCGGACTGGCCCACCGGGATACCAGGAAAACTCCCGGTTGGCCCATGAGTCAGTGGGCCCTTGTGCTGCTAAACATTGGACCTATTTTGTGGCTATTCCCTATTTCTAAAAGTCTCGTTATCCTCTAGGGTACATTCTTTTGGAAACATTTCTCAATGAGAAAATAAAAGGAGAAATTAAAATATTAACTCTAGGAATGCTTTTCAGGGTTCAGCAGAATCCCCTAATCCAGGGGTAAGGATTCAGCCAGGGGCGTAACAAGAGCACAACGGGCCCCCGCTAGGAGCTCCTGCTCATGCCTGCCTTCAACCCCCTCTCCCACTGCGTGCTCGCTTAGGTTCAAGTGCGTCAATTTTAAGAAGACAAAAGCAGCGGGGGGGGGATTTGAAGCTGTAGCGGAAACAGACTCCCTTTTTCCTGCCCCCCATTTAGACATTTAGAGCTGAATCGGCAGATATACAGGTAGAAACAGAGGGGTAACTACAGAGGAAGCAGACCCTGTGGCTGCAGGGGGGCCCAGGAGGTATAGGGGCCCTATGATGCCCTAAATCATATACAATTTTAATGAATTTTGGGAATACAGGTCAACCTCTAGACATTTTGGGGCCCTGAAAAATAATTTGCTGTGGGGCCCAGTAATATATAGTTATGCCACTGGGGAGAAACAATAGAATTCTACCTGCATCAGTAGTAAACACTGGGCAATGTTCGAGGGGCCTTCAAATGCACCAGATCAAAATTTGCCCATGTGGCCTATTGACTAGCTGACCAATATCCAAGTCTTTTGCTGACATCGGTTACTCAACTTCGGCCATAAAAGCACTGAATATCATGCAAAATGATTTTATAAGATAATATCTGTGCATTAGAGTGCATCACACAGAGAGATAGTCTGATCTTGATTAAAAGTGTTTTATCAGTTTAATTGTATGAGATGGGAGTCATTTAACTAAGTGCTGATAAAATGACAGACGGCTCCCTGCTCAAACTGCACTGTCAGTGATTTGATATGAGGCCAAATAGCCTTAAACAGCACACTGCAGCCACCCCAGTCAATTCAGTCCTCATTAGTGATGGGCGAATTTATTCGCCAGGCGCAAATTTGCGGCGAATTTGCGTGATTCGCCGTCAGCGAATAAGTTCGCGAAACTCCCGCGAAAATTCGCGGAAAAAATTCGCCGGCGTCAAAAAAATTTTTTCAGAAAAAACGGACGCCGGCGTCAAAAACGGGCGCCGGCGTCGGAAAAACGGGCGCCGGCGTCAAAAACGGGCACCGGCGTCAAAAAATAGACGCCGGCGTCAAAAACTAGACACCGGCGCCGTTTTGCGAATTTTTCGCCGTTTCGCGAATTTCGCGAATTTTTCGGCGAAGCGAAACAACGCAAATTCGCCCATCACTGGTCCTCATACACTACCTCTTAGGGTAGGACTACACGGGCGTTTTTTGTGCGATCCAACGCACTGCGCAAAACCGCAATTGTCAAATTGCATGCGATGGAAATAAAGTAAGTGAATGCTTTGATCCGACACGACTGCGTCTGCATCTGACAGTTGTGTAGCGTCGGATCAACGCTGCGACACCATCCGACAATGCATTCACTTACCTTATTTCAGTCGCATGAGATTTGACGCCTGCGTTTTTGGGCAGGGTGTCGGATCGCACATAAAATGCCTGTGTAGTCCTACCCTTACAAGACCTGCCCAATTACTCCTTGATTTGAAAAGGTTCTATATTGTAAACTTGAATCAGTGAAGGCAAAACATGAAATAATATATAAGTAATTATATTTGTTTTTAGAGTTATTTAGCTTTTTATTCAGCAGCTCTCCAGTTTGCAATTTCAGCGATCTGGTTGCTAGAGTCCAAATGACCCTAGCAACCATGCATTGATTTGAATAAGAAACAGGAATATAGTTACATAGTTACATAGTTAAATTGGGTTGAAAAAAGACAAAGTCCATCAAGTTCAACCCCTCCAAATGAAAACCCAGCATCCTTACACACACCCCTCCCTACTTTTAATTAAATTCTATATACCCATATCTATACTAACTATAGAGCTTAGTATCACAATAGCCTTTGATATTATGTCTGTCCAAAAAATCATCCCAAGTCCCTCTTTTAGTCATTAACTGAATCAGCATCACAACATCACCCGGCAGTGCATTCCACAACCTCACTGTCCTGACTGTGAAGAACCCCCTACGTTGCTTCAAATGAAAGTTCTTTTCTTCTAGTCTAAAGGGGAGGCCTCTGGTACGGTGATCCACTTTATGGGTAAAAAGGTCCCCTGCTATTTGTCTATAATGTCCTCTAATGTATTTGTAAAGTGTAATCATGTCCCCTCGCAAGCGCCTTTTTTCCAGAGAAAACAACCCCAACCTTGACAGTCTCCCCTCATAATTTAACTCTTCCGTCCCTCTAACCAGTTTAGTTGCACTTAGTCTCTGCACTCTCTCCAGCTCATTTATATCCCTCTTAAGGACTGGAGTCCAAAACTGCCCCCATACTCCAGATGAGGCCTCACCAGGGACCTATAAAGAGGCATAATTATGTTTTCATCCCTTGAGTTAATGCCCTTTTTTATGCAAGACAGAACTTTATTTGCTTTAGTAGCCACAGAATGACACTGCCCAGAATTAGACAACTTGTTATCTACAAAGACCCCTAGATCCTTCTCATTTAAGGAAACTCCCAATACACTGCCATTTAGTGTATAACTTGCATTTATATTATTTCTGCCAAAGTGCATAACCTGCATTTATCAACATTGAACCTCATTTTCCAGTTTGCTGCCCAGTTTTCCAGTTTAGACAAATCACTCTGCAAAGTGGCAGCATCCTGCATGGAACCTATAGTTCTGCACAATTTAGTATCATCTGCAAAAATAGAAACAGTACTTTCAATGCCCACCTCCAGGTCATTAATAAACAAGTTGAAAAGCAAGGGACCTAGTACAGAGCCCTGCGGTACTCCACTAACAACACTGGTCCAATTAGAAAATGTTCCATTTACCACCACTCTTTGTAGTCTATCTTTTAGCCAGTTCTCTATCCAGGTACAAATACTATGTTCCAGGCCAACATTCCTTAATTTAACCAGTAACCTTTTGTGTGGCACTGTATCAAATGCTTTAGCAAAGTCTAAGTAAATCACATCCACTGCCAATCCAGAATCGAGGTCTCTACTTACATTCTCATAAAAAGAAAATAAGTTAGTCTGGCAAGATCTATTACGCATAAAACCATGCTGGCACAAACTCATAGTATTATGATTTGCTATGAAGTCCAGTATCTTATCTTTTATTAACCCTTCGAATAGCTTTCCTACCACTGACGTCAGACTAACTGGCCTATAGTTTTGAGGCTGAGAACGGGATCCTTTTTTGAATAGAGGCACCAAATTAGCAATTCGCCAGTCTCTCGGCACAATGCCAGATCTCAATGAATCCTGAAAAATTAAGTAAAGAGGTTTGGCAATCACAGAGCTAAACTCGCTAATTACCCTGCGATGAATACCATCTGGCCCTGGACCTTTGTTAATCTTAACATGTTCTAGTCTCTTTTGAATTTCATCATGTGTGAACCATGCATCATTAGTTGTATTACTAGAATTGGGACTGTTAAGAAGGAATCCTTCACTTACTGATTCCTCATTTGTGTAGACAGATGAAAAATATGAATTCAGAATCTGCGCTTTTATTTTGTTTTCATCAACCAGCTGACCCCCCTCTGATAGTAAGGGACCCACCCCTTCCTGCTTCATTTTTTTACTATTAACATATTTAAAAAATAATTTTGGATTTTTTTTACTGCTTGCTGCAATATCCTTTTCTATAGCAATTTTAGCTTGCCTTATAGCTTCTTTGCATGATTTATTGGCCTCCTTGTACCTTATAAATGATTTGGCTGTACCCGCTAACTTGAAAGCTTTAAAAGCACGTCTTTTCTTACCCACCTCAACACCAACGCTTCTATTGAACCAAAAAGGTTTTGCTTTGCAACGACGTTCCTTGCTTACAAGTGGAATATACTGACAAGTATATTTATTAAGCAGCATTTTAAAGACTTCCCATTTTTGTTCTGTGTTTAACCCTGAGAAAAGCATTTCCCACTTAATATGTTGCAGAGATGCCTTTATACTGTCAAAGTTTGCAAGTCTGAAATTTAGTGTTTTAGTTACTCCCTTATAGAATTGCTTCTGCAACAGAATCTCAAAGGAGACCATGTTATGATCACTATTCCCTAAATGCTCACCCACACAAATGTTAGAGATGAGTTCAGTATTGTTAGTTATTACAAGGTCCAAAAGAGAGTTATTCCTAGTAGGTTCTTGAACGAGCTGGAATAAAAAGTTTGAAAATATGAATCGGAGATGACTTGAATAAAAATACTAGTCAAAAATACTAGTCATAAAAAGTAGCAATAACTAAAAATGTGTAGCTTTTGTTTTTTAGATGGAGTCAGTGACCCCCATTTGAAAGCTGGAAATAGTCAGAAGTAGAAAGCAAATGAATCAAAAACAATAAAAAAGAAAACATGAAGGCCAATTGAAAAGTTGCTTAGAATTAGCCATGCTATAACATACTAAAAGTTAACTTTAAGGTGAACCACTACTTTAACTTGCAACAAGATTTCAGGTACATAAAATATGGTTCAATACAGTCACCCTACTCAATTTCCAGATATGTCAATGAAGTCAGCATTGTCAAACTAATTGCCCTTCAGGCTGAACCTAACCATGTCCACTGCTTAGTTTGGGAACCACTGGTCAATATACTATGGCAGCTGGGAAACAATACGGCAGCACCAACCCATATATATATATATACAGATGCAGCCACTTTGGTTTGTCTGTTTGACACAGAATAACTAAACACAGATATCCCATTTATCTCATTTAACACAGAAAACTGTGTCACAACATCCCATCTAATTAAAGCATTCACCATTGTGAACAATGGAGCTTTGGTATGCTAATGAAAAGGTTAAATGCATTAAATGAGTTAAGATGACTTAAGATAACACAGTTTCTTCAATTACCCCTGAGTCATGACGCATTTAACTCACAAATCCAAGTGGCTTCATCTGTATATATATATATATATATATATATATATATATATATATAATGAGGGTAGGTATCGGCACTCACGATATGGTGTTCACAGATGCCTGGGTGCTGTCCACGGTGAAGATACATAAATTTGCAGAGATGAGGCCGCACTCGAAGGTCTTATGCAACCAGGTTTTATTTGGCACGACTGACTTTTCGGCTGGTACACCAGCCTTTCTCAAAGTGAACCGGAACTACCAACACCGGATTAAAAACATACTATAATACTCGTACACACAAAGATTGGGTAGATTTCACAATTTAGCAAATTTGCTTGTATTTGATTGAGACGGAAGTGATTTTGCTTTTTATGGGTATTTTGTTCTATGTTATATTTTTGCGCTCTCCTTTATTTTGAGTGCCTAATAAAATTTCCTTTCACAAGACCTGCGAGTGCTGCCTCATCTCTGCAAATATATATATATATGATCTCATCCAATAACACGGCATATTGTACATACATAATGCAGGGGTTTTATGACCCTGCCCGAGGCACCTTTCATCCTCGCAGCTTTCTGAATCAGGCTGAATTGCCTACATTTTGTGCTGTTTGTTTTCTGAGCTTTGAAATTTTTTAGCTTTTTCTGCACTACAGTTCCCAGAATGCACAGCTATGACTTGGCTTTGGTGATTAAGAGCTGATTGAGTGTATGTTCCCTATAGTACAGCTTGCCCCCCGCCCTTCTTGATCTGACTCTGCATTGAGCCTGTTATACAACACCTCTCTATAAACAGCACGACTGTCCAATTAGTGTACCAATAACCTCTCTGCCCTGTGTCTATTGCTTACTTTGCTGGTTGTGTTCACCCAGTGTTTGGATATGGTCCAGATAAAGATGCATTTCAGGTTACTTTAATTATTCATTCTCATTTCAGTAGCGGAACTGTATGGCTCATAAGTGTCTGCCCTCTTCCCACTGCTTCTGGGGTCACAAACTGAACCTTAGACTCCAGAGAGCTAAACATTACGGAGAATGTTAGGATTTGAGCCACAGGCTGCTCCCATGCTGCAGCCAAATATAGAATATTATTGGACAGCAGGTAGCCCCTATACAAGGCTTAGGACAGGTATGAGAATGAATTTGCCAGTAATTCTTTTAATACCTTCCCCTTGTCTCTATTGTACGGTATATACTTGAGTATATGCCGACCCGAGTATAAGCTGAGGTACCTAATTTTACCTACGAAAACTGGGAAAACGTATTGACTCAAGTATAAGCCTAGACACAACTACAGCCCTGTCTCCCAGCAGCGCACATTCTGCCAAATCGACCCCCCCAACGATCAGCCATACTTCTTTGCAAAGTTGATGGTGACAGAGAATTGCCAAACGGATTACTGTGTTGATTGTCCCACTGTCCCACTACCATGTGCAGAGGGTGCTGTGTGATATTGCCATCACTGTTAATCTTTCGTATAACCAACAGAGAGCACTGTGTGATATTGCCATCAATGTTAATCTTTCATATAACCAACAGAGGGCGCTGTGTGATATTGCAGTCACTGTTATTCTTTCATATAACCAACAGATGGTGCTGTGTGATATTGCAGTCACTGTTATTCTTTCATATAACCAACAGAGGGCACTGTGTGATATTGCAGTCTGTCCCCAAGCGAACTGTTGGTATAGGAATGATTAAAAGTGCCTGCAATCTCAGCTACTGCCCACTGACTCGAGTATAAGCCGAGGTAGACTTTTTCAGCACATTTTGGATGCTGAAAAACTCGGCTTATACTCGAGTATATACGGTAAGTGTATTTTTATAATAAAAATCCGTATATATTAGGTAAATATCTAGTGCTACCAATCCCTATATCTTTTGGGGAAATGAGAGCAGAGCAGGCAGTAACCCTTCCAAAAATTTCCCATCGTCTCTGTCCTTATATATTAGGTAAACTCATTCAATGCTCAAGAGAGAGACAAAAATCGGAGTACATAGCGTCGCACAATCTAATAATGGCTTTGTATTAGTACTGTGTCTTTAAATGTTAAAGCGATCAACTGTGATAATCTGGTTCTCAAATTGGCGTCCGAGTTGTGGGTTCTAGCACGCCTCCTTGTTCACATCCAGCACTATGCACTTTAACCATTTCCACTCTTCATGCATTTATAAGAGTTTCACTTCATTTCTCACTTAATAAACACAAAGGACACGTTCACAAATCACATTGTTTATTTTGGATTATCACAGTTGATCGCTTTAACATTTAAAGACACAGTACTAATACAAAGCCATTATTAGATTGTGCGACGCTATGTACTCCGATTTTTGTCTCTCTCTTGAGCATTGAATCAGTTTTCCTTTTACACAGGAGTAGTCAGCACATCTATACCGAGGTGTCTAGACCCTCGGCTAAGGGACCTCTCAAGGTATAGGCATTAGGTTAGAAGGTGCGGCAAACACCCTTTCAATTCTTATATATTAGGTACCTATCTAGTGATACCAATCCCTATAAAAGAGGGAAAGGAGGAAGTAACAATTTCTTCTTGTGCTGTCACTGATATGGGACCTGTTATCCAGTATGCTTGGGACATGGGGTTTTCTGGATAACGGATCTTTATACCTTAAGTCTACTAGAAAATCATCTACAGGGGGTAAATATTAAATAAACCCAATAGGCTGGTTTGGCTTCCAATAAGGAATAAGTATATCTTAGTTTAGATTAAGTACAAAGTAATGTTTTATTATCACAGAGAAAGTGGGGAATCGTTTTTAAAAATTTGGATAAAATGGAGTCTATTGGAGATGGCCTTTCCGTAACTCAGCGCTTTCTGGATAAAAGGTTTCAGGATAACGTATCCCATACCTGTACTACAGGAATGAAATCCATTATCCGGAAACCTGTTACCCAGAAAGTTCCAAATTACCGGAAAGACCATTTCCGATAGACTCCCTTTTAATAAAATAATTAATTTTTTTTTAAAATAATTTCCTTTTTCTCTATAATAATAAAACAGTACCTTGTATTTGATCCAAACTAAGATATAATCAATCAAAGGTATGAACAAACTTTTAAGATTGACTTAATTAAGGAGCACATAGTACAAAATACACAATACACATACGTGAATTTTTGTTTTCTTGTATGTCTAAGTGTATTTTGTACTCCTTAATTAAGTCAACCTACGCATCTCTAGCCCTGGGGGTGTGTCTAAACAATCCTGGAATTGTAATGGATTTTGAAGCCTTGATTATCACATCTGGTAGCACTGCCTACCTGTTTCCCATTGGCTACTTCTCTTTTAAATACTTTGTATGCAATATTCAATGTTCAGCCCATTACTAAGTGTCCCTGGTAGACACGAAACGCATCAGGCATTGGTTCTTATTATAGAGACTAAAATGTAAGCTTTTTAACCTTTTACAATCTGACTCCGGTCTTACTACTGTGTGGGTCCAGGCTTGTGCCAGCCTCCTTCGATGTTTTAAGTATGAAGATCGAAATAACAGAAAGCCCCTTATGTAGAAAACCCCAGGTCCTGAGCATTCTGGGTAACAGGTCCCATATCTACTAGATCTACTAGATTATCTACTAATAATCTACTGCTACCAACCTGCAACAGCCCCTGTAGTTTGTTCATAGCTTGTACAAAGAGATATATAAAACTATGGCTGCATAGGAATTTTTGTAGAATTTACAGAAATACAGCAGAAAACTAATTGCAGGGGATTACTATGGACAGTTTAGCTGTATTTGCACATTTGTTAAGAAAGGGAGCAGATCTCCAGCTTTTGTGGGTCTCAGTTCTTCCCAATTGCTGAGGTTCATTTGCTAATTAGCCGTCAGGCTGGAAAACACTTTATTCGGGTTAAAACCCATCTATTATAAAGCAATCTGTGTTTTCCTGCGAAATAGAGAGATCCAAACCAAGGAGAGGATTAATTTGCCTTCTGCAATTGTGCTGACTTCACAGAGAAAATGAACTTGCCTCAGCTTCTCTTATTGATCTTTGCCCTGTCAAATTGAGCTTATACAGGGCTTTCCAGAGAATAAAATAAATGTATAGATACAATAACCCCAGAGAGTACAAAGCGTCGGAGGTAAAAACAAATCTGGAAACAAACAAGGACAAGTTTATTTGTTACTGCAATAATATTGATGGCTTCATCCCTTTCATCCCCCCCCAGCCCAAAACTGACCAGTATCTCATTAAAATTAAAGCACCTTTTTGCATAACTCAGATATATGTGTTTCCCAGATGCAGCAATTCCACCAGTCTATAGAGAACAGCCAATAGACAGACTCTATCAATGTGAGAAATAATGTAAGGCTTGCGGTCGATAGGGCACATAAATAAATAGGTCTGTAGATAAACCCATTATATATAGAGATGATAAAGACAGACAGAAGGATAGATAGATGAATAAATGAATGAATGAATGAATGGATGGATGGATGGATGGATAGACAGGCAGACAGACAGACGGACAGATAGATGATGATTTAATTGTGCATAGGGGCATCACAGCAACGTTTCAAGCCACGTTGCTATGATGCCCCTATGCACAAATAAAGGCTTTTAAGAAATAAGAAAAGTATGGTAGTGCTGTTTCAAAATCTTCTACCCATGATGATTCCAATGGAAAGGGGCCATTGAAGTTACGTGCACTGCCTTCACAGAGGTTGATAACCGTTGTGCTGACTACTTGCTACTATATTTGAGGTTGTTTTAGCCTTATAAATATTCTTATGCTCTGATTGACTAGAGGTTGGTCTAGTCCCATGAATTTTCTAATGCTCTGATTGACTAGAGGTTGGTCTAGCTCCGTTAACTTTCTAATGCTCTGGTCTAGCCCCAAAGATATTCTTATGCTCTGAATGACTAGCGTTTGGTCTAGCCCCATGAACTTTCTAATGCTCTGATTGTCTAGAGGTTGGTTTCTGATTGACTAGAGGTAGGTCTAGCCCCAATAAAGTTCTTATGCTCAGAATGACTAGAGGTTGTTCTAGCCTCATGAACTTTGCAATGCTCTGAATTTAAATGAGGTTGGTCTATCCCCGTAAAGGTTTTTTTGCTTTGAATGACTAGAGGTCGGTCTAGCCCCAAGAACTTTATAATGCTCTGATTGACTAGAAGTTGGTCTATCCCCATAAAGGTTCTTATGCTCTGAATGGCTAGAGGTCGGTCTAGCCCCATGAACTTTGCAATGCTCTGAATGAAATGAGGTTTGGTTGTGGGTAGAAACAGAGGGTCATGCAGAATGCAAAGGTGAAGTATTGAAATGAAGTAAGGAACATATAAGAGGTTTGAATGAGCAGGTAGATCCGAAGGTATACTGGAATGAGGACATTGTATAAAAATAAGGTGGATTTTGGGCTGTAAGGAGGATTTGAGTAAGGAAGCAGGAATAAGATGAATGAAGGGGAAGAGGGGTTATTAACCCACAGCACATAATTAGAAAACCATAGACATACTGGAATGAGGGCATTGAAGAGGAATAAAGTGGATTTGGGCAAAGTCACTGAGAGTAAGAAGGAGAAACAAGATGGATGAAAGGGTTATTAATCCAAAGAAAGTCATTAGAATATCATAAAAATATATTGATAAAAGTTGTTATTAAAGTGAGCTCCTGCTTTAAATAAACATTGTACAAATACTAAGTAGGGATGCACAAATCCACTTTTTTGGATTGACCGAACCCCCGAATACTTGAAAGTGTGCAGCTAAAAAATATTTTACTTCCTTGTTTTGTGACGAAAAGTCACATGATTTTAAGTATTCGGATTTGGTTCGGCCAGGCACAAGGATTCGGCCGAATCCGAATCCTGCTGAAAATGGCCGAATCCTGGCCTAATACCGAACTGAATCCTGGATTCGGTGCATCCCTAATACTAAGCACAATTCAGCAAGAACAGCCCCCTAAGCATGCTCAAAACCCAAAGAGACTGTAGGTATTCCTCTGTACTAAGAACAACTGAACAGCCCCCTGAAATTGCTAGGTCCCAAAGACCGTTATCTAACCTGTCCACAGCAGCTGGAGGTATCCATCAACCCTTTTCTGAGCTCCATGCTACACCTGTTAAAATGTAAAATTCCACCAAGATCCTCATAAACCATCTGCCCAGTATTTTAGTTGAAATTCATTTTTTTTCCCGACACAGGAAAGCTTTGTTGCAGATCATTCCTCAGCTTTCATTAACTGTGCTTCCAAATAACACAACTGGGGAAAAAGTAAAACTGCTGAGCGTGGAATGAAAAGATGCAAAATTGCTGCATTAAATATACATATTAGGAAAGAGCCGACTCTCATCGTTCAGTCCTGGGCCCTCAGTAATCAAGTTCCTCTGCCTCAGGCAATGCTGGGTAAGGGCTCCGTACATCACGCCATTGGTGGGAGGCTTTGTACATTGGCACATGTTGTGCTGGGAGGTAAAAGCTTAAAAACAAATCACAGGAAGGTTAGAATTCAGTAGTAAACAGAGTGTATTAATATTTATTTAGTAACCATAACAGCGGTCCTGTGGTATAATAGTTTGTTTTGTCCATATGTAATGCAAACACTGATTGGGGGTCTAGTCAACCAATGACTGTTAAGCTGGCCATAGACACACAGATTCTATTGTATGAATCGAGGATTCGTACGATTTTCGGATTGTGTGTGGAGAGTGCCGACATCTTTCGTCCGGCGGAGATCGGACGTTTGGTCGATCGGTCAGGTTTGATTTTGACCCATCCGATCCCGCCAGAGCCCATTGCACATCGTAATCGGATCGTTCGAACAATCATATTACCCCCGATATAGCCATGCTCGTTAATGGCATATCGGGGAAAGATCCGCTCATTTGGCGATGTCAGCAATCGAGCGGATCTTTGCGTCTATGGCCACCTTTAGTTGTCCCTTCTGCAGACACTACGGGTACTTTTGCTGTGGCACACACCTGCTGGTACAGGACAACGTTTGTGGTGGGGAGAGATAGGATTAATTATGAATGGCTCCCATTTGGAAATTAAAAGACTAAAGATAATCTATACCAAAATAGAAATGGAAATATGCAATTCTTCCTTGTGTTTCTCCAAATACTTTTTAATATATATATATATATACATTTATATTCTTTTTCTATATGTTTTTCCGATATACAGGAGCTTGTAAGGGGTAGAATCATTTATTTTATATAAAGTCACCAGGTGGGTGAGCTGAGTAGGTGCCCGAGAGAGGCTATATAAGTAGGTAACAGGACATTGCTTCGTCTTAGGCTGATAAGAAGAACAAGTGTATGACTTGTGTGGGGAGCCTGACGCCTGTGTGGAGAGCCTGACACCTGCATTAGATAGGTTAAGTGGAGATAGGGTAGATTGGTTGAGTTTTCTGTTTGCAGAGAGAGTTAGTGTAGGTTAATTAGTTGAGCAGCTCTCCAACAAGGAGATAGAGATGGACTAGTGTCCCGGTAGTATCTCACCCAAATAGGGACCCAGAGGAAGAGGGACTAGGTTAGCTAGGGCCTAGTGCCTTGAACACAAGGCTGACCCCTGTGCATAAAGTTTAGTAAGACGACAAGAACTTCAGGACAGCACCAACAAATTATTTTGTATTAAAACGCCTTTATTCGTGCTTCACAGGGGCATCACGGCAACGTTTCAGACCACATGGCCTTTTATCAAGCTTGTCCACTGGTGCACATGCACAAAAGGAGTGAAAATCGTTGTGCTGACTACTTGTCTACTACATAAAGTTTAGTAAGGTATAGCATCCCTGACCCAAGTAGAGGGCAGTGAATGTAAGCAGCTGACTAGAGCCCAGCAGCCTGGGATACCAAGGTCTAGTTATAACAAATAGTGGGGAAATTGTTTGGCAAATATCATTGGTGAGGCTATAAAAGTGTTCCTGAGTTAATCTGCAAGTCATATGAAACCTTTATTTCACATTTATTTGCTTCTAAGTGTTTACTACAAGGAACGGTGTCATCACAGTGGTGTGTGAGGCATATAGGGAGCAAGTAGACACCACAATACAAGCTCTATATTGGGTGTAGATGGCTGTACCTGTAGGTAATCTATAGCAAGAGCAGGTGTTTACAACACAACATCTTATCAGTTAAAATCTTTAAGAAATGGAATATTAGTGCAGGAGACATGCAGTCCCTTCACAGAAAAATCATTTATTGGCAAGTGCTGAATCTTCATTTTATTTCACCTATTTGTGTCAAAGAGAAAATACTAAAGGAAAGTATTCGCTTCCTCACAAGTAAAAGGTTATCCAGAAAGTTATGGGATATTTCTTGGCTGTCCTTTTGTGAGAGGTAATGTCAGATATCTCAGTATTGTTTATAGAGAGTGCCCATGGAGGTGTGGGGTGGAGGAGAAACAGCAGCACTTTCTCATAGAACACCCAACATCATCCTCTTTAAGGGAAAGTGTGGCTGACTGTGTTAAAAAGTCTTGAGTTTTCGTATGGAGCGGTGGAGGGAAACAGGGTGGCGGGGAAAGACAGGGTCACATTGTACATAATAATTGCAGTATTGAGGGACCATCTGTGGCACATGAGATGCCGACTGACCTCCAGTCAACTCCACCTGTCAGTAGCAAATGTCACAAATGCAATCTGTCGGGACATTGTATATATCAAAACCAAAGAAATTGCTTTTACTGTTAAAAAACAAAAGAACGTGGGATGGTATTCATTTTTCTTTCTGTTGAAATTTAATGTTTGATATTTGATGTGAATTTTAAATATCTGTGTTGTAATTTGATTTGTTTTCATTCTATTAAATAAAATTCCCTGCCCCTTTTGTATTTGATTTTGCCAACCTGATGGCACCTAATTGAAACCTTGGGACAGCCATCATGCCAAAACTTCCCAGTGGCCCAAGCTAGTTACTACATCTATATATAAACAGTATTTTACTGAACATTTATGTAAAATGACCTTATTGTAGAGCCGGCTTATCAACAGGGCACAAATACCAGTTCAAGCAGCAGAATGCCAGCCCAACAAGATGGGGCACCTGGCAGTGCAAGGGAGCTGAAGGATGCTGCATTATTAACTATAGGTCCCAGTATACCCTGGCATTAATTGGCTCATCATGGGAAATATCCAGCAATATAATGGGTTCTTTGTACATTTTCTCTCAGAGGCCCCTGCCCTAGCCTAAAAAACCCTGATTGCTTGGCATTACAGGCAATAATTACCCTTGGTGCAATTTAGTCTGTTCCTTTTAAGCTTGCTTCTGACAATAGGAATCTAAAACTTGTATCACACCAAATTCTCAATCTGTGGCCCCTGCTGTGCACATACAGTAGACAGAAGCCTTCAGACTCATATTCTTTGAGGTCCCGTTATTTTTCCTCTGTGCGTCTGTGAACACGCTTGTCTTGGTATCATAAAGAGCCGGGCGTCAATCTCTCTCTGTAATAAAAAGGGATTTCATCTTTCTCTATTTCAATTTAGAAAGAGCGCAGACGTGAGCAGATGTCACCAGTCGTTCTCTCTCCAATAAGATTAGAGCGGCAGAACAGCACCTTCTCTGAGAGCAAAAATCTGTTCAGAACAAAAACACTGTGCAAAATATTTGGGTTATAACTGAACTTTATAGAATTTATATCATATTCCATGGTTTGCTATGTCCGTCAGTGTTATGATATAGACAATACTATTTTTCGATGACCTTATCAACCACTCAGTGTTAGTGTCGTACGCAGTTGGGGCCTCAATCTGTAGGCCAGTTTCTGTAACATAAAAAATATAAATTAGCTCTTCTGCAAACATGGATCAACTTCAGGAGAAACCCTTTGCTTCTCCTGGGGATTTTTGGAATTATGGCTGAATAACTAATATACCAACATTTTTCTATATCTGCAGGGTTGGATTGGGCTGGTAGGCCCCAGCCCTCATGGGCCCTGCAGACATAGCCCCAAACCCCACCTGCCCTCCACCATCACTCCCCACTAAGGGGCTCTGATCAATGGCTGGACCTCCAAAGGGGGACCTTGACCTGGACCAAGAACCACTGCTTTAAGGCCTTTGCTCATGCTTTGGTCAACAGTCAGCAGATCTCAGCTTTCAGTTCATTCAACAGGCAAGTCCAGCAGAGAATTTGGATTGCTAAATGCTGTGTTCAGAGTACTAAATGCTGTGTTCGGGTGCCTCTGATTTGTAAGCTCTTGTGGGGAGGACATTTTGGTCTCAAGTCTTTGAGATGTTTTCCATTTTTCAAATCTTCCCGCAACATATCATATAGTGCTATGTAAAGTATAAATATACAGGTATGGGACCTGTTATTTAGAATGCTTGGGACCTTTGGTTTTCTGGATAACGGATCTTTCCTTAATTTTGATCTTCATACCTGAAAATGATGCAAACATTGTATTATAATGTATTATAATACTATTCAGCCATGTTGAAACCAAATGATTTCAATACCCTGGAAGTAAAAGGCAAACATTTTATAATTCCATCGGCCCCTCTCTGCCAGTGATTGGAAGAACAACCTGACACCGACACTAAACAGTGCGATGAAAAGTGAATCTAGAAGATTGATGCGGTGCTCACACACCAGCCTGGCCAAATAAAAAGGGATCAGAGAGGAAATGATGTCCTGTCAAGTGCATGACTCTGCCATTGATTAAATGTCACTGGGGAGAAAATGCAACAAAATAAAACCTCCAGAGTAGGAAATATTCACAGTTCCTGATGCAGTCCCGGATTTGTGGAAAGGCCACCTAGGCCTGGGCCTAGGGCGGCAGGATTTTAGCAGGGCGGCATGCTGCCCAACCACATCCACATTGGTTCAAAAACACTGGGAATGCGCAGGAGATACAATGATTTTTTAAATTTCCCGTGCCCAATCACCATTGGTCCAGTCCAGATGATGACAATTTGCATGAATAAAGGGGAGGGGACAGGGGTGACGAACGGCAGTGGGCCTAGGGGTGCCCACTATGTAAATCCGGTCCTGATGGTATCTCTAACCTGAACATTCCACGGCCAAGACTATGGAAATGTCACATCCAGAAACATCTCCATCAGCAGCCAACAACATGGAGAAATACAGTATATCTATCTGCACCCAGCAGCAGGCAGAGCTATGCCTATCATCAGCACCCAATATCACACAGAGATATGTCTGTAAGCACCCAATAGCAAAGATATGTCTTTCAGCAACACCCAATAGCAGGTGGATATATGTCTATCAGCAACAACCAGTAGCAGACAGAGATACGTCTATGAGCAAACAATGGATACTGGTAGAAAATTTTATCCGGGACCTATTCCTTGAAGCTCACACCCTCCACAGGAACCAATTTCATAATCCCTAGCGCTCCCAGGGCATGTAGGGCTGTCACTTGCATCAATTGTAGTTCCATTTTCTTTAGGTCAACTAATTCTTTATGATCTTGGTACTGAGTCACCGTGGAAGACAACCACTGCACCTAAAGTACTTTTGCGACTGTGAAGGATGAGCCTCAATGTCAGATTTGGGTGGTGGATACCCATCACTTTTCTCTTCTCCTTCTACCTTCTATGCTTCTTTTTGCATTTCTTTCCCTTATCTTCCCACCTGTATGACCTTCCCTGACTCTCTTTCCTATTACATATCCACTATTTTAGGACGCCTCTTCACATGTGTAGGCCAGCATGTCAACATCTTTTGAACTACAACTCAATCCAATCAGCTTCTCATCATCATCATCAGTCATGTAAACTTGAAAGATCCCCCTGAAACTGTATACTTGCCACATCTCATCCCCTATGTAAGTAGACTTTCATGCATTACTATAATCATAACCAAACAACGTACGATATACAGTAAGATATGGATATTCTGCAACAATGGTTTAATGGGCTCTGATACAAATCAAACAATGACACGGAAAAATTGTGAATGTTTTGTCACTACAGAGAAACTGTTTCATGCAAAAAAGACTGCAAAGACATTAGTCTGTGGTGCAATGTGCAGTGTAAAAAATAAAGTTGTGTGCAGCCTTTTTTTGCACTTAGCACCCTGCCCTGCACTTTGTAAATGAACCCTTTGGGGTTCCGTGACCATATACAAGTATGAGATGTAAAATCAAGATTGTTTTGTGTATTCTGCTGGATCTGACTTCAGACTGCTTTCTACTGTTGTTTCAGTGGTGTTCTGTCAAAATGCCAAGCCCCTTCGCATAAAATCTTCCGGGGGAGCCCAGCCATAGGGCAGGGGTAAGAGTAGGGTAATGTTGCTGCCTTTACATCTTAATGAATCATAGAGGGTGGGCAGGGGGTTGCAGGGCAGATGCAAAGGTGCCACCACCCAACCCTTGCACTGAACCCCTATTCAAGGGGGAAATTCTTCACTTTGCATATTACCCATATGGTTGTAAATGACCCCTACTCCTCCATTTACGTATTTGTGGTGACACTCTATATGAATTGAACTGTACCAACATTTTCTTTTCCAGGACCCCAAAGATGATTGGGCCCCAGTACACATAAGGTTTGTTTAGGATAAGTTTTGTGGTCCTCATCAGTCTAAAACACTGAAGTGGCCCTGTTGAGTTGCCATTCCCCCAGGCAAGTCTTTCCTTCAACATTCCCCACCTTAAATAACATTTTTTCTTAAATTGTTCTATAAAGGATTTACACTTTTTTTTCTCCACAATTCTGCCCACATTGATCAGTAATGTGGAAGTAGAATAACTGTAGTGAAAACGAAAGATTTATTTGAAATGTCAAAAAAGTGCCTTGGGATTTTGTCTGGAATCTAAAGCCAATGTGGAAATTAAAAAAGTTATCTGGCAATGACACCAGTAGGCATCAGTCATTCAGCGGACAAAATAACAGTGTTCTGTAAAGTGCATCATAAATAGTCCAGATAGAGATCTTCTCCTGGGCAAGCGGGCCAGGCAATGATAACAAGGTTTGTAAGAATATATGATCCACAGACCTCATTTCTTACGGGGAAATAGGATTGCTCGGATGGCGGGATATAAGAAATGTCTGCACTGGTTTTCTTGATGGAGCTGCATTAGAAGGAACATGCCATGAACAATCACTATTGTTTTCCCAAACATACAGACTGATGTTATCAACTGGGCAACAATGGGACATACGTCATAGTGCAATGTATTTCTATTTCCCAGAGCAAGGACAATTTGAGGAATGTCTATCAACTGCCACCAAAGTACAAAATTATTCCATGCCCTTTCCATGCTCCACTCTCTTTATATTTTGAGCTTCAATTTGTTCTCCTCGCCCCAAAAGTTCTTTGACTTTCCTATTACTTCTCCCTTCTCTGACCCTGTAATATTTTCCTTTCCCAACCCCCTTCTTTCCTGTTTCTTAGTATTATCTATCCATCTCCTTGCCAGTTATTACTAATTTTTCACCCACTCTCTCTCCCCTCTTCCCTTCCTCTTATTCTCTTCCCTTCACTCCTCGCTTAATTTTTTGCAGCTCTTTCCCAAGTCCCTTCCTTTTTTGCTTCTTTTTGTTTCCCCCAGCTTTTCCCCTTTTTCTTCTGCTGTCTCATTTACCCTTTACTTGTGCTTACCCTTACCTATTCTGCTTTTCCATTTGCCAATCTTTTCTTCTTCTTTCTTTTCTTATACTTTCTATTATGCTTTTCCTCCTGTATTGCCATCACCCCATTCCCATCAAATCAGCCCACACTTCCTCTTCTTTAAGGAGGGGCCCTTTCTCTTAGAAACCTAATTTCAACTTCTTGACCATTGTATTTCTTATCTGACTCCCCCTTATCAGGGGCATAAATACAGAGCAAGCAGACCCTGGGGCTGCAGGGGGGGCAGAAGCTATAGGGGCACCCTGAGGTCCTAATAAATATACAATTTCAATATATATTGGTAAAAGAGGTCAACCTCTAGACATTTTGGGGGCCTGAAAAATAATTTGCTCTGGGGCCCAGTAATATCTATTTACGTCACTGCCCTTTATAGTTTGGCATTTCCATTATCACCCATTCTCTTTTGTACTTGACACTCCCTTTAAGGACATGAAAACTGAACTTCATGGCAGGATGGGGGGTTATTAATCACTTAGTCCCCCTCCCCATTAAATACAATTTCTAACTTTGGAACCCATGCCAGGCCAGTGTTTCTCTTTACTAAAAAAGGCACCAGCCTGGTGTATATATCTAGGAACACTGTGCCACCATCTTTTGTTTCTTCCTAAGCTGGCTTCCATGTCCTGGACACTGTACAGAAAAGGTTCCAGTTTTCCTAACTGTAGGCAGCCTGCACATGATTTTAGTCTCCTTAACCTTTATTCCTTCTCTCGTTATTTTCCTCTTTCATGTTGACTTCCTCCGTGGTTGGATTTGTAGATTTGTATTGGAAATATAATGGTAACTGGTGGTCTGGTGGAGTGCAGCTGCTTCCTGCTGGTTTTGGTGAGTGTGTCATTTTTTTTGGCATTGCACTTGGTTTGAAACTCAAATATTTAAAGACATCTCGTCTATTTTGCCTTGCCCAAGGTAGGTCTATTATTAGATAGTTCCTGGGTGTTGTTCTGGTTTGATTTACTGTTCCTAAGCTCTTGCCTGTCCTTGTCCTTATCTGAACCAATAATTGCTGTTTACTGACTACTCTTCCGCATCCTGATTCTGTACTGTGCTATGTGATTGGTTATCAGGGCCGGAACTAGGGGTTGGCAGAGTAGGCACGTGCCTAGAGCGCAAAGCTGAGGGGGCGCCAGGCACGTACCTGTTCTTTCGCCTACCCCATGTCCGGTCCTGTGTCTCCTTGGCTGCCTCTGGTAATTTGCGTTTAAATGCGCTTGTGCACATGCACGTAATTTCGCACTGGCGCATACTTTCGCACATGCGCACTGGCGCGTACTTTCGAGCATGCGCGATTGAGTAGACACTAAGCTGGCGATGTGGCCGGCCAGGTTGCCTAGGGCGCCTCGCCGGGTTGGCCCGGCTCTGCTGGTTATTTCCTTGAATACGCTTAGCTCTAACCCTGTTCTTCCTATCACACGTTCCCTTGCCTGCCCAGAACCCTCACCTTGGTCCTCTGACTTTAAACCCTGGTGGTATCTGAGAAGCGAAAGGCTCCTCCCAACATGAAAGACCACTGTTATAGGCAGAAGCGTGAGCCGTGACCGGAACCTTGGTGTCTGTTTTGGGATACTGAATGTCACAGGAAGGCAATCAAGTAGGAAATATTGTGAGTGTGAGAAGAAGCATGGATCAGACAGCAATTGGTGTCCACCAGAGAACCTAACACCAACGGGCCACTCTAAAAACAATTACATATAGATGGTGCTAAATATCACCGGTATATTGTATCCCCAACACTGTACTTTAAATGGACAACCAACAATCCATAAGTGAAATCTAACTGAGAATTTTTCAAAATGCTCAATCATTTCAAAAAGACAGCAGCCTGGTAAGTCAGTGACATCTGTGGAGAGTCTGGAAGGCAAGCGAGGACTGCGCTCCATCTCCTCTGTCTGATATTCCGTCCAAGAAATGAGATTGTGATGACAGACTGTGAGCTGAAGGTGAGCTTAGAGCTAAGTTGCACTGGCGTCCACCTTTATGCAGACCAGCGATTACAGCCCACATGTCAAGCAGTGATTATAGCCATCTTCTCCGGGAAATTAATTAAGAACAAGCTCAAGAGACAGAGTTCATTTCACTCACTCCTATTTTGCTTATGAGATAGGGATAAACCAGGGAAAGCAAGAATGATTTGATTCAGGGGAATTATATTCAGGTATTTTATTTTAAATATACATTAAAGAGCTACACAGGTTTATAGATATGAGTTGTTCTTGGGCCTGAAAGAAATATATAGTGGAAATGGGAAAGATAACAGAGCATTCTGTCCCAGTGGCTGCACAGATCCTATCTGATCCCCATTGTAAGCAGCAGTCCTGCCCTGCTTTATGGCCGAGATTCTAGCTATCTGTATAACTGAGCATTCTGTCCCAGTGGCTGCACAGCTTTGAAGTACTTAAAACAGAAAAATGCAAACTAAGGAAGACAAATTATATATTTGAATATATCTATATCTATCTATATATATATATATATATATATATATATGTATATGAGGCTGGAAATGAATGGAGGAATAAAGGATATTTTAGATGATGCTTTCCCTTTAATGGTCGTACTTTTACTCTTTAACTCTAGAAAAAAAAAGTAAATGATCCACTCATACAAATTTTATTAAAGTCTTGTGTAAAACCCTACCCTTAAGCCAACCAGTCGACATGGAAAAGTTCATTTCCCCGGGCAGCCAATTAAAAATGGATTAATACGTTGGAATTTGAAGGAATACATATTAATATATTATATACTGCCGGCGTGCTGTTGAGGCACTTATTTTTAAAAAATTAATACTTTATGGGGAAAAGTGAGTGATGAACAATTTTTAATTCATGTGAAATGATACAGCGAGAGCATCAGAAAATGTTGTAACCGAGGGTAAATTTCTACATGTTATATTTCCTGGATGTGCATCCGTCTACATGAATTTATATGAGTTTATATTGGGTTGTGTCACTGTTTATATCAGCTCCCCAGTGAATGCCGCTATGGAATCTATTTCCCATTTCATTAAATAGTTACAGACATGGCAGATTCACTGTTACTCACTATATTAATTGGCATTCCGCCCATGTGATGACTTCCTGATCTGCACAAAAACTGCATTTTTGGTCACATTCACTGCATTTTTAGTCTTGTTTTCATGCATTGTCTCTATACAGACACCGCCAGGAAGGGATTGATGATTCCCTATAAAACACATGCAATTTATACGCTTTCGTATAGGTAAAAAAACTGTCAAAAGTGAGTACAGTATTTTCTATTGCATTACAGGTATCTGATCTATTATCCAGTAATCCATTATCCAGAATGACTTACGGAAAGGCTGTCTCCCATAGACATAATTTTATCCAAATAATAATTTCCTTTTTCTCTGTGATAATAAAACAGTAGCTTGTACTTGATCCCAACTAAGATATAATTAATCCTCATTGGAAGCAAAAACAGCCTATTGGGTTTATTTAATGTTTGATTTTCTAGTAGGCTTAAGGTATGAATATCCAAATATCCTTTATCTGGAAAACCCAAGGTCCTGAGAATTCTGGATATCAGGTCCCATACCTGTACAAGTTTGTTGGGCTGAGAAAAGACAAAAGTCCATCAAATGACCCCCAGTGCACATAAATATATATATATAAATATACCTATACTGCTACTCACTCACATATATATATATATATATATATATATATGTCTTTCTATGTGAATAAAGAACCCCCACTATGTATCTATTAATGTCCTCTAAAGTTATTGCAAAGAGTAATCGTATCCCCTCACTCGTCTCTATTCTCACCCAGCCTTGACAGTCTTTCCTTATAGTTTAATTGTTCCGTTCCTGTTCTCAGAATAGTTGCACTCTCTGCAGCTCATTAATATCCTTCCTAAGGACTGAAGCCCAACACTGCACTGATTACTCAAGGTCATTCCAGGGACCTTTAAAAAGTCAAAATTATTATTTTATCTTTCTAGTTAATGCCTTTTTTTAATGCAAGGCAGTACTTTATCTGCTGTAGTAGCCACTGTCTGACACTGCCTAGAGTTGCACAGTCTCTTATCCATAAAAATGCCAAATCCTCCACAATTAAGGAGTCCCCTGACACACTATAATATAGTGTATAACTCCCATTGATGTTATTTCTACCTAAGTGCATAAACAGCCCATTGAATTCAATGAACATTAAATTGACGCCGGCGTCTAAATTTTTGCCTCACAAATTTTTGCCATTTTGCAGGAAATTCGCACATTTTTTGGCGAAATGGGTCAAATTTGCCCATCACTAGTGCCCACCTCCAGGTCAGTAATAAACAAAGGGTTTTCAGGCTGAGAACAGTATTCCTTTTTGAACAATGGCACCAAATTAACTCAGCACCTCAAGGAATCCTGGAAATTTAAGTAAAGAGGTTTGGCTATCACAAAGCTAAGTTTAGTACCCTAGGATGAATAACATTAGGTCTTGGATATTTGTTCACATTTCTACAGCACCTGAAACAAATATATAAAACACACTGTCCATTTGCTTAGATCTACCGGGACATTAGTGAAAAACATTATTCATTGATGAGTATGATATGGCTGGATTTGATAGCATCTGAATCATTATACTTTAGTTGTGAACTCTCATATAACATTAATAACTAGTGAGGTGCCCACTGCTGGGGACACTTGTAAGACCCCCAAACATCATAAAGTAGAATAGAAATAGTAGCAGGGCACTCAACAAAAAAATACTTTATTAGAATTGCATGTCAAAAGCTAAAGCGTTTCAACCCCTCATAGAGGGGGGTCTTCATCATGGGTACTGAAAAAAATGCAGGTGTGCATTTTTTTGTTCAGTGCCTCTAATATGTACTTCAGTGCCTTACTACTACTTTATTTTACTATACTTTAGATCAGTAATTGGCAACAAAAGGTTTTAGGACCTTCAAATGTGGCCCCTGACGTCTCAGAAGGCCCAAACCTTATATTTAAATATGGTGCTTCCATAATACAACACTTTTCAATAATAGAAAGATACCTGAGCAATGTAAATTAACTTATGGGCGTTCATAGATGCATTTGGTAGGTCCCTAAGAATGGGGGCCAGAGTTGAGCAGAAAATAGCCACAGCTGTCTGTTGGCATGAATGATCTCGACAGAAAAGACATTCTCAAATTCCAAGTATTCAGCATCAATAATAGCCAGAGCACATCAGCAGCACAAATAAAGGCAACCCCAATCTGGGTATGTCACTGCAAGGTTACCAACGTGAAGCACAGAGGGAATTGTCATTAGAGCAAACCACCAGGGAGACTCCATTTACATACAATTCAATTAGCACAATCAGTCGGTAATACCGCCGGGGAACATATGGACTGTTAGAGAATGTGCTGGCCGGGATAAAATGATGATTTGTGGTTCAGCGGCTGGGTTAATGTCATATTGCTATTGTATAATGAGAAAAATTAAGAGAGAAAAAGCCAATGGGCTGCCTGGGTCTTTTTAAATGGAACCATCTGAGAAATGGGGACATTAATAATATATAGTAGGCACGTTAGGAACTGTTTGCTGCAGTCGCACAAACTGATAGCACATCCGAGGCCCTACCTTTGTACAGGACTCCCATACCATCCATGCAGTTGGGCTTGCCAAGCTTCAGTGGATTCTGACATTTTCCAATTCAAGCCTCCCAGCCGGACCCCACTGGGGGAGAGGGACACAGTGCCAGGTGCTGCCATCAAGGGGGTTATAGTGAATACTGATAGTGGGAGCTGCCTGGCAGAGGGGGCCCTAATAGATGTTACTGGGTTACTGGTAAAGATAGATGATAGATAGATAGATAGATAGATAGATAGATAGATAGATAGATAGATAGATAGATAGATAGATATAGATAGATATAGATGGATAGATAGATAGTAGACAGACAGACAATATGAATTAATTTTGTTACAACAGCGCCACCTGCTGGTCAATTTCCCACCAGTCTGACCACCAAGTAGTCAAGGAAGTTGTCAAGAGAAAGAGGCTGTTCTGATGCTCTTCTGCTTAGGAAAGAAGTGAGAAAGGTCTCTATTTTTTTTTCCTTAGCAGAAGAACATCAGAGCAGCCTCTTTCTCTTGACAACTTCCTTGATTTCTTGGTGGTCAGACTGGTGGGAAATTGACCAGCAGGTGGTGCTGTTACAAAATTAATTCATATTAACAGTACATGTATCCCTTAATATCTTTGAATAAAACAAAATAAATAATGAATGTACATTGCAAAATTTTTTAGAATGGCACCCTCATCAATTTTACATTCACTTATTTTAAAGGTTTACTTATCCTTTAAACAATACATACTAAATATATAATAAACAGGATCATAACTACAAAGGGAAGCAGACCCTGCGGCTGCAGGGTGGCCCAGGAAGTAGAGGGGCCACATGAGGCCCTAAGTCATATACAATTTCAATAAATATTGGTAAAACAAGTCAAACTCTAGACATTTTGGGGGCCTGAAAAATAATTTGCCGTGGGGCCCAGTAATATCTAGTTACACCAATGATAATAAATAAAATGTAGTACCGTATTTTTCTGCTTACATTTTACCTACAGAAACAATGATTAATGGCTGCCTAGTAACAAAAAAAAACAATAGTTTTCCTCCCTTGTGCCTTTGCCACTCACGATTAAGGTTAATACAGACGAGGCCTCAATTTCTGTATTCATTTAAAGTAGTTTTAGAAAATTGTTGTTTTTTTTTTTTTGAGTCTAGCAAGAAATATATATCCAGTTATTGGAAAGATGCCGCTTGCAAAACAAAAGCAAATCGTGCGTTTGTTGTTGAAAACAAATTTGTATTTGCCTGCTGGAATCCATGCTCCTCTGCATTAGTGTATTTCTATAGCAACCTTTCCATGTTTACTATCCAGTTAAACAGCATGAATTTATTAAAGTGCATTTAATGGGATTCGGGGATAAGCCCACTCCGGTGGTGCATTTCTCACTCGCTTACTGCTATTTCCTGACAGCTACTGTGAGTGTAGGAGGCAAATAATGATGGCTTTGGGAGGCTTGACATGCCCAGAGAATGCACCTGCCATCATTCTGCTTTACAGTCAGAAGCAAATTCACTGCTAAATAGATTTTGTCACTAAGTACCAAATACCATCTTAGGGATTTGAATATTTCACATGTTTTTCATTTGTTAACTCTCTGTGTGCCCCTCTGTCCCTATCCATGGAGGCTGCCATCAAAGTGTTATAACCCCACCCATTGCTTGAGTCACAGACTCCCTCCCCACCCCCTCTAATCTCTATCGCTATCCCTGGAGGCTGCCATCAGAGTGCTCTAACCCCACCCACTGCTTGAGTCACAGACTCCCCACCCCTCCTCCTCTAATCTCTATCCCTGGAGGCTGCCATCAGAGTGTTCTAACCCCACCCACTGCTTGAGTCACAGACCCCCCACCCCTCCTCCTCTAATCTCTATCCCTGGAGGCTGCCATCAGAGTGTTATAACCCCACCCATTGCTTGAGTCACAGACTCCTTCCCCCTCTAATCTGCTATTATAGTTGTTCTAGTGCCACCCATATAGTTGTGTTTCTCTATCTTCCTTGCTACATAATGCATTATTTGCAGCCAAGTAGCTTCCTTTGTCTGAGACACCATTAAAGGGCAAGTCCTTCTCAGATGATAAGAACAAAAGAGTTTGGCCTTAAAATAAATCCTCCACAGCTCCAGGGATAGTGTAAAGTGGCATGAGCAATATGTTTATTTTCCATTTAATAATAGGACAAACCTCCCAATGGTTCCGTTTTCCACAGGAGAGAGGCAGAGGGGGTTCGGAGGGGGCCCAGGTGGGAGTGCAGACCCCTGATGGGGTCAGACAGAATGATTGAGTATGTACAAATGGATGGAATCTTGATGACTATATCTTATAATCCGGAAGTTTGCTGTTTAACAAGAGAGAACGGAAATGAAAAGTGATAATATGTATATTTATATGCAGTGCTGTATATCATTTGTGGGAGATTTGCCCTTGCAAAGACAATCTTTTTCCGTTTGCATCTGACTCGTCCATTACGAATGGGCACATATTCTCTTTTATTGTTTGCTTTTTATTTTTTAATATTTAAAAGGCAAAGGTGCGCTCTCTGTTGCTACAGCAACCGCGGGTCCATTTGCAGTTTGGGAAGTCTGTATCGATTGAGTTTTGCCAATGCCACAGTAAAGGGGGGAGGTTTAGAAACAACAAATTGTCTTTTTCTGAATGCAGAGCATCAGATTTATGATCAGGACTCCTAGCCGGCTTTATATGAATATTTTAAGGAAGAGTAAATAGTGTGTGAGGCTTGGAGGCCATACCGGAAAGACAGATTTAGGGCACTCCCAGGTCTATAGAGAAAATGTTGACTTTGTGCTTCCCCCGTCTCTGCTGCCTCCCTATAAAAAGATTTCTCTATAAAGCAAGAAATAACCTCTGAGTTTGATGTAAAGTGCAAATGTTCCCTATTTATAACTGCCTTTTATCTTCCCTTTGTTTTATCTTAAAAAGGCAAGAAACATAACCTATTGTGTGCCCAGAGCATTCCTTCTCTTTTTATACGACAGGATCCATTATCCATTATCCAGAAAGAAAGATCATCTTCCGTTAACTCCATTTTAATCAAATAATTCAGATTTTTAAACATATTTCCTTTTTCTCTGTAATTTTAAAACAGTACCTTGTACTTAATCCCAACTGAGATATAATTAATCCTTATTAGAGGCAAAACAATCCTATTGGGTTTAATTAATGTATAGAGGATTTTTTTTTTGTAGCTTTAGGGGGTTATTTAATAAAATCCGGTTTTATCTCATATTTTAAATAAAAAAAGCTCAGCCAAACTCCCATCCACAATTTTGACGTATTAATTAATAAATAAAAAACTCAGATTAATCGGAACAGGAATAAACCTGATAAAATTGAATGAAAACCTGAATTGTACGATTTTTTGGACTTTTTTTCCTGAATTGCTAGGTTTTTTCAGGTTTTTGCCCCCTGAATTTATCAGATTATCAGTCTAAACCCAGTGCAGACCATAATATCTTCTATTTGGGATAGGGACATTTCCCATTGACTTATACATGACCTCGACACGTCTGAGATGGAGGATTTTCAGATTCAGGGTTTTTGCAGCTTCAGGGTATAATAATCTCGAATAAAAATTATTTTCCACTAAAAATTTTAGTTTTTACTCCAAAAATAAAAAAAATAAATAAATAATAAATAACCCCCTAAATGTATTGAGATTCAAATGACAGAATGACCCCTTATCCAGAAACTCCCAGCTCCGGAGCAATCAGGATATCCGGGTCCATACCATAATTATTATATATGGATGGAAGATGCCATATTTTCCTTTTCTACTGGAAACCATCCTGAATTTAGCCTATCCTGTTGGTCAAATTAATTTAAAGGGGAAATTAAGCATTAGTAAATAAGTGCAAACTGAAACTGGTGTCTTTTTTACTGTGAATAGTTAAATATGTATGATCATAAATTGTACAGAAACAGTAATTATTACCGATTAACAATGCATCCACAAATGAAATATGGCCTATTAAATAATGACACATATTAATACATTATTTCCATTGTATATTGTTTATACATTAATAATATGTTTTTCATGTATCATTCTTCTCTGATTAGGCTCATTAACGGACACTGACCATGGTACCACATTTTGTGGCATTATGTCACATTCCCTGGGTGGCGTTAGAAGTCGGAATCAATTTTTTTAATTAAAAATGTTATCTGGTTGTTGGGGTCAGAGGTGCCGGAAGACTAGGAAGCAGATTTATTCTGAGCATTATAGATATCACAGCGGGGTGAGGGTTAGAAATGAGTTTGTAAATAAGCAGATTATAATGCTGCATTTGGGCTATAAAGTGTAGATAAGGAAGGCAGTAGTCTGAGAACAATGGAGGTTTTCAGGTAAGGCTGAAACTGTGTCGGTAGCATCTTCTTACTAATCTTTAGCCATTCATCTCTTAATATTCTTATTGCACAAATAGAAAATGGGAAGGAAACAATGGTATGAAACTAGAAGTTACTGGGACCCACTGCAAAATCATTGTAGGCCACACACACACTGTGTAAAAGCTGATTTATGTTATACCGTATATACTCGAGTATAAGCCGATTTTTTCAGCCCCCAAAATATGCTGAAAAACTCTACCTCGGCTTATACGCGGGTCAAGCGCAAAAACGGTCGCCGGCGCCTAAGAATATTCGCCGGTGCCTTAGAATAGTAGCCGGCACCTAAGAATATTCGCCAGCACCTTAGAATAGTAGCCGGCGCTTAAGAATATTCGCCGGCGCCTTAGAATATTCGCCGGCGCCTTAGAATAGTAGCCGGCGCCTAAGCATAGTCATCCAAAAACGAGATTGAAACTTACCAGAAGCTGCTGCATTTCTCACCCTCGGCTTATACTCGAGTCAATAAGCTTTCCCAGTTGTTGGAGGTAAAATTAGGTACCTCGGCTTATACTCGGGACGGATTATACTCGAGTATATACGGTATATATGTTATATTTATGTCCTCTACACTGGAGGGCCCCCGAAACTCTTGCAGATTCTGTTTCCCCTGTTCAGTGGCGTAACTAGATGTTATTGGGCCCAGGCCCAGATTTGTGGCAAGGCCACATAGGCCCGGGCCTAGGGCGGCACATTTTTGGGGGCGGCTTGCCGCCCAGCCGCTCTGTGGGGAGCCTGTGCTCCCCAGTGCACCGGCGCTTGCACGCTGGCGCTTTTGCGCCAGCATGTGGTAGTGTGGGCGGGCGCTAGGACCGCGCGGAGCGCACAGCCTAGGGGCGCCCACCCAGCGAATCCGGCGCTGATTGGGCCCCACAGCAAATTCATTTTAGGCCCCCCAAATATGCAGAGGCTGTCCTGTTTTACCAATACATAGTAAAATGGCTCATTAATTAGAGCTCCACGGGGCCCCTTATACCTTCTGGGCCCTCCTGCAGCCGCAGGGTCTGCTTCCTTTGTAGATATCCCCTGTCCCTGTTGTTACACCACTGGACTTACTAAGGATCTTATACTACCTGCAGGGAAGGGTGCAAAATGCAAAAAATAAGTTAAATCTGCTATGCTGTTTGCACTTTGCGCCTTGCCGTGCAGGTAAAATTGCTGCACCCCAAAATGGAGCTCAGATCTGCATTCACTCGTTAAAAAGCAAGCATCATATTGGTTGCTATTGGTTACTGCTCCTGGGCAAACTTAGTGGGGGTCATTTATAAACTTCACGCAGGGCAGATTGGTTCACTAAGTGAATATATTTGCCCTGGGCATGGTTATATTTATAAAGCTGAATAAGAGGGTGCAAACAGAATTGCAAATTTTTTTTTCACAATGCGAATGTCTAAAGGAGCTTTATAAATATGTCGAAATTCACAAATTGCGAATCTTTATGCGCACACTCTGTGACTCAATTACGCCACAACTTTGGTGGCGGATAAAATATTCGCAAAACAGTTTTGCAAACTGCGAATTTAAGTTTCTGTCAACGCTATGTTTGCGCACAACCACGCACATTGGGTGCACTCGCGCAAACTCCCGTCTCATTTGCGCACCTTTTGCGAAAATTTATTCACACTGTGAATTCGCAAAAAACGGAAAGACGGGCAGAGCAGTGCAATATATTAGCATTCAGGAAAAAACATCTGCAATACAACCATTTGCGAAAAATATGCATTGCGCAAACGTTATAAATGACCTCCAGTGTCTTTTATTACATAGGGGGGAATATCTGCTGTCCTTACTCTACCTGCAGCCTCTGCTCTGCTGGGACCCCACTATGTACAGTAAGTAAGTAGTTCCCCATGGCAAAGGCAGATTTAAGCAGAATAGTAATAACTATTTCAGTGCCCTGAGTACATTTTTCTGGTAGTCTCACAGCAGAGTTACATTGGTTACATTTGTACAATATCATTAGCTCCTTTTTTTGCATATTCAGTAAATTGGTCCTTTTTCCCTTACACAGCAGTTCTGCTGATTCAATAGATTTCAGGGCTCAGCAGTAGATTCCAGGAGGCGCTGGGAATTCACAGAGACCTATATTATCTGAGCGCATGCAAATGAACCCCTTGTGCCTTCTGGGAAATAAATACGTTGGATGGAGTCAGTGAGTGTTGTGTTATTCACAGTGCCCGCACTTCCAACCAACCAAACACTCATCACTTTATCCCCGTCCTCATGTGTCTTTTCTGATGGGAACAATGATAGCAAAGCAAATGCTCTTTTAGGGCAATGGCATATGGGACAATTTCAAGTGTTTTCTATCAGGATATATACTTATATTGGCCTATATGTCTTCTATTTCTCTGTACAGACCGGGGCTGACATTAGGGTTGCCACCGGCCCCTTTTGACGTCACGGCCCGCCCCTTTGTGTCCCCGCCCCTCACCAGCCGGTAAAGAATTTTAAAAAAGGTGGCAACCCTAGCTGCTATCAGAAATCACGGGGCCCTGTACGGCAACATTTTCTGGGCCCCCTGGTCCCCGCCCACCCCAGATCCTGCCCTAAGCCCCACCCCCAAATAAAACATTTGTGGTCAGGGCCCCCCTACAAGTTAAAAAAAATTCATTAGTGGTCAGGGACCCCCAATAAATTTTAAAAAAAAACTTAAGCTTAAGTTTTACTAAAACATTGGTCAGGGGCCTGTAGAATATAATAAAAAAATTTTTAAAAAATCATTGGTGGCCAGGGGTTCAATAAACGGAAAAAAACAAAAGCATTAAGTCCCCCCCCCTCTCAGTGAGCTGCAGAATCGGGTAGGGTGGGCAGAGCTATAGTGCTTATTAGTACCGGTAGATCTACACCGGGATTGGATAGTCTTATTCAATCACCATGCGGCTGTAGAGAAATTACCAATAGTTTAGAAGCTGGGGGAGGGCAAATACATTTAGAAGAAGCTCTGCCCTCCCCACACGATTCTGCAGCTTCCTGACAGCAGTGGGGGCCTGGCTACAGCGTGAGTACAGCGGCCGGGGCCCCCTAAGACCCATAAATCACTGTCCCCCTAGTCCCCCCCTGATGGCGGCCCTGGTACAGACTATGAATGAACTTAGGGGGCTGTTCCTGCTGAATTGTGCTTAGTACAGGGAATACCTATGCTGCCATAGTTTTATGGTATCTCTCTGTACAGACTATGAACAAACTTAGGGACTGTTCCTGCTGAATTGTGCTTAGTACAGGGAATACCTATGCTGCCATAGTTTTATGGTATCTCTCTGTACAGACTATGAACAAACTTAGGGACTGTTCCTGCTGAATTGTGCTTAGAACAGGGGAATATCTATGCTGCCATAGTTTTATTGGATCTCTCTGTACTATGAGCACATTCCCCATTTTAAATTTTGTCATAGTAACCGGGCAGACCAATTTTCATTTGAATAATGCTGTAAGAGTTACATGCAGATGTCTGTGTATTGGCTCTTTGTTTATCAGGCTGATCAGTTACTGCTTTTCAGTAATGTTGTGCGTGTGCCCAGCGATTTGTACAGATCATGGTTTGTCACAATGTCGGTTCTGATGGCACCAGACTTGAGAAAACTCCCTTAACCTGCTCCACTGGTGCATTTACAGGTGTTCAAAGGGGAAGGTTCAAAGAATCAGATATTTGCTTTCAGTATTTTGCTTCCCAAGATTTGAAAATCAGAAAGAGGGGTGAAAAGTTCCATCACATCCATTTTGTGGCCACACCCCCTAAATACCTTGTCCATTTTACTAAATTTGGCAGGTTATGGAAAGTCTGAACACATTTCTGGGGGTTTTAGGGCCATGTGTCATCGCAAGTTTGCTAATAAAGGGGACTTTCCCTTTAGGCTGCTAGTCTCAGTTCTCCCAAGAGACCTGCTTATCTTAAATAGTTACAATGGTATCTTTTCTTATCTTAAATTGTTATAAATGTATCTAAATGCAGCTGTTGAGTACTCTGGGCTCTCTGCCAAAAAGCCTCTTATTTAATTAAGTTTAAGAAACTTTGTATCTTTTTCTGGTATCAATGCTCGAGATGAAAATAAACTCTGGACATTTCAGTAATAAACCGGGACTGTACTGCAAAAAACAGGACAGTTGGAAGGTATGTGAATGCCATGTAATTTACTAAAATATGTAGAGCACAAACAAAAAAAAATCACTGAACGATGAGCTGTAAAATACAAAAACGAAAAACCTCTTAAAGGAGAACTAAGGCTTAACTAAAGATGTGGGCTAGAAATGCTGTATGTTTTTTGTGGTTTTTACAGCTAATAAATCTCAATATTTTTTTTTTTAGAAAAAAAAAATAGAAATTCAACTGTTAGTAAAAAAACGAGGTCCCTTAGTCTGTTTCCAATCAAATCTTTGTTATGTGGGTTTCAGGGGCGAAGTTACTTATATACTAGCAAACGTTTACCAGCGCAGTTGCCAGCGGCAACCCATTGGCTGTTTTATGTTTGTTTTTTGTATTATCAGATTACAACAGGTTGGAAAATGAAAGCAAAATCTGATCAGTTGCTACGGGCAACTGCACTAATGCAGTTTAGCATCCTGTTAATAAATCAGCCTAAATCAATCAGAGTTTACACATGAATAGAGATAAGCAGTGGCGTAGCTAGAATGCACTGGACCCCCATGCAAAAAAATCTTCAGAGGGGCCTGGCGCACTCTGATCTCCATCCCCCACCCACTTCCTGTCTCACATCTGTCCCGCCCACAGTCCCCTCTGTACCCCGGGCTCCCCTGTGACTGTGGGGTCTGCTTCCTCTATAGTTCCACCACTGGAGATAAGTGATGTACTCAGGGCCCCCATCAGGGGGGGACAGGGGGGACAAGTGTCCCTGGCCCAGGCATGAAGGGGGGCCCGGCAGAGCTGCACTTTTGAAAGGAAAGGAGGGGAAGTTGAAGTCCTGAAGCCATGAGTTCAATTCTACTGAACACCAATTTATGTTTTGTTTTGTTTTATAATCCCGTGGCCACCAATGTATTATTTTAATATTCTATTGGACCCTGCCACAAATGTTTTTTTTTTAACTTGTAAGGGGGCGCCAATGTTTTTTTAAAAAATATTTTTTTGGGGCCCCAATTTTTTTTACTTGTAAGGGGGGCCCTGGCACCAATGCTTTTTAAAAAAAACTTTTATGGCCGGCCCTGGCGCCAATGTTTTGTTTTTTAAACTTAAGGGGGACCTGACCATCAATAGCTTTCTATAACTTGTGTGTGGTGGGGGGTTACTTTTTTAGCGCTGATGTTTGTGTGGTCTTTTAACTGTGATGTGGATTGGGCGGGGCTTGGGGCGGGGCTTGAGTGCCAGGGTGGGTGGGGTTGAGTGCCCAGGGGCCCCCGAAAATGTTGTTGTACGGGGCCCCGTGATTTCTTATGGCGGCCCTGGATGTACTTAATGAAATCACATAATTATATGTAGAACAGTGTGAAACAATTCCCCCCTCTTTGCTGTAATTATCAGCCAAGCGCGAGTCATTCTCAGGGCGTTAAACTGTTAGAGATCTGTCTGTTGTAACAATAGTAACCAGCTCGTTGGCTTTAACAGCAAATCAATGGTATCTGTCCAACTCTCAGATCACAAGCCACATTCCGAATTCCCGGTCGGCTTGTCTGACTCAAACAGGGAACCCTTGTGAATCAATGTTCTAATGGCTGTTCTGTCACAGAGACATCATTTCCGCGCCAATAAGTGCGTCTTCATATCATTCTCCCCAGTGATTCGCAGGCAAATTGGTAAATACGCCGGCGCTGACAAACACAAGACAAGCGCGGGGTAAATACATTAGGTTAATAAGAAGTAATTATCGGATGTTATTCTTGTTGGAATGAAGGCAAAATCCCATTTGCATATGAATTGCAGATTATTCATTTTAATGATTATGAACTGGAATTCAAAACACACACACGTCAATGTTTGAACTAATGTCTGGCGAGTTTTATTGTGTGGCTGAGGAAGGGCTAAGGGGCCAAACTAAAACCTTTGTATTATAAGGAACCTTCCTGCACAGATGATATTCTCCTGGGGTAGAAGCAGAGGAAGAGCTTAGAGTAATCTTACTAGTGTGGGAGAAGCTAATATTTTTTTATTATTGAAGCTTCAAATCATCCTGTACAAAAGGTGCAAACTAGTAAAAGGTGCTAACGGGTGTAAAAAAAGGCAAAGTCCCAAATTCCAAGTTCTGGCCAAAAGGAGCAAAGAAAAGGGGCAAATTCACTAAGATTCGTAGTTGCGCCAGGCGTAACTTCGCCGCACTTCGCCAGGCATAGTTTCACCAGCGCTTCGCAAATTCACTAAAATCCGAAGTTGCGCTCAGGGGTAGCGTAAGGTTGCGAAGTTGCGCTAGCGTTGATTCGCTAAGCGAAGCGAAGTTACGCTAGCGATGGTTAATTTGCATACGGCGCCAAATTCAAATTTCAATGGAGGAATACGTACAATCACTACAAATGCCTGGGAAACCTTCAAAACATCAAATAAAATTTTTATTTTGCCCTACACATGTGCCCACTGTATAGTTAAGTTGCCATGAGTTAGGAAATGTAGGGGGGAAGGAGGGGAGCCCCAAAAAAAATTTCGATCTTTTTCAGCCTATCACCCATAATATAGAAAAAACACCAGTGTTTTTTGGGACTTAGAAAAAATTTGAACTTTTTTTGAAGCAATCCCTATCTACTCTATTGCGCTTCACCTGGTCTGAGGTGGGGAAGGAAGTCTAGCGTAAAAGGTAGCGTTCAGTACACTGCACGTGTTAGTGAATTTGCGTAGTTACGTCCGTAGTGAAAATTTGCCAGGCGTAAGGGTGCGAAGTAACACTAGCGAATTTACGCCAGCGTTCGTTAGTGAATTTGTGAAGTAACGAAAATGCCCAACGCTAGCGAATTGACGCTAGCGTTCGGCGCTTAGTGAATTTGCCCCAAAGAGTCTAAAGACTCCCCTTCCCCCGACCTCAGTAGCCAAAAAGCCTGGAAGAGGCGAAGGTCTTGGTCTTTAGACCCTTCAGACTCCCTAGCATTGTGGTTATTGGGGTCCCTTTATCAAACCCCCTCCAGTCCGAAGACTTGAAAGGGGTCCAGAGCACAAATGGACCTCCGAGAAGATCCTGAAAAACCCAGATTAATGTGTTGACCTGGAAGCCTATTGCATATAAGAGCTAGGAGATATCCCAACCACCGATAAGAACAGACACTACACATGATCTTAGAGAAGCCAAATAAGTGGAAGAAGCTAATATTCAATGTGACAGACTGGACCATAGGACCTCTTCCCATCCCAATGACTATTAAAGGAAGGGGATTAGCCTCATTCTCCTGGATTCCCCTTCAGGTTTGAGAGTGAGAGCCTGGAGCAGGGAGGTTCCCAACACCAGTCCAAGCAGAGGTTGGGAACCAGTGTACAAGAATTACCTAGTTTCGGACTGTTATGAGTTGCTTTCAGTCATTCAGTAAGGATTGGACTGGCCATCTCTGACACCAAGAGGAAAGTAGTTCTGTGGTCCTCATGGACCCCACTGACCCAGGCAAACTGGGCCATGGATGTGCAGGGGGGGCAGGTTATGTGGGTGGAAATCAGAGGCTTTTGGGTCGCAGCTTGGCAGAGGGGGTGGGGGCCTCTGGCTCAGCTTTTCCAGTGGATCTGGTTACCACTAAATCCAATAGTTAGGGCTAGATAGCCAAGAAGTCCTGAACTCAACTGATATGGGTGTTATAGCCATCAGTAAAACTTCCCTAGGATACTGTATTATTAGTGGGGTAGTGATGGGTCTCACTGAAGTTACCTAGAGTTCCCCATAGAGTAAGGCATTGCCTTTTAGCAATACATTATCCTGCAATTGGTTAAAGCGGGGTCCCAAACCTTTTATACCCGTGAGCAACATTCACATGTAAAAATAGTTGGGGAGCAACACAAGTATGTAAAATCCTCCTGAGTGGTGCAAAATAAGCACTGTGATTGGCCATTTGATAGCCCCTATGTGGACAGTCAGCCTTTAGGAGGCTCTTTTTGGCAGTACAACTGGTATTTACTCAAAATGTGCCTACAAGCCAAGAATACAAAAATAAGCACATTCTTTGAGGCCACTGGGAGCAACATACAAGGGGTTGGTGAGCAGCATGTTGCTCCTGAGCCACTGGTTGGGGATCGCTGGGTTAAAGGAATGTTCACTCAGTGTGAATAGTGTCTGAAATGAGCCCATAGATGGTCTTTTTGTCAACCTTTATTTTATTTTTGAGTTTTCATAGCCAGCACCTAGAATAGTTCCAGAATACCGGGTAATGATATTACTTTATTACATTACTGCCTGTGAAAAGGTCAGTGCCAATCCCTCACCCCATGCAGATGGGCCAATGGTTTCACCTTGCCTCATGGCAAAAATGGCCTTAAAATGCCAAGAAGAACCTTGTCCGTTTCATTTTACTGCCATTGAGCCTGTACTTCCCGGATAATGAGAATTCAGAGAACAGGAGGCTACAAGATGGTTTTATGCACAATTTATGTGAGTAAGGATGTTAAGGGAGCAAAGGAACCTTTAGAAGTGTTCTGTAGAGTTCTTCATGAGACCAAATATATGTTATTATGCAGCAGCGAGAGCAGAGTTGCTGGGTTACATTCTGCACTTGAACTGTCTCCATGGTGCACAGATTACTTTGCAATTCTAATATCACTTTACACCTCTGAAATCACATGAAGGGCTGAAGAGTATAGACGCTCCGGAGAACTACAAAAGCACTTTCTCTCTCGAGAAGCCGTGGGCTTGCTCATACAGTTCCTACAGTCTGCAAGCAAAAACTATATTGTACATGAGAGAAAAAGAAATAGAAAGTGTGTTTTGTTTTTAATTTAAAAATTGTTTATGGGGGCTTCTCTTGGAGGGAGGTTATGAATTCAGAATACAATTCTTCCTTCATTTCTCTGGTGCAAAATATTCATGCACAGAGCACACAGGTTTTGTCCCAGCACGTTAAGGGGAAATGTCTCCCTTTCCAATCGGAACTTGTGCCGCATACCAATCTAATTGTAAGTGGGGCAGCAAGTGTCACTGAATGTGTAATGGAAAGAAATTATGGGTAGAAATGTTTCCTGAAAAAAATCCCTGGTAGCAAATAAGCACTGACTTCATATTTCACTAAAACTGTTAATGGTAATGCTCCTTCATCAACTTCACATGGGCCTAGGGTTGCCACCTTTTCTGGGAAAAAATACCGGAATTCCTATTTATTTAGCTTTTTTCCCTATTAATAACATTGGGATCAACCATAATTTTTACCGGCCAGGTGGCAACCCTACATGGGCCCCTTAGCTCATAACAATATAACTGTCACCCTTATAGTTCCAAGGGAACCCAGGGCACCAATAAACACTAACCCCAAGCTCCCCTTACTGGCCTTCAGACTGGGCCCCCTTAGCTTATAACAAGGTTGCAGATATATAGAAACATTGGGGTAACAGTCATCCTGCTATAGTTCCAGGGGTACCCAGGGCAAAAATAAGCATTCACCCCAAATCTCACCCTAACTGGCCTTCAAACTGGACCCCCTTAGCTCATAACAAGGTTACAGATATATAGAAACATTGGGGTAACAGTCACCCTGCTATAGTTCCAGGGGTACCCAGGGCACAAATAAGCACTCACCCCAAATCTCCCCCTAACTGGCCTTCAGGCTGGGCCCCCTTAGCTCATAACAAGGTTACAGATATATAGAAACAATGGGGTAACAGTCACCATGCTATAGTTCTAGGGGTACCCAGGGCACAAATAAGCACTCACCCCAAATCTCACTCTAACTGACAAGCTGTAGTGTAGACAGACAAGCCCCACAGTTTTCAAACTACATAATGTATAGTTCATATGTTTAGCCGCAGGGACGTAGCTATAAAGAAAACAGACCTTGAGGTTGCAGGGGGTGTAGAGAGCCCATTAAGGTCATAGAACTTGGTAGAATGAGTATTCTGGGGGCCCTACATTGGAATTCCTGTGGGGCCCAATAACATCTAGTTACTCCATTATTCTTTTGACAGCTTCACATGTAAAATGGACCAAAGGGAGGAATGTATATTCTACCATGCTATCATTCAGCTGGTTATTATCTTTCATCTAAACTGGTGAATGTGCCAATGATCCACTCCAGTATGGGACTTCTGGCTGTGCACCCAAGTGAGGGGTTGTCCTGGATGTGGAAGTCACCATTTGTGAAGAGATGATACATTTTGCTATGAAAATAAGCTCCGTCTCTTCTGTTCTGCATTCCTCGTTTTTCTGTTCTGCATTCCTAGTTTTCCTAGTCAAATGTACCTGCTTTACACCTGTTCATTTCATTTCAGGATCCTTGGGTCTTTGCCATAAATAGGCACTAGTGATGGGCGAATTTGGGGCGATTCGCCAAAAAATTAGCGAAACAGTGCCGGGGTCTCATGATTAGTGACGGGTGAATTTATTTGCCAGGCACGAATTTGCGGTGAATTCCCGTGATTAGCCGCCGGCGATTAAATTCGCGAAACCGCTGCGAAAATTCGCCAGCAAAAATGCACCGGTGTCCATGTTTTTGTTTGACACTGACGAATTTTCGCTGCGGTTTCACAAATTTATTCGCTGCAAATTCACTAATAGGAACTAAATCCATAGCCATAAATAGTCCCCTTGTCAACTAGGGCTGCAGTATACTACAGAGCTTATCTGTTATCTAACCTGAGCCTTTTCTCATTTTTCTCATTGAATGGCTGCCCCCATTGCTATACAGCAGCTTATTTATCTATAGTAGTGTTTCTAAAGCAAACACAACATTTTTGCCAGTGCAGGGGAACAGTATGTTATAAGCGAATTACTTTAACAAAATGTTCCTTTTTTGACGTTATTGTTCCTATAAGGAAACTCATAGGCTATCCACCTGTTTGGCCAATAAATGTTCACCTTAATCACATTGGCACAGAAAACAGGGTAGTAACGTATTCAGATGGAAAATAATGGAAATTGCATTTTGAAAATATCACAACTTTAAATCATTTTCACAGGTAAAAGTAAATCTTTTAATTGGAAAAAGTGGGAAAAAATGGGGAGACAGAATCTCTTGCATAAGCAGAGCAGTGACCTTTCACGTTCCCCTTATCTCCTCCCCCAGTGAGTAAGGGCATCACCGAGGTTGCCTAAAATAAAAGAATAGACAGTGGAGATCATAAAAGGCAGCCTGTGAATCACCTGAGCTTTATTTGCAGCCACACTCCTGCTGGTAACAACATCAGACTTCTCTGCTCATTCTGCATCGCACTATGGGAAGCAAAGCGAGAAGAACCGCATGTAGTTACAGCTCTGCTCTCAGACCCAGGTTCCTTCATGCATCGTTACACTTTATGTATCTGCTTGTTTAACCCTCTTGGCAGCAGAGCAGCAGAAATGGTGTCAGTTGTGTAAAACAGATAATATCGGGCCATGCGCTTTCTTCTTGGGGCCCCCAAATTTTCCTAAAGATTCATTGTTTTGCAATCATACAATAAATTCTGACATAATTCAGGACCCCAATGGAACCATCATCTGTGAAAGTGTGGGCTGCTTATGGGCCTGAATTAAGCTGCTATATGTAATTTCACTATCTTTGGTTAAATACAGGTCCTTCTATATCAGGAACTCTCAGCCAGGGGCTACTTGCATTGGGAAGGGCAGCTTTGAGATTGACTGTTCCCAAGATCTGCCCCTGTTCTATAATTGTCCTATTCCATGTTAAAAGACTATATAAGGATATACCAGAAGGAAAAGAGTGACATTATGGAGGAACATATGCAGAATCCTCTAAGGCAGTAGTCCCCAATCAGTGGCTCGTGAGCAACATGTTGCTCTCCATCCCAGTGGCCTCAAACAGAGTCAGGCCGGCCAGGCACTATAGGCAACCTGCGCGGTCGCGGTGCCAGCTTGAAGGGCACATGCGTGCAAATTGACGTTCACGCATATGAGCGAATTGACACTCGCGTGCAAATGTGAACTACTGCTGACGCACACGCACAAGTCGCTGCAAGCACAAATGGATGGATAGAGAGTGGACCTGACTAGGGGTAGGCGGCAAAGAAAGTATGTGCCTGGCATCCCCCCAGCTTTGTGCCCTAGGCATGTGCCGACTGGCCCATGCCTCAAAGCAGGTGCTTATTTTTGAATTTCAGGCTTGGAGGCAAGATTTGGTCATATAAAAACCAGGTGCACTGCCAAACATTGTCTCCTGTAGTCTGCCAGTCCACATATGGGCTACCAATAGCCAACCACAGCCTTATTTGGCACCCCCAGGAACTTTTTCAATGCTCGTGTTGCTCCACTTTTTTTGAAAGTGGCTCAATGTGGATAAAAAAGGTTGTGGACCCCTGTTCTAAGGCTTGTGTTAATTAGGATAATTTGGTTGTTGTCGACTATAGTGATCATTATACCTAATATGTACAGCAAGGATTTAAATATTCACACCCAGATATTTCAGGTATTTTACATGCAGTGGTTTTTAACCCTCTCGAAAATGCACCCCCTTCCCCCCAGAAACGAAAAAAATCAGCTCTGTAAATTTTAAAGTAATTCTCTTTGTCAAATAAGCATTCTGGCATGTGCACATGATTCTCATTTCCAGCAACAAGGGGCTGATTTGTGGTGTTTCTGGTTTTAAAAGGCAGGAAAGTGGGCGATAAAACTCCCCAAATGACTAATTATGCCATAGCCATTAAAGTGGGAGAAATTAAGTTTAATTGCTATATTTAATGCCCTCCTCTCCCTGTTCTTAGAGCAGAGTTTCCCCAACTTAATTGGGGTATATCAGTTATGGGGGTCCAGCTTGAAGAGCAGTGGCTGCATGTGGATTTGTTATTTAGGGGACCCCTGGACTGTTACAGCAATGTTTTTGTATATTGTTTACCCCCTTTCAAAAAAGCCCCCTGTTTTGATGCATTTCTTGATAAACCGTCTATATACCACCAACTCTACCTATAAATGTGCCTTATAGTATAAATCAGGGGTCCCCCAATCTGTGAGCCACATTCAATTGTAAAAAGATTTGGGGAGCAACAGTTTCTGAGGGTGCTAAATAAGGGCTGGGATTGGCTACTTGCTTTCCCCTATGTGCACTGGCAGTTTTATGCAACCAAAACTTGCCTCCAAAATAAGCACCTCTTTTGAGGCCACTGGGAACAACAGCCAAGGGGTTGAGGAGCAACATGTTGCTTGTGAGCCACTGGTTGAGATTCATTGGTATAAATAAACATCACACCTTCCCTAACAAAATATTATGCCTGTTTAACCCTTTGATATACCCATGCAGAACATTGCCAGATTATATGCAACGTGGCATAGATCAAAACAAAACCCGGAAATGAAGAATCCGAGGAACATTAGAAACATCAAATCCTGGATTCTACAATCCCAGCCTTGTAAAGGGCTCAAACCAATAATTTCATTCAGAATGAATAAATAACATAAAATGATATCAGAGCAAACATTTAGAAAAAAAACCATTTATAATTTAATCTAATTCCATTTGACATTTCCTTCAAAATAATACATACAGAGCATACAACATGTCGGTCAGTGCAACATGAAAACACACAGAAATAAATAGCAGTTTAGAACATAATGTAAACAAAATCCATTTTCAAGTAGAGAAACAGAGACTGGCATCTCCGACGCGTCCAATTTTATATTCACATTTTTTTTTTCTGTGCGTCAGGCTCCCACTAAAAGCTTTAAAATGCATCCGTGGCGGTTTATAGAGTGTCCTAACGTCCTCTGCATGTCACGTCGCATTCGTTCACTTGCTAAATGGCTGCAAATAATGTGACCATTTGTTCCGCTCTTCTTAGTGCAAAGTCCTTTTTCTGCAGAAAACAAACATTAAACATTTAACTCAAAGAAAGGGGGAAAAAAAACAGCCGTTCTTGCTCGATTCAGTGCTGAGGAATATCAGATCTGACAAAGGAAGGAGGGCTCAGCTTGAGAGTCTGGCTTGATTATGTTGGACTATATTTAAATATCCAGCAGACTAGTTGGTTCAGGGATTTGTCAGTCTGTTCATGTCTGCCTCAAACAAACTATAAATAAATTAAATTATAATATAATGTTCTCCTTGGGTCAGAAAATTTGTTTTCAGATACAGGCAACATAGGTATAGGCCAATGTATATCTTGGGATAACTTTGGGATAGATCTAGTTGTCTTTAGGCAAAAGTCACCCAGTTAAAGCCCAAGATAGACTTAGCTGTCTTATCTCACCAGGATGATGAATGGCTTTCAGTGATAGGAACTGGGCACCAAAACACCATCCCTATCCAATGTGCCATCACCCTTAAATGCGTACAAAAATGATTTTTATTTTTGGTAAGTTAAACCACGATGCTTAAAGTGGCGATTTTAGGGTGCCGTTTAGAAATGTTCTATTATAGAGATCAGTGGACAATTAGTTAAAAAATGATAAGGGAAACCTGGAGCAATGGTAAAGAGGGCTTGGCGTGAAGGTCAGTTAGGATGAGATTAGTGGAGAATCCCTATTTTTCTCCTGGATACACCCAAAAGATCATATGGGTGATGATATACAAGGTCATTTCGGGATGATAAGATGAGGGTGAGATATGGGATAAACAAATATATGTTGTCCTAGATATTCTTGGTACTATGGAGGTTACCCTAGTGTTTGGCAAAATTTGTAAGCTTGTTATTAGCTTAGGGGGTCTCAGACCAAGGGTTGGACCTCCAAGCAGGACTTGATTTAAAAAAAAGCTAATTCTTTAGACCAGGGGTCCCCAACCTTTTGTATCTGGGAGTCACATTCAAATGTAACAAAAAGGGTGAAGAGCAACATAAGCATGTAAAAAGTTCTTTGGGTGCTATATATGGGCTAGGTAGACCCTATGTGGACTGGCAGCCTACAGGAGGCTCTGTTTGACAGAACAAATGCTTCCTATGTAACTAAACTTGCCTCCAAGCCTTGAATTCAAAAATAAACACCTGCTTTGAGGCCACTGAGGGCAACATCCAATGGGTCGGTGAGCAACATGTTGCTATTGAGCCACTAGTTGGGGATCACTGCCCTTAGACCCTAGTTCATTGGTTCCAAAGCTGTTGGACTGGAACCCCTGGGGAGACTTGGAGTAGTGCCTGAGAGGCTCAGACTGATGGACAGTTAGGGTAATATTTGGGAAGAATGTCTATTTGTTCTAGAAACCTGAAAACCCAGCTAGAAGGTAGATTACATAAGCTATAGGATGGAAACATATTTGATGCCATAGATTTATATCCTAAATAACTGACACAAATGTTTTCCTATATTTGTTATTAGGTAAGGAGACCCTGCCCAAAAGTTGGACCTGCTAGGGAATTAGGAACTTGAAAAGTCCAACAACCATTGCCCTAGTGTTTTCCTTCCATTTATAATTATGACTGGTTATTAGGCTGGTTTTTCTTCCAATAAGGATTAATTATATCTTAGTTGGGATCAAGTACAAGCTACTGTTTTATTATTACAGAGAAAATGGAAATCATTTTAAAAAATTTGGATTATTTGGATATAATGGAGTCTATGGCAGATGGTCTTCCGATAATTCGATGTTTTCCGGAAAACTGGTTTCCGGATAATGGATCCCATACGTGCATATAGCTCAACGAAACACTATTAGCTGCAGAACTTGATACAAGGAATTAATTCATGTTGTGTCACCGCAGGAAACGGAGTTTAATGAAATACGGAAACACAGGTAAACATTGTGCGAGCGCCGACACAAAACATTTGTCAGCATGAGAGTGATTATACATAAACACTTGCACAGTTAATAGGCCAACTATTGTCAGGCTAATTGTGGGAAAGAGCATTATTGTTCAGCACAATGCGATCTTCCCACATGCCTTGGCTTAATACTTTCATTTCATGGTTTGGTCGCGGATATATAGTGTTAGTTTCCTTGCATTTTATCCCTTTTGTTTCTGCTTTACAAGACAATTCAGTGTTAACCTAACTGTGTATTTTTATATCTAGTTGCCCTGAGTAATCAACTTAAGGTACAGGCATGGGACCTGTTATCCAGAATGCTCTGGACCTGGGGTTTTCTGGATAAGGGATCTTTTTGTAATTCAGATCTTAATAGAAAATCATGTAAACATTAAATAACCCCAAACGAGCGGATCTCTTCGATATGACCACCTTGAGGTGGGCAATATCGGGCTGATCCGATCGTGGGCCCTAGGGCCCAACAATCAGATCCTAGCGAATGGCGGTCGGATCGCGGAACCACATCAACGAACAGATGCGGCCGCGATCCGACGGGATTTTTAGTCCCATCCGATTGAGATCTGGCTGACTTTTGGCCAGATCTCGATCGGGGAAGCCCGTCGGGGTCCCCCATACACGGGCCAATAAGCTGCCGACTCGGTCTGTCGGCAGCTTTTATCGGCCCGTGTATGGCCACCTTTAGTTGGGATCAACTGTTTTATTATTACAGAGAAAAATTCGGATTATTTGGATAAAAATGTAGTCTATGACAGATAATTTAGAACTTTCTGGATAATGGGTTTCCGGATAATGGATCCCATACCCGTACTAATATGTAATGTTCACTTATTTAGGAATCCTCATAGGGCCTTCTGACCACTAGGGGTGCTGTTGTTACTATGTTTTATAGAGAATCGCTTTTGTAGGGAGGAGTTGGTTCACCTTTAAATTAATAGGAACGTTCCCCGCACTGCCTCAGCTGTATAGTAGAATGCATCAAATCCTCCACGGGTACACCGCTATCCCGATATATACTTAACAATTTTCAAGTGTCACTTGATAAAGGATCAACATGGATCCGAAACATGTCGTGTAGTAGCCTTGAATAAATATAATCACAGCATAATTTGCTACTTTTGAGTGCTCTCCTCATTCTTGGAAATTGTTAGGTTATAGAATTGCCAATTATAAGCAATTTTTTAATTGGCTTTCATTATTTATTTATTTTTACAGTTTTTTTTAATTATTTGACTTTTTCTTCTAAATCTTTTCAGCTTTTAAACACGGGTCACTGACCCCACCTAAAAACAAATGCTCTGGAAGGCTACATATTTATATTATCACTTATCTTATTATTCAGACCCTGTCCTATTCATATGCCATTCTTTTATTCAAATCAATGCATGGTTGCTGGGGTAATTTGGACCATAGCAACCAAAATGCTGACATTGCAAACTGGAGAGCTGCTGAATAAAAAGCTAAATAATTCAAAAACCACAAATAATAAAAAATTTAAACCCAATTACAAATTGTCTCAAAATATCACTCTCTACATCATAATAAAAGTTAATCCAAAGGGGAACAACTCCTTTAAAGGCATGTTCTTTACTGGCTAACTGAACTTGAAGTGCAAGCTTTTAGAACAACAGTTTTAGCTGATTTTTAATCCATTTAATCCATTTTTTAATAATAAGCTTTTTCAATTTGTAATTTTTAAGATAAAAACCTTCTCTTTAATTTTCCTATTAAAATTATAAGTGCGTAGAGTATATTTTTCTGACTGAGTACCTTATATAGCAAAAAACAAACTAAAATATAAAAAGAAATAAAAAAAAAATTCAAACCCCATCTATGAAGCGTAGAGATTCAGTTAATCCTTTAAAAAAATGTCAGGAAGGATAGAAATAATCAGAATTCTGTCATTTTATTAATGGAATAAAAAGGGAGAAGGAAATTAATCCTCTTACCTCTGTAATTTTGCAGCACTGCTGGGATGGAGGCGATAAAAAAATAAATATAGCGAATACGTAAAATTGAAATAAAATATTTTAAAGTATACAAGATGCTCCGTCGGTGACAATACGAGGAAAATGTTGTGAAATGTTTCTGGACCTCCAGGGTTCGCTGTTTCTTGTGTGCAATGACAATTGGTCCAATGTTAAAAAATCACCAAAGTCTCATTGAGGATCCTGTTTGTAGAGTTGTATGTTCCTCAGGAGTACAGAGTAAGCAGCATCCACTGTAATAAAATAGGAAAATGAATGGTAATTTAATAGTTCTATGATAAAAGAAGAAGAAATATATTATTTGTATTACACAAATACTCTTTATGGAAAATACAGTTGTGGGTTGTGGGTTAATAGTCTTGTCTAAGCCAAGCAAGATAAATTAGTATGTTCGCTTTTGAATTAACTCTTAGTATGATGTAGAACGTGATAGTCTGAGTCAATTTGCAATTGGTCTTCATTTTTTATTCTTTGTGGTTTCTGAGTTATTTAGCTTTTTATTCATCAGCTCTCCAGTTTGCAATTTCAGCCATGTGGTTGCTAGGGTTCAAGTTATCCTAGCAACCATGTACTGAGTTGAATAAGAGACTGGAATATGAATAGGAGAGGGCGTGGATAGAACGATGAGTAATAAAAAGCAGCAATAACAATACTTGTGTTGCCTTACAGAGCATTTGTTTTTAGACGGGGTCAGTGACCCGCATTTGAAAGATGGAAAGACTTAGAAGGAGGCGCATAATTCAAAAGCTATAAAAAAAATGAAAAATTAAGACCAATTGAAAAGTTGCTTAGAATTGGCCAATCTATAACATAGTAAAAGTTAACTAGAAGGTGAACCACCCCTTTAAAGGAGAAGGAAAGGTAAAAACTAAGTAAGCCTTATCAGAAAGGCCCATCTAAATATACAAGTAAACCCCCAAAGTAATGCTACTCTGAGTCCTCTGTCAAAAGAAACACTGCATTTCTTTCCTTCTATTGTGTACTCATGGGCTTCTGTATCAGACTTCCTGCCTTCAGCTTAAACCTCATTGCCCTGGGCAAGAGCATGCTCAGTTTGCTCCTCTTCCCCCCGCCCCTCCCTTCTCTACTGTAATCTGAGCCCAGAGCAGGGAGAGACTCGGGCAGGAAGTGATGTGACACCATGTTAATACTGCAGCTGCTATCCTAAACAAACAGAGAGCTTCTAGAGCTTTTTACTCAGGTATGGTAAAACATTCTACAGAATAAATATAGCATTCTAGCTTGGACTATTGCAGCTAATCTATTGGCAATAAAATGCCTCCATAGCTTTCCTTCTCCTTTAAGGGTCACATGTGGACATGGTTGGGCAGGCCCAACTGAGGAGACTTTAATTCCTTTATCTCATAATTTAAATGAGAAAAAATTCGACCAAACACCCATGCCCGATTTTGCCTTTTTTTTTATTATTAATACAACTCGAATAAATTGGATCAGAAAAAAACGTGATAAAATCTAATGACAACCCAAATAGTATGATTTTTCTGACTTTTTTCCCGATTTCCCGATTCTGTCTTTTTGCAGCATTGGGGCAACTGTAAGTGGCACCCCGGGGTCATTACAGTACAAGTCGGTTTAATCACGGCTTTGATTTAAAACTGATAACAATTCATTTATTATATAGAATTCTTCATTCCGCTCTCGCTGTGATTAAATCATGCCTAAAAACATTATATCAGGATTGGCAGTTTGTAGGTTTCAAGGTAAAAGTTCAGTTCTATGAAATAATTTCTGCTATTTTCTGCTCTTTCTAATCTACTGTAATATTTTTCTCTTCCATTTATCTGTAGGGTCAGAGGAACGTTTATGAGGACAAATTTATTAGAGAAATGTGAAATGGTGGGGGGGGGGGCAGGGTGACTTACTGGCAAATAATCTATATTGGAAGATGCAAGGAAAGATACATTTATGGAACCAACCTCAGCCTCCCGAAGATAAATCCCTTTTCCGTCTTGACTCAGGTTGTGAAAGACTTCTGCAAAAAGGAAGGTGGAAAATAGGTTATTTTGCAGTGGAAATTCTACATAATATATAAGAATAAAATAGGAAATAAATCATACCTGGCACACGGTGCCATTAAAATGAACAGTTACCCTACTTTTTTGAACTCCTCCTACCTTTAGCATCATTAAGACAATACATTTTCTTAATAAAGAATGTAATTTTCTTTATTCAATTCTAAATTTAATGCTAAAAATTGCATTTTCTTCTCCATAATATGCGTCTGGCCCCACTTAAAGGGACACAACAGCATGCTCCACAAATGCATATTCCAATGGTCAACCGCCATGTTTGTGCAAAGATTGCAACTGCACTGCAACACAAAGGCCGTCATTAAAGATATTTTATGAATCAAAGACACAATTCTGTCCCAGTAGAGTGCAAACATACCAAGTTCACATGGGACGAGCAAGTAAACAGGTCACAGACTTAGATAAAACCATTGCAATAACTTTTTACCATGAGCCTGAACCAGAACATCCAACCGCATCCAAATTGTCTTATAGGTTTTGTCCACCATTAGCAAGCATGGAGTATTCTATAATCGTTATGATTGCTATACTTGTCACAGTTTTCATTTAAAGCCCTCTAGCTTTGACACTGAACATCATTCTAGTTATAGCCTTTGGGGGGAACATACACCACCAATGTTGGCCTATCAGTAGATCATTTTCTAGCAGTTTTGTCCAAGAGTGACAATCCATACCGCAGATAATGGCCACCAATTCATAGGAAATCTAATCAAAGAAAACCAGTGTTTGAGGTACAATGTAGAAGCTTACCCCTGTGTATGGTGGGCCCGGGAGCACACGCCCCAGACCTTCAGCAGAGGGAGTAAACTAGAAACATCAAAAACAGGCTGGCACAAGCTGAACCACACAGAGTAGAGAAGCAGGAGCCGGATCTTAAAAGTTAAAAAAAAATCCTTTTCCATAATTAAAAGCAAAGACCTGACACGTTTCATGTCTACCAGGGACACTTAGTCGTAGGCTAAAGACAGAGTACAACATACATGGTATTTAAAGGGAAATGAGTATCCCGGTATGAGTATATAATTTCCCATTGGCTCTTGTTCCTTTAAATACCATGTACAGTATGTTGTACTGTGTCTTTAGCCTACGACGAAGTGTCCCTGGTAGACATGAAACGCATCAGGCCTTTGCTTTTAATTATGGAAAATAAAATGTGATTTTTTTTTTTTTTTAACTTTTAAGATCTGGCTCCTGCATCTCTACTCGGTGTGGTTTGGCTTGTGCCAGCCTGTTTTTGATGTTTACTGGCCACAAACCCCATTAAAGGAATGCAGGAAATCAGCCCCTGTTTGTGCCATTTGCCATCCCCTAAAGGTCAATAGGACTTTCATTCGCCATTCTGTGCATTTTATCCTCTGCTTTTTCTACTCGTGCCACCCCACTTGTCTATGAATATTAGAATGTTGATCCGTTATTAGTTGCCTTGTCTATGTCCTACCTGTCCCGCTGGGCTGCGGTGACGGCGGCATAACGCAGAGAAAGGGTGTGAGCAGACCCGTGGTGCAGGTGTTTGAAGGGGCCTTAAAGACAATGAGCGATGTAGCTTAGGTACTGCTAAAGAGGGAGGATGAGCAGAGCCTCGATTAATAAGCATACAAAATTGATCACAGGACTGTTTTTTAGTTATGGCATCCAAATTTACTAATGACTTAATTAAGTTAAGGTCAGATTTACTAAGTGAATCATTTGTTGTGTTATGTCCATTGAGATTTGAAGTTATTTGAGTTTTCTTTTATTGATTTTTTAAAATTTCCAAATGCCTCAGATAGTGATGAACGGGTCAACTCAAATCCAACTCTTACCCTTTATTTCCCAACCCACACCCAGCCCAGCCTGAAGTCTTCTTCTATATTATGATCTCAACCTGAAAAGACTCCTCTCCAAGTTCAGGAATATTACATTACCAAAAGAGGTGGGGCCTTCTTGAAGTTTGACCTGCCACCAACCCTAACCTCAACATGGGGCTCACGTTCTTAACCCAACTGCCTCCCAACCTGCAGGTCCCATGGGTTTTAGGTCAACCTGATTATATTTAGTATCTGGCACATAAGCTCAGCTTTTATGGCTTTAGCCACTAGGGTCCGCTATACATTTTTTTAAGGAACCAGAATTTTGAAGGCCCTTACACTATGTATTTTGTAAAGTATAGTATTTAACATTTGTTACAACAGGCAGTCCTGCATGGAAGTCCTGCATACAGAGAACAAAACCCTTCAATAATCAAACTCTGTACAAGGGAGGAGAAGAGGTTATGGCAAGAGCAACATGCCAGGATCTCAAGAACTTGCAAGGTATAAGCATTGATAGCGGCTATCCTTTAGCCATAAAGGAATTTTCCTGGGACCTCTAACAAGCCTCACAACAACCAAGCTCATAACAACCCCTGGTGGGGGAAAGTAGTTGGAAATACACTATGGGGGTTATTTACTAAATTAGATTTTTTTTCTGGTTGAGGTTTTTTGGGCAAAAACTTGCATTTTTATAGGAAAAAAACTCGAACTTTTCGAGATTTATTATACACAGAAGCTGCAAAAAGTCCAAATCTGAAAATCCACCATCTCGAATCTATCGAGGTCATGTATAAGTCAATGGCAGATGTCCCTTTTACAATTTGAAGATATCATGATCTGTGTTGGGCTTTGTCTGATATTCTGAAAAATTCAGGGTTTTCAGGCAATAACTGAAAACATTGAGCGATTTGGGCTTCAAATCTTCGATTTGGGCTTCAAATCTTCGATTTGGGTTTTCACTCGATTTAATTGAGTTTTTTCCAGACCCAACATTTTCAAGTTATTTTATTGATATATAAGATAAATTTGAGATAAATTTGAGTTTTAGTAAATAACCCTCTTAATAACAGATGCCCCTAGTTGATAAGGAACTGCAACTTCCAGCATCCCTTTGACAGATGGGGGCATCACTAGGGTCCCACTATTCTCTATCTCTGGCCCTGGCTGTTGGAAATTCAATCTGCAATTAGCATGCAGAGGATTTACTTACCATCATTAATCTCTATCCTCAGCATGAGACAGGCAAAATTCTCAAAACTCATTTTCAGGAGCGAGTCACCGTATCGTAGCGCCACAAGGTTGTAGAACTGACGTTGTAACGTAATTCCTTCAGGAGAAAAATGTCAGATCATTTCTATTTCATAACAAGACCTAAAACCCCTTGGCCATTAAAATTCCTTTATTTCACATGTTTCCAATGGCCGTGCCCGAGTATCTTAATTCTTTATTCATTTTTTTTACCTTTTTCTTTAATGGCAGCCTGCAGGTCATTAAGCTCTAAATATCCAGTTTTATCCATGTCCCTTCTTTGGAAAATCTCCTGCAGAAACAAAGAGGTTACGAAGTGACTCCTTCCACCAGATTATAAATAGAATCAGTCAAGTTCGGGCAGAGACTGAAGCACATAAATCACTATATTATGCCTGTGCCATTGAATGTCCTATAAGGCAGGGGAAGAGATTAGGAAGGACGAGCTCACTACGACCTTTCTTCTGGTCGGCTGTTTAAGGAAGGACAAAGACACGGTTTCCTTCATTGCTGAGACAATTGCTTTGATGTGACACCAAATACGAGCAATAAAAAAACAGATGGACTTGAATTGCACTGTCGTTTGGAACATAATGAGCAAATGGACACGGCACAATAGAACACTCAGATTCATTTGACTATAACATGGTACAAGGCCTCCGTGACAAATGCCCTAAATGTATCACTTTTATTCAACTTATGCCAAGGGCCTTTTATTGGCTTTCAAAGCAATCTGAGGTTTACTGCAAATATATGTATACAGATATAGGACATGTGATGCAGAATTCATAACAGGTCCCATAACTGATCTTTCCATAATTTGGATCTTCATACGTTAAGTCTACTAGAATATCATGTAAACATTAAATGAACCCAATAGGCTGGTTTTGCTTTCAATAAAGATTAATTATTTCTTAACTTGGATCAAGTACAAGTTACTGTTTTATTATTGAAGAGAAAAAGGAAGTCATATTGGATTATCTGGATAAAATGGAGTCTATGGGAGATGGCTTTTCCGTAATTTCGGAGCTTTTTGGCTGACGGGTTTCCAGATAACAGATCCCATACCTGTTCTACTGTTCCATTATGAAAAGCGAGGAAAGTGCCACGTAAGGTGCAAATCTTAATTAATGATCTATTTTGACCCCCAAAATAAACTTTGAACTTTAATGGCAACTGTTGGCTAAAAATGTTATCCCCAACCAAAGGTGCGGGCTAATAGAGCCTGCATTCCGGTTGGGGATAACAGTAGGTTTTTTATTTAAAAAAAAAATGCCCCCTGCCAGCATTACGCTACCCAACCAGGAGGGAGCTCCCAGTGAGAACAGCTGTGTTGTGTCACTTGAATGCACATAATGAGCAATTCGTGGCACATTTTCATTATGCACATGTGAGTGGCTGGACATGGCATGGGGAGCTCCCACTTAATTAGATCGCACCTTTGGTTGGGGGTAACATTTTTACCCAACAAATGCCCTTTAAGATGTTTTACATGGAGTGCTTCGGAAATAATTCACTTCATTGGGCCTAAATGAACCCTAAAAAGTTACACAATTCTTTTTATTACCGCTCACCCAGTTCTTTTTTTCCCATCACTCTTTTTTCTTTTCCTTCATAGCCCTTCCTCCATTATTCCCTTTGTATTGACCCACCCCATTGGTCTCTTTCCCCTTTTCCTTCCCATAAAACCTCTCTTCTGGGTTCCCCTTCTGTCATGATCATCAACTTACTTGATAAGAGAGGAGTCGCTTCCACAGACCTCGGAACTCTTGCATGTTTAGGGTTCCAGATGTTTTCATCTGTGTTCTGAGTTAAGGTGCTAAGTTAGATGATCTATTTGTGAATTTGCTCAAGCCACAAGGCTGACATTCTAGTATTGGGCTTGAGACTGGTCCTGACAAAGAAATAGGTCTTCAGTGTTACAGCAATGATTAAAGCTTGGTAGAACACGTCTGTAGGCATAGGGTCTGGGCAAGCAGAACAAGCCCAATAATAGGCCAGGGTTCAACATCAAGGACATCAGCAATAGGAGGGTAAGGATCAGCGTCATCTCAGGGGCCCTCACACCCTAGCCGCAATTCCCCTCTGGAGCCCTGCCCAACCACAACTCACCATCACCCCATGGCACCTTATTTTATCTTGTTGCAGCTGCAATCAGGGAGGTAAGGGTGCAGCATCTAGGACCAGGAGCAGGTGTGGGTCGGCAGGGTTCCAGAGGACCAGGGTTCACAAGGGCCGGGGCCCATCGGGTTTTTTGTCTTAAGTCCCACCAACCTAGTCTGACCTTGGTAAGGACAAGGCACAAAACATACTAACTCTGGGCTGGAATCCAGGAAAATACTACAATGCAGCAGGTTTAAATAGCCAGTTAATGGGGAATTACCTGCAGAGGAACCTTGTGAATTGGAGGTGTAGGCCAAAAAAGGGAAAGAGCAAAGAAATTACCATTAGTTACAAGACTGAACTCAGCCAGTCTCCAACCAAGAGGAGCAAGGTTCCCACTTCTAGACTGAGCAGGTAGTGCCCAAGGCTCCCGTTATAATGGCCTGAGAAGGCAGTTTGGTCATTAGGAGAAGGTTGAAATCACAGAATAAGAAAGGATACATCCAACAGGGCCATAATAAGTTTGCAGTCATCTAAACTGAATTTCCCCGGCGCTTGCTTGACATCTGCAAGAGAAATAGGTAAATTAAACACATGGAATTCAGCAAGATAAATCAGAATTAGGCCATTATATACGCAGTTGGGAAACAGGCACTCTCTCATTTAGATTTATCAGACAACTACATATACAGCCAGCAGTAAATCTCTTAATAAGGGTTCTCTGCTGTGCTTCCAGAGACTGGGGGAGCTTCCTGTAGTGCTCAGCAGAGCAGGAAACGAAATATACAATGGACAGGTGCCTCTATACTTATACACTTACTTATCCATGTGACTTTGTTCAGCAGCTGCTGCAGTTGGGTGACTTTGATTTCCGGGTGCTTTAAGGGAGAAAGAAACAAAAAAGTTAACTTTTTACAACATAATTTACATAATATATAAAATATAATATTTATATGGGAAATGTCCATTATTTTGTAAAATATAATTTTTAGACGGTGTGCAATATGTTTCAATGAAGAAATAGGGGCCAAATTCCCTGATTTATTGAGGGTGACTCGTTAATGCAGCAAGGGGAAGTTAAGAATTCAATGGTTGCTTCCATGACCCATAAGGACTTACCTTTGCAAAGTATTTGTTGATGTTATTTTCCCAGGCTCCATTTCTGTGTCTTTCAGCAATTTTCTAATAAATGACATAAATGTCAGAGATTATAAAAGGGCAAGGAAAACTTCTGACGTCTGCTTATATCCACAGCACTCAGGTATCATACTTACTTGATAAATTTGATACCTACAGCAATCTGTTGTTGTCAATGACCCCAGCAACCATACAGCGGTTCCATGAGATGAACAGGAAGGCTTATATTTCACACTAAACTAAAACTAAAAGTTGCTATAAAAGTAAACATCCCCTTTAAGTCTAGAAATTAGTGACCCATGAGTTAATTTAGGATCAGTGATAAACCTTCCTTTAATTACAGTTATATACTGTAAGAGGGCACTTTATTGTATTAAAGGAGATATAGAACAGGAGACCCATTATAATGAGAAGACTTAATTTTGCATCTCCTTTTATCTGCAGTCCTACTCAGTATCACTAGAGGGTGAAACAGCACAAGGGCTCGGAAAAAACATTTGACGCAATACCCACAAAGGAATAATAAACAAAGCAGCAATATCAAGTGATCAATAATTATATTTGCAGTTTACATTGATGCTGCTCCTTTTAGCATTAAAAGTCCCGCAAACTTGTTTTCATCAGGGATGCACTGAATCCTTATTTTGGGATTTGGCTGAATTCCAAACTGAATCTGAACCCTGATGTGCATATGCAAATTAGCTCTAGGATTTGGAAAACAATGCACTCAAAAAATTGCCACATACATGAAGCAAGTGCAGCAATCTTTCAGAATTCCGTAGGGACCAGCCAAACCTGCTGGAAAAGCCTCAGATTCAGTTGAATCCCAAACTGAATCCTAAATTCAGTGCATCTATAGTTTAATTGCCTTATATTTGTTGGAATATTTGCATCTTTTTACCTTGCAGCAAAGGACGATGTTTGGGCTCTCTGTCTGCTCCCTGAGAGAAGAAATAAGAGATATATATAAGATATATATCAGTTGCACATTATCCGGAAGGGAACATTGCCTTGACTTTATCTGTACATTGCATTCCAATGATAGCATTGTGTAACTCACAGATACAGAGAAGCTCTGCACCCTCTGCTATTCCCTCACCGTGCCCTACAAAATACACTGCAGTAGGAGGCAGTATTGTAAGATGGTAACAGTAGTGTAAGATGGAAACAGCAAGACAAGATGGTAAGATGGTAACAGTAGTGTAAGATGAACTCATTTATCAACACTGGGCAAATTTGCCCATGGGCAGTTACCTATAGCAACCAATCAGTGATTAGCTTTTTAGAGGTAGCTGCAAGCAGTACAATGAATGCACCAATCTGATTGGTTGCCATGGTTTACTGCCCATGGGCAAATTTGCCCAATGTTGATAAATGACCCTCAAGACAAGATGGGTAAGATGGTAACAGTAGGGTAAGATGGAGACAGCAAGACAAGATTGGTAAGATGGTAACAGTAATGTAAGATGGAGACAGTAAGACAAGATGGTAAAGATGTTTACAGTGGGCAGAGATGGAGACAGTAAGACATGATGGGTAAGATAGAGACAGTAAGACAGGATAAAGATGGTTACAGCAGATTGAGATGGAGACATAAGATGGGTGGGTAAGACGAAAGACAGTAAGACAAGACGGTTACATTGGGCTGAGATGGAGACAGTAAGACTGGATGGGTAAGATGGAGACACTAAGGGGGGAATTCACAAAAGTGTCGGAACGAAAAAATGTCTTTAAAATGTCGTAGAAAGTGTCGTAGCAACAGCCGACAAATTCACAGAGCATTTCTCCACCAATTTTCCAACATGTGCGACACTTTTGAATTAGTGTTGTTAAAAGTGGGTGTGGTTTTTTCGGCGCCACTTTTCCCGACATTTTTATGAATCACTAAATTAATAAACTCATTTTTTTTACTGACAATTTTTCAGACACTTTAGGCTCTCCAAAATGAAAATGTCAGACAAATTGTCGTTTAAAAAGTCTTGGTAAATGTCGTTTGTACGATGAAAAGATATACGACATTTTAGAAAATTGTCAGACTTACGAGACATTCAGAGATAACATCTGCCTTTGTGAATTTGCAGTTCATACGACATTTTACAAATTTGTCGACCGCCACTTCTGGGTGAATTTCCCCCCTTAGAGAAGATGCGACAGATGGAGACAGTAAGAAAAGATAGGTAAAATGGTAACAATAGGGTGAGATGGAAAGAATAAGAGCAGACGAGTAGATGGTAACAATAGGGTGAGATGAAAAGAGAGAAGATGGGTAAGATAGTAACTATAGGATGAGATGGAAACAGTAAGAGAAGATGTGTAAGATAGTAACAGTAGGGTGAGATGGAGACAACTAGAAAACGCCGACACACTAAGAAAAATGACAGTAGGGCACGGTGGAGATTTCAGGGGAAGACAGCAGCAGAAGGATAAAATAGGGAGAGCAGAACATGATGGTGACAGAAGGTCAAGATTAAAACAGTATGGTAAAATGCTGGTAGTAATTCAGGATGGTAAAAGTAGTATAATACAGTAGAAGAAGATGAAAACAGCAACTTTGTATGTTTTGCCTAACTTGTAGACCTTCAACTGTTTTTGAATTGCAACTCCCCTACCACCTTAAAGTTAGGTTGGTCGGTTACTCCATATACCCAACAAAGTTCTTTTTTTCTCTGGGCTCAACCATTATTAAGATGTCTCTACTGTTTCTTCAAAAAGGCACTTACTGTAGAAGGTGCTTCCTAGAGAACACTCTTAAGATGAATTCACACTCCTGGTTTGGCTCAGCTGTGGATGGGACTATAACATAGGATCCAGGCATCAGGTGATAATCTTGAGTCACTTCTCGTTCATTAATAAATACACATTTGTTGTTAATTGGGCGCTGGGTCCGGAAAAACTTTTGTGGTAATCTTCTTACACCTTGGTACTGTACAGAACAAAAAGAGACTGTGTGAAAAAAAATCACAAAAAAACTATGATTGCCAAAAGTTTTAGTGGGTTCTAAGTGTCTCTAATTACAGTGTTCTAGGTTTCTCTGATCTTTCTACCCATGCGTTCTTGACCACTCTTGCAAATTCTACTGTAGGTCTTTCCAGCTGTATCTTGCCAATGTGCTTGAGGTCTTTCTAAGTAGGAAGAATTTCACTGGCACTCAGGTTCAATTCAAGCAGGTACAAGTCCTTGCTGAGTTTATTTTGTGAAGGTGCACCTTCGCAAAATAAACTCAGCAAGGGCTTGTACCTGCTTGAATTGAACCTGAGTGCCAGTGAAATTCTTCCTACTTATGAAAATTGAGGTTGCCGAGGCCTCTTTCACAGAGCACCGGGTATTCGAGAGCCAGGGTGTGCAAGTGTGGTAAAATTGTATCATTCTTTGAGGTCTTTCTAACCACTGTGTTTTAGGCCTGGGTACACAATAGGGCTCATTTACAACTGCAAGTGCAGTGGGCACATAACAATGTTGGATGGAATCACCATGTTTTTTTTTACCAACAATACAGAAAAAATGTATTCCAGCATGATTCAGTTTGTCAGTGGGTCTATCTGTCCAAAGGGGCTCATTCTTGCATTTGCAGTAGTGTTGGAATGTGTGGCAGTTGGAACTGTGGGAAAAATATGTAGATTAATGCAAATTAAAAAACATGGTGATTGTGCCAGAAAATAGTGATTTGAACACTGTGGTGTGTGAAATAAATGAGCCCTAATGTGTTCTAGTCCTCTCTAGCCAGTGGGTTCCAGGTTACTCTAACCATTGTACTTTAAAGGGGTGTTCTAGGCCTTTAAAGGAGAACTAAACTCCCCCCACAGCCAAAAGCCCCCACTGGTCACCCTCCACTGTATTGTTATTGCTTTTTATTACTCATTTTTCTATATAGGCCCCTCCTATTTATATTTCAGTCATATTCAAGTCAAATAAATGCATGGTTGCTAGGGTAATTGCAATTGATGAGCTGTTGAATAAAAAACGAAATAACTCAAAAACGACGAATAATAAAAAATGAAAACCAACTGCAAATTGTCTCAGAATATCACTCTCTACATCATACTAAAAGTAAATTTAAAGGAGAACAACCCTTTTATGTGTGTCGATCCAATATGTTCTAGATCTATCTAGTCAATGTGATCTAGATCTCGCTATCCAATAAATTCTTCCCTGCACAAGGATACAATAATCCTTCCACAGTTTAGTATTATAAAACCTTAAACCATTTCTAATCTCAGGGTCTATTTATCACTACAGAAACCCATCAGTTCCCATTCCGCATTAGACATAGGAAGCACTATGCAGGTACAGGTATGGGGTGCTTTATCCGTAAACCCATTATCCAGAAAGCTCTGATTTATGGGAAGGTTGTCTCCCACAGACTCCATTTAAATTGTGATTCAAAAACTTTAAAACATATCACCTTTTCTCTGTAAGAATAAAACAATATATTGTACTTGATCCCAAGATATAATTAATCCTCACTGGAAGCAAAACCAGCCTGTTGGGTTTATTTAACGTTATGGGGTAAATTTATCAAAGAGTGAAGTTCCGGCACTAGAGTGAAATTCCGCAGCTCTCAATTCATTTCTATGGGATTCTGAAAGGCGTATTTATCAAAGGGTGAAAGTGAAAGTTCACCCTTTGATAAATACGCCTATAAAAATCCCATAGAAATGAATGGAGAGTGGCGGAATTTCACTCTAGTGCCGGAACTTCACTATTAACTTCACTCTTTGATAAATATACCCCTTAGAGTTAAGGTATGGAGATCCAAATTATGGAAAGGTATCTGGATTACAGGTCACATACCTATATATGTTATTTGGTTTCTAAAAGAAGCACCAATTTATCAAAGCTGCACGCAAAACAAATGGCTGAAACTCTCTGCATTTTAAAATCTCCTGAGTTTTTTTCCATTCAATAAAATGAGAATATGACCTTCTAGTATTCAGTGATTTCTCACTAGCGCTCTCACTGGTATTTATCAGCTCTGCTGCCCTAATCCTTCTCCTGGTGGCCAAGCATGCAATTATGGCAAGATAATTATTATTATTACATGATGACAAAGCCTGAGAAAATACAGTGTATAAAAAAGGGAAAAAATAATGCTTTTTTCATACGGGCATTCCCACCCCGGGCAGCCTAATGCTTTGTTTATAAGTACTGCTCTAGGGCATCAATTCTTTGGCATCACAAATTCATTGTGCCATTGATTTTGACATCATCGCAAGTGCTTGGCTAACAGAGATGTGCTTTATAGGAGCTCTGCACACGGAAAGAACAAGAGGCTGGATTTACGGTCGCGCTCTTAGGCCCAGCAAACACTGCCTGCGGTTTCCTGATAGCGGTAAAATCTCTGAGTTCGTTTACAGTCCTCCCCCCCAACCTGACTGCAAGCTCCCAAATCCCAGAGTGGGGGGGAAGAGTAAAAAATTGATCGTACTCACCTCAAACGGCACCTAGGAGATAGAAAAGGGAAAAAGGAAGAAGTTAACCCCTTAGAATGAATGTTACATATGTGCAGGAATAACTTCATAATGCATCTTTATATATATTCTTTATTAAAGGAAAACTAAAGCTTCACATATATTTTGGGCTTCTGTACCAGCCCTTTAGCTGCCCCCAAAGTATGTCGATCCCCATCTTCTGTTCCGCTCACTTACCTGAACTTATTGACCCACTAACAATATACAGTATATATATATACAAACTAAGCAGCAGCCTGGAGCTCACTGAGCATGTGCAGTGCCACTGACCCTCAAAAGATGGTCTAACAAGATCCAAGATGGGGAACTGCTGGGGAGCAACTAGATCATTACTGTCATAGGGCTGCTGAATCTCTGGGCTGGTACGGTAAGTTCAGTATTTAAATACAGCTTCTCGGCAGATTTATATTGTTCTCCTTTATAAGCAGAATTAATATTTTATATATTGCGTGTAAACCAAAGCATGCTCCTTACCACGAATACAGACATCCCGATGTACAGAGGAGGGCACTGGTTCCTGTGTTTGTGGTTCTGTTTCTGTAAAAGGGACACCAGAACGTTGCAAGAATTTGTGAATTTTTCCATGTCGTCCCCCTTGAAAATCTTTAGCCGGTACTGTGGGTTCATCCAGTAGGACTCTGTATGAAGAAAGCAAAGATTTAAATCCAGTTTTCCTAAAAACCAAACTCTCCTGATTCTGATTCTTTGATTGGGTCACATGGACTAATGGAATCAGTGGAGGGAAAACTAGAACTGGATGGTTCTGTACAGAAGTAGAAAGGAATAAATGGGCTTCTCACCCATATAAGTCATCCTGCCCCCGGCCGTGCTTCCGGCGCTCCATTTGCCGCACTGCATAGATAAAGTCCACTCCTTCCCAATCTCATGGCTCATCAGGTCTGGGGTCAGTTTGCAGATCACCAGCTCTACAAAGTGGGTTTCAAAGTCTTCAATGGACATCCTGTATAGGTGAGCAAGTTAGAACACTCAGGATTGATTGTTGGAGACTAGTGTATGTATTATTTAGCATCCAGCTGATAAAATAAGGGGTTTTGTCACTTGCAGCACCTCTTTTTTACCACTGAAAAGTACCACCAGCTTTGGGTAAGATGCAGTTACAAAAATATCAGGATTGGTTTGAACCTCTCTCGACAATGCAAGATCCCCAGGGGAAGCAAAGCAGAACGCAATAAATCAATATAGTATATAATATTTACAGAAAACTAATTACCAAAATTCTCCATTTTCTCTTTTCTTTCTGAGGAAAAGCCTCTCCTTGTAGCTGAGCTGATCCCATTTGGGGCACCTGCGGAGATTTAAGCAGAAGATATTGGAAGCCTGCAGTATGTTATGTTGTCACTAGAGGGCAGAAACACACCAGACACTGACAGTGCAGTTTGGGGTTTATGTTTAGTATAAACTTACCTGTCGCTCCATTTTCCTTTCCATTCAATCTTTCCCCAGGGATTTCTCAGTCTCACCAAGTTCTCTGTTTCAGATTTACATGTCACCTGCCTGACATCCATCACAGAATAGGCATGACCCGTCACTAGGCCGTTGTCCAATACCCTTTCAGGCTATGAAAAAGCACGATAGTGGAATTGTTAATTAAATGCATTAAAGCAAAGTGGGGAGGGGGGACTTAAAGCTAAGGCCCATAGTGACAAGAGGATTCTGGGACTTGTAGTTCATCAATAAATAAAGTGCCAGGGACTTACCCCTGTCTGCGTCTGGCATCCCATTAGTGATCCACTGTTCTGAGCCCTCATCATGATCTGGAACAGGTCTGGGGGTGCCTGTGCCATCTTGATGCTCATATTGACCCCACCAGTGAAGTCCACCAGAGCCTCAGATACCTGGCCAATCTGCATGTCTTCATAGGAGCCGCACAGTCTGCAGAGCACAACAGGAAGCTCTTAAATTCTATCATTTCATTTATATATATAAATTTACCTGGAAGAGGAAAAGTGCACACTGGGTACTTTTTTTAAAAAAAATCCCAAATTTTTGTTTATCACATATAAAATAAGGGTCAATGTTTCGGTCCTATCCTAAGACCTTTATCAAGACCGAAACGTTGACCTTTTTTAACATGTGATAAATAAAAGATTTATTTTAAAAAAGTATACAGATTGCACTTCCAGGTACATGTTTGTGTGCAACTTTGCTCTGTAGCACCTGGGACATATATACAATTTTGGTGGAGTGCTTGGATTATTTTTAATTGTTATTATATATATATATATATATATATATATATATATATATATATATATATATATATATATATATATATATATATATATATATATATATATATATATATATATATATATATATATATATTTCTTTTGAGGCCTGCCAGAGTAATGAATGGCGTTATGAAAAGCAGGTCATGCCAGACCCTGGCACAGCTCAGAAGCTCTTAGAGTTGTGCCACAAAGACATAATCATGCTCTGGTCCCATTAAAGAGCACAACAACAAGAAGGATCCTAGAAATTAACTCCAATAAGTCTGTTACAGATAGGGACTTGCAAGAGGCAATTGTGCCACCTAGTGGCAAGAAACATTTGTAGAAAAGTAATAGTGTTACTGATTGTTAGTGATGGCTGAATTAATTAAACATTAGAAATAAAATAAATTTCAGCATTTCGCCGCAGGTGAATAGATTCACAAAACTGCCGTGAAATTTGTCGAGACAAATTCGCCCATCACTTCCGTTTGTCTGACTGTTTATAGTCTTTGCACTGCTGGTTCTAACTATTACCAGCTCAAAGCATTCTTCCTTTCAAGATGCCGGAATTTGTTGTCCTTCCGCAGCCAGACACTGCCTTCAGACTTCAAAGAGAAGCAAACAGTTTGGGAACAGGTTCATTTAAGAACCTGCAAACCTGTGCAGAAGCTTCCATCAGCCCTGGGCAGTTTTGGGTTGGGATGACAATAAAAACGAGGCACCTAATTGCTGCTGCCAGAGTCAGAGAAGTTTACTTTGTGAGCAGAATTTATGCTCAGTCAGCACTATCTCTCCTATAAACAGAGAGTTTGCATACAGGAAGCTACAGCGGGCCCTTGGCTTACTTGGCGTAGGCTTTCTCCAGGAGGGGGCCCCAAAAGAGGTTTTTTCGGACAGATGAGACAAATAGGAGTTTTCCTTCGTTGTTTACAGGCAGCCGGTCATCCACCACTACGTCGACCCATTCCCCGAAACGCCAGAACTGGTGGGGGGGAGATACAAATGGGTATTAATGTATGAGACTTTAAAGGGATACTGTCATGGGAAAAAAAAAAATTCAAAATGAATCAGTTAATAGTGCTGCTCCAGCAGAATTCTGCACTGAAACCCATTTCTCAAAAGAGCAAACAGATTTTTTTATATTAAATTTTGAAATCTGACATGGGGCTAGACATTTTGTCAATTTCCCAGCTGCCCCTGGTCATGTGACTTGTGCTTGCACTTTAGGAGAGAAATGCTTTCTGGCAGGCTGTTGTTTTTCCTTCTCAATGTAACTGAATGTGTCTCAGTGGGACATAGGTTTTTACTATTGAGTGTTGTACTTAGATCTACCAGGCAGCTGTTATCTTGTGTTAGGGAGCTGCTATCTGGTTACCTTCCTATTGTTCTGTTGTTAGGCTGCTGGGGGAAAAAAGGGAGGGGTGATATCACTCCAACTTGCAGTACAGCAGTAAAGAGTGATTGAAGTTTATCAGAGCACAAGTCACATGACTTGGGGCAGCTGAGAATTGACAATATGTCTAGCCCCATGTCAGATTTCAAAATTGAATATAAAAATATCTGTTTGCTCTTTTGAGAAATGGATTTCAGTGCAGAATTCTGCTGGAGCAGCACTATTAACTGATTCATTTTGAAAAAAATTTTTTTTCCCATGACAGTATCCCTTTAAACCTAAAACATTATTTGGGTAAATCCTATGGCATAAATGTCATGTAGGGTACCTACAACATATTGTACTAGGAAATGGACACACATGCAGATTTTCGCAGCAGTTTTTAAAAAAGCTGATCGCCACGTAAATACACCAACGGCATGTGCCATTGTCATAGCTTGAAACCACTAAGCGTATTTACGCTGCGTTAGATTTTTTTTTAAAAAATGAGGTACAGACTGTGCCGAAAACGCACCGAAAATCTGCATGTGTATCCATGCCCTTAAAGAGGTTGTTCACCTTTGAGTTAACTTTTAGTATGATGTAGAGAGCGATCTTTTGAGACAATTTCCAACTGGTTTTCATTTTTTATTTTTTGTGTTTTTTGAGTTATTTAGCTTTTTTTTCAGCAGCTCTTCAAGTTTGCAACCTTAGCACTCTGGTTGCTGGGGTCCAAATTCCCCTGGCAACCAAGCATTGATTTGTATAAGAGACTGGAATACGAGACTATAATATGAATAGGAGAGGCCTGAATAGAAACTTGGGATAAAAAAAGTAGTAAAAACAATACATTTGTAGCCTTACAAAGCATTTGTTTTAGATGGGGTCAGTGACCCTCATTTGAAAGTCAGAAAGAGTCATAAGAAGAAGGAAAATAATGCAAAAACTATAAAAATAAATAAGGAGGACTAATTGAAAAGTTGCTTAGAATTAGCCATTCTATATCTTGATTTAAAGGTGAACCACCCTGCAGTCTATTGCTGGTTTTGAACTTTCATAATTAGCACCAACTGATGGCAGGTAGGCAACAGCTAGAAGGCTGCAGTACTTATGCACAACTCTACAATAAGTTGACCTACTGAGTGTAGCAAATAGAAAAGCTATACAGTTGGGTATTAAGGATGCGGTGCCTATACAGCCATGGTGACCAGGGTCACATTCATTCGTTTTTAATATTTAAAAGCTGGATTTATTTCTGCAATAAGGACACTGAACCTGATACCCTCTTCGGTCAGTTAAAACTCCCAGTATGCTCAGGTTCAAAGAGTCAAAGGCTTGGCATGTATTGTATCACTGGAAAATCCAGATTCTTGGCCCCTGACATGTACAGAAAATACTGTCACTCATCGTCCTGCTCGGAGCAGTCACAACAAGGTTAATGTCAAGTGAATGACCCATTGATGAGCCCATTGATCATCCTCCTGTCTGGTCCGGTCACGTTCCTCAGCGCTATTACAAGGTAAAGTTCATCTGAAAACTCATAGTGATTCCAACTGCTATCTGGTTACTAGACTGGCTGACCCTAGCAACTGGGCTTGGGTGTTATAAGACAGACTGGAAGATGAATGGGAAGAAAGTAATCATAATAATGATCCTCTCTGACCTCTCTGGGTTACAGAGCAGTAAATGCTGAACCCCTAAGGTCGAATAAAGAGGTCATGTTTAAGACCACCCAGCAAATGTCCTCTAAACCCCTTAGACTCTAAACTCTAATACTCCTTAGACTCTAAACTCTGAAACTCCTTAGACTCTAAACTCTAAAACTCCTCAGACTCTAAACTCTAAAACTCCTCAGACTCTAAACTCTAAAATTCCTTAGACTCCAAACTCTAAAACTTCTTAGACTCTAAACTCTAAAACTCCTAAGACTCTAAACTCTAAAATTTCTTAGACTCTAAACTCTAAAACTTCTTAGACTCTAAACTCTGAAACTCCTTAGACTCTAAACTCTAAAACTCCTTTGACTCTAAACTCTAAAACTACTTAAAATCCAAACTCTAAAACTCCTTAGACTATAAACTTTAAATCAACTTAGACTCTAAACTCTAAAACGCATTAGACTCTAAACTCTAAAACTAATTAGACTCTGAACTCTAAAACTCATTAGACTCTAAAGCTTAGACTTGCGGTGGATTTCATGTAGGCTCTTTCCATGGGAAGCACAGAGGGACATAAGCCTTGAACGTGTAACAACTGTACTCACCCGAAAGTGGAAGATGCCACTGTAATTCTTCTCAAAGCTCTGGTTCTGTGGCACCACGTTGGTCAAGATATCAGGATGGAATGTCAGAGAGGAGAGCGCAGCCAGGAACCAGCAGTTCTCTGTAACAGCCAATCACAGATCTCATCATACATGTGGGTGCAAGTTGCATCTGTTTGAGGTGTGCAGAACCATTGAGGTTCCTGGGGGATCTTCACAACTCTAAAGGAACCCATTTGGGATGAGTTTTACGTTGACCTACAGTAGGAGATCTGCTCATTTACCCAGGTCTTCAAACAAGCAGATATTTATCAAATTTGGTTACTCAAACCTGGCTGATCCAGTTGTTTGACACACCAGGCTGTGGAGATCTCACTGGCTCTCGTCAGCCTGGGGGGGGGGGTCAAACGAATGGATTAGTCAGATTTGATAAATATCTGCTTGTTTGAAGACCTGGTTGGGAGAGGACCACATTGGTGATGAAACCCCTTTCTGACAGATCTCACTTACTATGATCCAACTGAATTTTCAAACCTGACTAATATTTATGTGGCAGATATCAGGGAGTTGCAACAATAACTCCCCGCTCGGAACACTATGTGCAGAAGCTCTACCCTACAGTAACAGCTCTCACCTTTGCCCCTTCAGTTGTTGTTCTAATACCTTGCATAACTCCAAGGGTTGCTGGGAGTTGTGCTATACAGCTATAAACAGCTGCTGCAGAATAGACCCTTGTCATTGGGTTACCTGGTGGGTCCCAGGGGGCTCAGTCCGGTACTGTGACTCCTCTGCCCTATTACACCCTCCCATAAGCCACTCTGAGTAGGAATCTGGACGGGACCCCCCGAAATAACAGTTCTGGCAATATAGAAAAACTGTAAATACCTGTGAGGCCTTGGTGTAACCCAAATTCACTGGCATTTTCCGTACAGAATTGGGGGTTCTTCACCAGCTCCTGCGAGAAACACGTAATAATGACAGATTTGTATTATTTTGGGCAAAGATCATTATGAATATTAAAAAAAGAAAAGCTTTTCTCATTGCCATGTAAATTCCCAGAATAATGCCGGGCCCCGTGTAATTAAAGCTCATCCCTTTAGTTAAGTACAGGGCCATTCCCTTCATATGAAACCAGTAAATATCAACAGTGCGAGGCTGTAACCGTGGCGCAACTCCCTGCAGGCTGTGCGGCTAAATCCAGAATCTGCTCCAAAGTTTCATTATTTAGCAGTTATTTCTTCCAAGGAAAGATATATATATATATATATATATATATATATATATATATATATATATATATATATATATATATATATAAGGTATAGCATCCGTTAACCGGTTATCCAGAAAGCTCTGAATTACAGAAAGGCCATCTCCCTTAGACTCCAATATAATCAAATAATCTACATTTTTTAAAATTGATTTCCCTTTTCTCTGTATGAATAAAACAGTAGCTAGTACTTGATCCCACTTAAGATATAATTAATCCTTATTGGAAGCAAAACCAGCCTATTGGGTTTATTTCCTGTTTAAATGATTTTCTTGTAGACTTGAGTTATGAAGATCCACACTACGGAAAGATGCCTTTCCTGGAAACTCCCAGGTCCCAGAGCATTCTGGATAACAGGTCCCATACCTGTATAAGCAATATGGCAGCTCCCACTCATACAGGTTTGCAGCGATGGAATGCAATTTGGTGAAAACCTGCTAGTAAATTACACATTTCCATTGCTCTTGGGACAGCAAAGGCTGATGGGAACTGTAGTTCTGCATAGATACATGTACGGTCAACTCACATGCGGCCTTTTCCATTCCACACAGTCTGGGAGCTTGCCCAGCAGGCACCCGCTTCCAATGGAGGCCAAACTGGCTGGGAAGGTCTCGTCCACAAATAACTGTTTCCCCCCTAAGCTTTTCTCCAGGAGGGTCTGGTAGTCCTGACTCTGTAGCCTACGAGGCTTTCTTAGGGTTCCCGTGCGCAGCAGTGGTTTTGTTTTCTTCCCTCCAGTGATGAAGGACAGGCGTGGTATGATGCAGTGCAGGCCCATGATCCTTCAGGAGATACCCCAGGAAAAAGGGACCCCAAAATTCTGCAGGAAAATAAAAGAAATTGATTTTAAAGGGGACGTAAACTAGCAAATTAGAAAATGCCAAGCAGCTTTCCAATATGCATTAATCACTGCTTTTCAACTGCACTGCTGGTTTTGACTTTTATAGGAGAAGCTGCTGACCAGTTCTCTGGTTCTGACTCTTGAAACAATGTAGCAGAAGTCAATTCATTAAGGAACAATGTGTGGGGGTTACTTCCCCTTTAATGAGAAGAGAGTGCTCAGAACTGATATGTTTGTTTGCTTCCAAAATTCCAGTCTCTCCAGGAGTTTGTGGAATGAGAAGCGACTTTGAGTAGATTCTTTCCCTAATGGTTGTGGCATGAGTCACACCAGCTCTGCACTAGTTTTGCCCTTGCCCAAGCCAAGACTCCCACGTGCCAAGTTGCGGCTCGTGTGCCTAATTACTATCACGGGGCCTCATGCCGCCGCTCATGATCCAATCACCCCTAGATGTTTCCCAACTCTGTCACGTAAAGGGGAAGTTTGACTTAATTTGTCTGCTCATGATGATAATTGTTTGTGTTCCCCGGTTCATCCTAAACCACTTGCTCCACCACCAAGGAAGGGAGCATTTTAGGCAATTCCTATTCAAATGAATAGAGGGGCAATGGCTTTAGGAACATGAGCATCTCACAGACAGAGGGTATCTGCTCTATGGTCGCTAGAAAGACTCCTCATAGCAACCATGCTTTATATAGATGCACAGCAGGGAATCAAAGGGGTGGTTGACCTTTAAGTTCACTTTTAGTATGTTATAGAATAGCTAATTCGAATCAATTGGTCTTCATTTTATCTTTTTTTATAGTTTTTGAATAATTTGCCACCTTCTTTCGCTCTTTCAAATAGGGGTCACTGACCCCATCTAAAAAACAAATGCTCTGTAAGGCTACAAATTTGTTATTATTGCTACTTTTTATTACTCGTCTTTCTATTCAGCCCTCTCCTATTCATATTCCAGTCTCTTATTCAAATCTGTGTCTTGTTGCTAGGGGAATTTAGACTGAAATTTGCTGAAATTACAAATTGTAGAGTTGTTGAATAAAAAGCTAAATAACTCAAAAACCACAAATAATAAAAAATTATCTCAGAATATCAATCTCTACATCATACTAAAAGTTCATTTAAAGGTTAACAACCCGTTTAACATGTAGTTTATTATAGAATGGATAATTCTAAGCAACTTCATTGAGATCTGGCATAGTGCCGAGAGACTGGCGAATTGCTAATGTGGTGCCTCTATTCAAAAAAGGATCCCGTTCTCAGCCTCAAAACTATAGGCCAGTTAGTCTGACGTCAGTGGTAGGAAAGCTTTTCGAAGGGTTAATAAAGGATAAGATACTGGACTTCATAGCAAATCATAATACTATGAGTTTGTGCCAGCATGGTTTTATGCGTAATAGATCTTGCCAGACTAACTTAATTTCTTTTTATGAGAATGTAAGTAGACACCTCGATTCTGGGATGGCAGTGGATGTGATTTACTTAGATTTTGCTAAAGCATTTGATACAGTGCCACACAAAAGGTTACTGGTTAAATTAAGGAATGTTGGCCTGGAACATAGTATTTGTACTTGGATAGAGAACTGGCTAAAAGATAGACTACAAAGAGTGGTGGTAAATGGAACATTTTCTAATTGGACCAATGTTGTTAGTGGAGTACCGCAGGGCTCTGTACTAGGTCCCTTGCTTTTCAACTTGTTTATTAATGACCTGGAGGTGGGCATTGAAAGTACTGTTTCTATTTTTGCAGATGATACTAAATTGTGCAGAACTATAGGTTCCATGCAGGATGCTGCCACTTTGCAGAGTGATTTGTCTAAACTGGAAAACTGGGCAGAAAACTGGAAAATGAGGTTCAATGTTGATAAATGCAGGTTATGCACTTTGGCAAAAATAATATAAATGCAAGTTATACACTAAATGGAAGTGTGTTGGGAGTTTCCTTAAATGAGAAGGATCTAGGGGTCTTTGTAGATAACACGTTGTCTAATTCTGGGCAGTGTCATTCTGTGGCTACTAAAGCAAATAAAGTTCTGTCTTGCATAAAAAAGGGCATTAACTCAAGGGATGAAAACATAATTATGCCTCTTTATAGGTCCCTGGTGAGGCCTCATCTGGAGTATGCAGTGCAGTTTTGGACTCCAGTCCTTGAGGGATATAAATGAGCTGGAGAGAGTGCAGAGACTAAGTGCAACTAAATTGGTTAGAGGGACGGAAGACTTAAATTATGAGGGGAGACTGTCAAGGATGGGGTTGTTTTCTCTGGAAAAAAGGCGCTTGCGAGGGGACATGATTAGACTTTACAAGTACATTAGAGGACATTATAGACAAATGGCAGGGGACCTTTTTACCCATAAAGTGGATCACCGTACCAGAGGCCTCCCCTTTAGACTAGAAGAAAAGAACTTTCATTTGAAGCAACGTAGGGGGTTCTTCACAGTCAGGACAGTGAGGTTGTGGAATGCACTGCCGGGTGATGTTGTGATGGCTGATTCAGTTAATGCCTTTAAGAATGGCTTGGATGATTTTTTGGACAGACATAATATCAAAGGCTATTGTGATACTAAGCTCTATAGTTAGTATAGGTATATAGAATTTAATTAAAAGTAGAGGGGTGTATGTATGGATGCTGGGTTTTCATTTGGAGGGGTTGAACTTGATGGACTTTGTCTTTTTTCAACCCAATTTAACTATGTAACTATGTAACTATGTAACTTTTCAATTGGTCTTCGCTATTTTTTTTTTTTATATATATAATTTTTAAATGATTTCCCTTCTTCTTGTGACTCTCTCCAGCTTTCATATAGGGGGTGATCACTGACCCCATCTTAAAAAATTGTTCTGTAAGGCTACACATTTACTGTTATTGCTACTTTCTATTACTCATCTTTCTGTTCAGTCCTCTCCTATTCATATTCCAGTCTCTTATTCAAACCAGTGCTTGGTTGCTAGGGTAATTTGGACACTGGCAACCAGATTGTTGAAATAACAAACTGAAGAGCTGCTGAATAAAAAGTTTAAAAAAACTCATAAACCACAAATAATAAAAAATGAAAACCAATTGCAAACTGTCTCAGAATATCCCTCTCTACATCATACTAAGAGTTAACTCAAAGGTGAACAACCCCTTTAAGAGCAAGATGTTTAACCCTTTAGGAGTGTGAATTGCAGGGAAGCATAATGAACCTACATTTTCCTGACAAGTTTTAACGGGTATTTGGTTTGCCCAGAATACCACTGACACTTACAGAGCCACAATGTTAGGCAAGTAGCGCTTTGTTAGTATTCCACAAATTGTAGGTGACTTAACTGGCACTTATATAATAATGGCCTTTTGTTTCCCACAAGGAATTGGTCACTTCCCACTTCACTGTAACCCTGCAGTGAGTTCATTCGAGGTCTCTGAGTTTATCCGAGGGTTGTGCCATCATCACCCCCCCCCCACAGCCAGGTGCTGTGACTGGACTACATTTCCCACAATCCTCCACTAGGCTCCGAAGCAGTTTTATGGCATATCATAGTTGTACAATTGAAAAGGACATTTCTGGGTTAGTCTGTGTCTCTGATGATGGGAATTGTAGTTCTGCTTCAAGGAATTGCTGGAACTACAGGTTTTTCCATTCCTTATAAAGCTGCTTGGTTGCTATGAGATACTTATCCTTAGTTTCAGAATGTGCTGGGTCACTTATATGTGATTTACTGCCTGGTGTTCCTAAACAACAACCCCACCACCGATTTTAAACTACAAGCAGATCTGGGGTGCTGTCAGAGATTAATTATTTGTGGTTTTGAGTTATTTAGCTTTTTATTCAGCAGCTCTACACTTCAGCAATCCGGTTGCTAAGTTCCAAATTACCCTAGCAACCATGCATTGGTTTGAAAGTGAGACTGGAATATGCATAGGAGAGGGTCTGAATAGAAAGAGGAGACATAAAAAGTAGCAATAACATTACATTTGTGGACTTACAGAGCATATGCTTTTTAGATGGGTTCAGTGACCCCCATTTGAATGCGGAAAAAGGGTCAGAAGAAGAAGGCAAATAATTTAAAAACTATAAAAAGAAAAAATTAGGGATGCACCGAATCCAGGATTCGGTTCGGGATTCAGACAGGATTCGGCCTTTTTCAGCAGGATTTGGATTTGGCCAAATCCTACTGCCCGGCCGAACCGAATCCGAATCTTAATTTGCATATGCAAATTAGGGACGGGGAGGCAAATTACATGACTTTTTGTCACAAAACAATGAACAAAACATGTTTTCCCCTTCCCATCCCTAATTTGCATATGCAGATTAGGATTTGGATTGGGTTCGGTATTCGGGCAAATCTTTCACGAAGGATTCGAGGGTTCGCCTGAGTCCAAAATAGTTGATTCGGTGCATCCCTAGAAAAAATGAAGACCAATTGCAAAATATATTATACTTAAAGTTAACTTAAAGGTGAACCAACCCTTTAATGGGAATTCTAGGAATGGGGCTGAGCATTATAGAGAAGATGGCAGGAAAGGGCGTCACTGTATATATATGAACTGCTGACTCACATAATCTTGGCTCTGGAACCTTCTCGGGTTGAACATGATCTTCAACATTCTAGGCACATTCATCTACATTTCCCAGTATCCTCTGTCATGTATTTACTTATTATTCCCATGTGACTTTTTTCTCAGGCCCTGGTTGTTAGGGATTGGGCTTCCTTAGCAACCCAACAGCAGTTTAAATTCCAGACTGGAGAAAAGGTCAAACAATACAAAAACTACAAACAAATGAAGCCAACTCTCTCTAGACTGCCCCAAATGGTAAGAAGAAGAGGATCCATGCGCAGACATTTTCTCTGGTACACTCACTAACGTGGCAGGGTGATTACTTTCATACCAAGCTACTGACTAGGGACAGGCCTCTAATTTAGCGCAGTTTAAGATGCCATTGCCTAAACATCATACACTCAGCATGGACACTCATTAGAGATGCACTGGATCCTGTCTTAGGGCTTTACACTGAGCAAACCCGATTGGCTCAAAAGACATGGGACGTATTCCGATAAGCACCCACATGTGGCAGCCTAAATGAGCAATAAACTGCACCGCATCGTTCATGGAATGAGTTCTAAGCAACTTTTCAATTGGTCTTCATTATTTATGACGTTATGAGTTTTTTTAATTATTTGCCTTTTGCTGCTGACTCTTTCAAACTGGGGTCACTGACCCCATCTAAAAACAAATGCTCTGTAAGGCCACAATTTTATGTTTTATATTACTCATCTTCCTATTCAGGCCTCTCCTTTTCATATTCCTGTCTCTTATTCAAATCAATGCATGGCTTCTAGGGGAATTTGGACCCTAGCAACCAGATTACCGAAATTGAAAACTGGAGAGCTGCTGAATAAAAGGCTACATAGCTCAAAAAACACAAATAATAAAAAATGAAAACCAATTACAAATTGTCTCAGAATATCACTCTCTACATCATACTAAACGTTAACGGAAAGGTGAACAACCCCTTTAATGCCCACAAGAAGCCTTCGTGCCATGTTCTTGAACCTTGGGTTTTCAAGTGTAGCTGAAATTCAACTGCCAGCATATAATAAAAGATTAATACATGATGGGAGTTGTAGTGCAGTATCATCTTGGGACCCATGAACTGCTGGTTGTGACTCCTCATACAAAGCCAGATCTCCTTCTGCTCAGCTGACTGGCTTCTGCTATATTGTATCAAGAGTCAGAAGCAGAGATCACAGAAGGACAGACATTACTTTCAATAGAGATTACATTTACATATAACTTTAAATCCATTTGTACATATCTACAGCTTTTGGGTGGAGTTCCCCTTTAAATGAGTTATTGTCGTAAAAATTGCAGACTCATCAAATGATGATAACATCCTTCTATACAGTCCTTGGGAAATTTAGAATTAGAAAAATTCAAACTAAGGAAGGCTTTGTGGCCACCTGCCATTAAACTACACATCCCAAATATCTCCCCAGTTAAATAACTCGACCAAAACATTAAATTCAAGAAGAGACAATTGAAATCCCTGACCTGTGCCCAGTATGACAATCCAAAGGGCTAAAGAGGAGTCCTGGCGAAGAAGAACGGCAATGGGTTCTTTCCCTTCCCTGCGCTGCTGCTTCTTATTATTCTAGGTAGTTTAGTTCATTAATAGTGTGCCATGGACTAGCACAAGTTATATTTTGTGACTGGCCCCGCCCCCCAAAAGTGTCTAATAAACACAATGGCATTTGTCTCCACCCACTTCCCTGGAATAATCTTGAGCAACACAGACCTGTTTGGTAATATACCTGCCTGTAATTAGTTCAACAGTTTAACCCCTTCCCAATCCTGTGTTCTAATAAAACAGAAAGCAGTGAATGAAATAATATGTATGGTCACAGACTCCCTCAACGACTACTAATATCCTTATAATTTACAGTAGGGGGTACATTATCCCTTATAATAAGAGTGATACTCAGAGTTCCCTGTATAAATCAGCCTGCAGCCTTGTGCCTTTATATGGTCACAGAACCCCTCAGTGACTTCTAATATCCTTATCATTTACAGTAGGGGGTACATTATCCCTTATAATACATCAGCGATACTCAGCGTTCCCTGCATAACTCAGCCTGCAGCCTTGTGCCTTTATATGGTCACAGAACCCCTCAGTGACTTCTAATATCCTTATCATTTACAGTAGGGGGCAGGCCCTGACTGAGAATTAAAATAGGCCCTGGCATTTCAGGTACACAGAGGCCCATTCAGCCCACATAGAGGCCCAAACAGCCCCCACCAGCCCACTAAATACTGACTTTCTATGGGACCTTATAGCAGCCCCTCTGGCATTTGCCAGAACCCACAGATTGCCAGTCCGGGCCTGGTAGGGGGTACATTATCCCTTATAATACATGAGTGATACTCAGAGTTCTCTGTATAACTCAGCCTGTAGCCTTACGTCTTTATATGGTCACAGAACCCTTTAGTGACTTCTAATATCCGTATAATTTACAGTAGGGGGTACAATCTCCCTTATAATATACAAAGGATACTCAGCCTTCCCTGTATAACTCAGCCTGCAGCCTTGTGCCTTTCTATGGTCACAAAACCCCTCAAGGACCTCTAATATCCTTATCATTTACAGTAGGGGGTACATTATCCCTTATAATACATGAGTGATACTCATAGTTCCCTGTATAACTCAGCCTGCAGCCTTGTGCCTTTATATGGTCACAGAACCCCTCAGTGACTTCTAATATCCTTATCATTTACAGTAGGGGGTACATTATTCCTTATAATTCATGAGTGATACTCAGAGTTCCCTGTATAACTCAGCCTGCAGCCTTGTGTCTTTATATGGTCACAGAACCCCTCAGTGACTTCTAATATCCTTATCATTTACAGTAGAGGGTACATTATTGCCTATATCCCTGAGACCCTAGTAAGTACCGGTCAGGAAGTACAAACCCGGCATTGCTTGGATGTTCCTGCTACTGTAGCTTTAGGCAAAATTGTGAATTTCACGCCTTTAAAAAAAATGTACCATGTAATCTGATTAACCTACGCTGTATTTTACAGTTCTTTGAAAAAACAGTACGTGACCGTTCTTTCTTCTATGGAACAAAGCAGCACATATGAGGTATTAATCTCTTCTGTTTGGAAAGTATAGCTATACCTTTATGTTTTCTATTTTATTTTGTGCAGCAATCAGACGTGGAGTTACTGGAAATCAGGCCGTGTGTAGATATTTATTAAACTGGTGGAACCCTACTGATCCTGTGTGCCCTGAATCACAATTTTATCATTTAGCCTTGTGCTGCATCACATGCCGAAAAATTCACCAAATGCATTGAAGTCAATGGGCATCAAAATTATTTTGATGTGCTACAATTTTTACACAAGTGACTTTTTTGTTGTAGCAAATTTTTTAGCTGTTTCGCAAAACAATTCGCAGGTTGCGAAATGCGGAAATTCAACGCAAAGCCATGCCTTGCGAATAAATTCACCCCCATCACTATGCATCACCCAAAAGATAACTGTTTTGGGAAGCATGGTGGCACCACCATTGGCAATGGCAATGTGAATGTGATAGGGACCTTAGATTGTAAGCTCACTGGTGAAGAGACTGATAGGAATGTGATAGGGACCTTAGATTGTAAACTCCACTGGGGCAGAGACAGATGGGAATGTGATAGGAACCTTAGAGTGTAAGCTCACTGAGGCAGGAACTGATAGGAATGTGATAGGAACCTTAGATTGAGAGATCACTGGGGCAGGGACTCATAGGAATGTGATAGGGACTTTAGATTGTAAGCTCCACTGAGGCAGGGACTGATAAGACTGTGATAGGAACCTTAGATTGTAAGCTCACTGGGGCAGAGACTGATAGGAATGTCATAGGGACCTTAGATTGTAAACTCCACTGGGGCAGAGACAGATGGGAATGTGATAGGAACCTTGGATTGTAAGTTCACTGAGGCAGGAACTGATAGGAATGTGATAGGAACCTTAGATTGTCAGCTTACAGGGGCAGTAACTGATAGGAATGTTACAGGGACCTTAGATTGTAAGCTTACATGGGCAGGAACTGATAGGAATGTTATAGATTGTAAGCTCCACTGGGGCAGGGACTGATGGGACCAGGTATTAATTCTGTGATTAGAAAAGCGTGGCCCTTGTACGGTGGCCCTTGTAAATGTACACCGTTCAATTATTAGGGGGTTCTCAAAATCAGACCTTACAGGGGTCCCAAACATATATATATAAAATAGGGATGCACTGAATCCAGGATTCGGTTTGGGATTCGGCCGAATCTTTCACAGTAGTATTCAGGGGTTCGGCCGAATCCAAAATAGTGGATTTGGTGCATCCCTAATATATAATCGCGAGAAGCTCATGTATGTCAAAACCTCTGTGTAACATTCAGTCACGGGGTGATTATCTCATATAAACCCAGTAACACCGGATGTAAATGCTGAATGTGAAACTGGATTGTGAAAAATCTGCATTTAAGGATGCTACCATTAGAGGTCAGTATTAACTATATCTAAACTGAATCTCAATGGAACGGTGAGGAAATAATCATTACGTGATTGATAATATTATCTACCAAAGTGAATGATTTATTGTATCGTTACCATGAACCCAGGCACACTGTAGCCAGCTGCCAGTAAGGGTTGGCATACACATAAAGATCAGTTACTTTCTGGGCTATATCGGACAGAGCTAATTGTTTGGCCCCTTGATACATTGTTTCTGGAGTCAGAACTAACTGTGCAGAAAAACAGCTAGACTGCTTCCAGTATTATGACATTTATAAATAATTAACTTGCATATTGGAAGTTGCTTAGAATTACATTTTCATTAAGAAGGACAGTTTTGGGGTGAAGCTTCCCTTTAAAGACACACTTTATAGAGCACTGCTTATATTAGAGCTCAATTTATTGTAGTTCACAATTTATACATGATTCACATCCATGGTCACAGAGAGCAGGGTAAGGAAGAAAAGCACAATTTCCTAGAATAAAACTCTTTCCCAAAATAGAACTCTCACTCACATCTTACGCACTGAGCCACGCCCAATTTATTCTAAGGTGCAGAGATTCCAGAATAAACAACCTTTTGTAGTGTCACAATCTACAAGAAAAAAACAGCAAGGGGAGTCGCAATCCAGCGCAGGGGTCGTGGTGGGAGGGCAGTGGATGCCACCAGTAGGGGAAGATGGAGATGCTAAGGCAACATACCAACAATAGGAGAGGATTGAGACAGTAGGGCAAGATGCAAAGAGTAGGACAAGATGCCCACAATAGGGCAAGATTGAGATCTTAGGTCAAGATGCCAATGATAAGGCAAGATGGACACTGTAAGGACAGTAGGGCAGTAGGGCAAGATGGAGACAGTAGGGAAAAATGGAGATACTAGGGCAAGATGCAAAAAGTCAATAGAAACAAGACTAGGGCACGATGGAGACAATAGGAAAATATGGAGACAATGGGGAAAGATGGAGACAATGGGGAATGATGGAAACAGCAGGGAAAGATGGAAACAGTAGGGAAAGATGGAGACAATAGGAAAAGATGGAAACAGTAGGGCAAGATGGAGACAATAGGGAATGATGGAGGCAGTAGGGGAAGATGGCGGCAATAGCGACAGATTTAGAGAGTAGGGGAAGATGGAGACAATAGGGAAAGAGGGAGGTACTAACACTTCATATTTCTGTTTTCCTGCCTGCTACTCCTCATTTGTTAATGATTTGCAGTTTACAGTACAAAGGCTTTAGCTGCTGGGAGTAGATTAAAATAGTTTAAAAAATCTGAACTGCCACAAGCAGATTTGGGCCAATAGGTACTGCCCCCAATGCCACTTTCCACTCAATTGTCCACCTGCCTCTCCACTGACTCATCAAAACAGCACCACCCCCACTCGCCACTTTGATAAAAGGGGGGAATAGAATCCCCTGCCATTGCTCCCTAGGCATATGCCTCCTTTTTCTACCCCTAGTCCTGACCCTCAAGGCTGGACAGTATTACTTTTCGGTAATGTGGTCCCAGCCAGCAGTAATCTTTGCCCCGGGTCCACCAAAACTAAAGGCAAGTCCCGATCCTAGGGTAGCCTGTTACTGACCAACTGTAATAAATTTTTCACAATTTGCAAACAAGAGGTGCTGAAGTTTTTCGTTTTTTGCCGATCCTAGGGAAGAGTCTATTTAAAATAAAATACCCCTGACAATTGGCACATTTCTATATTATGTGCCTATATATACTGTTTAGTACTTACAGCAGGGGTGCAGTGCTTTTGTCCTGCCCAAAACTGCACCAGATTAAGCAATCATGTAGTACTTGCCCTGAGGCTCCCAGGTACCCCATAGGAGAAATAAAAGTGTTGATACAAAATGAATGGATATATAATGTGTATTTCGAAAATCTCATAATATTTGAATTCCAGCCCCTGGGATAAGGGGTGATGCTGGGTAATGTAGTGCCAAGAACCCCTGACGGGGCACCAGTCTGTTCACTGTAATGTAATGCACGCCCCACCCTCCTCACCCTGGGACTGGGTTTGTCCAATCAGAAGGACTTTGAAACCAACCCATTTGAAACAATGGTGCTCCAGGGTGTTTTACGACCGACCGCCTGGATGGGGTCAGGAAGGAATTTTTCTTGTAGCGCTAATTGGCTGAAAAGCGCTAGAGTTTTTGCCTTCCTCTGGAGTACCATTATCTGTGGTGGTCAACAGTACTTGCCTGGGTCAGCTGCGGCTCAGGGAAGATCAAGGTGGTATTGAGCCAGTGTGCTTCAGTGCGGCTCTAGGAGTGCAGTTGGTCATGGTGCAGGCTTACCTTTATGGAGTTGCAAGTGTGCATCCGATTTGGACTGCCCGGTCTTGTCTGAGGCATGCAAGAGACTGGGTTAGCGCCAGGGGGCTAAGCAGGGGGATGGGCTAAAAAGCGTTCACGGAGGGCGCTCGGCCCCATGATCACTGCTTCATATTTGACCAATTTGTGGGCAGTGAGCCCACGTTTTTTGAGAATACAATTTTTTGGGCAGTGAGCCCACGTTTGGAGAATAAGAGCCCTCGGCTGGGGTCAGGGTGTACCTAGTCCTTGATGCTTAAACTGTTAAATAAAGCCTGTGACCTCCACAAATTTTTGCCAAAATACGTCTCTGTGTTTTAATTGAATGTAGGGTTACATCATGGGGGGATAGGGGGTTCCATAGCCTATGGTGCCATGTTGTTTCATTAAAGTCATGGGAGGGGTACCTAAAATATACAAGAAATTCAGATACAGAAATTGGCTGGGTGTCATAGCCCTGCATTAGCTTTAAAATTGGCCACAAACTGCCTCCCATTGACAAGAAAGCGAAACTGGTGCTTTTCAGTCCAAATTGCTCCATATGCAAATTATGCTGCTATTGCTGGGCAGTTTGCCCCCTGTTTGCGCATTGTAACATCAAATAATAAACATAATGAATATTCCTTAATCTTGCTGCAGAGAGAGAAAGAGAGGGTAGAACTTTGTGACGTCAATTCTGATTAATTTAATGTACAGTCATTGATGTTGCTCAATAAGAATGAGTGTTATTCTCAGTATTATTTATTATTATTATTAAATAAAGATTAACATTCTGAATAAGTTCAAAAACTTGCACAATTATATAAACTTTATGGTGCGTAAATTTGATATAATACCAGCGAAGGCTGTGGCATTGTTTAACTCTGTTTCCTTGTTTTTGTCATAAAATAAAGCGTAACCTCTGCAGTCTCAGGTTCTATTTGCTTATTAGACCAGGGAGTCAGCTCTGGTGCCAATTAACATCTTGTATTTGTTGTCAAAATATCGCCTGACCATGATAAGCAGTTGCCTGAGACTGGTTCCTCTATTACTTTCACAAGAAATTAGATTGTAAGCTATGCAGGCAAAGTCTTGTATTGGCAGGTAAAGACTTATATCCAAAAATTCAAAACTCCATAGTTTCCTGGTAAACCAATTAGGAGATGCATGACTTACTACTGTGCCAAATGTTACAGGATGATAATGAATATATTTATCTACTATGGTAAATAAATGCTCAGCCGACGGCATCAAATGAATGCTAAGAACATTATGCTGGTAAAGTTTCTGTATTTCCTCTTCTGTCAACACCTTCGTAATAACACTTAGAAAGGATTAACCTGGCATCACCAACAAAGCATGATCTGCTGAATCCTTCTCTACAACAGGCGAATCTCTTGCATTAGCCACTGACTAGATGCAAACGTGAGTTGCGTGTTTTCCCATAAGTGCCCATAACACTTTTACAGTGGTCAAGGCAGCTATCTTGGGTAGCCTTATGCATGTTGGGACATGAGGGAATTAAGTGACTCACAAGGCCTTAGGTTAAGTTCATAAGTCGCCATGCTTGGAGAAGGGGTATCACTGCCTAAGAATAAGTTCATAGGTAGATATGCTTTGAGGAGGGGTATCAGTGCCTAAGGATACATTCATAGGTAGATATGCTTTGAGGAGTGGTATCAGTGCCAAAGGATAAGTTCATATGTAACTATACTTGGAGAAGGGGTATCACTGCCTAAGGAAGGGATTTCAGTGCCTATGGATAAGTTCATAGGTAACTATGCTTGGAGAATGGGTATCAGTGCCTAAGGATAAATTCATAGGTAGATATGCTTTGAGGAGGGGTATCAGTGCCTAAGAATAAGTTCATAGGTAACTATGCTTGGAGAAGGGGTATCAGTGCCAAAGGATAATTTCATATGCTTGGAGAAGGGCTATTACTGCCTACGGATAAGTTCATGGGTAACTATGCTTGGAGAAGGGGGTATCATTGCCTAAGGATAAGTTCATAGGTAACTATGCTTGGAGAAGGGGGTATCATTGCCTAAGGATAAGTTCATAGGTAACTATGCTTAGAGAAGGGGGTATCACTGCCTACGGATAAGTTCATAGGTAACTATGCTTGGAGAAGGGGTATCAGTGCCTAAGGATAAGTTCATTGGTAACTATGCTTGGAGAAGGGGGTATCCCTGCCTATGGATAAGTTCATAGGTAACTATGCTTGGAGAAGGGGTATCAGTGCTTAAGGATAAGTTCATAGGTAACTACGTTTGGAGAAGGGGTATCAGTCCCTCAGGATATGTTCTTAGGCAGTCTTGCTTGTAGAAGGGATAACAATGCCTAAGTCCATAGGCAACCATGTTTGGAGAAAGGATGTTAGTGCTAGAAAAATAACCTCAGTTAACCATGCCTGAAGAGCAGAAATCTGTCCTTCAAAATATACCTCCATTTACTGTGTCAAGAGAAGAGATGTGTGCAAAGGTAACTATCAGACTATCAGAGCCTAAAGATAGGAATTTAGATGACCATTGCTGATATATGAAAATATATTCTACATAAAAGAAGAGATCCCAGTTAACCATACAGTACATGCAGAATTGATATCTCTGCTGGAAAAGCAACCATGAACATAGATGGATTTTTGTTCCGATGTACCTCGTCTACTCACTAACTCTGCCCCAGAAGGACCTCAAATCATGCCTAAGGGATTGGTGTCTTTGAATTAACATTGCCTGGAGAGATACATCATTCCATGAAAAAGGAACCCTGGGTAACCATTCCTGGGAATGGGATATCAATATCTAAACCATCTATAGCTAAACCATGTTTGTAGAAGGCTCCTCGTGCCTGTAGACAATTTTTTGTCCTGAAGGACCTCACTTTATCAGACACAAACTTTGTCTGTGGAAGAACTTCATGTAACCGTGCCCTGCGTTTAATAAATAGAACTCTGGAAACTATATTGTAATAACAAGTGAACGTTCTTAGAAGACTCCTTGTTTGGAGGGATTTCAAAACCGTGCCTGGAGAAGTCCTACAGCTCTTTTTGGATTCCTTTTTAGAATCTATGCCAACGAAGAAAGTAATTAAATCATTGATGGTGGCAAGAGGTAGAATCAATATCTTTGTTTTTGGAGATACATGAATGTCGAGTTTCCTGCTTTAGTCCACAAGATCTTCCTATAGAATAATACTGCCTCTCCAGTCTCGTGAGTCAGGACATATGTACATTAAGAAGAGCGCTAAGTGCACATGCACTCAACACCCTTCTGTAACAATAGGTTGTGAAACAAGAGTACATGAAAGGAATATTTTCCTTGTAAGTCACTCTCAAAACAACAGCACGGGAGACAATTACACGGCTACTCAGGGAATGGTACGGGATGTAAGGTGACAAGAAAGTGAAATCCATCTTTCATCTGCAGACATTAACTACTGTCCATGACTGATTCCTTCAGTAGGGAAGGCCCACACCCTAAACCACTATTTATCTTGCCACAATGAGAATGTGCCGTAGCTGCGGTCATCGGTCAATGAAAACATGGTGTCTGTTCCATGTGTGCAATTTAATGTCACGTTTTTCTAGTTATATAACAGTATATACAGTATATATATATATTTTAAAGGGGTGCTTCACCTTTAAGTTAACTTTTATTTTGTTATAGAGAGGCCAATTCTAAAAAAAAAAATTATTTGGTTTTCATTATTTATTTTTTATAGTTTTATAATTATTTGCCTTTTTCTTCTGACTGAATTTTCATGCGGGCGACAAAAACAAAAACTTTTTTGTCACAGCCAATTTTTCCGCTGCGAATTTTTGCACCACTTTCTTGGAAAAAAAAAAATTGCAGGTGGCGAAGTGCAGAAATTTGTGGCGATTCCATGCCTGGCGAAAAAATCCGTCCATCACTGATTATAATCCTTTCTTTATTTAGCACCAACATATTCAGCAACGCTTTACAGATATTAAAGATCGTTCCCATCAGTGCCTGTGCCATCAGATTCTAAAGTCCCTATCACACTAGAGCCAGTTTTATCAGGAGCCAATTAACCTGCCCGTATGTTTATTTAGCAACTTGTGGTCGTGGCTTCCAGCTTGTGGTGAGGATTCCTAGAAGGAAAATGGATGGCTGGGCGTAGTACTCATTGCACCTGATTCTGCCCACGCAGTTCAGCATTTGCATAATCCCTGCACTCCCCTGCCTGGCACACTGCTGGGGGGCCCACAGCTCCCTATGTATGAAGCTAGTGTAATGCTGCTGTTAGATAAGCATTAAGATCATATCCCTTAAGCACAGAGTCTGAGTCAGGGCAGTTCCATGTAACAGGGCAAATGAAATTTACACAATAGCCTTCCTACACGTGATCCAACCCTGTGGCATCCTGAACTCACCCTGTCAACATCCTAATGGCATCCCTTGCATAATCACAATAACACAGCACAATCCGATCTTTAACCCCATGTGTGCCAGTGCTCTTCTCCCACGTTATATAAAATCTTGAGAATAAAGGGCCAGATTCAATTCACTGAGATAAAGGTTTTATCCCGTGAAACTCATGGACGAGATTCAATTTGAGAAGCAATTCAGAAAAACTTATCTCACAGTTTATCACCTGAAAACTCTAGGGACTGGAGCTGACTTTGGAGAAAAGTTTTTTCTCCTTGAATTGCATCTCGTCCATGATTTGCCACGTGATAAAACTGGAGAAAGCTTTTTTTTACTGAATTGAATATGGCCCAAAGTTGGATATATACATTACAATGATTGTTTGGTGGAACAAATACTGGAGAGGCAGGGGATTGTGGGGACATGCTAAGCAGGTAGGAGGCTTGCTAGAAGTATGTTATGTTGGGCCAAAGCCACCAAACCAATCACTATTGCATATCTATGTTATTTTTCACCCCCTGACAGCTATTACTTTTAGGGCAGAGACATATGAGAAGATTCTGGGAGATTAGTCGCCCAGCGACAAATCGCCTCTACTTCAGGCGACTTATCTCCCCGAACTGCCTCCCCACCAGCTAGAATCTAAATGGCTAGCGGGATGACACTATGGTTGCCACCCGGCCGGTATTTTACTGGCCTAGCCGGTAAAACACCTGCCAAGGTTTTGAACGCATTGCCGGTAAATTTGTAATACCCTTAAAAAAAGCCCTTGGCCCACCCGCAATTCATTCAGAACTTACCCTTTTTTCGGCCTTCTGGCCATCTTGCGATGCTGCCCCGCCCCTTTTTGCATCACAGTGTGTGGCCCCACCCCTTTTGCATCGCGGACTGCCCCTTTTGTTCCCACCCCCCACCGGCCGGTAAAATCTTTCAGAAAAGGTGGCAATAGAAGCACAAATCATTTGCTTTAGCTTCAAATTCAGACGTCATAATAGATGTTATCATTCTGCTGAAAGTTAAATCATGGAATTGTTACTGTAATTATCAAAGGCAAGAGGAGGTTGATGCAGTTGGACAGGTCCCAGCTCGATTCACCTGCATCTAACCCTGTTCCACCCATTCTCCAAAAACTCTAGTTTCTATAGAAGCCACATTCCATATCCATCACCAGCTGGCTGAAAAGACCCACCCAAATGCTTCCAAAGTAATACACTATATATATATACCGGTAAGAGGAGGCTGTCCCACCTACACAAAACAGTTCCTGATAAACTTCTTATTAATTGCTGCAGTGCGATAACAGAGATAGCAATGGATCAAAGGATAATGTGCAAAAGGGGAAGTTCACATTCACTTTAAATATAAATTTATGTGGCAATTAATATTCTGAAACAAATTGTAGTTGGTCTGAAGTAAGAGTTAATCTGACCCCAGGATCAACCAAATCCACAGAATTTTCCTGCATTCTGTAAAATTTCAGCTCTCGAAAAGTGTTTTTTTTCCTGCACTCCATCTTAGGTTAAGTCTTAGGTCTCTGAAAACAACTCAGATTTAAGATTTAAGGTGTTAAAGGGATGTCATGGGAAAGGGATATTGTCAATTTCCCAGCTGCCCCGAGTCATGTGACTTGTGCTCTAATAAACTTCAATCACTCTTTACTGCTGTACTGCAAGTTAGAGTGATATCACCCCCTCCCTTCCCCCCCCCCCCCAGCAGCCAAACAAAAGAACAATGGGAAGGTAACCAGATAACAGCTCCCTAACACAAGATAACAGCTGCCTGGTAGATCAGGACAACACTCAATAGTAAAAACCCATGTCCCACTGAGACACATTCAGTTACATTGAGAAGGAAAAACAGCAGCCTGCCATAAAGCATTTCTCTCCTAAAGTGCAGACACAAGTCACATGACTGGGGGCAGCTGGGAAATTGACAAAATGTCTAGCCCCATGTCAGATTTCAAATTGAATATAAAAAAAATCTGTTTGCTCTTTTGAGAAATGGATTTCAGTGCAGAATGCTGCTGAAGTAGCACTATTAACTGATGTGTTTTGAAAAAAAACATGTTTTCCGATGTCAGGATCCCTTTAAGATTCAAACAAATGCTTAGAAGGTGGCAAATATGCACAAGGCAAATGTGTATAAGTTGCACCAATCACCGACCATAGGATGGAAAAGGGATGGGGGGGAGTATCAGAATGTCCCACTGAACAGCTGCACTACATAATGTTGCATTTAAAATAGGAAAACGCTAAAAAGTGACCAACTGCAAAGTGAACACCGTTTTCACATTTAAATAAAATCATGCAATACCATTACAGTCCAGAAGAGGGCACTTCGTATGCCTCTGCTGCAGAATGTCCCTTCGGTTACAGGCACTTTTTGTAAAAATGATCATTTATATTTTACACAATAAACATATTCCTAATTTTTCTGCATTTTTTTTTTACTTTTTATACTAGTTGTTCTTTTTTTACTGGAAAAACAAGCTGACGCCTTAGTGTATAAAGATTCTAGAAAAAAAATAGAGGAAATTACAAAATCAGGCGGGTACATAGTCAGGTTTTCCTAACTACTATATGGTAATACAGTAGGGGGGCACATTATCCCTTATTATACATGAGTGATACTCAGAGTTCCCTGTATAACTCAGCCTTGTGCCTTTATATGGTCACAGAACCCCTCAGTGACTTCTAATATCCTTATCATTTACAGTAGGGGGTACATTATCCCTTATAATACACGAGTGATACTCAGAGTTCCCTGTATAACTCAGCCTGCAGTCTTGTGCCTTTATATGGTACAGAACCCCTCAGTGACTTCTAATATCCTTATAATTTAAAGTAGGGGGTACATTATCCCTTATAATACATGAGTGATACTCAGAGTTCCCTGTATAACTCAGCCTGCAGCCTTGTGCCTTTATATGGTCACAGAACCCATCAGTGACTTCTAATATCCTTATAATTTACAGTAGGGGGTACATTATCCCTTATAATACATGAGTGATACTCAGAGTTCCCTGTATAACTCAGCCTGCAGCCTTGTGCCTTTATATGGTCACAGAACCCCTCAGTGATTTCTAATATCCTTATCATTTACAGTAGGGGGTACATTATCCCTTATAATACATGAGTAATACTCAGAGTTCCCTGTATAACTCAGCCTGCAGCCTTGTGCCTTTATATGGTCACAGAACCTCTCGGTGACTTCTAATTCTATTTCAGATTTCAATCTTTTCCTTCCCTTTAGTTAAAAGAGTTAGGGAAGGCTGCTGCACAGAAATTAAATGATTAAATTAAAGCTAATATAGTTAGAACAATAAGACAGGTTTCCCGGCATGCTGCAGGCGCCACACACACACACACACTTATATAAACAATTGCCTTATTACCTCTGAAGGTTTATTTATGGGTACAGGGGGATGTAGCATGCTATTGCAGACTCTCTCCTGTAGGTGTCGCTAGCATAACACGTACATGAAGCTGCCGATCATTTCTCTACACTGCAGTACTGAGGAGCTAAGCTGGCCGCACCTCGTTAGACTTGCCCCCGCCCCCTCCGGCTTCATTCCTATGCAACAGTCTGGACTCTCTGCCAGGAGATGGGCACTTCCTGTGAAGGTCAGTTTCCTGGGAAGCTGGCTGTTAAAATCCAACTGGGGATAGCACTGCTGTATATCTGTGTCTTCTCTTGTATGGGATGACATGAGAGCTCTGGGAGAGGCATATTGGTGCACACAGCTCTGAGGGGGCACATTTATCTTTGCACTTGCATAGCACTGGGCTCCTTGCAGGGATTTTATAGATTTTTAGAGCTGAAAACCAAAGCTAAATAGGAGTGTGATCCATTTTTAAATACAGTGGGAAAAAAGGACATATTTGATTTTGCAGATCCCAGGGGATCAGTAAGAGTCACTCCCTGCAGAGAACCTTCCCTTGGCAGCTCCAGTTAGTGCAGTCCAACATGTTCAGCTGGCTGGGGACTGATGACCGCAAGAAGGACCCTGAGGTGTTCCAGACGGTCAGCGATGGCCTGAGGAAGCTCTACAAGACCAAGCTGCTCCCCCTGGAAGAATATTACAAATTCCATGAATTTCATTCACCGGCTCTGGAGGATGCAGATTTTGATAACAAGCCCATGGTCCTGCTGGTTGGACAGTACTCTACAGGGAAGACCAGCTTCATCAGGTAATGGGGCTTGTAGTACTGCTCAGGGTTTGTGGGTTTTGTGGTTGTTTAGTGCAGAGAAAATCGGGACTTTCCAGTACAAACAAGGGACTGCGGGTTGAGCTGTCAAGACTGTCCCTCTGAAAACAGGACAGTTGGGAGGTATGCCAGCATGTTGAGACTGTTCCTGTATCTTGGGTCTATGGACTCCACTCTTATGGAAAAGCCTGACTCTCTTCTGTGACACGCCTACATCAATGCAACAGTTACCGACTTGTAGCCTTGAAGGGGAACTGTCGCCAGAATGAAAATTTAAAGGGGATTTATTATAAAAATTAAAATTTAATATTAGCCTCAGCACACTGAAAAAAAGAAACTTTCTAAATACAATCAATTAAAAATTCTGTACCGTTTCTGAAATAATCAAGTTTATCTTCTCTGTTCCTCCCTCTGCATCTATTTCTCCTCATTCTGTCTTCATGCAGCAGTTGAATCCAATATTTCTTATAGGGGGGCTCCTTTTGCCTAGAAGATGTATTAGAGCTCACTCTATTAAAATCACCAGACATTATGTCTCTCTACATGCAGAATTTGTGCAAAAGGCAGTTATTTTGTTAGATTTTGTTTGTACTGGAATCAGTTGTATGAGTGAGCTGTAATTCATCTCCTATAAGAGATGCTGCATGAAGAGTGAATGAAGAGGAACAGATGCTTTGTTTATTTAGAAAGTTTCTTACTTCAGTATGATGAAGCTTATATCAAATTTTCATTTTCGCAATGGTTCCTCTTTAATATAAGCTTCACAATAAATAAATAAGACATTTTCTAAATACAATCAATTAAAAATGCTTTGCCATTTTTAAATAATCAGATTAATCTCAGTTTCTATCTGTCGTCATTCTTTTCACCATGTAGGAGTCTGATTTTGAATGACGTCCCTTGCAAATGTATTAGAGCTCACTCAAATAATTGTAACTGCAACATTTTCTTTTTATTTTAGAAGTGTAAAACACAAAGTGTGTGTTTTACACTGCTAAAATAAAAAGAAAATTTTGCAGTTACAAATTACTGCCTTCAAGCTGTTTGTTCCATTTGCTCTACATTTATTCGGATTACCTTAGGGGTTGCACAGACTCCTGGAATACTAACAGCTATATGAACGGTTTGAAAGCTACGTTGTAGCCAGAACCCTGTTTTCTTCACTCAAATAATTGATTTCACCACAAACAAAACCTAACAAAATAACCGAGTCTGGCACAAATCATGCATTTAACAATAGTAGATAGACTCCCGTTTGACTGGTGGTCTCACTTTGTAAGTCTGATGGATTTGTTTTTGTAGCAGTGAAGGGGATCTCTACTGAAGGTCCCATGTAACTTTGTAGGACTGAGGGGCTCAGGTCTGTAGGGTTGAGGGGCTCAGGTTCTGTAGGGATCAGGTCTGTAGGGCTGAGGGGGCTCAGGTCTGTAGGGCTGAGGGGCTCAGGTCTGTAGGGCTGAGGGGCTCAGGTCTGTAGGGCTGAGGGGGCTCAGGTCTGTAAGGCTGAGGGGGCTCAGGTCTGTAGGGCTGAGGGGCTCAGGTCTGTAGGGCTGAAGGGCTCAGGTCTGTAGGGCTGAAGGGCTCAGGTCTGTAGGGGTGAGGGGGCTCAGGTCTGTAGGGCTGACGGGGCTCAGGTCTGTAGGGCTGACGGGGCTCAGGTCTGTAGGGCTGAGGGGGGCTCAGGTCTGTAGGGCTGAGGGGGCTCAGGTCTGTAGGGCTGAGGGGCCTCAGGTCTGTAGGGCTGATGGGCTCAGGTCTCTGGCGCAGATAGATAGAGATGATAGGCTTCTTACCAAAACTTATTGGTAGAGCTGGTTGTGCTCCCATATATAGAGCTAATGGCTAATGTTGATGGACTCACTAGTGTAGGTATGGTGGGTACAAGGTGATACAAGGAAAGGTGGCACAGGATGATGCCGCTGGGGACGGTGATTAGTTTGCCGAGGAAGGTGGCCCAGGATGAGGTTGCTGGAGATGTTTGCTGTATATGTTTGCAAGGGATGATGAAGTATGAGTTTGTTGGAAAGCAAGAATGATGTGATTGGTAAAGGTAAAAGGATGATGATGTTAGGGAATGTGGCACATGATAGTGCTAGACAGGAGAACGTTGGACAGGCTAGACAGGATAGTGTTGTTTGGGAAAGGTAACGCAGGATGACGTGAATATGGAAAGGATGATATCGGGGAAAGCAAGATGATATTGTGTTGGTGGCACAGTGTGACACTGTTGGGGAAGGTGGCATGGGTTAGACAAGGTAATATTAAGACATGATGACATTGAGGAAGGATGATGGAAAGGTGAGATTATGCTGTTCTGGAAGAGTAGACAAGGTGCCATTGTTGGGACAGGTTTAAATTATTTTATTTTGGAGTAGGTTGCAATGATGATGTTCTTGGAGAAGAAATAGAGAGGCTAATGTTCTCAGGGTAGGTGAATTATGGCTGATATAGTTGTGAAGATGACTAAGGATATAACTTGGGGCCAGACGCAGCATAATCCTGTACATTCCAGAGTGCTCATACTGTATTACATTTATCTGTTCATTTGTTTCTGATGACTTCAGGAAACATAAGAATTTCCCTTTCTAACCAAGAATGAAGCAGAAATACTAAACCACTTTGGGAACATAGATCCTAATGTGCCCAGTTATTGTTGTGCTCTTGTCTGGCAGCAACACCACAAGAACATGAACACATTGAAATAGTTATTTTGCACTTTTACAAGTTATTCCTATGTAGTAGGAAAACTGCTTAGTCTAGTTCTTCGTCTAGTTCTTAGTCTAGCCCTGTGAAATTTCTACTGATCTCATTGGCTACTGGTCTAGCTCTGTGTCTTTCTGGTGCTATGTTAGGCCACAAGGTGGTCTAGTTCATTGAAGGTTTATTTGATTATGGGTTGCTTTAGCCCTATAAACATTCTTATGCTCTGATTTGCTAAAATGTAATTCTCCTACCGCACACCTGTAGTTCACCAATCCTGCAAGTTGGTGGTGCGTTCCTTCCGTTGACCCGGCTATTAGCAACCAATGTGTATAAGAAATGGATGCGCACAGACACTAATTAATGCAGTCGGGGAATATCCCCTTTTATTCAGCCACCAAACATCAACGTTTCGGGGGGGAACACTGAATAAAAGGGGATATTCCCCCGACTGCATTAATTAGTGTGTGTGCGGATCCGTTTCTTATACACACTGATTTGCTAAAAGTTGGTCTAAACCTGTGCTCTGATTGGCTACAGGTTAGTTTAGTCCTGATTATGTCTTTTATTACCTAGAGCAGCGGTCCCCAGTCAGTGGCTCACAAGCAACATGTTGCTCACCAACCCATTGGATGTTGCTCCCAGTGGCCTCAAAGCAGGAGCTTCTCAGATTTTAAAGGAACAGTACCACCAAAAACGGAAAGTGTATTAAAGTAATTAAAATATAATGTCCTGTTGCTCTGCACTGGTAAAAGCTGTATGTTTGCTTCAGAAAGAACACTATAGTTTATTTAAACAAGCTGCTGTATAGCCATGGGGGCAGCCATTCAAGCTGCAAAAAAGGAGAAAATCTGTCCCTGTCCAATTCAATTGCTCCAGACTCCACGACTCCGACTCCACAGTTCAGCTAGCAAAACTTTAAAGGAGAAACAAACTCTTAATAAAAAATACCCTACCATACAAAGACCCCCTCCCCCAAGCCTAGCTGCCCCCCCCCGGGCAAATACCCATAATTCTTTACCTACCCTTCGGTGCAGATTCTGTCCAGTGGAGTTCACTGGCTCCATCTTCAGCCACTTTGGTTATCTTTGGAATGAGACTGGCGATTCGGCAATTTCGTGAGTTTCGGCGCATGCGCAGTTGTCGAGACACAGAAAATTGCTCCAACTGCGCATGCGCCAGTAACTGACCCAGGACTGATTGATACCTGTTTATGCCCACCCAACAGTTCAAGGCTGTTTATTGCTGGGTCATGGGGGAAGAGCAGGATACAGAAAGATATGTTTTTGCCGTTTCCTTCACAATTTCCTTTTCTTCTTGGGTGACTGCGGAAGGGCAGGTCAAAGTTCACAACTGTCACATTAATGCCTGACACTGGATATGATTATATAATGCCGGACACTGGATATGATTATATAATGCCGGACACTGGATATGAGTGCTACCTCCCATTCATGCTGAGGGGCCACATGTACAACTGACCCACCCAGTTGATCCCTATCTGATGTAGATAGTTATAGGGGCTGCAACTCCCAGCACTGCTGCAAAACCAAGCTGATGGCAGCACTTCCTGCTCTGTATTCATTATACTGATTAATTGCGCATTGCTGTGCATGTGGAATTCTGGGAGATGTTATGTAGCAGAGGCAGCACATTGACACTCGCTGGCACCGTGGGGCATCAATTCCTGTCTGGTCCGTATTCCCAAACTGAATGTAGAATATAAAGGTATCATATATAATGTTTCCAGATTTCAGGCAGAAGACACAGAAATCTGCCAGTGAATGGTGCAAGGTGGGAATTCAGGGCAGAGAGTAGAAATCGCAGCAGTTAATTACACAGAAGTACAGCGATGGGAAAACTCTTTAAAAAATTAAAGAGATACTGATACCTGAAATTAAACTTTTTTTTACATCTATTATAATATTGGCTTTGCAAGCTACTTCTAACTTTGCCATAAAGTATTTGCATGATGCTTTTACATTACCTGTCTGATCCCCCATGTTCCTGTATGAGGGGGCTTCCATATTTGTGCAGCAGGAGTCCGTTAGCATTAGAAACTGTAACTAACAGGCTGAGCTGGGACACTCAGGTTGGCAAAGTCAGAGTGTCAGAGTGTCAGAGTCAGGCTTAGGAACTTCAACTAACAATTATATATAAAAACAAACCTCTCAAAAAGAGCAAAAAATGATCAACATGACCTACAGGTAACATTTAATGTACATTCATATGCTAAAATTCATTTTTTAGTGTCAGTATCACTTTAAGAAGGCCCATTACCCATAGACCCCATTTTAATCAAATACAGCTTTGGGACCTGTTATCCAGAATGCTCGGGACCTGGGGGGATAAAGGATCCTTCCATAATTCGGATCTTCATTTTCTACTAGAAAACCCAATAGGTTGGTTTTGCTTCCAATAAGGATTAATTATATCTTAGTTGGGATCAAGTACAAGTTACTGTTTTATTATCACAGAGAAAAGGGAAATCGTTTTTAAAACTGTGGATTATTCAGATAAAATGGAGTCTGTGGGAGACGGCCTTTCAGCAATTCGGAGCTTTCTGGATAACGGGTTTCCGGATAACCGATCCGATACCTGTAGTTTAAATTTTTTCCATTTTCTCTCAAATACTGAAACAGAACCGTGTACTTGATCCCAACTAAGATATAATGAATCCTTATTGCAGGCAAAACAATCCTTTTGGGTTTAATTCACGTTTAAATGATTTTTCAGTAGACTTAAGGTTTGAGGCTCCAAATTATGGAAAGATCCCTTATCTGGAAAACCCTGAGCATTCTGGATATCTGGTCCTATAGAGGAACTCCCTGCCTCCTTTACAGCTGGTACCTGGCACTTACTATTTTCTAACTGAATAATGAAGGCCTCAGGGGCATGTTTACTAACATTGGAGATAAATATCTGGAGAGATTTCTGGAGATGTTGCCCATAGCAACCAATCAGATCTTTGCTTTTGTTTTCTAACTTGGCTGTGGCTGTTTAAATCTAATTGCTGATTGGTTGCCATGGGCAACATCTCCAGAAATCTCTCCAGATATTTATCTCCAATGTTAGTAAACATGCCCCTTAGTGTTTGTTTTAAAGGTAAAGTTTATCTGAAAATCCGTTTTAGACTGTGGTATTCTGAGATAACTTGCAGTTTCCTTTTCCTCGCACCAAGTATAATTTCCAGCATTACCTCACTGTTAATAGGTTTGTTTGCCACTGAAGGTTGTTTCCAACTGTGCTTTTCCCTTGCTCATTAGAAATAAGCTATGTAGTGAAAATGAAAGTTATGGGGCTGCTGACAGACTGGGATATTGTCTACTTCATCCCTGGGGTGCGGAGTCCAAGGTTCCATGTTCCTAAGCATGTTTAGGCAGGGCTTTCAGTTTTATGGTATCTCTCTGTACAAACGTAGGGGGCTGTTCCTGCTGAATTGTGCTTAGTACAGGGGAATACCTATGCTGCCATAGTTTTATGGTATCTCTCTGTACAGGCTATGAGCAAACTTAGGGGCTGTTCCTGCTGAATTGTGCTTAGTACATGGGAATACCTATGCTGCCATAGTTTTATGGTATCTCTCTGTACAGACTATGAGCAAACTTAGGGGCTGTTCCTGCTGAATTGTGCTTAGTACATGGGAATACCTATGCTGCCATAGTTTTATGGGATCTCTCTGTACAGACTATGAGCAAATTTAGGGGACTGTTCCTGCTGAATTGTGCTTAGTACAGGGGAATACCTATGCTGCCATAGTTTTATGGTATTTCTCTGTAGACTATGAGCAAACTTAGGGGCTGTTCCTGCTGAATTATGCTTAGTACAGGGGAATACCTATGCTGCCATAGTTTTATGGTATCTCTCTGTACAGACTATGAGCAAACTTAGGGGCTGTTCCTGCTGAATTATGCTTAGTACAGGGGAATACCTATGCTGCCATAGTTTTATGGTATCTCTCTGTACAGACTATGAGCAAACTTAGGGGCTGTTCCTGCTGAATTGTGCTTAGAACAAGGAAATACCTATGCTGCCAATGCAAAACAGGCTAAATCACAAGCATTGTGGGATTTTACTGGATAAGGATGCCAGAAGGAAGGGAGAGGTTCGTGGCTGGGTCTGCCAGAGGGGGCCTTACAAAGTGGCATATACCCCAACCACCCACTCCTCACAGTTGTGGTTTTCCATGTTCTTTAATACAAATTTTAAAGATTTTATTTTGCATTTTTTAGAATACAGGGGGAAACAGGAGGATTAAAGGAGAGAAAGAGAGAGAGAGAAGGGTGGAGAAAGGGTGAGCTGGCGGGAAGATATCTGTGAGTAATAAATTATAGGGATGCCCAAATCCAGGATTCAGTTCAGGATTCGGCCAGGATTTGGATTCGGCCGAATCCTTCTGCCCGGCTGAACCAAAACCGAATCCTAATTCACATATGCAAATTATGATTCGGTTCGATATTCAGCCAAATCTTTCGCAAAGGATTCAGGGGTTCGGCCGAATCCAAAATAGTGGATGCGGTGCATCCCTAATAAATTACAAGGATACTGCCATTTATACAGCTAAGTGTTCCCTTCCAGTATCTACGTAGATCTCCATTAACACGTTACATTTTCTTTAACACACATTTAAATTCAATTTTAATGACCTTTATATTCTCCATATGCAGAAGCTTAGCCTAAGGTCATGTTCTGTATTTGTCTTTGGGTAGAGTGTTTGGCACTTGAAATTAAAGGGAGAGCAATGCCCCAACAAGCATATTTAAGGCAAAACAAATGTGCTGACGTGTCTCCAGAGGCCCTAGGGCCAATTTAGAGCCTGAAAAACAAGTTGGATGTGTGAACTTTTCATTTCATCTATAGATGTTCCCACGATGTGGCAGCAATGACATTTGCATTCAAATACTTTGATTTTATTAACAAATCTAGCAGTGGAGAAATGCCCCAGAATTTGTTTCAGCTGAGGAATAACAAGGCATTTCATTGGCTCCTGGGGCTAGAGGTGCACCTTCCTGTGTGACCAGGGGCTATGGATAACAACTGGGAAAGCTCAGCCTGATTATTCATCTCATTGTTTGTTTTAGAAATCAAAGTATTTGGGTGGTTATAAAAAAATCCAAATCTGACTTTCTACCTGGGCTTTCAGGTGTATATAACATAGGAAATAGGCATTATCCCCAAATCTCACCCTCATTGTTCTTCTACTTCGGTTTATCCCCAAATCTCACCCATACCGACCTTCTACCTGAGGTTTTAAGGGTATCTAGGAGAGCAAATTGGCATCAGCCCCAGCACCGTATCTGAATTTCTACCTGGGCTTTCAGGTTTATGTAAGAGAGGAAATAGGCATTATCCTCAAATCTCACCCTCATTGTTCTTCTCCCTGGGTTTTATCCACAAATCTCACCCTTTCTGACCTTCTACCTGAGGTTTCAATGGTATTTAGGAGAGCAAATTGGCATTATCCCCAAATTTCACCCAATCTGACTTTCTACATGAGCTTTCAGATGTATATAAGAGAGGAAATATGCATTATACCCAAATTTCACCCTCGTTCTTCTACATGTATTTTATCCACAAATCTCACTCTTACTGACCTTCTACCTGAGGTTTCAAGGATATCTAGGAGAACAAACTGGCATTATCCCCAAATCTCACCCTATCTGAATTTTTACCTGGGCTTTCAGGTGTATGTAAGAGAGGAAATGGGCATTATCCCCAAATATCACCCTCATTGTTCTTCTACCAGGGGTTTATCCACAAATCTCACCCTTACTGACCTTCTGAGGTTTCAAGGGTATCTAGGAGAGCAATTTGGCATTTTCCCCAAATGTCACCCAATATGAATTTCTACCTGGGCTTTCAGGTGTATGTAAGAGAGCAAATATGCATTATCCCCAAATATCACCCTTGTTGTTCTTTTACTTGGGTTTATCCCCAAATCTCACCCTTACTGACCTTCTACCTGAGGTTTCAGGGGTATCTAGGAGAACAAATTGGCATTTTCCCCAAATCTCACCCTATCTGAACATTTACTTGTGCTTTCTGGGGTACATAAGAGTTCTTCTACCTGGGTTTTATCCCCGAAGCTCACCCTTATTAGCCTTCCTGAAATGTTAAGGTTATTTAGGAGAGCAAATTGGTATTATTCTTAATTTTTTTCCCCCACTGTTCTTCAACTTGGGCAATCAGGGTGTCTAGGAAAGAAAATAGGCATTATCCAACTGTTTCGATAGAAGCAATGAAAGATCTTTAACTGAATATGGTTCCTTGGCATCATGCATTCAAGAACATCTGTACTTAAAGGAGAAGGAAAGGTTTAAACTAAGTAAGCTTTATTAGAAAGGTCTATATAAATACACTAGTAAACCCTCAAACTAATGCTGCTCTGAGTCCTCTGTCAAAAGAAACACCACATTTCTTTCCTTCTATTGTGTATTGGGCTTCTGTATCAGACTTCCTGTTTTCAGCCTAAACAGCCAGGGCTAGGGCTTGAGCATGCTCAGTTTGTTTATTTCCCCCTCCCTCCTCCCCTCCTTGCTGTAATCTGAGCCCAGAGCTATGAGCGAGCAGGGAGAGACTCAGGCAGGAAGTGATATCACAGCAAGCTAAAATGGCAGCTGCTATCCTAAACAAACAGAGAGCTTCTAGAGCTTTTTACTCAGGTTTGGTAAATCATTCTAAAGAATAAAAATAGTGTTAGCTTGCACTGTTGTGGCTAATCTATTGGCAATAAACTGCCTTCTCCTTTAATAAGCCTCACGCCCCAGTTCAGAGAAAACTGTTCATTGAGCAGCAGTTTAATGATGAGTTCATCCTATAATTGACTGGCTTTAAATCTGATTTAATGGTGGTGTCAGATATCATGCTTTGTTACTGAATGTAATCCTTTTAGAACCAGATATGGCTCATATACAGCCTGTTTAGAGCTAAAGTATTAACACTGCCCCTTCTCTTTGCAGATACCTTCTAGAGCAGGACTTCCCAGGGATGCGCATTGGACCCGAACCCACAACGGACTCTTTCATTGCAGTGATGCACGGGGATGTGGAGGGAGTGATTCCTGGCAACGCTCTAGTGGTGGATCCCAAAAAACCTTTTAGGAAACTCAATGCATTTGGGAATGCCTTCCTGAATAGGTGAGTATTTGTATAACTTCCAACCTACATACTGTAAGAATTAGGGATGCACTGAATCCAGGATTTGGGCCAGGATTCAGACTTTTTCAGCAGGATTCGGATTCGGCCGAATCCTTCTGCCCGGCCAATCCGAATCTAAATAGTGGATTTGGTTCATCCCTAGTAAGAATGTTCGTACTTCATAAAAAAGTGCCTTTTTCTTTTCATGTGTCAATACAGCTAGGTGAGAAATGTCATCAAAACTACTCCCTCCCCCAGTGATTCGTTAGGTTATGCATACATAAATGGATAAAAATAAAATACTATTGTCATCTATAGGAAAAAAAAAATTCCCGGGTTGTTCACCTTTGAGTTAACTTTAAGTATGATGTAGACAATTTGCAATTGATTTTTATTATTTTTTATTATTTGTGGGTTTTGAGTTATTTAGCTTTTTATTCAGCAGCCCTCCAGTTTGCAATTTCAGCAGTCTGGTTGCTAGGATACAAATTACCCTAGCAACCATGCATAGATTTAAATAAGAGACTGGAATATGATTAGGAGAGGGCTGAATAGATCAGTAATACAAAGTAGCAAAAACAATATATGTGTAGCCTTACCGATCATTTGTTTTTTTAGATGGGGTCAGTGACCCCCATTTGAAAGCTGGAAAGAGTCAGAAGAAAAAGGCAGATAATTAAAAAAAACATAAAAAACTAAATAATGAAGAGCAATTAAAAAGTTGCTTAGAATTGGAAATTGGAATAAAAAGCTTAAATAACTCAAAAAACCACAAGTAGTAAAAAACGAAAACCAATTGCAATTGTTTCAGAATATCAATCTCTGCATCATACTAAAAGTTAATTCAAAGGTGAATATCCCCTTTAAAGGTGAACTACCCCTTTAAAAAGTAAATATGTAGGGTTGCCCTGCTCTGGTAATACTGGTGTGTTTGCTTCAGAAACACAGCTATAGTTGGTATAAACAAGCTGCTGTGTAGACATGGGGACAGCCATTCATGCGCAGGATACTCCATAGAGAACAGATAAGTTCTCAGGAATCCCATTGTATACTACAGAGCTTATCTGCTGTGTATCATGTGCCTTTTCTATTTTTTCGCTTTGAATGGCTGCCCCCATGGCTAAACAGCTGCATGTTTATATAAACTATAGTAGAGTTTCCGAATCAAACCTGTGCAGCACAACAGTATATTATCTTTTCATTCCTGTCAAAACTTTCATTGTTGGTGTTACTGTCCCTTTAAGTCCTACAGCTGTTCCTGCAGGTTGTTACCCCTGTCCATACAGAAAACCACTGGTAGCCGCAGCGAAGAAAGAGTTAATTCTGCTAGCGTTGGATTTATTAGCTTGGGCCGGGGAGGAAGCAGTTGATGCCTCCGGTACTTAAATCCCATTAATATGAGTTAATAGGAACACAGATGAGGAGTGGAGAGTAAGCGCAGAAACATTACTCAGAGGTTCCTGCTGGAGTGCAATGGGTCAGCCTGTGTGAGTGACCAGCATCATACGGGGGATTAGCTCATCTCAGAGTGAAGGGCATTGCTAGACACACAGTATGTACAGGTATGGGACTTGTTATCCAGAATGCTCAGGACCTGGGGTTTTCTGGATAACGGATCTTTCTGTAATTTGGATCTTTATACCTTAAGCCTACTAGAAAATCATGTAAAACAATAAATAAACCCAATAGGCTGGTTTTGCTTCCAATTAGAGATGCACAGAATCCAGGATTCGGTTCGAGATTTAGCCAGGATTCGGCCTTTTTCAACAGGAATCGGATTTTCCCAAATCCTTCTGCCCGGCCGAACTGAACTGAAAGTGGGGAGGGAAATCACGTGACTTTTTGTCACAAAACAAGGAAGTAGCAAATGTTTTCCCCTTCCCTATTTGGATATGCAAATTAAGATTCGGTTCGGTATTTGGCCGAACCTTTCGCGAAGGATTCGGGGGTTTGGCCAAATCCAAAATAGTGGATTCCGTGCATCCCTACTTCCAATAAGTTAATAATTAGGGATGCACCAAATCCCTATTTTGGATTCGGCCGAGCCCCTGAATCCTTTGCAAAAGATTCGGCCAAATACCGACCCAATTCAAATCCTAATTTGCATATGCAAATCAGAGATGGGAAGGGGAACATTTTTTGCATATGCAAATTCGGATTCAGTTCGGCCTGACAGAAGGATTCGGCCGAATCCTGCTGAAAAAGGTTGAATCCTGGCCGAATCTCGAACCGAATCCTGGATTCGGTGCATCCCTATTAACAATTAATTATATCTTAGTTTGGCTCAAGTACAAGGTACTGATTTATTATTACATGATCTGGAAACCTGTTATCCAGAAAGCTCCATATTACGGCAAGTTTGCTTCCCATAGACTCCATTATAAAAAAATTATTTCCCTTTTCTCTGTAGTAATTATAATTAATCCTTACTGGAAGCAGAACCAGCCTATTGGATTTATTTAATGTTTACACGATTTTCTGGCAGACTTAAGGTATGAAGATCCAAATTACGGAAAGATCCGTTATCCGGAAAACCCCAGGTCCCGAGCATTCTAGATAACAAGTCCTATATCTGTACAGAGAAAAAGGAAACCATTTTTAAAAATTGTGATTATTTGGATAAAATGGAGTCTGTGGGAGATGGCCATTCCATAATCAGAGCATTCTGGATAACGAGTTTCCAGATAACGGATACCATAGCTGTACCATTAAATCGCTAAATTTCTGCCTTCCATCTTTGGGGCCACACAGCTGAATCCTTGACCGTTACATACAAAAGGATGAGACTTCTCTGTGGTCTTCTGATCACTCATGGCATTAGGGAGGGTACTGGTAAGAACAGTCCATCAATATTCAGGCATTTTGGACTCCTCGTATTGGTTTTGTTGGATAACCTGGGAGTGTCGTATTTATGGAAAGTGGTATCTGCAATAACTTGTGAGATTTCACACAGAGCAGATAATTACACAGCAATGAAGTGGGTTCTGAGGGTTTGTAATGTGCAGGCGATGGGGATTCCCATAACAGCATAACATGGTATTTGGGCTCTAGGCTCTAATTAAACTCTCACACCCCCTTGTTGGTATAATGAATGGATACACCCAAATGTCTGGCTGTGTATGTAGTGCTGAGATGTGTTTGTATTAGGGATGCACCGAATCCAGGATTCGGTTCGGGATTCGGCCAGGATTTGGCCTTTTTCAGCAGGATTCGTATTCGGCCGAATCCTTGTGTAGCCAAACCGAATCCTAATTTGCATATGTAAATTGGGGGGATAGGGAAATCACGTGACTTTTCATCACAAAAGAAGATTTTTTTAAAATTTTTCCTTTCCTGCCCTTAATTTGCATATGCAAATTAGGATTCGGATTCAGTTGGGTATTCGGCTGAATCTTTCATCAAGGATTCGGCCGAATCCCAAATAGTGGATTCGGTGCATCCCTAGTTAGTATACCGGTATGAGATCCGTTATCCGGATGGTGTGCATGCGCGGTAACGATGTTGGGGTGCACAGTAACGACGCTCGCACATGGGCAGTAACACTGCTCGCGCGCATGCGCAAGATCGTTCGGGGCGCATATCCTACGCTGAATTCCAGGTGAGTCTGGTCTAGGGGTAGGCAGAAGAGATAGCTGCCCAGCACCCCCTAATTGTTGCGCCCTAGGCAGCTGCCTCTTCTGCCTACCCCTAGTTCCAGCCCAGTACCCCCTACTGTAAATGATAAGGATATTAGAAGTCACTGAGGGGTTCTGTGACAATAGAAAGGCACAAGGCTGAGTTATACAGGGAACTCTGAGTATCACTTGTGTATTATAAGGGATAATGTACCCCCTACTGTAAATGATAAGGATATTAGAAGTCACTGAGGGGTTGTTCTGTGACCATATAAAGGCACAAGGCTGCAGGCTGAGTTATACAGATGAGGTCTGTGTATTTCCATTATGTTTCCTTACAACTGTGAAGCCATACATATGGCCATTGGGTAATGTGCACACAAAGCCTCATTTATCTCATCTTCTCATGTAAGCATATGAAGGGCTAGTCATAGTGCTTGCAATGTGCAGCTAAAGGGACCTACAAAGTCCCATCCCCAGGTTTATGAGAGGAAGAATCTGGCTCAGTTAGTGTAGTTCATTCACTTTTAAGTCCCTCCCTTGGCTCCTACCTGTGTATCCCATAATGCAATGGGTCTCCCATCATTTACACCCATGGGAACCAATATCGATGCAAATCTACCCATGGTATGACTAGAGCAGATCTGCAGATAAAATCTCAAGCCGAGCATTCAAGAGTGCTGACGCAGCCTGCAATGGCAGTCATACAGCATACCTGTGGCCGGGAACAGAGAATTCAGCACAGTGCATTCTGGGAGAATGAGACATATCCTTTATGCACAGCCAGTAATCATATGAATGGAATGTCACTGTGATACAATGCAGCCATTTAATTACATAATAATAATGATAATTACTTACCCTGCAATACTGTTTGACTGCTGAGTTTGTACAGTGCAGTGAGCGGAAGCCACAGATATTAAAGGGGAACTATCGCGAAAATGAAAATGTAATAATAAAATGTAATATAAACTTTCTGAATACAATCAGTTCACAATTCAAAATTCAGTTTAAAATTATCTTCATTATGTCTCAGCATCTGTTTCTCTTCATTTTGTCTTCATTCAGCAGTTGGGTGTCAGATATTCATTGACAGTTAGATCCAATATATATATATATAGTACAAACAAATTTGAACAAAATAACTGCCTTTTGCATAAATCCTACATGTAGAGAGACATGATGTCTGGGGCTTTTAATTAGGGATGCACCGAATCCAGGATTCGGTTCGGGATTCGGCCATGATTCGGCCTTTTTCAGCAGGATTTGGCCGAATCCTTCTGTCCGGTCGAAACGAATCCGAATCCTAATTTGCATATGCAAATTAGGGGTGGGGAGGGAAATTGCGTGACTTTTTGTCAGGAAACAAGGAAGTAAAAAATGTTTTCCCCTTCCCACCCCTAATTGCATATGCAAATTAGGGTTTGGATTCGGTTCGGTATTCGGCCGAATCCTTCGTGAAGGATTCGGGGGTTCGGCCGAATCCAAAAAAGTGGATTCGGTGCATCCCTACTTTTAATAGAGTGAGCTCTAATACATCTTCTAGGCAAAAGGACCCCCCCAAAAGAATATATTGGATCTAACTTTCAATCAATATCTGACACCCAACTGCCGCATGAAGACAGACAGAGAAACAGATGCCGAGAGAGGGATTGTGAATATAAACTTGATTATTTCAGAAATGGTACAGAATTTTGAACTGATTGTATTTAGAAAGTTTCTTATTTCAGTATGCTGAAGCTTATATTAATTGTTCATTTTCGCAATAGTTCCCCTTTAAATACATGTCACATACAGTATGAATTTAAATGGGGGAATGTAGGAGAGATATGGGAGTCATTCTGTGTTAGGCTCACAGAATTCTTTAGCATTTTCTTTTGAAAAAAATCCGTATGAAATTGTACTCCGTATTGGAACAATAACAGGGAGACTTCAGAGGGAAATGTGGGGCCAAAAGCACAAGTTTCCTCACCATGTGCCACAGGCAGAAATCATATAGTACAAGTGTTTGGGCCTAATAACCTGAGATCAAAGCACAGATATGATTATTACCATCTTTTTGTTGTTTTAGCTTTGCTCAAATTCTCTCGTGTTTTGCAGATTTGTTTGCGCCCAACTGCCCAATCCCGTGCTGGAGAGCATCAGCGTCATCGACACGCCGGGAATCCTGTCCGGAGAGAAACAGAGGATAAGTCGAGGTACGGCGACTGTATTTCCGTGTGCAGCTTCTTTGCTCCGTGCTTCTGTACAGCATCAGGGGTGTGGCCTCCACATTGTGTTAGTGTTCAGTGTACAGATATGTTACCCGCTTCTTCCTCTTTAAAGGGATAAATACCCCTACTGATCAATTTTATCATTGCCCACAGACTACAATGGGATTCAGTTCCTTGGACCAATCTTTCTGTAAGGCTGAATAGCTAGAGATTCTGCGGAAAATCTGTAGGGTTACCCGTTTACTCTCTAATGGACCTTCCCCTGTGTAAAGTTTCAGCTTGTCAATAGCAGCAATGATCCAGGACTTCAAACTTGTCACAGGGGGTCACCATCTTGGAAAGTGTCTGTGACACTCACATGCTCAGTGGACTCTGAGCAGCTGTTGAGAAGCTAAGCTTAGGGCTTGTCACTAATTATCCAGCAGAAAATGAGGTTGGTCTGTAATATAAGCTGATGCTACAGGTTTGCTGATTATTCAATTCTGATGCTAATTGCACTGGTTTCTGTGCGGCCATGTAGTAATTATCTGTATTAATTACTAATCAGCCTTATATTGTGACATTTCTATTCTATGTATACTGTATATTGTGAGTGGGTCCCTAAGCTCAGTAAGTGACAGCAGCACAGAGCATGTGCAGTGAATCAGCAGAAAAGAAGATGGGGAGCTACTGGGGCATCTTTGGAGACAGAGATCTTTACTGCTAGGGCTGTGGTTGCCTTGGGCTGGTACAGAAGCACAAAACATAATGTACAACATTTCTAGCTACTTCTTTAGTTAGGCTTTAGTTCTCCTTTGAAGAGATTGTTCACCCTTAAATTTATTTTTAGTTTATTAGGGATGCACCGAATCCAGGATTCGGTTCAGGATTCGGCCTTTTTCAGTAGGATACGGATTCGGCCGAATCCTTCTGTCTGGCTGAACCGAATCCTGATTTACATATGCAAATTAGGGGCGGGGAGGGAAATTGTGTGACTTTTTGTCACAAAACAAGGAAGTAAAAAATGTTTCCCCTTCCCACCCCTAATTTGCATATGCTGATTCGGTTCGGTATTCAGCCGTATCTTTCGCGAAGGATTCGGGGGTTCGGCCGAATCCACAATAGTGGACTGGTGCATCCCTAGTCTTCAGTTTTTTGTAGTTTTTCTGTCTCTTTCAAGCTTTTAAATGCTTGAACCCCAGAAGCCCAAAAAACTATTGCTCTGTAAGGCTACAATTTTATTATTGCTTATCTTTTTGTTCAGGCCCTCTCCTATTCATATTCCAGTCTCTCATTAAAACCACTGCCTGGTGCTAGGATCATTTCCAAATGAAATTCCACTTTAGTAACCAGATAGGAGCTGAAATTGTAAACTGGAGAGCTGCTGACGAAAAAGGATAACTGAAAAAACATAAATAATAGAAAATGAAGCCCAATTGCAAATTGTCTCACAGTCACACTCTCTTCTACATCATACTAAGGGGATTATTTACTAAAATCCAAATTTATCTCCTTGTCCCAATAAAAAATTGGTAAAAAAATCAAGAGAAAACCCACAATTGTACAATTTTTTTCTGACTTTTCTCCTGAAATGCTCGAGTTTCTTCGAGTTCTTTCCTGAAAACCTTTAAAAAGTCAGATTTTCAGGCTAAACCCACCAAAGACCACGATAACTTTAATTTGGGATCTGTGCCTCTCCCATTGACTTATACAGGACATCAACAGGTCTGAGATGGCGGATTTTCAGGTTCAGGCTTTTTGCAGCATGGGGGTATAATAAATAGTTATTTTTTTCCTGAAAAAATAAGAGTTTTGTCCCAAAAAGCCCGACCACAAAAATTTGAGGTTCAATAAATAACCCCCAAAATGTATGAGCAACTCCTTTAATATAACCTGCAAAATCATAGTGAATAATTGTATCTTGACATACTTTATAAAGGCTTGTAAAGGGCCAGCAAACACTCATTTGCATAATGTCTGAAAAAGATGATGTCAACAAAAATACTTTGACTTTGCAGGGCTTATTGACCCAAGCTGTGCATATACAGTATTACTGACTAAAGCTCAGTCATATACAGTATTACTGACTAAAGCTCAGTCATATACAGTAATATTGACTAAAGCTCAGTCATATGCAGTAGCTCTAAGGATAAGCCATTGGTTATTCAGTATGTTAGACATGGTATGTGTCTGCAGACAAATAGACTACAATATAATAAGAATATACTGTATTATAACAAATAAAAAGAGGTGCACAGTGACTGGGAGAGAGTGCTGTGTGTATCTGTGCTGAGCTTGTGTATATGTGTGTGTTATCACTGTAATGTGTGTATGAGGGCAGAATGTGGAGCTGCTGATGGGCCTCTTGTTATTGTATTTGGAAAGGGACATTTTTCAAGTTCCGTCTCAATCCTAATCCCCAGGTTATGAAAGTTTGAACACATTTCTGTAGTTTTTATGTGTTTTACAGTTTTACTAGGTAAATTGCCCTTTAAAGAAGACATATAGGATAAATAAATAAAAAAACAACTAATTTTGTAGGCAATTATGAATAATATATAGTGTTGCTTTTACATGGTGCTAAAAATTTATATTATCTTTAAAAATAGCCCCTTTATTAGTGCTCCCTATAGATGTTCTCTGGTCCTTGTCCATGTTTCAAATGAGGGTTGGGTGTGTCCTAACAGTCCCTGTATCACAGTAGAAGGGGGACGGCCAATCACAGCCCTGCAGTTACATAAGCACAGACAGGCTTCAGTTCCCTGTCAGGTCCTGCTAGCTGCTGATTGGTTCCTGTCCTACAGTGCAGTGAGCAGAGAGCCGTCGCCCCCCCTGCACAGCCTGGGAATTCAGGGAGCAGGAAGTGGAAAAGAAGGGAGGGATTATTAGGGGTTTTTCAGAAATATTCAATAAATCAGCCTGAAACACTAAGCACAATTCTTCTATATCTAAATGAGTATAATGCATTGGTACATTCTTATTTTTTGCACAAAATGTCTCCTTTAAGCTGTGAGTTTGACTTCTCCCAAGGGACAAAACTGTTACAAATTTATATTAATTATCTATTCTGGTATCTCTGCCAAGAGCCAATTAAGTTAGAAACAGTTTCTTTTTTGGCTGTTCAGTGCAGAAAAATTGGGACTTTCCAGTACAAACGCAGGACTGTGGGTTGAGCTGTCAAAAGAGGGACTGTCCCACTCAAACCGGGACAGTTGGGAGGTATGAAGGTACCCGCACAGCAAATGGGAAAATGAGGACCAATAACTGATTGTGCCATTAGCTGAAAGCCATGTTTCATACACTGCTAAGGCTGTTCCATTTGTACTGTGCTAGAACTCCCAGTGTGACTTGGGTTAATAAAAGACAATTAAATAAGGCAACAAATATGGAAACTGTTATGCAACCCTGTGTATAAATATATAGAGCAGGAATGTTCTGGGCTCACAATAGGCTATACAGGTATGGGGCCTGTTATCCAGAGTGCTCATGACCTGGGGCTTGCCGGATAACAGATTTTTCTGTAATTTGGATCTTCATGCCTTAAGTCAACTAGAAAATCATGTAAACATTAAATAAACCCAATAGGCTGGTTTTGCTTCCAATAAGGATTAATTTTATCTTAGTTTGGATCATGTACAAGCTACTGTTTTATTATTACAGGTATGGAACCTGTTATCCAGAATGGTTTGGACCTGGGGTTTTCCGGATAATGGATCTTTCCATAATTTGGATCTTCATACCTTAAGTTTACTAGAAAATCATGTAAACATTAAATAAACTGAATAGGCTGATTTTGCTTACAATAAGGATTAATTGCATCTTAGTTTGGATCAACAAGTACAAGGTACTTTTTTATTACAAAAATTACATAATTTTTTTTTTACATTTGGATAAAATGAGTCAATGGGAAACAGCCTTCCCATAATTCAGAGCTTTCCAGATAATGGGTTTTCCCATAACGTACCCCATACCTGGACCCTCATAGTGTACTGTGTGAGAAATAGTATGGCACACCCCCATATGTGTATCAAGTGGAGTGAAGTGGGACCCCTTTTGGAAGTCTGCTGGAATGGTTGGGGGGGTGGCCTGTGCAAGGGCCCTCTTGCTTAAAATAAGGTTTTCTTCTCCTTTAAATATGTCTAGTGTGGGTTGCTTCCCAGGAGTTATAAATCTGCAGCTGCTTTCAGTCAAACAATTTAGACAGTCCATTGCTTCTGTTTGTTGAAATGTGTGCTCTGAAGTCAAATATTTGTCCTCTAAAGGGTTTGCAGCCCCAGTCATTCTCATTCCCTTTTCGTACATTGTTTGTGTAACCTGCTCTGTTCTCTGGCAGCTGGCACACTCTCATGCCCATCCCTGCCAGCATAATTCTGCTCCGGCCTTTGTTTACTAACGTGAGAACTCATGCAGTAACTTCTAGCAACCAATCAGCATTTAGTTCACATCAGTCAACCGGGCAACGTTTAAGATTTCAGAATCCTTACATGTGGCCCCTGATGGTTTAAAAGGGCCACACATTCTACTTCTACTGCAGATATGTGGGCATGCAAAAAATTAGGCAACACCAGATGCAAGCTTCTAGTGGGACCCCTAGCAGTGCTGTGTTATATAGTTTATAATATAGTTGTAATGGATGTGTAACATAATAGCCATAACATTACTTCCTGCTTTGCAGCTCTATAACTCTGAGTTAGTCAGCGAAGGGGGGCCACATGGGACATAACTGTTCAGTGAGTTTGCAATTGATCCTCAGCATTCAGCTCAGATTCAAAAGCAACAGATAAGATCCATGTGCCCCCCCTCAACTCACTGATTGGCTACTGCCTGGTAACCAATCAGTGGAAACCAAGAGAGCTGCAAAGCAGGAAGTAGTGTTCTGGCTATTATGTTAGACATCCAGTCAATCCAGCCTTTATATTTTTGCCTAACTAACTATATAAGAAACATTTTTTATTTTGCACAGCCTATCTATTTACCCAGTTTTTATTTTTACACTGAACAATTCATTTAAAGGAGAAACAAACCCATAATAAATAAACCCTACCCCCTAGCCTACATAGACCCCCCTCCCCCCAACCAAGCTTCCTCCCCCTGGCAAATGCCCCTAACCCTTTACTTACCCCTCCATGCAGATTCTGTCCAGCGGAGTTCACGGGCACCATCTTCAGCCACATCGATAATCTTTGGAATGAGACCAGCACTGTAGCAATTTTCGTGAGTTTCGGCGCATGCACAGCTGTCGCAAAACAGAAAACTGCTCCAGCTACGCATGCGCCGCTTCACCGGTCTCATTCCGCAGAAAAGAAGATGACGCCCGTGGACTCCGCTGGACAGAATCTGCACAGAGAGGTATGTAAAGAGTTAGGGGCATTTGCAGAGAAGAGAGGGGGGGTCTATGCAGGGTAGGGAGGTAGGGTTTGTTTCTCCTTTAACCACCCCAGGGCCCAGGGAGAGGGGTAAAGGGCCCAGACAGAAATCTTGGCACTTTCAGGAGGAACTGAGGCTCTAAATGCAGCCCTGTATTAATTGTTGCCTTGCTTTATCTTCTATGCTCACTACAAAGGAGACACATAAATACTGCAAAGATTAAATTAAGGGCAGGAATGGTACAGAAAATATAATTAGTGACTGCCTGCCAAAAAACAGAAAAATGTAGAAAGTAGGTTTCTGGAATTCCTTCCCTGCCATCTGACCCACTCATCATCATCATCATCATAAAAGGTTCCTGAGCAGTAGATTTTTTCCAATCCCTTTATATTATGTCGAATTCCTGGAATTTTACACACTGCTAACTTATTGCCCATGCCACATTCTTCCCCCGTTGCCTAGAAAGTTATATCTGGATCCCGGTATTGGTCTCACCCACCCGTTTCCCTTCCTTTATGAGATCGTACCCTTGTGTTGCAGTTAACGTCTCCATTAAAGGTGTTTTGTACAGAAGTTGTTTATTCTCATATTGTTGGGAAGGCACTTTATACTGTAACGTAGCAGCTCAGATTGTAAAAAGACTCCATTTCCCACAGCACTTTGATCATCCTGTGCTTAGCAGTCTTGTGAAGAAGACGGAGAATCACACAAGTGTGCAAGGCGTGCATTTGGGTGGAGTTCCCCTTTAAAGCAACAGTAATATACAGTGAAACCTCAATTTTACATCCCCTGATTTTAAGTTTTCCCTCATTTTACATTGTGGTTTTGTGGTCCCACCTATTATATTATGTATAATACTTTTCCCAGATTTTATTTCTTCCTGGATTTTACACCATCCCCTAAAAAAAACGTAAAATGGGGCTCCTGTATATGAAATTGTTTTAAAGTAATACAAATATAATACAGTGTTGCCCTGCACTTGATAGTTTATATAAATAAGCTGCTGTGTAGCAATGGGGGCAGCCATTCAAAAGAGAAAAGGCTCAGGTTACACCGCAGATAAGCTCTGTAGAACATAATGGTTTTGCCGCAGAAATGACGTCCATAGACGTCGCACTTCAAAAAAAAATTTTGCCCATAAACCTTAATGGGCGTCGGCATCATTTCGCCACCGGCGAATTTTTGGCGAAAGAAACGGGTCACATTCGCCCATCCCTAGTGCTATCTGTTATCCACTATTTAACCTGTGCCATATTGACTTTTTTCAATTTCCGCCATTGCTACACAGCAGCTTGTTTATATGAACTATAGTAGTGTTTCTGAAGCACACACATCAGTTTTACCAGTGCAGGGCAACACTACATGATATTTTCATTACTTTAAACCGCTTTCATTTTCTTTGGTGTTACTGTTCCTTTAAGAAGAAATGCTGGGTAGTGTTTAGTTATTCCCATGGCACAAGCAGCTACAGTGGCTAACCAGCTTGAGCAATAGGCACCTCCTGCTGGTAAAGAGAAGAAGCTGAATATCTTTGTATTTTTTCCACCCTGCACTGTGGGTTCCACATAACCGCGTTCACTGTCGGTTGACTTTGTGCCCAGGGCTGTTACGCACGAAAAAACCCTTCATCTTTCAGCTGTGTTTATTGTCTCCGCGCGTGTGGTGCGGGGGGCGGCCTTTGCCTTTACCCTCTGCCAACTCAACTGGGACAACAAGCTGAGAATAAAGAAGATGAAACCTCTGAATTTGCTCTCACGCCGGCACCGCTGTGTGATTGGACCACAGAGAGTCAGGTGGTTCCAATTGTGGCAGACGTCGGACTTTCAAGTACACGTACACCAGTAGCCTGTGCTACCCCAGCTATCCCACATATTTATCATTGCAGCCAATGGCTGAGCAGCCTTTCAATGTGTAGCTGAAGTCACACGGCTGAATTCTTTTTTGGGGTCACAGTAACTAGGGATGCACCGAATCCAGGATTCGGCCGAATCTTTCTGCCAGGCCGAACTAAATCCTAATTTGCATATGCAAATTAGGGGCGGGAGGGAAATCGTGTGACTTTTTGTCACAAAACAAGGAAGTAAATAATGTTTTCCCCTTTCGGATTCAGTTCGGTATTTGGCCAAATCATTCGGGAAGGATTCGGGGTTTGGCCGAATCCAAAATAGTGGATTCGGTGCATCCCTTACAGTAACTGCTCTCCTGTCAGTAACAATTAGGGATGCACCGAATTTGGGATTCGGCCAGGATTCGACCTTTTTCAGCAGTATTCGGCCGAATCCTCCTCCCGGTCAAACCGAATATGAATCCTAATTTGCATATGCAAATTAGGGGCGGGGGAGGAAATTGTGTGACTTTTTGTCACAAAACACAAAGTAAAATATGTTCCCCTCGGCCGAATCTGTTGCGAAGGATTCGGGGATCCCTTATTGTTACTGACAGGACAGCAGTGCATCCCTAAACAATAGATAAAAAAGACTCTCCGCACCCATATGTGTGCATTTTGTATTTTTTTATACAAAGGGGTAATTTGTGTCTCTCTAGGAAAAGGAGTCGCCACTTTGTTTCTTCCAGTACAATGTTCATTCCTTAAGCTCTACTGATCACTGAAAATTCTAATGCTGACATAGCCGACCCTGATGATTGCCCACAGAGCAAAATCTCACATTAGTCTCTCATACACTATAGGAACCTTTTTATTATTACCAATAGGACAAACATGAAGTTAAAGGGATACTGTCAAGGGAAAAAATGTTTTTTCAGTTAATAGTGCTGCTCCAGCAGAATTCTGCTCTGAAATCCATTTCTCAAAAGAGCAAACTGTTTTTTTTATGTTTAGTTTTGAATTCTGACATGGGGCTAGACATATTGCCAGTTTCCCAGGTGCCCCCAGTCATGTGTCTTGTGCTCTGATAAACTTCAGTCACTCTTTACTGCTGCTGATATAACCCCCCCTCCCTTTCCCCCCAGCAGCCTAACAACAGAACAATGGGAAGGTGACAGATAGCAGCTCCCTAACACAACATAACAGCTGCCTGGTAGATCTAAGAACAACACTCAATAGTGCTGCCTGGTAGATCTAAGAACAACACTCAATAGTAAAATCCAGGTCCCACTGCGACACATGTAGTAACATTGAGTAGGAGAAACAACAGCCTGCCAGAAAGCAGTTCCATCCTAAAGTGCTGGCTCTTTCTGAAAGCACATGACCAGGCAAAATGACCTGAGATGCACCTACACATCAATATTACAACTAAAAAAATACACTTGCTGGTTCAGGAATGAAATTTTATATTGTAGAGTGAATTATTTGCAGTGTAAACAGTGTAATTTAGAAATAAAAACATCATAAAAATCATGACAGAATCCCTTTAGCATTCAGAATCATTTATAGTTGCCTGCAGTTTTGTATTGGATACAGAGAAAAATCTATAGGGATCCCTGCCATGTGGCCCTGTTCCATTGGCCAGAAACCATGAATACAAACCCCTGCCCTGGGCTGCACAGATTGGCTTTTGTATTGAGGTTATAACACAACAGGGGCCTATGGGATTTTATAAGCAGTTTGAGAAAAGCAAGCTTACAATTAGGGATGCACCGAATCCAGGATTCGATTCAGGCAGGACTCGGCCTTTTTAAGCAGGATTCGGATTCAGCCGAATCCTTCTGTCGGGCCGAATCTGAATCCTAATTTGCATACGTAAATTATGGGCATGGAACGAAATCACATGACTTTTAGTCACAAAACAAGGAAGTAAAAAATGTTTTCCCCTTCCCATCCCTAATTTGCATATGCAAATTAGGGTTCGGTATTCGCCCGAATCTTTTGCAAAGGATTTGGAGGTTCAGCCTAATCCAAAAAAGTGGATTCGGTGCATCCCTACTTACAATTTACAGAAAGTATAGAGTGGCCTCTTAGATGCTTGTAGGCAGCTCAGGCTCCTGACAGTTGGGTGCACCTGTAAAAATACATTTTTGTCTGACCACTGATGGCAAAGACTAGGGAGTAAAATCTATAAAGGGGAAACTACACCCAAAAGCTGTTTTTGCGCAATGAAAGAAAATGTCATTCTAAGCAACTTTCCAATATCGTTTCAACCAGTGGGTTTAATATTAGGCGTACATGTCCTTGCTAATGAAAGGAGCATCTGTCTGTCTGTCCTTTTTGTCTACATTATTTCTGGAGTCAGAACTAGCAGTGCAGAGAATATAGACAAGCACTGCTTTCAATGTCCGTTCCATTGACCAATAACTTTAAAGCCATTGTGCATGTATATTGGAGAGAATTACATTTTTTAAAATTTTTTAGGCCTTATCGGGTGGATTAGTCCTTGAAGTGTACCCTCTTAAGGCAAGACCTCCCCACATCTCTCACCCATGTATCTTTTCATTCTGTGTGTGTTCTGTTTCCTTGTCCAGAGCGAGAGGAGAGTGGCTATAGCAGGCTCCGCAGATGCACGTACGGAGGTATTCTATAGCATTAAATGGCTTCTAATCCACTGCTGCTGGAACCTGCATGGACTGTCCGTTTGTCCTAATTGTTCTGACTACTGAGTTTCAACTATTACTACTACTGACCGACCGCTGCAGTGGTGCTGCTCAGATGCAATAGACAGATGCGCCTATTGCATTGGAACTGGGTTTATTGCTGATCTAATATTTATTTACCTTATTAATGCCAAAGTATCGTGCTCATAATATCACAGCAACTCATGGCAACCTAACTCCCAGACTTGCTTTATAATACACACAATTGATATCATCATAATGTAAATAATGTTAAAATACATAACCTTTAATTTATATACAGAACATATGGATAGGAGCTGCCATATTGTTTGCCTTAGGCAGTACAGTATTCAGGTATAGCTTAGTGTGTGCCCAGAACATTCCTTCTCTGTATATTTGTATTTATACATATTAGTAGGAGGTGCCATATTGTTTCCCTTATACAGTACAGTATGAGGGTATAGCAAAACGAATGGATCTCTCCCCGATATGCCCACCTTGAGGTAGGCAACATCGGACTGATCCAATTGTGTGCCCTAGGGCCCGACGATCAGATCATAATGCAAGGGATAGGGGCGGTTGGATCAACGAACAGATGCGGTCCACAATCCGACAGGATTTTTAGCTCTGCCCAACAACATCTGCCCAATTTTCAGGCCAGATATTGATCGGGAAAGCCCGTCAGAGGGCCCCATACACTGGCCAATAAGCTCTGTCTGCCGGCAGCTTTTATCGTCCGTGTATGGCCACCTTTACCGTGTGCCCAGAACATTCCTTCTCTGTATATTTGTATTTATACATATGGATAGGAGGTGCCATATTGTTTCCCTTAGACAGTACAGTATGAGGGTAAAGCTTATTGTGTGCCCAGAACATTCCTTCTCTGTATATTTGTATTTATACATATGGATAGGAGGTGCCATATTGTTTCCCTTAGACAGTACAGTATGAGGGTAAAGCTTATTGTGTGCCCAGAACATTCCTTCTCTGTATATTTGTATTTATATATATGGATAGGAGGTGCCATATTGTTTCCCTTAGACAGTACAGTATGAGGGTATAGCTTATTGTGTGCCCAGAACATTCCTTCTCTGTATATTTGTATTTATACATATTAGTAGGAGGTGCCATATTGTTTCCCTTAGACAGTACAGTATGAGGGTAAAGCTTATTGTGTGCCCAGAACATTCCTCCTATGTATTTGTATTTATTCATATGGGTAGGAGCAGGGATGAAACTACAGAGGAAGCAGCTGCAGGGGGCCCAGGAGGTATAGAGGGCCCCATGTGTGCCCAGAACATTCCTTCTCTCTATATTGTATTTATATATATGAGTAGGAGCTGCCATATTGTTTCCCTTAGACAGTACAGTATGAGGGTATAGCTTATTGTGTGCCCAGAACATTCCTTCTCTCTATATTGTATTTATATATATATGAGTAGGAGGTGCCATATTTTTTCCCTTACACAGTATTGTACGAGTGTATAGACAACCTTTTGATACTTTTTCTCTGTCCAAAAACCTGTAATTGATCAGTGCAACATCCCTTTAATAATCACATTATGCCAAGGGAAGATGTGGGCACAGAGGATGCCAGTGTGCTGAATGCAGGGATTTTGACTTCCTGTTATCTGTGTGGTCATCCCTAACTGTCATTGTGAATGGACTTATCCCGTTATTCTTCTACCCATAGTCCTCGGGGTGGGGGGCGGTGTCAGCAGTCACATTGTGAGATCAGGATGTTTAATGCCTGTCAATCCTACTTTATCCGGTCACAATAGCAGGCCCCCTGCCCGCACGCTTGTTTTGCTAAGCACCGCTATTGTGTTCTCTGGACTCTGATAAAGAGAAACTGACACGGCAGTTTATTTGATTGTGGACCGCGGAGACGGATGTGCTGGCCAAGTAAAATCTGTTCTCTCCCCGACTGAGAAGTGGCAGGTGTCGTTTGCTTTAATTGGCTCCTCATGCAACGATTTCCTCTTGTGGAACTGGCACGGGATTCGCACATTGAGTTCCAGTGATTTTTTTTATTTTTTTTTATTGTTTCAGCATTTTTTAACTTGTGGCATGTTTAAAGGAGAAGTAAAACCTAAAGAAAAATAAAGATAGAAATGCTGTATTTAATATTATTTTTTTTTACTTATTCTACCAGGCCAGAGGATCAGTACAGTAATGATCCAATTGTCCCCCAGCAGCTCCCCATCTTGGATCTTGTTAGGCATCTGTTGTGTGTCAGTGACACTGCACATGCTCAGTGAGCTCTGGGCTGTTGCTTAGAAGCTAATCGGACCTAGGATAGAATGCCATTAATAAGCCTTCCCAAACACAAAAGTCTCCCGTCTCCTATGGACACAAGGGGGCAGATTTACTTAAGGTCGAATATCGAGGGTTAATTAACCCTCGATATTCGACTGTCGAAGTTAAATCCTTCGAATATCGAAGTCGAAAGATTTAGCGCTATTCGTTCGATCGAAGGAAAAAACCTTTGAAACGTTCGAAGGATTTTAAACCATCGATTGAACGATTTTTGTTCGACCAAAAAATGCTTAGGAAGCCTATGGGGACGTTTCCCATAGGCTAACACTGACCTCGGTAGCTTTTAGGTGGCGAACTAGGGGGTCGAAGTTTTTTCTTAAAGAGACAGTACTTAGACTATCGAATGGTCGAATAGTTGAACGATTTTTAGTTCGAATCGTTCGATTCGAAAGTCGAAGTAGCCCACTCGATGGTCGAAGTAGCCAAAAAAAAACATTCGAAATTCAAAGTATTTTTCCTCTATTCCTTCACTCGAGCTAAGTAAATGGGCCCCAAGGTGTTACATGTCTGAACTGATTCAGAACAGATTACAATGTTAATTAGGGCAATAGTACACTCTCAAGTTTATTTATTTTTTTGGCCAAAAACTTGAATTTCTAATGGGAAAAAAAACTTGAATTTCTCAAGATTTATTATACCCCAAAGCTGCAGAATCCAAAAATCCGCCATCTCAAACCTGTCGAGGTCCTGTATAAGTCAATGGGAGATGTCCCTTTTACAATATGAACATATCGTGATCTACGCTGGATTTCGTCTGATGATCCTAAAATTCGGGTTTTTAAGAGATAAACTGAAAAAATTTAGCGACTCTGAAAATTAGTTTGATTTGTGTTTTTGCTTGATTTTATCAAGTTTTTTTCCCACTTGACTTTTTCAAGTTATTTTATTGATAAATAAGATAAAATTGTGGGTGGTAGTTTGGTCGAGCTTGGTTTAATAACAGTACGAGATTAATTTGAGTTTTAGTAAGTAACCATTTGATGGTAAGTGCCCACAATAACCCCATGTGCCACTGCCCCAGAGCAGAGTCAATAGGCTACAGGACAAACTGGGGCTCATTTATCAACACTGGGCAAATTTACCCATGGGCAGTAACCCAAAGCAACCAATCAGAAAGTGGCTTTTTTTCAGCCAGCTGCAGGTAGAACAAGAAATACAACGATTTGATTGGTTGCCATGCATTACTGCTCATGGGTAAGTTTGCCCAGTTTTGATAAAGGAGGAGGCTTCCGATTGGTGAAGCTTCCTGCATACTAATTAAAGGACTAATATGCACTAATATAATGCTGCAGCAACGTATCCTAAATACTGTATGGAAATAATACTCGGTGTGGTTCCTTGTAATAATATATACCGTTTATGGGGACCCTTAACATATTAAGTTGAAGGACACAGAACATTTAGCTCGTTGTGTAGCCAACACTGTTTACTTGATCTTCTCTCTCCAATTCTCTTGTGAGTCATTTCAGCACTAATGGGCCAATCTGTGTCTCGCACTAACACTCGGCCAAACAATACTGTTTCCTGTATAGACAGTAATGAGTGTAAGATGCTGATTAGACGAGCAGTTTCTTCTCACACACACACATTCACACAAATGTTCCACTCAGGTGGGTTCCCTAGGTTTTATTAACGGAGAACCAAACCCTAAAAATAAATACTGTATTGTAGAAATGCCATATTTTATATGCTTAACATTCTGCTTCAGCCTTAAGGTCCAGTATCTCTATAGTAGTAATGATTCAGGCCTCCCAGTTTATCACAGGAGTTTCCCATCTTTGATATGGTTAGGAGAGTCTGTGGCACTGCACATGCTCAGTGAGCTCTGGGCTGCTGTTGAGAAACCACTGATCTTAGGGCTCGTCACAAATTATAAAGCACAAAATGAGGCTGGTCTATTATTGAAGCTGATGCTACAGGGCTGATTATTATGTTCTGCTGCAGACTGCAATGATTTTAGAGCTGCCATGTACTAGTAGTTCGTATTATGTACTAATCAGCCTTGTATTGTGACTGTTATATTGTATATACACTGTATATTGTGAGTGGGTCCCTAAGCTCAGTAAGTGACAACAGCACAGAACGTGCAGTGAATCAGCAGAAAAGAAGATGGGGAGCTACTGGGGCATCTTTGGAGACACAGCAGCAATGATTGAGGACTTAAAACTTGTCACAGGGGGTCACCATCTTGGAAAGTGTCTGTGACACTCACATGTTCAGTGGGCTCTGAGCAGCTGTTGAGAAGCTAAGCTTAGGGCTCGTCACTAATTATCCAGCAGAAAATGAGCTTCCGCTGTAATATAAGCTGATGCTACAGGTTTGCTGATTATTAAATTCTGATGCGAATTGCACTGGTCTCTGTGCTGCCATGTAGTAATTATCTGTATTAATTACTAATCAGCCTTATATTGTGACATTTCTATTCTATGTGTACTGTATATTGTGAGTGGGTCCCTAAGCTCAGTAAGTGACAGCAGCACAGAGCATGTGCAGTGAATCAGCAGAAAAGAAGATGGGGAGCTACTGGGGCATCTTTGGAGACACAGATCTTTACTGCTAGGGCTGTGATTGCCTTGGGCTTACCCCAATTCTTTACTTAAACTTTAGTGCTCTGTTATGTGTTAAGTGAAATAATAACAATAATTAGTTTTGTTGTCTAATGCAGCATTTATTACCCATTTTCTCAAGGGAGTTTTTTTTTTGTTGTTACCCAAAAACTGGTTTATATACCTTGATAAAGTTATTCTTAAAAGTGGGCGTGGCATTTAAAATGGGAATTGTTGCCACATATATTTCCCCCGCCCCCTTGTGTTTCTCATTTGAAATGAAATAAATCTGATACTGGGAGCCGTAGTGAGAGGGGCCCATTCCTATCATACACTGAATACAATACAAGGTTACAGTGCAGGGAAGAAAGGCATCAGGGAACATTTTTTTAGTCTTCGTTTGCACCTTTTCCATACCTCCCAACATTTTGGAAGTAAAAAGAGGGACAAAAAATGTTTTCGTATGTAGAGCAGCAAATTTTTGACCATGCCCCTTTCTGTGACCACACTCCCTAATTACCATGTTCATTTTACAAAATTTGTCAGGTTACGAAAGTCTGAAAATATTTCTCCTTATCTAAACTGTTTTTTTTGTGTCTGAAAATTGTTACAAAGTATCTTATTTGCACCTGCTAGCTGTTCTGTGGTCTCTGCTAAAAGCCAATTAAAAGAAACTTTGTTTCTTTTTCTGGCTGTTCAGTGCAGAGAAAATAGGGACTTTCCAGTACAAATGAGGGACTGCAGGTTGAGCTGTCAAAAGAGGGACTGTCCCTCCGAAAAAGGGACAGTTGGGAGGTATGCCTTTTCTATGAAGGTAAGGGTTAAGTTCTGGTAAAAAAAAAAAATATATATATATATATATGTATATAGATTAGTGTGTGTAATATATATATATATATATATATATATATATATATATATATATATATATATATATATATATATATATATATATATATATATACACACACTATATGAGCGGGTTTCCTACTGTCTGACAGCCACAATTTATTTCATTATCAGAGAGGAAGAGAAGCTCTCCGGGTTCAGGGATTCACAAGCACCAGCGGAACAGAATGACATATGGTCTCTGGGAGTCTCAGCAATCAGGGAGAGGAACTTAATGTTTAAGTGTATCATTGGGGCCAATAACCCCGGAAATGTTCTTTCAAACAGAGAATTACATTCTAGTGTCCGACATGTAATTTATAGTCACGATAACTGCTCCACAATGTTTTTCTCCCCAATTAAAGAGAACATTCTGTCCCAGTGACTGCACAGATCCTATCTGATCCCCATTGTAAGCAGCAGTCCTGCCCTGCTTTATGGCAGCTGAGATTCTAGCTATCTGTATAACAGAGCATTCTGTCCCAGTGGCTGCACAGATCCTATCTGATCCCCATTGTAAGCAGCAGTCCTGCCCTGCTTTATGGCTGAGATTCTAGCTATCTGTATAACAGAACATTCTGTCCCAGTGGCTGCACAGATCCTATCCTGCCCATCAGTCACAGCAATAATATATTTTAGAATTGAGCAAATTTAAATTATACTTCTATAATAAAATGAGTGAAAATGTTCTGAATCATTGAATAAATGTACATCTCTGTTTTATTGTTCCTAATAAACGTATTATATGCAGTAATGATTTGAATGATTATTTATTCCTTTGGCCTCACATCCAGTCCTATTTGTCGTTGCTAATTAACTCATTGGAACCCTTGTCTCTACTTCAGGGTATGACTTTGCTGCTGTGCTGGAATGGTTTGCAGAAAGAGTCGACCGTATCATCCTTCTGTTTGATGCGCACAAGTTGGACATCTCCGACGAGTTCTCAGAAGTCATAAAGGCCTTGAAGAACCATGAAGACAAAATGCGTGTGGTCCTCAACAAAGCCGACCAGATCGAGACCCAACAGCTGATGAGGGTTTACGGCGCCCTCATGTGGTCTTTAGGAAAGATCGTTAACACACCAGAAGTTATTCGCGTTTACATCGGATCTTTCTGGTCCCACCCACTCCTCATCCCCGACAATCGCAAGCTGTTTGAGGCCGAAGAGCAAGATCTCTTCCGGGATATCCAAAGTCTACCGCGGAATGCGGCTCTCAGGAAACTTAACGACCTGATCAAAAGAGCCCGTCTGGCAAAGGTAGGTTGCACTGTATATTGATCACATGATCTGGAAACCTGTTATGCAGAAAGCTCCAAATTACGGAAAGGATGTCTCCCATAGACTCCATTTAAATATTATTCACTTTTTCTCTGCAGTAATAAAACAGTATCTTGTACTAAGATATAATTAATCCTTATTGGAAGCAAAACCAGCCTATTTGGGTTTAATTAATGCTAAATAACTCAAAAACCACAAATAATAAAAAAAGAAAACCAATTGCAAATTGTTTCAGAATATCACTCTCTACATCACACTTAAAGTTACAACCCTTGATGTGTGTCAGTAGTGCATTGCAATTCGTTAACACATGCTGGAATCAGCCAATTAGAGCAGGGGAAATCTCTCAGTGACAGGTATTTACATATAAGTCATTATATATGTAAGAAAAAACAAGTGTGTTTAAATAATGATGAGTTTTCATATAAATAAACATTTAGAAAGCTCCATATTTTAGGGAATAATGGAAAGTATTTGTTCTGTGCATTCCCATAAATATACACAAATCAAACCAGGGCAGTGTTCCTGGGAAATAGGAATATTGGTGGTCTCCTCCATACACCAGCAATGCACGACTGCTATTTCCTGTGCTGGTTCACAATTTGTACTCTTAGTTGTGAGATAAATTCATGGCTGTATGGCTGGGCAGTGAATGGCCTCTCTAGGGACGGCGGCCTTTAGCCGTGCTTTTGAAGGAGTACTTTAGTTAATGGACAATTCGTTTACATCTGGTCTATTTACTGTTCTTTGTGGCTAAATATAGAGATTCCAGCCAGTGAAATGGCACATCCTGCTTGTCGGCACTTTGGGGGCGTACTTTCCGTTTAGAGTGGCCATAGACGTAACAATTATGATCTTTCTTGGAAAAGATCTTTCCAAGAAAGATCGTTCGTTTCAATACACACGTGTGGTGCTGAATCATCAGATATAAAGGTAGATATACGGGAAGAAACAATAGAATTCTACCTGTATCTGATGATTCAGCAGTAACAATGGTCGATGTTTGGGGTCCTTCAAAGGCACCCGATCAAAATTTTCCGTCCAGCCTGATCGTCGAGCCGACCGATATCCAAGTCTATTGCTGATATCGGTCGGCTCTTTTTCCACCATACACGCAACGAATATCGGACGAAATTATCTGTGTGTCTATGGCCACCTTTAGAGTCCTCATTTTGAGAGCAAATTCTCAGTTGTGGGTCACTGTGTCCATTCTCACAAACTTAAGGGATTCCAGTAACCCTAAAAAATTCTTTCAGCATCTGGAGAAAAGATTATGTCATTCCTTACACCTTCTCATGGGTTCCTGGTACCAGTGATTGTTTAGCTAAATGGTAGTCAGCCATATATATATTACCTCTTCCATTAATTACACGGCTGTACAGAGAGATACCATAAAACTGTGGCAGCATAGGTATTCCCCTGTACTAATCACAATTCAGCAGGAACAGCCCCTAAGTTTGCTCATAGTCTGTACAGAGAGATACCATAAAACTATGGCAGCATAGGTATTCCCCTGTACTAAGCACAATTCAGCAGGAACAGTAATTTCCCTGTAGTGGCAGTCATGTTGCCTAAGCATATAGATTCCCGCTTATAGAATGGTAAATAATGTTTCCATTGTTTCCTCCCAAGGTCCATGCCTATATCATTAGTTCTCTGAAGAAGGAGATGCCCGCCGTGTTTGGGAAGGACAACAAGAAGAAGGAACTCATTGCAAGTTTGGGAGAGATTTACACCCGAATTGAACGAGAGCACCAGATCTCCCCGGGAGATTTCCCCAACCTGAAGAAGATGCAGGTACTGTAAACATTCCACATCATTGCTGACCCTAGCAACCAGATTGCAGACTGCAAATTGTCTTATAAAGATCCTTGCAAGTTAGAGGTCGCCGCTGTCCTCTAGAGGGAAATTCCGCCACTCTCCATTCATTCTATGGGATTTTTAAAAGAGTATTTATCAATGGGGGAAAGTGAAAGTTCAACCTTTGATAAATACGCCTTTCAAAATCCCATAGAAATGAATGGAGAGTGGCGGAATTTCACTCTAGAGGACTGTGGTCGATCTCTAACTTCACTCTTTGATAAATATACCCCATTGTAGTTCTTTCTCATTGTATTTTCTTAATGGAATTTTCTGATTTGCCAACATAGACCAGGCCTGGCAGTGTCATGGTGACTCTCGTGTTGAGACTTGCAGGTTTTTAATTAGTGAGATGAACTAGATAAGTAAATACCGGAGCCTGTCCCATGTTGTATTTGTTATCCTTCTTTAGATCTGATATAATGAATAATGGTTGTGTGTGGGTGCAAAAATTTAAGGGGTTATTTATGTACCATAGCGTAGTTGAATTTAGCCGCAGGCAATTTATATTTATAGGTGGGAGGTGTCTGTCTGTAATATTGGTGTGTAGGTGCATCTCAGGTCATTTTGTCTGGTCATGTGCTTTCAGAAAGAGCCAGCACTTTAGGATGGAACTGCTTTCTGACAGGCTGTTGCTTCTCCTACTCTGTGTGTCACAGTGGGACCTGGCTTTTACTATTGAGTGCTGTTCTTAGATCTACCAGGCAGCTGTTATCTTGTGTTAGGGAGCTGCTATCTGGTTACCTTCCTGTTGTTCTGTTGTTAGGCTGCTGGGGAGAAGGGAGGGGGTGATATCACTCCAACTTGCAGTACAGCAGTAAAGAGTGACTGAAGTTTATCAGAGCACAAGTCACATGACTGGGGGCAGCTGGGAAACTGACTATGTCTAGCCCCATCTCAGATTTCAAAATTAAATATAAAAAAATCTGTTTGCTCTTTTGAGAAACGGATTCAGTGCAGAATTCTGCTGGAGCAGCACTATTAACTGATACGTTTTGGGGAAAAAAACATTTTTTTTTACCATGACAGTATCCCTTTAAGGTAAATTTTCCCTTTCATAATCTAGTGACCCTTTCTTTTTGCTGTCCTTCAGGATCAGTTGCTGGCACAAGACTTTAACAAGTTCCAGCCACTGAAGAGCAAGCTCCTCGAGACAGTGGATGATATGCTTGCCCACGATATTTCCCACCTGATGGTACTAGTCAGGCAGGAGGAGACGCAGAAACCAGTTCAGGTGGTGAAAGGAGGAGCCTTTGATGGTACCCAGAATGGGCCCTTTGGCCACGGATATGGAGAGGGGGCAGGAGAAGGGATTGATGATGCTGATTGGGTGGTATCCAGGGACAAACCCATGTACGATGAGATCTTTTACACCCTCTCTCCCGTCAATGGAAAAGTCACGGGCGCCAACGCAAAGAGAGAGATGGTGAAGTCCAAGCTGCCCAACTCGGTGCTCGGGAAAATCTGGAAACTGGCCGATATAGACAAGGACGGGATGTTGGACGATGAGGAATTTGCTTTAGCCAATCATCTTATTAAGGTTAAATTAGAGGGGCATGAGCTTCCCAATGACATTCCTTCTCACCTCGTCCCCCCATCCAAGCGAAAGGTGCACGAATAAAACCATAGAATGCAGAATGAGAGATAGAGACGGAGAGCCAAGTCTTCTCCTTGTTACCTGTATACCTAATGTGAAATGGCTCTTCCATATATCCAAAATGCTGAACCAAAATGTAGCTTCCATTAACAACGTAACCCTTATTGCTTTCATGCTCGTTACATGTACTAAACCCAAAGGGAAGATGGACTTCAGGAGATATTGGACTTTCCATTTCTCCAGCCCGTGTTATGTATTCTATTATTTTCATGCGATAGGGACACCTCATTGTAGTGTCGGCAGAGGGAGTATTACTGGCAGTTGGAGTGTTGATACAGAGGCCTCTGTGTATCCCATGGGCAGATACCTCCAATGATATTAAGCTATTTCTTTTTAACTGTCTGTATTAATGAGTATCCTTTATTGAGCAACTTCAAGGAGAACTAAACCTTGTCATGTATTTTATGTGTAGCCTAGTCTGACAGTGTTTGTCCTATTCCTCAAAGGGAAAAACATATATGTAACGCCTGTTAGGATTTATTCTTCAAATAATAAGTGCCACCGAATTATCCAAAAATTAAACGCTGCCGTTACTGAAGTAACACTCCCACATATTCCTGTTTGATCAAATCTTTTGACAGGTCACGTGTTAGGGTATAAATTTACTACTGCCAGTTTTACTGGAAGTTTTATTTATATACATAGAATCCTCATATATATAATAATATCCTCCTCTGTAACTTATAATATCCTTATATTTTACAATAGGGAGTACTTTATTCTCTCTCTCTCTCTCTCTCTCTCTCTCTCTCTCCCTCTGTCTTAATGTGGCCATATATGGGCAGACTACAGCTGCCGATATTGGTCCTTTCGATCGATTCTGCAGCTTATCTGCCCATGTATAGGGCCTTCTGGCGGATCTGCTAGGAAAGGGAGCCCCCACTATGAGATATATTGGATCATTCATCTGACACCCAACTCCTGAATGAAGACAGAATGAAGAGAAACAGATGCTGAGATAAACTTGATTATTTCAGAAACAATGCATTGTATTTAGTTTTCCTACTTATGAGGAAGCTTATATTAAATTTTCATTTTCACGATAGTTCCCCTTTAAGCTGCCATCAGTGTTCTAATCCCACCCACTGCTTGAGTCACAGACTCCCTGTCCCCCCATAGCCTCACCTTCAAGTTGAATCTCTCAGTTCAGGAGGTGCGGTGCCCGTTTCAGTAAAGGTCATCTCTGTTATATTCATTAGTAGGAATCTACACCCCTGTGTTAGTTAAAGGAGAACTAAACCCCTGTTAATCAAAAATCCCCATCCCCTTCCGTCCATTGGCCCCTCTCGACTGCATTCTCCCTCCTTAGTAACTCAGTGGAAAAAGTGTCCCTATCATGTACCTTGGCGTATTCATGCAGAGTAGCGCAGCGGAGCTCTTCAACGCCATCTTCTGTATCTTCAGATACATTTCTATTCCTTTGGCAATCTTCGGAGCTTTTTCACACATGCGCAGTTGGGACCATTCTGGTATTCGTGCCTACTGCGCATACGCGGAAAGCTCTGAAGATTGCCGAAGGAAAATAAGAGTATCCGAAGATACAGAAGATGGCGCAGAAGAGCTCCACTGCGTAATTATGCCAAGGTACATGACAGGGATACTTTTTCCATTGTGTTACTAAGGAGGAAGAATGCAGTGAGGGGGCCAATGGACGCACGGGGATGACGATTTTTGATTAACGGGGAATTTAGTTCTCCTTTAAGATCTGTTTTCCCCTAGTCTTTCCTGTAGAATGAGTTCTTCTTATAGAGTCCGGTACCACCAAACCATCCGATCTCAGCAATATTATCACTCCGGAGAACCACATACTAAATGAGTCATCTTTTTTTTATTATGAAGTGCACAACATGTTTTGGGTCAGACAATTATCCAGAAGGTACATGTAAATGACAGTTCAAGGTATTATTCTCCATTTGTGCTGTGGGATGTGATATCCAGCCCTTGGGATCACACAGTTGCCCTGTAGTGTGAGCTTACACTGTACAGTCCTAGCGATGTGTCGGAATAGGCCAAACTGTGAATATGTTCCTGAGAAATGACTGTCCTGTGTATAAGATGTGAAGAAACATGGCTGACGTGATGGTATGGGGTGCAGGTGGGGCGGCAGGTGAACTTCTGGGGACATTACACACGTGTTGCTTCTTTACTTTGGAAGAATAATGAGCTTTCTCTACCTATTCACGTTCTTGATATGCTTGAGTTTGTACATCTGAGGGCCCCTTCCATTCCATTAGAGCCTTATTCACACTAATATCGCCAGTCAGACTTTAGTCTCCCAAATCATCAATAGAAGCAAGAGTGATCCAACTATGACTGGGTGGGCGTCCCATGTCCAAATGTTAGTGTGTTCATGGCCCTTGATTCCTGTTCTGGAAGTTCAGTCTCAGAGGCGCTACAGAAACCATCTTATCCGCAGCTGCCAATGAAAGCCAAACGGGCCACCAGAATGGACAGCGGACTCTAAGCAAACCATCCACAAGTCTTACTTTAAGTTGCCTGGTATATAATAACTTATTTTCAAAATATATACGTAACAAATCGGACCTGCTGCTGTGTGCTGCTTTCTTATTGGAGAGTTCCTTGTGGATCCCGTTCATTGTTCTATATGTTCTATGACTGTAATCAAAGCCAACCTTGGGATTTGGACAAACTGGTGATTTTATTGTATTAAAAGAGAAGGAAAGCTATCAAATCAGTTTATTTCCAATAGATTAGCCACGATAGTGCAAGCAATAACACAATATTTATTCTGTAGAATGCTTTATCATACCTGAGTATCAGCTCTAGGAAACTCTTGTTTGTTTAGGGTAGCAGCTGCCATATTAGCTTTGTGTGACATCACTTCCTGCCTGAGTCTCTCCCTGCTCACTCATAGCTCTGAGCTCAGCAGGGAGAGAGGAGGGAGAGAGGAGCAAATTGAGCATGCTCAAGCCCTAGCCCTGGAGGTTTAAGATGAAAACAGGAAGTCTGATACAGAAGCCCATGAGTACACAATAGAAGGAAAGAAATGTGGTGTTTCTTTTGACAGGACTACAGCAGCTTTACTTTGAGGGTTTACTGGTGTATTTATATAGACCTTTCTGATAACGTTTACTTAATGTTAGCCTTTCCTTCTCCTTTAAAGGGAAACTGTCATGGGAAAACATGTTTTTTTCCAGTCACATGACTGGCGGCAACTGGGAAACTGACAATATGTCTGGCCCCATGTCAGATTTCAAAATTGAATATAAAAAAATCTGTTTGCTCTTTTGAGAAATGGATTTCAGTGCAGAATTCTGTTGGAGCAGCACTGTTAACTGATGTGTTTTGAAAAAAAACGTTTTCCCATGACAGTATCCCTTTAAGGTATATATGGCCTTTAGTGTAAATAAGTTATATGGCACATGAAAGCCTTTATTGGGCTATTTGTTGATAATAGAGTACTGCCTGTCATTGAAGGGGAGGAATATCAGAGGAGGGGAGTATAGTTCAGTCATACTAGAGGTGTAGCTCTAGTATGCAGTGCTTAGAATGATCTTGACACAGGACAGGAAATGGCAACTAAATGAATAAAGGGCATAGAGGATCTCTGTTATGAAGGTAGAGTCAAGTGAATTTGTTATATATATATATTGCTAAAAGAAGGTTATGGGGTTATTGACCTTTTAAATGTTTTTTTATTAGCCTTACGACACGGTGCTCTATATTACAGAAAGAATCCTTTATCCAAAAATCCTCAGGTTCCAAGCATTCTGGATAATGGATCCTATTCTTCTACTCTGACCCATTTCCCAACACTGAGGGGGCAAATTAGCATCTGGGCAGTAACAAACGGCAACCAAAGAGTGATTTATTTTTTTTAACCAGCTAGGGCTAGAACTATGAAAGTAAATATTTTGATTGGTTGCCATGGGTTATTGCCCAGGTGAGCACGGAAACAGGTATTGAATAAATATTAACCCTTGTTTTATCTGTTGCAGATGCCAAGATTTCACTCCAGTGCTAGAGGTTCTGCCTCACACAGATAGACTCGCCTTCTCATGTCCAGCTCTCCATACGTCTCTATTGAGATTAAAGTCTTTATTATAATTATCAGTGTCTGAGTGTAATGTTCCAGTGCATTGCCTGGGACCCCAGTGTTAGTTTTAGAAGATTTCAACCTTAGAAAACTTTTGATTTGGTTGACAATCCCCCAGCATTGATTCAGCAGCCCATTGGCCTCATTGCCGGGGCTGTTGTTGCACCCATAAATGTTCCTCTTAAAGGGGTTGTTCACCTTTAAATATTAAATACTTTAAGTATGATGTAAAAAGTGATATTTTGAGACAATTTGCAATTGGTTTTTATTATTTGCGGTTTTTGACTTATTTCATTCACTATTCAGGAGCTCTGCAATTTCAGAGATCTGGTTGCTAGGTTCCAAATTACCCTAGCAACCATGCGTTATTAATATTATCATTAACATGAATTTTAAAAGTGCCAACATATTGTGCACCACTGTATAATTAATCACATGAATTACACACAGAGGGGGAAATTTACTAAAGTGCGAAGTGGCTAACACTAGCGAAAATTCGCCAGTGTGACGCCATTGTGGCACTTCGCCAATTTACTAATGGGTGCTGGCGTAAATTCTCTAGCGAAGTAGACATACTGTAATGCTACTTCGCACCCTAACGTCAGGCAAAGTTGCGCTCTGGCGAAGGGATGTAACTACGCTAATTCACTAACTTGCGGATTTTACTGAACGTTACCTCTTGCACCAAACTTGACTTTGCCAGCTCAGACCAGGCGAAGTGCAATAGAGTAGATAGGAGGATCTTCATAAATAGTTTAAATTTTTTCTAAGTCCCAAAAAACACTGGCGTCTTTTACATTTTTCAGGGTGATAGGCTGAAAAAGATAGAATTTTTTTTTGGGTACCCTCCTTCCCCCCTACATTTCCTAACACGTGGCACATAAACTATACACTGGGCACATGTGTAGGGCAATATAACAACTTTATTTTACTTTATTAAGGTTTCCCTGGCTTGTGTAGTGTAATGTAGTTGCTGCAGCATATACGTCCATTGTACTTTAACTTGGCGCTGTATGCAAATTAGGCATCGCTAGCGTAACTTCGATTTGCTTGACGAATTAACGCTAGTGCAACTTCGCTACCTTTTGCCTCCCTGGGCGGATTTTTGTGAATTTGAGCAGCCCTGGCGAAACTACGCATAGCGAAGTGTGGTGAAGCCGCCGTTAGCGCATTTTCGTGCTTAGTGAATTTGCCCCATAGAGCATACAGAATTACATACATAGCAACCAGTACCAGTGCAAAGGTAAGGAAGGCCCTGTGCAAAAGAGCCTACAATCTAAAAGGGGAAGGGCAACCACTGCCTAGTTACTACTTAGTCCTACCTCAATAACGCTAAGCACCCAGTATCCATTGAGGAGAGTTATAGGAGACTTGAATATGAATCGGAGAGACTGGAATAGAAAAATGAGTAATAAAAAGTAGAAATAACAGAACGTTTATAGCCATACAGAGCATTTGGTTTTTTTTAGATGGGGTCAGTGACCCCCATTTGAAAGCTGGAAAGAGTCAGAAGGCAAATAATTCAAAAATGATTTAAAAAAAAAAAAAAGACCAATTGAAACGTTGCTTAGAATACATACTAAAAGTGAACTTAAAGGTGAGCTGCCTCTTTAAGAGGTGACCACTTATGACAGACAGCAAAGAATTTTCTCACAGTGTTTAAAGGGTTGATCCACCTTTAGGTTAACTTTTAGTATGATATAAAATTGATAATTCTAAGTTATTTTTCAGTTGGTCTTTATTATTTATGTTTATAGTTGAAGTATTTGCCTTCTTCATCAGACTCTTTTAAGCTTTCAAATGGGGGTCACTGACCCCATCTAAAAAGTAAGTGCTCTGTAGGGCTACAAATGTATTGTTATTACTGATCTTCCTATTCAGGCCTCTCCTATTCACGTTCCTGTCTTTTATTTATATCAGTGCATGGTTGCTAGGGGAATTTGGACCCTTCCAACCAGATTGCTGAAACTTCAAACTGGAGAGCTGCTGAATAAAAAACTAAATAACTCAAAAAACATAAATAATAAAAAATTCAAATCAATTGCAAATTGTCTCAGAATATCACTCTCTACATCATACATACAAGTTAACTCAAAAGTGAACAACCCATTTAAGGCAACTAAACCTTTATTTACAGTATTTACTTTCCCTTTATATTTATATAATGGAAACATAATAATAATAGCAGGGGGAAAATAATAATTTTCCCTCAGAGCCACATCCCCAGGCCTTCCCCATTGCTTTTGTAATAACACCTGAATAATCAGGTCCCTTAGGGTAAGGTCACACTGGCAGATTCGGGGAGATTTAGTCGCCCGATGACTAATCGCCTCTTCTTTGGGGCGACTAAGCTCCCCGAACTGCTTCCGTCTGCCAGAAAGAAAAATCGCCGGGCGACTGAATCTCCCCAAATCTCCCAGTGTGACCTTACCCTTAGAGCATTGTCAGTGCTGCCCAGAATTCCACATTATATACGAGTATGTCATTTATCCCTTGTTCAAGGAGTAGATTATTTTAAACTGTAAATGATATATTTATAGACCACATGTTATAATGTTATGATACTGTTAATAAATTAAAGGGACGAGCTGCTTCCCCCTCACCTCCCAGCTATTTCACTGCCGCCCTCAGATCTCTTGCAGCTACAAAAAAGAACTGGAGCATAACCTGTTAATTGGAAGGAGTGTGCAACAGACTCCAGGAGGGAGAAGCAGCAGGACAAGGTAATAGGTGCAGTAGAGGACATAGAATTTGAATAGAGAGGCAGGAGGAACATGAGGGGTGGTTGGCAGGAAAGGAGGAACTGACTGCAGGACATGCTGAACACAGAGACAGGAGGAGACATGCAGAAGCAGCAGAGGAGAACCTGCAGGAGGAAAGCACTCACCTCAAATCTCACCCTAACTGGCCTTCAGGCTGGGCCCCCTTAGCTCATAACAAGGTCACACATATATATATAAACATTGGGGTAACAGTCACCCTGCTATAGTTCCAGGGGTACCCAGGGCACAAATAAGCACTCACCCCAAATCTCACCCTAATTGGCCTTCAGGCTGGGCCCCCTTAGCTCATAAGCTACACATATATATAAACATTGGGGTAACAGTCACCCTGCTATAGTTCCAGGGGTACCCAGGGCACAAATAAACACTCACCCCAAATCTCCCCCTAACTGGCCTTCAGACTGGGCTCCCTTAGCTCATAACAAGGTTACAGATATATAGAAACATTGGGGTAACAGTCACCCTGCTATAGTTCCAGGGGTACCCAGGGCACAAATAAACACTCACCCCAAATCTCCCCCTAACTGGCCTTCAGACTGGGCTCCCTTAGCTCATAACAAGGTTACAGATATATAGAAACATTGGGGTAACAGTCACCCTGCTATAGTTCCAGTACTTTGTCCCAAAATGTATTCCAAAACATTAGTTCCTTCTAGTTGGGGTAACAGTCACCCTGCTATAGTTCCAGGGGTACCCAGGGCAGTAACTAAACCCTCAGTCTGCTTTTTGCCCAGGCTAATATTACACATATACTAGAAGGTCAACGGTATGGGGATCCTGTCTGTCCAACATCTCATTCCCAAATCAAGGGGATCCATATGAAGTTGCTGCTCTCTTTGCTGCTATAACATCCCTTACTCTTCTGGGAAGGTTTCAAATAGATGTTGGTGGGATTTGCTTTCCTTCATACCTAAAAGGTACTGAGTGATATTGGGGACCAGAGTCACATCTGGGGTTTCCAACCTATTGGGTTGAAGTCAGGGCTCTATATAGTCAGACTCTGGCTTTGTACACAGAGGGTGTCCAAATACTTTTGACTGTATAGTTTATATAGTAATATTGGTACGTCAATCCATGGGTATCCAGAGAGGTACATAAGAATTCTTGAGGCAGGGTCCCCCATTGACTTTCTTCAAAACTCAGGGTCTCACAAGGTTCCTAAGGCTAATAATATGAGTATAAAACCAGACCCAGTGGTTGCTGGGAGCCTTTTGAAAGTCGTGAATAATACACAGTTCCAATATATATGTGCAATGGGCATGGGGAAGTGTTTTGCTGGAGTGTCCAATAACTTGTAGTTATAAGTTATTGGGCTCTAATCTCTTGAAACAACAAATAAAATGTTAATTCCAGTTAGGTGGGTTCGGATTGATTTGTACATTTTTTCTCTGCTCCCAGAGATTCCCTGTGTTCTAACTAGAAGGTGCACAGAACATATAGAGCGAGAAGGTGCAGGTATTGGTTGGGTGCAGTAACAATGGCAACATTTTGCAAGTTATTAGCCTTCTCCTGACTCTTTCCAGCTTTCCAGTGGGGATCACTGACCCCATCTAAAAACAAATGCTCAGTAAGGCTAAAAATGTATTTTAATCACTACGTGTTTGTATTCATCTTTCTATTCAGGCCTCTCCTATTCATATTCTAGTCTCTTGTTCAAATCAGTGCATTGTTGCTAGGGTCATTTGGACGCTAGCAACTATATTGCTGAAATTGCAAACTAGAGAGCTGCTGAATAAAAAGCTAAATAATTCAAAAACCACAAATAATAAAAAAAAAGAAAATGAAAACCAATTGGAAATAGTTTCGGAATATCACTCTCTACATCATACTAAAAGTCAACATTTAAGGTCAACAACCCCTTTAAAGGAGAACTAAAGCTTAACTAAAGAAGTAGCTAGAAATGTTGTACATTATGATTTGGGCTTCTGTACCAGCCCAAGGCAACCACATCCCTTTAGCAGTAAAGATCTGTGTCTCCAAAGATGCCCCAGTAGCTCCCCATCTTCTTTTCTGCTGATTCACTGCACATGCTCTGTGCTGCTGTCACTTACTGAGCTTAGGGACCCACTCACAATATACAGTACACATAGAATAGAAATGTCACAATATAAGGCTGATTAGTAAATAATACAGATAATTACTACATGGCAGCACAGAAACCAGTGCAATTAGCATCAGAATTTACTAATCAGCAAACCTGTAGCATCAGCTTATATTACAGACCAACCTCATTTTCTGCTGGATAATTAGTGACGAGCCCTAAGCTTAGCTTCTCAACAGCTGCTCAGAGCCCACTGAGCATGTGAGTGTCACAGACACTTTCCAAGATGGTGACCCCCTGTGACAAGTTTTTTTTTTTAAAGGTAAGATTTATTACTTTTTTTAAACACACAGCAATCAGACATACAACAAATAAGTACACTCGCAGACTAAATTGTACAAGTTTGGCAGGATGAAAACATGGCACAGGCTATCACCAAGCATAACACAATACAGTGATCGAGCAGTTGAGATGGACACTATCAAACTCAGGTGAACTTTACATCTGAAGGCTAGATTGGGACCTACGAGGATATGTAGGATAGCTAACCATGAAGGATTTCATAATAGGAGATGGATAAAATATGCCATTTTTAGCCATATTTTTAGGGTTTAGTTTAGTTCTCCTTTAAAGGGGAATGAAAGGTTAAAATTAAGTAAGCTTTATTAGAAAGATCTATATAAATACACCAGTAAGCCCTCAAAATAATGCTGCTCTGAGTCCTCTGTCAAAAGAAACACAACATGTCTTTCCTTTTATTGTGTACACATGGGCTTCTGTATCAGACTTCCTGCCTTCATCTTAAACCTCCAGGGCACGGCCTTGAGCATGCTCAGTTTGCTCCTCTCCCCCTGCCTCCTCCCCTCCCAGCTGTAATCTGAGCCCAGAACTATGAGCGAGCAGGGAGAGACTGAGGCAGGAAGTGATGTCAAACCAAGCCAATATGGCAGCTGCTATCCTAAACAAACAAAGAATACTTCAAGAGCTGTTTACTCAAGTATGGTAAAGCATTCTGCAGAATAAATATAGTCTTATAGCTTGTACTATTGTGGCTAATCTATTGAAATAATCTGCTTCTGTAGCTTTCCTTCTCCTTTAAGTGTTTGTGCAATGACCCAGTCTATATACAGTATTTGATTCTATTCCATTACCAACCACTGAAACCCTCCATCCCTGAGGGAGACTTTTGGCCTGGGAAATCTTTTCATCTTTGCCCCTCTTTCCCTGCATCGGGAGTATCCAAAACCCTGTGTTGGTCTAGGGGTGTGGTGGTTTTTATTCTTGTAAGATGTGATTCCCCTTTTACATACTTATAACTATAGAAAACGAAGTTATTTTAAGGTTTTCTTCCTTTCCTTCCTTGGTTTTCCAGCCCTTTCCTTGCAAGAACGCAGCCCCCAGAGCAAGTGCACCAGAGAGAAGTTCAAGGGCAGTTCAGCCCAAAATACGAGGTTTAACTCTCACACAATAAAGATTTCATCAGCCTGACCCTTAGCACCAAATACATATTCCATGTGTAATAACTGCTAAGTCTAAACAGTGGCCCATAATATTGTTTTGTTGCTGAAATTAGTGGGAAATGTGCTACATAAATAATGGATTTAGATTTACCCTGTGGAATAATGGGACTCAATGTAGTTATTTTGGGTAACCATGGGCTCGTTGAGTTGATCACATCCCTTTAATAAGCACCAGGAACCCTGGAACGTCTCCCGCAAAGTAGCTCCCCCTTTGTAATGTATTGTGGATGGAGTCATAATCCCGTTCAACTGGTTTTCACTGGAATTATGAAGTATATCACTTTATTTCAGTGGGTAGTGAATACTCCGCCTCTCCACCATTAACCATAATAACCTACTGAGTGTCTGGGGATGATGGAACCATAAAGCAGAATCTATAACAGCGACATTGGGGTGCTGTATGTTTACCCACAATTCCAGGGTGTAAATCTTATGCAGCTTTCTTTCCCTTTAGTATTATCACCTTTCAGAATTCAAAGTCAGCAGCATCAAGGCCAAATAAGGTCTTGAGCTGTATTAAAAGGGGCAGAGATTCACGGCAGGAGGGGGTTATTCTTCCACTGTATAGAGCACTTGTAAGGCCCCATCTAGAATATGCCGTACAGTTTTGGTCTCCATCACTCAAACAGGACATTATTGAATTAGAGAGGGTACAGAGAAGGGCAACTAAGCTGGTAAAAGGTATGGGAAATCTTAGCTATGAGGAAACACTTGGGGATGTTCAAGCTGGAGAAGAGGCGCTTAAGGGGTGATATAATGATATATAACTATAGGCAGGTTTTATTTAGACTTAAACGGTTAAATCTAATGGATGTGTCTTTTTTCATGGGATTCTGTCATTGGAAAACATGTTTTTTTCAAAACGCATCAGCTAATAGTGCTACTCCAGCAGAATTCTGCACTGAATCCATTTCTCAAAAGAGCAAAAAGATTTTTTTATATTCAATTTTGAAATCTGACATGGGGCTAGACATTTTGTCAATTTCCCAGCTGCCCCTGGTCATGTGACTTGTGCCTGGCAGGCTGCTGTTTTTCCTTCTCAATGTAACTGAATGTGTCTCGGTGAGACATGGGTTTTTACTCTTGATTGTTGTTCTTAGATCTACCAGGCAGCTGTTATCTTGTGTTAGGGAGCTGTTATCTGGTTACCTTCCTATTGTTCTTTTGTTTGGCTGCTGGGGGGGGGGGGGAAAGGGGGGGTGATATCACTCCAACTTGCAGTTATGCAGTAAAGAGTGATTGAAGTTTATCAGAGCACAAGTCACATGACTTGGGGCAGCTGGGAAATTGACAATATGTCTAGCCCCATGTCAGATTTCAAAATTGAATATAAAAAAATCTGTTTGCTCTTTTGAGAAATGGATTTCAGTGCAGAATTCTGCTGGAGCAGCACTATTAACTGATTCATTTTGAAAAAAAAATTTTTTCCCATGACAGTATCCCTTTAACTTACTATGGTTTGGAGTATGAAACACAGTTATTGTCTTTTCCATGGCACTAGTGCTACTCCATTAAGGAACACATGTGTATACAGATATGGGATCCCTTATCTGGGAAACTCCAGAAAGCTCCGAATTACAGGAAGGCCGTCTCCCATTGACTCCATTTTAGACCTGAGTTCCTAGGGCATGTCGGACTTACACTGACTGTGGAAACAGTGTTTGTTATTGTATCACACTATATTCCGTTGTGTTATTTTATCTCTTCTCCTCCTTGTTTGGCACATCCTGCACCCCACAGTTATGCCATATACAACTTGTCTTGTGTTGTTTATTGTTAGCTCTGTCACATATTCTTATATCCCAAGCAGTGACCTAAGGAAGCTTCATAAAACGCAACGTTCAGCCCCCAACAACACTTTCCTACTGGATATTTGGGATCTGTGACTTCTGTACTCAAGTTATAGAGCCGAAGGAATGTGCCAAACACGCAACCAAAGCAGATAAAGGAAATGCTCTTTTAGTGCTAAATAAACACCTTCTAGAACTTAATATAATGGGTGGAAGCTACTGGAGCAACTGTATTGCCTGTTAGTGCACATTGTTTCTCATCATGTGTCTAAAGGTGAGTGTTCTGAATTAAATAAACTAACCAGAGATATGAAATCTCCCATAAACTTATAATGCAAATAACAAATCAGTGTGTTCTGTGCATCCAATAAATTCAACTTTCATACTATACAAACTCTCCTCATCCTCCTAAGAAATAACACTGAGGGGTTGTTCTGTGACTATATAAAGGCACAAGGCTGCAGGTTGAGTTATACAGGGAACTCTAAGTATCACTCATGTATTATAAGGGATACTGTACCCCCTACTGTAAATGATAAGGACATTAGAAGTCACTGAGGGGTTCTGTGGCCATATAAAGGCACAAGGCTGCAGGCTGAGTTATACAGGGAACTCTGAGTATCACTCATGTATTATAAGGGATAATAGTTACATAGTTAAATTGGGTTGAAAAAAGACAAAGTCCATCAAGTTCAACCCCTCCAAATGAAAACCCAGCATCCATACATACACCCCTCTACTTTTAATTACATTCTATATACCCATACTAACTATAGAGCTTAGTATCACAATAGCCTTTGATATTATGTCTGTCCAAAAAATCATCCAAGCCATTCTTAAAGGCATTAACTGAATCAGCATCACAACATCACCCGGCAGTGCATTCCACAACCTCACTGTCCTGACTGTGAAGAACCCCCTACGTTGCTTCAAATGAAAGTTCTTTTCTTCTAGTCTAAACGGGTGGCCTCTGGTACGGTGATCCACTTTATGGGTAAAAAGGTCCCCTGCCATTTGTCTATAATGTCCTCTAATGTACTTGTAAAGTGTAATCATGTCCCCTCGCAAGCGCCTTTTTTCCAGAGAAAACAACCCCAACCTTGACAGTCTACCCTCATAATTTAAGTCTTCCGTCCCTCTAACCAATTTAGTTGCACTTAGTCTCTGCACTCTCTCCAGCTCATTTATATCCCTCAAGGACTGGAGTCCAAAACTGCCCCCCATACTCCAGATGAGGCCTTACCAGGGACCTATAAAGAGGCATAATTATGTTTTCATCCCTTGAGTTAATGCCCTTTTTTATGCAAGACAGAACTTTATTTGCTTTAGTAGCCACAGAATGACACTGCCCAGAATTAGACAACGTGTTATCTACAAAGACCCCTAGATCCTTCTCATTTAAGGAAACTCCCAATACACTGCCATTTAGTGTATAACTTGCATTTATATTATTTTTGCCAAAGTGCATAACCTTGTAATGTACCCCCTACTGTAAATGATAAGGATATTAGAAGTCACTGAGGGGTTGTTCTGTGACTATATAAAGGCACAAGGCTGCAGGCTGAGTTATACAGGGAACTCTAAGTATCACTCATGTATTATAAGGGATACTGTACCCCCTACTGTAAATGATAAGGATATTAGAAGTCACTGAGGGGTTCTGTGGCCATATAAAGGCACAAGGCTGCAGGCTGAGTTATACAGGGAACTCTGAGTATCACTCATGTATTATAAGGGATAATGTACCCCCTACTGTAAATGATAAGGATATTAGAAGTCACTGAGTGGTTCTGTGACCATTTAAAGGCACAAGGCTGCAGGCTGAGTTATACAGGGAACTCTTGAGTATCACACATGTATTATAAGAGATAATGTACCCCCTACTGTAAATGATAAGGATATTAGAAGTCACTGAGGGGTTCTGTGACCATATAAAGGCACAAGGCTGCAGGCTGAGTTATACAGGGAACTCTGAGTATCACTCATGTATTATAAGGGATAATGTACCCCCTACTGTAAATGATAAGGATATTAGAAGTCACTGAGGGGTTGTTCTGTGACCATATAAAGGCACAAGGCTGCAGGCTGAGTTATACAGAGAACTCTGAGTATTCTGTACACCTTTCACCTTTAATGTGTATTTTTTTGTCTCCTTAACTTCTGATGTTATTTAAAGCAGAACAAGAACATCCCATAGCACTTACTTTTCTACTTACGGCTCCAAACATATATCATTCCCTTTCAGCAAACAATGGGCTGTCGCGGTGATAAAATTAGTTATTTCGGCGTCTGTAAGATTCAGGATTTCTATTTTCAGACTTTTTTTTTATTTCTAGGTGAATTTTACATATGGGAAAAGTGGTTTCATTAATATTTACAAGATGTTCAAGTGAAATATCTGAGTACAGTTGCAAATTTTTTTAACTTGTTTTTATTATATGATAACAAAATATAATCACATGAAGTAATTGCACATATTTCCATAAAGCCAATATTATAATGATTATGATATTTAACAGTTGCAAATTTAAAGAAACAGATCACAGTAGTAGCGCTAAATAAAAATATAAAGATAAAAAACAGTCACAGTATTGCCTTTTAATAGTGACACTGACATAAGTTGTACGTTTGTAAGTAAGGGGTACTATCTGTATTAAGAATTACACAAAAATCCATTTTGTGCAAGCACAAAAAAAGCAGCTTGTAGTCACAAAATTACATCTCGAACACAAAAATATTTTACTAGTTACAAAATGAATTCCATGACAACAAACATTTTTTATCAGAATTGTTTTTGCCTAATAAATACTTTTGTGTTGGCAAAATGATTTTGGCTGACAATATTCTTTTTGTGGTTACAAAATAAATGTTTTAATAGAATGATTTCTGAAGTCAAATGTATGAGAGTATGAGAAAGTATGAGCATTACAACCAGATATTATTCATCAAGTAGTAATGTTTATGGAGCTGGCATTTTAGATTTAACAAATAGTACCAGTGCAGGAAAAAACGTTTCTATAATCCTCATTCCTCCTTGGGTTGGGTTTCATAAAGCAGAAGGGTGTTAGTGTTTAATGGTGCTGAGCTCTAACACTCCATAGAGCAAAATGATGTGAGCAGCTGAACACATTCTTATATAGTGGCAACTGTATCTATAGATAAAGATCTATAAGAATTCTTTGAGGCTTATTTTTAAAGAATTGAGTTTGGGGCATTTCTTTTAAAAAAAAAAAAATCCATGCTGTGCTTGCCACTTAAAACTTGGGGAGGTTATTATTTTATTATATGTAGAAGAAAAAAATCTGAATGAGGAACAAAAATAATTGAATTGGTGAAATAATAAGTAATAGGCCAGTAATATAACAGACTCAGGAATCTCCATGGGAAAGACCTCCAACAGCCTTCCTTGCCCGTTATTCCTGCTCACTCTTTCATACAGTACAGGAAAGATCATTTACGTGAGACTCTCCCAGGTCCCAGCACAGATTATCCTCAAAAAATACTCTGTATATGTAAATGCATGTCCATCATTAATTATGGTGGTGAGCAGAATCTTTGGAGCCCCATTATTTTTATAGAGACAATTTTCCAAATGTTGGCCCTTTAGCTATTGTTAAATTACACATTCTATCCTTCAGTTTTTCTTGAAGTACACCTCCCATCAGAATCCTGACATCCTTCCCATCATCAACTTGCTCTACTGTCTTATCTTGTTTTATTGTGGCCAACTTGCTCTACTCTTTTTCCATTTTGCTTTACTGTCCCTATATTCTCTACTATCACTATCTTGCTCTAGTGCTGCCATCCTACCCTACTGTCCCTATCCTGCCTTATTGTCTCTATCTTGCCCTACTTTCTCCATCTTGCTCTACTGTCTCCATCTTGTTCTACTGTTGCCATCCTACCCTACTGTTTCCGTCTTGCCCTACTGTCTCCATCTTGCACTGTTGTTTTCATCTTGTTCTACTATCTCCATCTTGTCCTATTGGCTTCTTTTTTCCCTACTGTTTCCATCGTGCCCTACAGTTTTATCTTGTCCAACTGTTTCTATCTTGTTCTGCTGTTTCCATCTTGCCCTACTGTCTCCATCTTGCCCTACTGTTTCATCTTGCCCTACTGTTTCATCTTGCCCTACTATCTCCATCTTGCTCTGCTGTCTCCATCTTGCACTGCTTTCTCTACCTTGCACTGCTGATTCCATCTTGTCCTTCTTTCACCATATTGTTCTATTGGCTTTCTTTTCCCTTCTGTCTCCATCTTGCCCTGCTGTCACCATTTTACCCTTATGTCTCCATCTTGTTCTGCTGTTTTCATTTTATCATACTGTTTCTGTCTTCTCCTGCTATCTCCATATTGCTCACCTGTCTCCATCTTATCCTACTGTCACCATACTGTGCTGCTGCTCCAGCTACTCCTCTGTGGTTGCCTGTCTTTTCTATTTAAAATCATAGCTCTCTCTTAACAGCAGTAAAATGAATACCAATGAAGGTGGACATTGCATGGAAATCTTTATACATGGAGCATACAATCTAAATAGCCAATATATTTATATGTTTAAAATCATTGTGCAATCTTGCGTGCAATCACAATCTTGTTGTAGTTGTATGATATATATAAATCTAAATAAACATATTCACACTTACACACCCCTAAAATAATCACCAGGAAGACACAATAAATCATGGAGCAGTGGGAATGTTATCAAATGTACAAACAGCTAAAAGATACTGATTCCCCCCTCATTGCTGTTTTTTCCCGTGAAATGTTCCCCTCCCTGATTTCGCCCTGGGCTTGACGCCCACCGGAGAACATAAATTTCTCGCAAGCAGGTTCTGACAGGGGCAGGAACACTAAAATGACACTTGTACTGAGCAATAGAGCTTCCTGCCCGGCTGATAAGCAGTTCCTGTTATTTCTGGGTATGGAGTGCAGGCCTGAAGCCGAGAACAAAAGCACTTGTGAGGAATTAACCTCATCTATTCATCAAGTCTTATGACTGGGGCTGGAGCAGCCTGAGAGGGGCCGAGATTTCCAGCAGCCATGAACCAGTTGTAAAGTCCCAGTAATCTAACAAAGGACAAGAATTTGTTTTATCAACTGTAATTAGAGTAAATGAGGCAATGGCACAGGAGGTGTTTTAATAATCACTATTGAGTTTTGATCCCAAACTATCCCACTATATGGGAAAACCAGAGATGAGGTGGCTTAGATGCTCTGTCAAGTGAGATCTTTTCCATGGAAAAATGCAGGAACATGAAGACATCCACTGACACTGGAGGAAAAGCGATTTCATCATCAGCATAGGAAGGATGCTGCCTGCTGTATATAGTTATACTATGAATATGACATTTAAAAGGTTCTTGAGGTCCCACCTGGTCACATTGTATATATATATATATATATATATATATATCACACAGCTCTAGGGTTACATCCATCATACGTGGTAGTATGTAATCTTTGTCCCCTTTATCAAAATGGGCCTCCTAGGACCTGACATTGAGGACCCACTATCATAACAATTAGATGTAGAAAGTGTTACATTTAATTGGTGTCCTATGGTCAGTGTCAGACTGGGCCTTCTAGGCCCTCCAGAGAGAAAACCAAATGATATAGAGGTTTATAGGCTTATGGTGGAAACAATTAATTTCTAATGGGAAGTTTCCAATATCCGTGCCCACTAAGGCCTCGGGATCCTCTAGAACTCTGGCAAACCAGTCCAACCCTGCCTATACTCGAAATAAGAAAATGCTAATGGAAACTCTGCTTGCCTGTGGGTTCTGGTACTCTGGCCGGTCACATTAATATTACATTTATGGAGCACCTTCTTGCTTGTGTCTGCAGGACAGGAGCTGATATCACACATCTTGTCATTCTTGCTGTAATTTTCCAATGAGCAGTGAGGTTACTCTGTACCCCAAAGAAGTGGTGCCAAGAGAGCCATTTGGGCTCTGGAGAGCCATAGCTGTCCATTGATGAGAATGTACAGGAGAAGCTTGAAATGGTTATCCTAGAAGAAATTCCTGGCACACAAAATATTTAAAGGAGAACTAAACCCTTGATTAAAAAAAACCCTAGCTGTTACCCCTGTTAAATGCCCTTTATATACCCCTTGGTGCAGATTCAGGGCATCGGAGTTCACGGGTGCCATCTTCTTCTCTTCGGTAATCTTCGGGTCTTCTTACAGCGCATCAGCAATTTCCATCAATTTTGGCGAATGCGCAGTTGTCAAAGACCGAAGATTGGCCCAACTGCGCATGGCCCGATACGGCACTTACTTCCCGAAGAAGACTGAAGAGAAGAAGATGGCGTCCATTGGTTTCAATCATATGTTAACTCCTTTTATGCCTATCCAACTCCTTTGGAATAAACAAAACCTGGGTATTCCTCTTTTTTCTCTCTTTCCAAGAAGCGTCATCCATTGTTGATTAAGGATTTGGTGGATCCTGTTAATGGTAATCTCCTTACTTGGGCAGGTCTAAAAAAGCAAACTAATATGAAAATATCTGACCACTGCTTATATATGATCATTAAAAGGGCATTCCTCTCAGATTCTAATAAAAAGTTGTTTGCTATTCAAAAACATTGGGTTGCGAAGGAAATAGCTGATTTAGGTGACAACCTAGAATTTTTAAAAGTTAATTAAGCGAGCAAATTTTGGAATCCCGACTTTGTCCAAAAACATCCCCTTTCAGAAACAGCTTTGAAATGGTCAAACTATCTGTAATGAAAATACCTGGGTCGCGGCGGCGTGGACCATGATCCTCGGCCCAAAAGACTCTAGATACCTGCTGTGCCCCATTGCCTGCCAGAACTCTAGCCTTGCCCACTCATAAGTCCAGGTGGCACCCCAGTAGGCGGAGGGCCTTCCCGAAGCCCAAAAGTGGTCACACATACTGGTGAAGAGAGCTCTGACCACGGTGCTTGGCTCTAGTTCTGGTATTGGGTGCCGGCCGTGACACTATCTTTCATGTGACATCACTACTACTCAATTAATTGCATCTATAGTTACATTTAACAAATGCTTCTCTTCGGAGGACTGGACAGTTCAACACTTTAAACTAATCCATCTAGGATATGGGAAGCTTTATCGTTCCTATAAAGGCTTAGGCCAATTATCATTCTGTCCCAAATGTAAGCAGGAAAATGTGAACCTTTTTCATTACTTTTGGAACTGTCCTCACATTTCTCTAGTCTGACAAAAAATTAAGAGATTTTATCAGTTTAAAGTTGAAAATCAACCTAGTGTTTTCTCCAGTCTATGTCCTTTTACACATTGGCCCTCCCTCCTTTACTTTGAGTAAACATTGTAATTCTAACCCCAAGATGATTTCTAACTTAATTCTATGCTTATGACGGCTACTAAGAAGACCATATTTCTAGTCTCCCCCCTCCACAAAAGAAATCTTAGCACAATTAAACCAACTATGTTGGCAAGAGGCCATTCAAATTAAATCAGAGGAACCACACTTCAAGCTCAGGTTTACTGATATTTGGTCTCTTTATTTTGATCAAATAGACTCTAAACATAAATCGAAAATTTTGGAGCTACTAAACTTTTAACTAACTCAATTTTAGGGTTATTAGAAAAGTGTCATCACAAAACTTTCTTGAATTGAAATCCACCCTGCGAGATTTTATGTTAAGTGGTTTGGTTATATACTATTTTTCCTGGTGTTTTTGTTTTTCCTTATGCCTAATAGTTTTCATATACAATTGTTGTATATTCTTGTACTGTACTTGTACTGTAAACTGCATGGTACATGATCATATGTAATTTCATCATTTTAGATATGCTTTGTTAAAAAGTAAATCTTTCATGCTTTGGAAAACCCAATAAAAATGTTGAAACAGAAGATGGCGCCCATGAACTCCAATGCCCTGAATCTGCACCGAGGGGTAAGTAAATAGGTAGGGGCATTTACCAGGGCTAACAGCTAGGCTGGGGGGAGCAGGGAGGGGGGTCTATGTAGGGTAGGGGGGTATGGTTTTTTTAATTAAGTGTTTAGTTCTCGTTTAAGACATACATGTTTGATGTCACATTTATTAATTTTTAAGTTTCAGGTAAGATACAAGGGGTCATTTACTATGACCGTGAACGCAAGTGATGGAGCACTAAGTGGAGCAAAAGCATGTCCCTTAGTGCTCATTTATAAGGGAATTCAGGCTTTGGGAAAAAGCTGGTGGGCACTGGATCTCTCCAACCCCGAATTGCTACCTGCCTGGGATCTCAGGGGGCCCCCAACCCTGCAATGAATTTGCAACGCCTGCCGGAGGCAGGAGCTAAGAGGTGTACACAGGGGGTGTGGGTAGAAGTTTGCGGGGGCTGAGGAGTTCACAACAAAAGTTGGGGTGGTGGGCCCTTTAGGTGGTGGCTCTGGACCCTCTAGTCCAACATTGAAGAGAAGAGTCCTGCTGCAATACACAAGAGTGCAGAACACTTTGCACCCTGCTCTGTACCTAGTAAAGAAGCTCGAGCATCTGTGTAATATTTCCTTTTGTTGTCACCTTGTTTCCTGGGTTCCGCCAGGATTCTGTATTCTGTGTAACCTTACAGAGGAAAGGCCACAGACAAAGCAGAATGCCAGAGTTAAAGTATTGCACTTTGATTTAGAAACCAGTGCAGTCCTGGAGCTACAGGCTTACAGACTTGGTAAAAGTCCCAACGGAAATGAATACAATGAATTACTAATATGAGAATCACGCTTCCCAAAGTAAAATGTCCCATCATTTATTTCTTTCAACAATTTCTGAATTGTCTGCTCCTAAGAACCAGTTTTAGTAAAGAATTCTGCCTATTTCTTCATGGAATGGCTGAGTATAAATAGAATTTCCTGTGCAGCGGGGAACATATTCCTGTTTTCTTTGACCATTCCACACTTTTAGCTGAAATCTCACTCACTTCAGCTGATTGATGAAGGGTTTGTTTTTTCTTTCTTTACATTTTGGGGCAAATACGCCTTCCCGGCTGGATGTTTTTGTGCAAAACTCCAGATCCTAACGTCTCTTTCACCATGAGTTATATTTTTAGAGTGCAGACATTTATTTTCCTTGGACAATGCCTTTCTTTTTACTTCATATGTTTCTAGGAATAGAGTGATCAAGATAGGGCCACAATAGAATCTGCACGTAGCCACCCTCTCAACCCCAATCCAAGTTATGCCAAAGCCCCGGAATTTAAGCAAAAAAAGTCTTGGTCACAACTTTAACCACATGCTAACCTCCTTTATGCCTCTACAACTTCTTTGGAGAAACTCTGTCTGTCCTTTTCTCTCTCTTGGAAGAGAAGGAACTTACCTTTACAGATAAAAGTTGTTGCAGACACAGCTAATGGAAACTTATTTACAGTAATTGGCCTGAATTTAGATGCCACAATAATCTGAAACCTGGTGACCACTCCAAGTACATGTTTATTAAGAGTTGTTTGATTGGAATCCAAAGTAAAGAGTCATTTGCTCTTCAGAGGCACTGGCTGGCAATAAGTCAATAAACGATTTCCGGATTTAATGAGCATTGACCTCGTTTCTCAAAAACTTTGGTCTTCAGGTATTAAGTCATCCACTCAAAAAAGTGGCGCAAAAGTGGTCTGAGTATTTACATTCTGATATTACTCCTGCCCAACTTTTGCTTTCAATTAATAAATATAATACATACTTGGTATCTGAAAACTGGAGAGTACAACATTCCACTATGGCTATGGGAAATTGTACAAAAAAAGATAATGGGATTGGGTTCACAGTCTTTCCGTCTGAAATGTACTCAACTAGATGACTTGTTTCATTATTTATGGAGTTGTCCAAATATACCTAAGGTTTGGCTAGCCTTAGAGAAGCTTAAATTAAATTTTCATATTAAATCCTAAATTTGCTCTTCTCCACCTGGACTCTCCAGGTGTTGCCATTCTGCTTTAGAGATGGGATAACTGGCAGCTCAATCTCACGTGAGACTGCACCTTTCTTTTAGACAGAGGAGAAACTGCACACAGACACCATGGCGAATGGTTCGCAAATTCACTAAGCGCCGAACGCTAGCGTTAATTCGCTAGCGTTTGGCATTTTTCATTACTGCGCAAATTCACTAACGAACGCTGGCGTAAATTCGCTAGTGTTACTTCGCACCCTTACGCCAGGCGAATTTTCGCTAGCGACGTAACTACGCAAATTCACTAACTTGCGCAATGTACTGAACGCTACCTTTTACGCTAGACTTCCTTCGCCACCTCAGACCTGGCGAAGCGCAATAGAGTAGATAGGGATTGTTTCCAAAAAAGTCAAATTTTTTTCTAAGTCCCAAAAAACGCTGGCGTGTTTTCTACATGATGGGTGATAGGCTGAAAAAGATAGAAAATATTTTTGGGGCTCCCCTCCTTCCCCCCTACATTTCCTGACTCATGGCAACTTACCTATACAGTGGGCACATGTGTAGGGCAAAATAAAATTTTTATTTGCTGATTTGAAGGTTTTCTAGGCATTTGATGTGGTGATACGTGTTCCTCCATTGAAATTTGAATTTGGCGCCGTATGCAAATGAACCATCGCTAGCGAAACTTCGCTTCGCTTGACGAATTAATGCTAGCGCAACTTCGAAAACTTATGCTACCCCTGTGCGCAACTTCGGATTTTAGTGAATTTGCGGAGCGCTGGTGAAAATACGCCTGGCGAAGTGTGGCGAAGTGCGGCAAAGTGCGGCGAAGTGCGGCGAAGTTGCGCCTGGCGCAACTTCGGTTCTTATTGAATTTGTCCCCGCGCTTCTCTTGCTTCAAGGAGACAAAACTTTATTAACACATCTGCATTAGCAGACAAAGATCATGTTACATGACACTGTGTCAGTATCAGATTACTATGGGATCTGTATGAGAACACACACACATCAATACATATCTTAACACCAGGATTTGGTCCAAAGAAACTTTCCATTTCCCAAAGTGATCTATTTTTTAATCTAATTTCGATGTTTACGGCCACTACAAAGAAATTACTGTTCTTAAATTGGCTGGCAGATTCCACCCCTTCATTAACATATTCTGTCCCTCTTAAATCATCTCTGCTGGCAATACGCAATTAGTATTATTATAATAATATAATATTATTAAATCAGCAGAACCCCATCTCAAGCAAAACTGTACTGAAACTTGGTAAATTTTCTGGGATTTAATTGACTATATCTTTAAATCACGCAATCTTGGCTTAGTTACAAATATTATCATTATATATATATAATCATTAGGGTAAAACTACACAGGCATTTTGACATCCGATACCTTCCGAAGCGCAGGCGTCATATCAGATGCGCTGAATCTAAGGAAAGAAATAGGAATGTCGGACATTGTTGCAGCGTGCATCCAACCTGACACGACTGTTGAAGACGCAACATGCATCTAAAATCCTCTATTAAAGCTTTGGATGAATACCAAACCCAAACGGAACACTTATTTGCCTTTTCAAACGTGAACAAAAAAAATAAACATGCATCTGAAAAAAAATACTGTCGACTGTAAGTCTGGCCATACATGTTCAGATTTGGTCGGGATGTTTAGGTTTGGCCATACTGTGTGACCATCTGGGTATGTGTGGCCATACAGCGATGCAGGTGAATCAAGGATTATCTGCCTTGATGGAAAATTTTCATTGAATGGTGACAAAGAAGTGAAGCTACATTTCTGAGACTCCTCTTCAATGGCTATTGTTTCATCATTGGGATAGTGACCCCCAGCGAATGGAGCAAAAGATAGGTGTCTATGCACGGCCCATTGTATGGTATCTGTCCGTTTGGCCCACAGATAAGTCGTGAGATGCCATGTGGGTAGGACTAACGTATGACCCCTTAGAGTAATACTGACACTAAAAAGCTACTCTTGGAAATATTAATGTACATTAAAAGTTGTCTTCGCTGAGAGCCTAAACTGGAAGAAAATAAAGGAACTAGGTCCTTGGATAGTGTAAGGTAGTCTCACCACTGCACACGATGGGTCCAGATGCCCATGCCCCAGACATTCAGCTCAGGGAGGATCACTTGATCAAAATTGTAGAAACAGGTCGACATGAACTGGACCACAGTCAATAAATGCTGCTCAATATTTTATTAAAAGGTACCAACTTGTGCCAGCCGGATTCTCCAAGACTTGAAGTTCCTAAACGTGACTGTTTTGACAACCTTCACATCCTGCAAAGTCATAACTGAGAGAATTAGATACAATTCACAGCAAGCTCCTGAGTCATGGAGCGCATCTACTGGGCTTTCTGCTGCCCTGGGACCACAGGTTTCTACACAAGCTTCAAACAAGCATTCATCCCTGCACTCTAACCTGAATGACCATCAGATGGAGCCCCCTGGGCAGGTCCTGAACTAGGGGTATCCAGTTAAAGGTTAGGGTTAGGTTTATACCTTTTTATAGAGTTTCATTCCAGTTATCTGTCAATAGCAGTGCCACACACCTTCATTAACAATCAGCCCCCTGGTGTCCCAATGCTCAACCCCATGGATTTTTTAAAGGATGTTGGCAAGCTTCTTAGCCCAGTTTGGCTGGGGGAACATCCTAATAATTTTGGAATCCCACTCTCGCACACTTATATTCACCCACAAGGGAAAAGGTTGTACTGAAAACAAAAAGGAATTTTATATCAGGCACAAGTCCAGGCACAGGAATAGCAACTGCTAAATTACTTAACAGTCGCAGGAAGAAAAACTCATCCACACGTATTTTTAGCTTGTGAATATAATGATGATTGGATGTACTTTCTTTGTGTGATAAAGGTATACATCCTGATGCCCTTGTAAAACCTAATATTATTTTCCTCTCAGGATGAGAGATTCAATAATAAACGACTTAATCACAGCTCTTGCCTGGAAAGAAAAACAGGAAAAGGGAGAGCGGTGGTCAACTTCGTCTTGTGCCTCCCCCCCCCCACCGGCAGCTTATATAATTCTATAGGAATTCTACTCCATGACTTGTTGGCAGCTTTCTCTTTCATTTAAAATGTGTCACCAACAATATATTGTATAATGAGGCCCATATTTGGTGGTTATGGTAACATTGTACCATATATTGCACCACAGTTATTCACCTCCTCTGCCTGGAGCAGCCTTAAAGGGGTGGTTCACAAGTTATCTATTAGTAAGTTGTCTATTAGTATGATATAAAATGGCTAATTCTAAGCTAAATAAGATAAAAAAATAAAAGCAAAAAATAAATACCAATTGTAAATTGTCTATCGCTCTCTACATCATACTAAAAGTTAATTTAAAGGTGAACACACCCTTTAAATTGCTCTTGGGTGGTGAGATGGGATACCTACTACTGTTTGTGAGATCTGGGATGTAATCTGCCAGTGGTACCACTATGGCCAACAAGAGAGTATACAATACAACAAAACATGTAGCACACATCAGGTGGACCAAACCAGTACTTATGGCATTCTATCGTAGGTTCTTACACAATTACTACTTTATTATTAACTGCTCTTTTGTATTTATAGTCTCTTTTATGTTTTCATGCTCTCTTTCGGTGTATTCTGTCCACCACAAGCAAGTTATATGTTTCCTTAGAGGGTCAGGGCCATTCCAGACATCCCTGTAAAGTCCTCCTAGATACCACTCTGCTCAGAATGCTCTTCTGCAATGGGGTCCTCCAGATCCGGGTCCCAGTTTGGGCTTGGGACTATCTCTACCTTGCCTACATACTTTTCTTGTGGGATGTCCTCTTCCAATCAACTTCTGGCTGATGCCATTTGGCTCCATGGCCTCATTCCCTGTTGGAATGGGCTGATGGCTGGGTGCTGCAACTACCAGGTAACAACACAGCAGTTCACATTGCTTTTTGAATGAGCACTAAGGGCAGAGCTTTTGCACCCCAGGCAAAGTTTTGGCAATCAATCGTGCACACTCAGGTGCACCTCAACCCTCAGCCCTTTTGCCTGGCCTTGCAGAATGTTTCCTATATCTGGGAACAGCTCTATATTAGTGGTTTTCCTCCTGGTGCTCGTGGATAGAGTCAGATCCTGATTTGGCCCAATAATGACTTCAGCAGTCAGTAAGAGGAGCAGGGAGCCTGTAACTCAAACACTGAGTGGGGCTAGAAGACTCTAATGGAACCTACAGGGGGAGGAGCAGGGAGCTTGTAACATTGAGTGGGGCTAGAAGACTCTAATGGAACCTACAGGGGGAGGAGCAGGGAGCCTGTAACATTGAATGGGGCTAGAAGACTCTAATGGAACCTACAGGGGGAGGAGCAGAGAGCCTGTAACATTGAGTGGGGCTAGAAGACTCTAATGGAACCTACAGGGGGAGGAGCAGGGAGCCTGTAACATTGAATGGGGCTAGAAGACTCTAATGGAACCTACAGGGGGAGGAGCAGAGAGCCTGTAACATTGAGTGGGGCTAGAAGACTCTAATGGAACCTACAGGGGGAGGAGCAGGGAGCCTGTAACATTGAGTGGGGCTAGAAGACTCTAATGGAACCTACAGGGGAGGAGCAGGGAGCCTGTAACATTGAGTGGGGCTAGAAGACTCAAATGGAACCTACAGGGGGAGGAGCAGGGAGCCTGTAACATTGAGTGGGGCTAGAAGACTCTAATGGAACCTACAGGGGGAGGAGCAGGGAGCCTGTAACATTGAGTGGGGCTAGAAGACTCTAATGGAACCTACAGGGGGAGGAGCAGGGAGCCTGTAACTCAAACAGCGGGTGTGAATAGTAGACTGTAATAGCAGCTTACATAGGGAGGAGCAGGGAGTCTGTAACCCAAGGATTCTCTTTTTTTTAGCTACTTTTCATATTACTTTAGAAAGGCACTGCCTATCAATAAGTTCCCCTTTGTTCCACTTTGATCCAGCTATAAGCGTTCACTGCCTGATGTAACAATCATTCTCGGAAGCTCAACAAAATCACTGAATTCCATGTATGAATCCATACCAGTTTACTGAAAAGGAACAGTCACATCCAGTCTCCTGGGTTAATAAACCTACTCTCATATAACAATAAAAATAAAGTCAAACATTGGCAGCGCAATAACATCCAACAATTTCTGGCTACTGAACAACTATTTAAATATATTCTTAAATCAACTACCAAATTCCTTGCCAGTGTCAATAGCCTGCGGCTTATCTGCCTCATAGAACTCAGAAACCTACACTGGTCTGAAATACCAACCAGCTTATTACAGGTGAGACGAAAGAGGAATTGGAAGTCGAGAAGTTAAAGGGTAACTTTACCCAAAAAAAACTATTTTTTGCATGATGAAAGAAAATATAATTCTAAGCATCTCCTGGATATCCATTTATTGCACATTCTCAGTGCCTTTTTTTATGTTAAGTTTAAATGTAATTGCAGTGCCTGTCTCTCCTTTCTGGCTCTTTGGTTCTGACTCCTGTTTAAAAAATCAGGTTTCCTACACATCTGTCAAATGGATTCCGCTATATTGAGCAGCAGCAGTCAGAACCAGCAGTGTAGAGACTGTAGAACCAACATTAGTTCTAAAATGTACTTTTGTACCTTTTAAACCGCAACTGATTCTCATTACAGAACTATTGTAGGTACTTGCAGCAGTCTGTATACTCCACTCAATACAGGTTTCTGCTGCAAAATGTACTGTGATCTAACAGCGCCATCTAGTGGCAGACACCGTGTAGCACATGCTGACTGGCAGGAGGATATAAATTATACAGCAATGATTATATTTATGTTTCCATATGAATGTGACACTGGAGAGAAAATTAATGAGAGCAAAAATAATGGAATAAAATAGTTCTACACGCCCCTTTCCCACCTCCTCCCAGACATGTAGGTGTTTGGAACAAGCAAAGCTCTGGGCTCAGATTAATCATTTAGAAAGTCCCAGTGAACAAACAGAACTTTAACCCTTATCTCTGTTCTTTCCAGTGGGCACCAGCTCAGCAGGGTCACCAGTGCAGGGAACTAGTCATGCTGCAGGCTGTAGCGATGAGAATGAGGTTTGCCTTGCGGGTGTCCCTGGTTGGAATCATATTCCTTTGCCTGTGGATTTGGATGCTCAGCCACCTCTTGCCCCAGCAAACAGGTACTGATTTTCCCTCCGCTAACAGTAATGGGGCAATTTGCTTATTCATGGATGTTATTATTTTGTCTAAATGGAGGAAGAGTTTTGTATCCTGGGGTAACAGAGAGTATGAAATTTATAGGGGACCCCTAACTGCAGGTGCATTGGTGAGCTGTGTTGGGCTGAATCCCTCTAGTTTCCAGGAATGCCCAAAAGTCCAGAACCTGGGCAGAAAACAAAAAACGTTCCCAATTTCCCATTTTATTTTCTCTTTATATTGTGTTGCCCAAACTAGAAAAAATTCTGGAGGGTTGAGTCTGCCCCAACCCCAGTTACCTGCACCCAGGGTGGACCTAGGGGTCCATTTCCCCAGTGAGCCCTAACCCAACCCAAAGCTGAGCGGGAGATTGTAGGGAAAGTTCAGGACTATCAGGTAATGGTGGGAGTTGTAGATCAAATATGATCAGCCTTGTATGTGTGTGAGAAACTTCTGCGCTTTGCCGGCAGGAACATTTTCACAAAATTGCCTCAAAAATTCACCACCACGCTTGTTTTACTTTGCGTAACAACAAAAAACAATGTGACAAACACATACATCATTTTATCCTTCAGCCTCTCAACCAAAGGGATCTGAGCCGCCCCACTATTAAAAATACAGTAAATATACCATTTATTCATTTTAATGTGGCATACAAAGTACCCAGTTAGTACAGTCGACCAGAGGTAATGGCATACATCACAGGCATGTTTTTAAGAAATTGGCAACATGGGAGGCTTTTTTTTCTATTTCTATCAGTTGTAGCCTAGTGGATAGAAGGTTCTGTAAAAATGTAGGGCATGTGTGTATACATGTGTGTGTAGCAATATACTGAGCCAAATATGCATGTGATTTTGCCTTCCCGATTTTTATTGGTGGCCCCAAAGCAGAAACAAGGTGCCATGAAAAAAAAGGCCCATAGACTCTAGACACTAATGTTGTTTGCTACAAAAGTGATGCGCGACAAAATATTCATGACAAAAAAGTTTCACCATTTTTTTGGCAGTTTTGTGAATTTTTCAGCGAAGCATAACGGGACAGATTTATTCATCACTAGTGAGAAGCAGTGCACGTGTGTTTATTGGATATGAATGAGGAGGCTTGGGGTTCCTGTACAGTAGGAAGGAACAGGCGGTGCATTCTGTCCCCGGGCTGCTCTGCCTACAGCCTGACCTGACCTGTGCAGCACTCACTTTATAGGATAATGGTGCATTCCGCAACTGCCTTCTTTGTCATGTGACTCACTGGCTTGGCACGTGCTTCTAGCGTCCTCCAGCACACACACCCTTAGCTGAGCTGGACTCCCAGCACCCTCCTCCAAGCTGAGCTGGACTCCAAGAATCCCCCTGTTGCTGAGTTGCACTTCCAGTAGCCATGCTACAAGAGGTTGTAGATAAAGATTTGCCATATAATTGTGTTGGGATAAGTTTAATTGTGCCGTTTGTTTCCATCTAACCCCCCTCCAAGGTTCCCATGTTGTCTATATCCCGCAGTACATTATTGCCCCCAGGTCTGGACTGGAAGTCAAAATAGGCTCTGGCATGTCAAGTACACAGAGGCCCTATCAGCCGACTACCAGCCTAATACGTAAATAGTGACTGTCTGTGGCAACTTACAGTAGCCCCTCTGGCATTTTCCAGAACCCACAGATTGCCAGTCCGGGCCTGCCTGATACCCGGCCATACAGCTTTGCTATCACTTTGTTTCCTTGCAATGATTAACCTTATGTGTTCCCGGGCTGTGAGTAACTCCTAGGACAGATATGAAAGGGGATGGAAGCTCAGGTACTGCTGTAGGAATAAAGGTACAGCATCTTCCTTCCTACTGTGTATTGTTTGCTTGCAACATATCCATTATTCTCCATATAGGGTATGTATAGTATTATGTACTGTATCTGATCTGCACTGTAGGCTGCCATGTAAAACTCAATAAAATAGACCAGTGCTGTCCAATTGGCTGCATCTGCCCCCCCCCCCTTGTGTGACCCTCCATTGAAGTCTGGTTGCTATGATTACTTACTCACTTACTTTGTGCTTCAGAAGGTATCGGAAATGAGATCAACTGGCCCCTGCATTGTTTACACCTCAGATCCAGGCTGTTAAAGCCCTGCATTGTTCACAATTGTAAGGAACTGCATTGTTCACATATCTAAGACCCTGACCCTGGCCACACTGTTCACAGACTGTAAGAGAAGCACTGGCATTGTGTCTGTTCATAGTATTAACGGCATTATTTACCGTTCATCTTAGAGTGGTCCTGTCTCCTACCCTGTTCTGCCTGTGCCTGCCCTACCCTACCTGTGTGTCATACTCTGCCTGTCCTATGCTCCCTGTGTGTGCCATACTCTACCTGTCCTATGCCGTCTGAGTGTGCCATACTCTGCCTGGTAGGGGGTTGTTAGAATTTGAAAATACTTTTTATGGGATCCCCAAGCTGTTTAATCATTCACTGGGGGTTGCTGTGTTATCCGCAGGGGAGGAGGCACATGGATTTAATTTAATAGATTTTTCACATATGAGTGAGTGACCATACTAACATTAATGGTGGTAGCACACAAAAAAACGAAATGCTTGGTGCAGTGATATCCCTGCACCAAGCATTTCGTTTTTTGTGTGCTACCACCATTAATGTTAGTATGGTCTTAACATTTTTTGTGATAACATGGGTGTGGTTTAAAATGGGGGTTTGGTCAACACTGGCTTCCATTATCAGCCCTCCACCAGGTAGACCAGAAAAATTCCAGCCCTCGGTACCACAGAAGTTGGACAGAACTGAAATAGACAGATATGTGGTTCTCTATTGTTTGACTGGGAAGCTGCCATGTTGTTACTATAAATAGCAGTCAGGGGTGTAACTACAGAGAAAGCAGTTGCATGGGGCCCAGGACTGTAAGGGATCCAGAATGACTGATATTAATGACCAACTTTTATATATACATATATTGGTACAGTAGGTCAACTTACCAAATTTAATTTGATGTGGGTCTCAGTAACATCTAGTTACGCCTTTGATTGCAGTGTCCTGTGCCATCCAGTAGGTTGGTTGCCAGTCATTCTAGTTCTTTTTTTCTCTTTCCAGCACAACCTGAAGCCATGTCACCTTCACTATCAATCACCATAGACACTTTCCTCCATGTTCAACAAATGAGGAAGAAGACGCTGCAAGATTTCTGCCTCGAGCATCCAGACCTGAGCACCCTACAAACAACGGAAGTCGCAGAGGATCTCCTCTCTACCATGGGAGTGAACCAAAAACTCCAGATGTTGTACTGCAAGCCGACATCTACAGGGAGTGACCTCTGGGAGGAACTGCTAAAGCAAATAGAGGAAAGGACAGATATAACAATACAGAGCCCAGTTGTCCATGATGGTCCAAGAGACACACCATCCAACCAATTCAGTGCTTACAATTTAACAATGCTTGAGAAGGTTTTCCGATCCTACACCAAGGTCCTTTTCATCAGAGACCCATTTGAGAGGCTTGTCTCCTCTTACTTACAGAACTCTGCTGGAGAAGACACTTTTGACAAGTTTCTTGAGGATGGCCTCACCGATGAACCTGAAGATGGTGACGGTTCTTGGACTCCTATTGTGTTTCTGTGCCATCCGTGTTTCATTAGATACGACTACATCGTAAAGTATGACTTTTTTAATGCAGAGGTTCTTCACCTCATAAAGAGAATGGGTCTCCCTGAAAGTGTGTTGGCACCAGTGTTAAGGGACAATGGATCCAAGTGGGCCTACAAGTGGCTGAATGAGAATTTACTCAAACAAGTGACCAAAGAACATATTGAACAGATTATTGAGCTTTATACTTGGGATTTTGAGGCATTTCCTTTCAAAACATTCCTTCTGAAGGATCAACTCAGAGACGTTTAGAGGATAATGTTTGTTTGATGGGCCACTGAAGGTTTATTTTTGAAAGCTTTTTTGGTTTAGGCCTCAATTTAGTTCCAAGAATATCGTGGGCACCAATGAAATGTTGACCTGAAATGTCTTCCCAAATGACCTTTAACTTGAACGAGTGCAAGTGGGCACCCAGCAAATTTCACTCTAGCTGGTACTTAGTCTCTAGGGGACACAGAGATGACTGGGAACCCCATTGTGAAGAGCCAGTCCTACAGTTTGGACCCCACTGTTATAGACTAATATGGATCATGGTTGCTTTTCATAACAAGGTTTTGTGTTCTACTGGGAGTTCTATTAAAACCAGTAAAACCAGCTAAATGTGTTTACCTGTCAAGGTTGGCACAATTCCAAGATGTCCCCCTGTTGCCTGGACTGTAGGGTTGTCTCTCCTCTCTTGAAATATTTTGGCAGCAAGTACCATTCACTCTCTTTCCCCTTCACTATTAAATATAGTAGAGAGTTATATTGTGAGACAATTTTGCAATTTTTTATTATTTGTGGTTTTTGAGTAATTTAGCTTTTTATTCAGCAGCTCTCCAGTTTGCAATTTCAGTAATCCAGTTGATAGGGTCCAAATTCCCCTAGCAACCATGCATTGGTTTGAATAAGAGACTGAAACATGAATAGGAGAGGATCTGAATAGAAGGAACAGTAATAAAAAGTAGCAAAAACAATACATTTGTAGCCTTACAGAGCATTTGTTTTTTAGTTGTCGTCAATGACCCCTGTTTGAAAACTGGAAAGAGTCAGAAGGAGATGGCAAATAATTCAAAAACTATAAAAAAGAATTAAGACCAATCAAAAAGCTGCTTAGAATTAGCCATTCTATAACTTACTAAAAGTTGATTTAAAGGTGAACCACCTCTTTAAATTTCTTCAGTGGAGAGAAAAAGACAACTGATATGGTAATAAATGATCTCCACCTGTCACCCACTATCTCAGGGCCTTCTATGCTCCCCCTATTTTAACACCTAATCTAAAATTTGTAACAGTTTTTTTTTTTAATCTATTCTGTAGGGATGAACTGAATCCACTATTTTGGATTCGGCCACACCCCCGAATCCTTCGCAAAAGATTCGGCCGATTACCGAAAAAATTTTTTACTTCCTTGTTTTAGATTTCCCTCCCCGTCCCTAATTTGCATATGCAAATTAGGATTTGGATTCGGTTTAGCCAGGCAGAAGGATTCGGCCGAATCTGAATCCTGCTGAAAAAGGCTGAATCCCAACCGAATCCTGGATTTGGTGCATCCTTACTATTCTGTAATTTGCTGACATCTGCTGGTTGGCCAGGGAATAAATCTTATTTTCCTATTCAAATGCTGCAAACTGCTCTCCCATGATATATTGCATACCTCCCAACATTTTGAAAAAAAGAGGTACAAAAAGAGTTGGTGCGCGGCAACAAATTTTGACCACTCCCATTTTTGTGGCCACACCACCTAATTACCATGTTCATCTTACGAAATTTTGCAGGTTATGAAAGTTTGAACACATTTCTGTGAGGTTTTTTTTCAGTTATTATAGTTCTGCTAATGAAATTGCATTGCCCTATAAGCTGTGAAGGAAGCATGGTGCCTACTTTAGACTTGGAAGAGAGTATTCCTTGTTATCAGCTTCTAACAGAGGGTTGTTTCCAGGGATGCACTGAATCCCAAACTTAATCTGAACCCTTATTTAAATTTATGCAAATTAGCATTAGGGTACAAAAAAGTTCCATGTGTTCCATGTGGCAAAAATTACAATATTATTTGTGCAACAAATTTTCCGATTTTCTTTGGGTTCATTTAGAGACTTGAATTTGTCTAAATCTGATTCCTGCCGCATTTGGCTGAATCCGGAATCATACCCTGGATTTGGTACATCCCATTTTGTTTCCAATCCTTCATCATTGTGTGTGCCAATCAGGAAGGAGTGGATTACCGTATCCCACAAGGCCCCTTTTACTAAACCTGCTGCCCTAGGCACATGCCTTTGGGTGGCAGTGTAGAATATCTGGTCCTGGATGGGGACACTTTTTTCCCGTGGCCTGAGTAATAATATTGATTTAAATTAATAAAACGTTGCATTTCTCTCTTATTGTCCCTTACCTGACTATTTATAAAATAAACACCTTACAGATATGCCAGCCACACCTAACAGAGGTAAGGTCACAAACTGACCAATCAGAGAACTGCACAGCCATTTGAATTTGATGCCATTGTCAGGTTACAGCACAGCTCCCTGATTTACCGCTTAGATACGGTGTATAATTCTTTGAGGAGTATCAATACGATCACTGCAGCTAAAGGGGAGGGGTCTCGGCCACACCCCGACTGAAGCTGTTGATATTGGCGCTACTGATGTGCAGGTCGGCATCCGCACTTCCGGGTTGCTTTTATAGACCCGCCCATGACATCACAAAAGGGGCGGGATGAGCAGGCGCATCGCCTATAAAAGATGAAACCAGAAGTCGGCATTTAATGGTGGCGGGCGGGGCTGTGGGTAAACTCACGGGTCCCGGGTCGGCCTGCACATCACTAATTGGCGCCCAAGTTCTGTATAGCACTGTATTCCTGGCCTAGTCCTCACTGGCATATATTTATCGTATAATGGGGCACAGACTGATGGGTAAATGTGTGAGGCCTGTAGCTCATTGCACACACTACTAAAATTATCCCAGATTAATTAAAAAGCAATGTTATCAGTTAATCAAGAAATACATTTATTAAAAGAAGCAAAGCTCATATAGCAACAAATCCATTTCACTTATTAAAATATTAAAAAGGTGAATTTGTATTTATCTCCCTTTGCCACTCACGTGGTTTCAGTCTTGTGCAATTTCCATTGTTCTCCCTCTGAGCTATAAGAGTAGAAATTCGTCTTCACCTGGCCTATCATGAGCACAAGTATATACATAGGTACATGGATCATCACTAAAGGGGGTTATTTATCAAAGGTTGAATTTTAGTTATGTTTTTTTTTTTTTACTCTAATAAACTCGAATTTACTCACAACTCGAATGGGAGCTTATTTATGGAAAAACTTGAACGTCTAAAATTCGATCCAGTGTTCGAACTCAAATAGATTTCGAACGTACTTCGAATTTTATTTTCCTCTGAAAAAAAGCTATTAACATATTCAAATGGGTCAACGGATCTCTGCCACTGACTTCTACATGAACTCAGCAGATTTTAGGCGGTGACCTATCGAATTTGAGTTGTTTCCAGTGTAGGGGGATGATAAATCTCGGATTCTAATTCAAGTTGGTGCTTTCAAACTCGAAATTGTGAGCTTTGATCAAAAAACCAACTTGAAAATTCGAATTCAAATTTACCATTCGAACCTTAGTAAATCTGCCCCTAAATATTCCCTAAATAGTCTACTCTCCTATGAAAGAGACAGGCACAATGTTCTCAAAATGTACTTGCTCCATATAAGAGGAACGGGGTGATGGACAAAATATAAGAAACAATAATATAAAGTATCTATTAATATGGAGCTGGGCTGTTTTTGTCCCTCCATGGAACTGTAATAAACCAGCCCTGAACTGTTGTGACAGTTACTCTGCCAGCAGGGCAACTGCCTCTTCTTAGATGTCTCTGGGGATTTTTGTGGATAACAAGCTGTGTAACTCTAGGCAATGTCAGCCTGTGGCTACTAAAGCAAATTATGAGGAATTATAACATAATTTTGCCTCTTTAAAGGACCCTAGTAAGGCCTCACCTTAAGTACGGAGTGCAGTATTTAGAAGGATATAAATGAGCTGGGGAGAGGGCACCTAAACTGGTTAAAGGGATGGAAGATGTGAACTATGAGGTTTTCAAGGTTACTCTGGGAAAAATACACTTGCAAGGGGACATGATTACTCTTTACATTAGAGGACATTCTCTTTTCTCCCAAGATCAAAGAACAAGAGATGATGGATGGACATAATAGTCGTACAAGTCAGCCATGCCCTGATACAGACACAATGCATACATTAATGATAGCACTACCCATTATAAGCTAAAAAGACAAATAAAAAGCTTAAAAGTAACCAGAAAGAAGGTTACACCGACAATTAAGCAGTTTAGCGGCATTAATAAATGTTGTTTCCATTACTTTTTCTAACATCCATATTTGGTATTAGTAAAGACTTAGTTACATCATCATCTCTGGGCTCAATCTCTCCATCTTGTGGGGAAGAGCTTGTACCCAAATTCATTTCAGGATGCTCTTCTAAAGGGATTCCCATTGGGGAGAGTGCATCTTCATGATCTTCACTGTGGTCTTCTTCTGGACAAATCGTCATGGACACTGCGTCCTCGTCTGTTGGGGGAGTTTGGGATTCCACACTAAAAAAGGAAATGAAACAAGTGAGAGTATATATGCATATATAAATAAATACATATAAGTATACAGTGTATATATATATATATATATATATATATATATATATATATATTATATCTTAGTGGTCATATACAACCGCAGTGCAATTTTGAATGCAGTTCCCTATGTAATTAACACATGATGAAAATGTAATTATATATTAAAATTATAATTGTGTGTTATTATTTAGGCAAAAATCTGCTGTGCCTATTGATGTAGTCCACAGTGGAAATTCTGAAATTACTGCCACATCCTAGGAGACAGTATCTTCAAGGTTTCCCTGCATCAATAGAGGCACTTGGGCACAATTCATCAGACAGACTTGGTGGGTGCAATATACACAATCATCATCAATAGGCACCTGCTTTCCCACAGCCACAGTCCCAAAGACTATCATTCCACTGTTACTATAGGCACCATCTCTCCCTACTATACCTGCTATCCCACAGTCACACTCCCTTCCCAGAGACTATTATCCCAATGTTACTATAGGCACCATCTCTCCCTACTATACCTGCTATCCCACAGTCACACTCCCTTCCCAGAGACTATTATCCACTGTTACTATAGGCACCATCTCTCCCTACTATACCTGCTATCCCACGGTCACACTCCCTTCCCAGAGACTAGTATCCCACTGTTACTATAGGCACCATCTCTCCCTACTATACCTGCTATCCCACGGTCACACTCCCTTCCCAGGGACTATTATCCACTGTTACTATAGGCACCATCTCTCCCTACTATACCTGCTATCTCACAGTCACACGCCCTTCCCAGAGACTATTATCCCACTGTTACTATAGACACCATCTCCCCCTACTATACCTGCTATCCCACAATCACACTCCCTTCCCAGAGACTATTATCCCACTGTTACTATAGGCACCATCTCTCCCTACTATACCTGCTATCCCACAGTCACACTCCCTTCCCAGAGACTATTATCCCACTGTTACTATAGGCACCATCTCTCCCTACTATACCTGCTATCCCACAGTCACACTCCCTTCCCAGAGACTATTATCCACTGTTACTATAGGCACCATCTCTCCCTACTATACCTGCTGTCCCACAGTCACACTCCCTTCCCAGAGACTATTATCCCACTGTTACTATAGGCACCATCTCTCCCTACTATACCTGCTATCCCACGGTCACACTCCCTTCCCAGAGACTATTATCCACAGTTACTATAGGCACCATCTCTCCCTACTATACCTGCTATCTCACAGTCACATGCCCTTCTCAGAGACTATTATCCCACTGTTACTATAGACACCATCTCTCCCTACTATACCTGCTATCCCACAGTCACACTCCCTTCCCAGAGACTATTATCCACTGTTACTATAGGCACCATCTCTCCCTACTATACCTGCTATTCCACAGTCACACTCCCTTCCCAGAGACTATTATCTCCAGTTACTATAGGCACCATCTCTCCCTACTATCAGTTGCTTCAAAACTATTCCACTGCAAAGCCCATACATTTGATTCTATTCAGACCAGTGTAAAGACAAACTTCAAAACTAGGATCATTAGTGGCTATATATGCCAATGAGCTTTAAAGGTGGATAAAAGTTGGATAAAATTAATTTACCAGTGTATGAAGGCCTCCTAGTGGCCTGCCTAAGCAACCTGGCTCAAAATCAGACTGCTATACTGTATATTAGGTACGTATATGTTTAAAAGCAATAAAAAATTCTTACAAAAATCTACCTATACCCATATAGATATCTGATCCTTGGGTCGAGTAAAACAAATGGATTGCCCTGATTCGGTCCACTGAGGTTGTGGTCAAAAAGGGTAAAGCTCCACTGATTTGGCAAGGTCAAAAAATGAGTGGAATGTTACCCGTTTCATCACTACCACAGTGTATGCAATCTGTTCCTGTTCTGCACCAAGACTGTTGTGAATGGGACTAGGGTATCAGTATAAACAGAAACAAGAAACTGAACAGCAAAATCCAGATACTCAGATACTCACTGCTCAAAAGTGCCTTGATTAGATATTTTCCTGTAAAACAGATAATGCACATGAATTTCAGCAAAATCTTATCAATTCCCAGCAAATCAAAGAAAAGTATTAAGATTACCTTCTAATTTTATATACAACAAATACAATTAAAGCGATGCCACAAACAATTGGTACTATAATTGCTGCTTCAGGTATTTGTCCAGGGTCTTTCACAGCTGCCTCAGTCATGTTATGTGTTGGTGGAGGTGCAGAATTCTGGATAGAAAAGTCAACTTCATTACTTGTAGTTGGGGAATTTTCACAACATCCTGTAATTACAAGTTAGAAATGAATGATTGTATACAAACATATAATACACAAGAGCCATGAATATCCTGTAAATTATACAGTGAATACAGTATCCCATATTGTAAAATATAAGGATTTTATGAGTTACTGAGGAGTTCCATGACCATATAAAAACACGAGGCTGAAGGGCGAGTATTTTTATACAAGTAATGGAAATCGGAGGTGACTTCTAATATAATCATATTTTGCAACAGGGGGTACTTTATTTATTATAATATACTAAGTTTCAGGGAGTCATGTGACAGAAATGACATCAGAACTCACGGTTTATAAGGATATCATTTACTAGATATTCATAGCTTTTGTGTATTATAAGGATATAATACACAAAAGTCATGAATATCCTTATAAACAGTGACCAATGATGTCATCAGTTTTAAACGGTGAGTAGTGATGTCATTTCTGTTGCATGACTCACTGAAACTTGTGTATTATAATAAATAAAGTACCCCCTGTTGCAAAATATGAGGATATTAGAAGTCACCTCCGAGTTCCATGACTTGTATAAAAATACTCAACCTTCAGCCCTGTGTTTTTATATGGTCGTGGAACTCATCAGTAACTTATAGTATCCTTATATTTTACAATAGGGGGCACTTTATTCACTATATAATTGCCGCTTCCCAGTGTAGCCTGGCAATATGTTGACACCCAAACTGCCATTCAGCAGGTAACAAGGTTTCAAAACCATGGCCTAGGTTGGCAGCAGCAACTGGGTACCCAGGAAGCACCAGAAAGGGATAGGAGAATAGGAAGGGAAACTGTGCTCAACACTATATATCAAACTACAACCTGAAATGAACACAAAGCGATGCTTAACTTTTCATATTCACTGTCGTTGAGTAGGGATCAAGCCTGAACGCGATAGACCTGGGATCTTTACACCCAGGTTCTCTCTCGCACCGGGTGAGCCACACTTTTGAAATTATTTTACGGCTGGGATTCAGCTGCTAATTCCCCCCTTTTTGTGCCTATAAATCAAACCTTAGACTCGTCTCTATACTGCAGAGTGGGAATGGCATGGACTTGCGAGGAGGGAAAATCCTGACTACAAAATCCTCATATAGTTGTCATGGTAAAAGTCAATGTCTGAATGTCCCAATGGAAAGAGGTTGGATTTGGAATTCACTGCAGTATGGCCCATAGAGACTTGAGAAGAAAGACAAAGATTACATATTAAATATATGAGAGAATATAGTGCCCATCCTCCCTGGCACACACCAAGGCAAAAATGAAAGGAAGAGACATGGCAGCAAATGGGACTATGCAGCAGAACAGTCACTTTAATGTTCATTCTCATGACTGGCACAACTCTATCTAATAGTGCATGAGTCCTCAGTGCCCACACATAATAAAGTAGGGCTGCTATGTCATTAGCTTTTCACTGCTGTGATTGGATGCAGACAGAAGGAAAGGTTGCTACACAGTTTAGATCTACCCATATACTTTCCTATAGGTTAGTGAGAGCTCTAGTGCAACAACAGCTTGAATACTACAAGAAGTTTATAATGAGGTCCCACACAGGATATTTTGCACTGGGCTACTTCAGTATGTTTTGGAGAATCAGATTACCTGCAGGTACAGCTAGAATGGGAGTTGTACGGCCAGTGCCATATTCCAAATACAGATTGTCATGGATCAGACCTGTCATAGACAACTGCACGCACATCTGTCTCTTATTCAGTTTCACCTCTGATTTGTTACATTTTTCTGTAGCAGAATTGGCAGTAAACTGGAAACTGCAGTAATTCTTTTTGCCTTCTATACTGATTGTCAGGGGTTGGTCCAGCAGCTTTTCCCCAGTGCAAAATTCATAGATTTGGCAGGACGAACAAGAAGAAGAGGCTGTGTAAGACAAAAACAAAGGCATTTTACACATAATTTAGGGGAAAATGATAAGGATAAAGGATAATGGCATCACTTCCTCTCACTGATGCACAACTCTAAGCTCAAAGTTCTATTTCAGACACTTTGCACTGTTCAAAAAGTAGCCTTATATAGTTTAACTTCATTGCTAATGAATTATAAGTAGAAATACCCCACGAATGCAATGCACATTACTGAACATATAAATAAATATATATGAGACATGCACGAATACAGGATTTGGTTTGGGATTCAGCCTTTTTAGCGGGATTCAGCTGAATCTTGTGCCTGGCTGAACTGAACCCATATAATCACATGACTTTTCTTCACATGAACAAGAATATTGCGTTTTTTTAACCCTTTTTAACGCTTCCTTACACTTTTTGGATTCAGTTCAGGAATCCTTCATGAAAGATTGCACTTACATGTAGCAGAGATGCTCAGTAGGATAACTATAAATCTAGGCCTGCAGCTCCAGCGCACTAGATGAGAGAGAGAGAGAAACAGATAGAATGAAGAGACCAACATTTTACATCACCATTCGGTACTGTATGGTTGTGCACCCCTGTATTTCCCTTGGGCGAGTAGCCAAGGTCAGGGAATTATGACAGCTCAGATGTAAAGTTACACTATGACTATCTTGTGGTTCTCTCTGAGCAGTTACAAGCAAAGGGCTAGGATAAGTGATGTTACTGAACTACAAATCCCACCATCTTCCAGCTCACTTTATATTCTGTACAATTTGTCTACCTTTGTGTGCACCCAAATCTTACAATTACCCAAATAACTTGAAGTTGGAATATCTAGTTCTCTTTTCTTTCTCCTTTATTGCTTCTACCTAGTTATGGCAGATTCTGACCCAGTTTTCTGAATCACAGCCTCTTTCCAGGCACCCTCCTCTGTTCTAATTTGCAACTGTAGTTCCCCTGCCTTTCTTTTTCTGTGCCATTTATATACACCGCTCTCTCTACATTTTGCCCACTAGGAAAACTCCATTGAAGTCTATGGGAAAATCTAGAATTTGAATTTGAAATGAATTTGGCCCTTAGTGTGGTATCTACCTAGTATTGAAGGGCTCACACAGGCATAGTGGACATTCTCTTCCCTACTCTCCATTTGCAGGTTGCAGTTGCGGCAAAAAGAAATACAATTATTAATGCAAACAATTAATACATCGATAAATGCAAAAGCACACTTCATACTGAAGTTAAATGCCACAAAATGGTGGTACATGTGGCTCTTATATGGCAAATTAACACCTTGTCTATGGCTGCACACCGTAAAATAGGGGCTAAGTCTGTAATTGGACTCGAAAAGTGACCCACCTGATATTAGGGCTGAAAATATGTGTTTCATCAAAACGACCATGATTTCATGTAGAGAAGGAAGCTTCAGATCTCCCAAAGCTTTGGTTTCCTTAGTTTTCTCCTTCTTTCTACAATGTTTGTGTTTTCCTGTCCTTTTAACCAGGACTTGATCCACAACGATTCCATTCCCTGCTGCTGGCTGAATGTTTGACTTCTTAGCGGACGAGTCTGGACATATGAGCTCTCTTTTCTCTTCGGCTCCAGGGCACACTTCCAGGGACTTTGGTCTTTTTGTGTGTAATATCCCATAAGTGGCACTATGGTCAGCATAGTCCCTATAGAAATAAAATTAAAAATAGGAAAATAAAAAAAGTAAAATCCAGGCTACTGAAAAAAAGAATTGTGGTACCCCAACTCTCCATTTCTCTTTATACATCTTCCACTAATAATGTACTCCTTTCCACAGGCAAGGGCTCTACACATTAATTCACTAATCTCTCTCTGTCTTTCCCAGCACCCTGATCTCCTCGTGCCCCTTCTAACTCCCTAAACTCCAAGCACCCTTCCTGGCTCACATCTTTATCACGGCTCCCTAATTTCGAGGTGGCCTTCCCAGGTCATTAATATACACCCTAGCTCCTTAATTTTCATCCGGACTCCCTAATATTCAAGTATTTTTCCGGGTACATAATCTCCAATGTGACCCATTCCAATTCCCAGAACTTCACAAATCCCCTTTGTGGCACTTTTCTCTCCAAGTGTTTCATTTTGAGCTCATAAATCCCTTTGTGACCCCTTCAGGCTCATAATTCCCATCTATCCGGCCCACCTCCTGTACATCATCTAGCATTCAAATCCCTATGCGCCCTTCCACCTCTTTAAAGGAGAACTGAAGCCTAACTAAAGAAGTAGGTTATAATGTTGTACATTATGTTGTTGGTTTATGTACCAGCCCAAGGCAACCACAGCCCTTTAGCAGTAAAGATCTGTGTCTCCAAAGATGCCCCAGTAGCTCCCATCTTCTTTTCTGCTGATTCACTGCGCATGCTCTGTGCTGCTGTCACTTACTGAGTTTAGGGACCCACTCACAATTTACAGTACATATAGAATAGAAATGTCACAATATAAGGCTGATTAGTAATTAATACAGATAATTACTACATGGCAGCACAGAAACCAGTGCAATTAGCATCAGAATTTAATAATCAGCCCTGTAGCATCGGTTTATATTACAGGGGAAGCTCATTTTCTGCTGGATAATTAGTGACGAGCCCTAAGCTTAGCTTCTCAACAGCCAATCAGAGCCCACTGAGCATGTGAGTGTCACAGACACTTTCCAAGATGGTGACCCCCTGTGACAAGTTTGAAGTCCTGGATCATTGCTGCTATTGACAAGCTGAAACTTTAGGCTGGTGCAGTATATAAAATATGGCATTTTTAGCCATATTCATTTTTAGGGTTTACTTCTCCTTTAACCATCTCTATTCGTTTTTTCCTGTGCCTGTGTACAAGTCTTCTCCAGTGTCCTGGGCGTTGGGATTTTTCTCAAAAGACAAGTATGAGTTGTCCTTGAAGTCAAGTAATATCATAGATAGGGGGCTACTATATGCAGAATTTACTTTCATACTCAATCTTTTCTCTCTTACATATCTTCCTCATCCACCCCAAATATCCATTTCTTTATCCCTACTCCCTAATAAACATGTGCCCTTCTCTCCATCTCAACTCCTCAATCTCAATGAACCATTTTTAGTTCCCTAATCTTTATTCTGACTACCTAATGTTAATGAGTCTTTAGTAGCTCCCTAATCTCCATTCCAGCTCCCTAATCGCTATATGCCCCCTTACTGCTCCCTTAGTGTTTTTGAGAGCACCCAAATCCCCATGTGAGCCATTCTGATTTCCTAATCCACATATGCACCCTTCTGGCTCCCTAATCCCTATGCCATCCCTCCTGGCTACCTGCTCTCCATGTGTCCTTCCATGCTACCAATTACCCACTGCCATGCCTATATCTATTCCTCATGTGTTCCTCCAACCCAAATCCCCAGGTTCCCTTCCCAGCGCTTTAATTCCTACCTTCCCTGCCCCACTTTCTCATCTGTATCAGCTGTTCCTGTGTCTGTGTACAAGTCTTCTCCATTGTCCTGGGCACTAGGATTTTTCTCCAAAAACCCAGACAAGAACGTCTGGGTGCCAGGAATGCTCTCTCCAAAGCCTTCCATGCCAGGGTCATGGATACAATCGCTACATTAAAAATATTTAAAAAAAAAAAAAAGCAAATGTCAGAAATATGAAAAAGGTCCATAGACATTACGTATTATCATAGACACGGGATACTATATCTGACCATACAGACCTGTCCTTACAGCACCTCCTCTTATTTATCTCATAGTGCTTATACAGGAATAAAGCTCAATTTCAGAAAAAGTTCAGTTAAAGACAATTTCAGAAAAATTCCAGAATTCTGTACTGACAGATTTATTTCATGTAAATATATTTATATTTACTCTCATATTGAATCTGTCCTCCCTTCTGTTCCCTAATAATCCTGTGTACAAGTCCTCTCCACTGTCCTGGGTACTGGGATTTTTCTCCAATAATCCAGACAATAATTCCTCCTTGAAATTTTGTGTTTCTTCCATGTGTTCTGTAGTTAGAGTCAACTTCTCTGGGCAGTATGAACATACTGACCTGTGTTACAGTGCCTCATCTCATTTATCTTAAATAGCAGACACAGGGATAAAGCTCAGCTAAATATTTTTGACAAAGACTCCAAAATTCTCTATTGGGAGATTTATTTATGTAAATATATTTACTCTTTTTCTGCATCTTCCCTCCCTTCCGCTCCCAAAATCTCTATTTCCTATGTGTTTGTCACAGATGTTTGTTTTTTTTTTTAAATTCAAGTTTATTGAAAGTATTTTGCAAATAACAAGTCAGAAATTACACAAAAACATTGCATATGAAAAGAAGGGAAAAGAAAGATCAAAGTGAGGAAAAGAGAGAAAGGGAAAAAGTGAAAGGATTAGAAGACAAAATAGTCCTCCGTACCTTCGAATAAAATAATGTGAAATTTGCTGTGGAGAGTGGAGGTCCAGCAATATCACTTTTAATTCCTCTAGGTAGTAAGAGGGAGAAAAGAAAGAGTGGATAGTAAAACCGAGAAGAGAGAAAGTAAAGAGAAAGAAGCAAAGATCCATCTAGTCAATAAATGTGAAAAAGGTATACGAGACACATCAATAGCGTTTCTGTAGGGGAGGTAACGTCCCGAGCGAGGTAAGTTTCGTTGAGGGATACCTCCTGACCTCCATGGTAGCTAGAAAAAAAAAAAAAACAAACAAACAAACAAAAAAAAAACCCAGAGAAAAAACCAGGAGGGGGTGCAAGTGGGAGGTGAAGCAGCCTCAGATGTCCAAAAAGGTGATACTAGCAATCACAGCTAGGTATTTGTGAAGTCTCCTTGCATGACCCAATATCTCAACCAGAAAGGTCCCCAACACCCTGTCGCCATTAGCTGCTTGTGATATGATTTGAATGAGTAAGGGGGGATCATATATAGAAACTGAATCGGATTATGTGAGTAATAGCTCTTTATATTGATCCGTCTCTTGAAAACTAAGCCAATAAAGCCATTTTTGAGAATATCGTTGTGTATCTTGTGCGGTTGATGTTTTATAACGTTCAAAGCGTTCAATTTCAGAGATTTTGTTAAGCAAGTCAGCGATTAAGGGAGCAGTAGTCAGTTTCCATTTCTGAGGTATTAATGCCTTCGCCATGTCCAACATAATAGGGATTAATGATTTTCGATATACCTTTATAGGTGTGGGAGTATAGTGTAGGAGTACATGTAGGGGCGAATTGGGTTTCTCCACGTCAGTGACCACTTTAATTATTTCCCTGACTTTATTCCAAAAAACAGAAAGTATCGGGCATCCCCAGAAGATGTGCGATAAGGTGCCCTGTGCCGTGTTACATCTCCAGCAAGCGGGTGATACTGTGTTATAAATTTTTGCTAATCTCACCGGTGTCCTGTACCATTTGCTCAAAATTTTGTAGTTCAGTTCCTGTATTTTACAACATATTGACGTTGAGTGGATAAGCTTAACCATTTTCTGCCAGTCTTCATCTTCTATTGTAAGGCCCAATTCCCCTTCCCAGCTAAGTTTGAAAGTATGTGATGGAGTAATTTTAGTATTCAGTATGCTTTTATAAATACAGGAAATTGGTCGAGTTGGTGGGTCTTTTGACGTCCATAACAATTCAATCGCGGTAGGAGGTGATTGCGTGGTGTATTGCAAGCGCTGTGAAGTGATATAATGCTTAATCTGATTGAATCTGAAGGTATCCATAGGAGTGGGTTGTAAGTGGGGGAAAGCGAGATTCCATGTAGTGACAGCAGAGCGTGACAGGAAAGGATATATTCCTTGGTGTACCTGAAGTGGCCAGTGGTGGAAAGGTTGTGGATCTAGGCCAGGTGGGAATGAGGGGTTGCCGAGGATTGGGGTAAATCTTGAGGGAATGCCCACCCACTTTCCAGATTTAGTGAGGTTATCCCATGTATGTAAAGTATACATCAACTTCCTATCTGACTTATCTAGAAAAAGTCTGTCCCCAGGTGGTAGCCACTGAAGTGCCCACAATGGTGTCTGCGAGGATTCCTGTTCGATGGAGACCCACAATTTGCGAGGGCCATAAAATGCCCAGTCAATGCAGCGATTAATTTGTGCTGCCTTGAGATAAGAGACCCAGTCTGGGAGGCCGATACCTGCGTTTGATTTGGTAGCTATTAATTTTGATGTTGCTAGTCTGGGGTTTTTACGGGTCCAAATGTATCGTACAATTAACCGTCTTAGATTCGGGATAATGTGTTTGGGTGGAGGGTATGGGATAGTTTGGAACAGATATAGAAATCTCGGCAAGATATTCATTTTGGTTATGTTTACCCTACCAAACCACGAAAATGAGGGCTTTTCCCATTGTTTTAAGTCATGCCGCACTTTGTCAAATAGGTCCTCGTAATTTGATTTTACTGTTTGTTGTATTGAGTGGTGGATTTGCAGTCCGAGGTACGTGAAATAGGATTTGGCTCGTTTGAAGGAAAAGTTACGCATTAAATCGTCATATTCCCTATGGTGTAACGTCAAATTAAGTGCTTCAGATTTGGACAAGTTGATCTTAAAATTGCTAAGCCGGTTGAATTGAGTAAATTCCGCCAGTAGGTTAGGTAATGAGATCTGTGGGCGACTTAGGAAAAACAAGAGATCGTCCTCGTACGCTGCTATCTTGTGTGATTGGCCTCCCACATCTATTCCCGTGATATCTGGGTTGTGCCTGATCCGGTTGAGAAAACTCTCAATCGAGATAGCAAATAAGAGGGGCGACAGAGGGCACACCTGACGTGTACCGTTGCGGATCTGAAAAGAGTTCGACAGGGTACCATTCACCCTCAGCCTGGCCGAGGGCGCTGTGTATAATGTTGTGATCCAAATAAGCATTCTGGGACCTACCCCTATTTCTTTGAGTGATTCAGACAAAAAGTTCCAATCGACCCTGTCGAACGCCTTCTCAGCATCCGTGGATAAAAGCATCAGTGGAGTCCCCTGTTTATGAGAGTGGTGTATAAGAGCAAATAATCTATTAGTGTTATCTCGCGTTTCGCGACCTGGTATAAAACCCGCTTGTTCCGGATTAATAAGGGCTGGGAGAAGTGTCCGAATTCTTTGTGCGATGACTTTGGAGTATAGTTTGAGGTCCACATTCAATAATGAAATAGGTCGGTAACCGCCCGGATCCTGTGGATCCTTACCTTTTTTGTGTATAAGTGAAATATGAGCCTCAAGAGCTTCTTTAGGAATTGGTTTCCCTGAATTAATAGAATTGGCTGCTAAAGTAAGGTAAGGAGTCAGTAGGTCTCCAAGTTCCTTATAGTAGGAGATGGTGAATCCATCAGGACCTGGAGCCTTTCCCGTTTTGGCCTCTTTAATCGCTAGTAAGAATTCCTCCTTTGTAAAAGGGGCATCCAGGTCTTGTGACTGTTCCTGTGTTATTTTGCCCATACGGGCCTCCGCTAAGTAGGAGCGTATTTTGTCTTGCAATTGCGTAGTTTGTGAATCTGATAGCTTAGTGTTGGGTAACTGATAAAGAGTGGTATAGTAATCCCTAAAGATTTCTGCTATGTCAGAAGTTAAGTGTGCTACCTTGCCTGCTTTGTCTTTTAAGGATTGGATCTGCTGTCGTGAGTGTCTTTGCTTCAAAGCAGAGGCTAAGAATTTGCCACATCTATTTCCATGTTCGAAAAACATTCTTTTGTTCATGTCTATTGCTTTCTCAGTAAACGCTGTGTACGTGTTCCTTAACTGTGTTCTGGCGTTCGTTAAGTCAGTGAGCAGTGTCGGAGTGTTAGACCTTTTATGTTGAGCTTCCAAGTTGCGGACCTTAGAAATCATGGTCTGTAACGCCTGATTTTTCTCTGCCTTTTTTTTGGCACCTAATTTGATGAGTTCACCTCGGATAACGCATTTATGCGCCTGCCAGATTATCCACGGGTCCATACCTTCAGTTACATTGTTTTTGAAATAATCGCGTAATACTGAAACAACTGCTTGTTTAAGATTAGGGTCCTTGAGAAGAGAATCATTCAATCTCCATGTCGAGCCCTTTTTAGGGATTTGGGGGAGGTTAAGCGTACATAGTACTGGAGCGTGATCTGACGACGATATGATGTCAATTACTGCCTTTTCTATAAATACTATATCGTTGTGTGCTAAGAAGATGTAGTCTAGCCTGCTGTAGACATTATGTGGGTTGGAAAAGTATGTGTAATCTCTCTCAGAGGGATTCAATAATCTCCAGGAATCAATCAAGGCTGTGTCTTTATGCAGATCTTTCGCCGTCGTCAGAGTTTTGCGAGAAAGGCTCGAGAGACTAGTGGAAGAATCAAGTTGAGGTTCGAGCGTAATATTAAAGTCACCTCCTATGATTAAAATGCCTTCGCCAAAATCATTTAATACTGATATGAAATCAGTCAAAGCAGATATCTGTTCGGTGGGAGGGAGATAAACTGATGCTATGGTATATTTAATATTGTTAATAGTACCTTTTGCCAATACATATCTTCCATGGGGATCCGCTCGCACATCAAGTGGGGAGAAACCCAGGGTGCAGATGTTTGTTTTAACTCACATCTCTTAAAATATTTTCCAAATGTATGTTTTTTGTTCTTTCAAATCTCATGCCAAACATTTAAGGAAGCCATATATGCATATATTGCGGAGGCAATTTGGCCAAAGGCCACCATCACATCCCATGATGATATTGAATCATCCTTCCGAGTCCTACCCGAAGGCATGGGCTCCGTTGCCAAAGCTGTTCCCAGCTACTGCCAGCGAACAGCTCGAACGGGTGGGTCCCCCTTCGCCGAAGCTAGGGAGGGCCCACCACCCCGCCCCCCCGAAGGGGTTTGGGGACGTTTGGACTCCCCTTCGCCGAAGCTAGGGGGAGTCCCGTCTACCCTGGGTTCTGCCGAAGCTTCCCCCAGGGCGTGTCATGGCCTGCGAGTCCAGTTAAAAGGCCGTGACCCCATCCAGGGTGCTCAAACCAGACACAAAAAAGGTGCTGGAGTGGGCGGTGCAAGGCCATTAGTTGCCTTTTGCAAGGCTCTGGTTGGCAGCCAGAAAAAGAAAAGACTTCCCGCCCACCTAATGGTAAGGGCAAAGGAAGTGAAGCTTTGATTAAGCATGGGTGCATGTGCATCTCCCCTGACTCAAAAGGCAAGTCAGGGGCCACCCTCATGGGAGCACAGCAACCCAGCTTTCATCAAGCTTCCGCTTGTCAGCCTAGTCCAGAGGACCAATGGTTTCTCCGTTCTTCAGATAGGATCATTAGAACAGATACTCCTCTTTGGTCTTGCCAGCCAGAGGACCAAGTGGTTCCAAAGGTACTACACTTGATCTTAGCCAAAAGGCCGAGAAGCGATCCATCACATCCCATGATATTGCAGTCACTCTGGAAGGGGTATAAATTAATAAAAAGTAGAAAGTTTGCTACAGGTCTAGTCAACAATAGCATTGGGATTACAAACATGGGGTGAGTGTATACATGGCAGATTCCCCTAATTCTCAGTACTCCCGCCCACAGTCCTTCCTGTGCCTCTATTCCCTTATTTATTTTACCTGTACACCAATTTATCCCTTACAGCTCTTTTCATATTTCAAATCTCTCTTCTCTCTTCATTTTCCTAGATCACATCTCTCAATTACTCAATTTGCACTTGTAGTTGCCTCCTTGCCATTGCCAGATTTATATTTGTCTTCATTCTGATACCATTCAAAAATCTCTGACAACCCCTCCTTTTCCACTTCATTCTCAACATATACCCCCTTCTAATTACTATACATTCTCCCCATCTTTCTCATCCTTATGCATCTTTGCCATTTCTCTAATGCCCATATGGCTCTTTAAACTCTATGCCATTCTCTTCTTTATAATTCCTACCTGCCACTCCAAAATTCCCAATGGATTATGTGGCAACACCTGCACTAGTCGGGTATAACTTGCCCCCCCCCAAATTTTACATTCATGACTTGGTGCCTTATCCTTACCTGCTCTAAAACAGATCAGACATATGTCAGATTATGTCACTCATGCTAGCTAGTGGCTGTTACCAGTAGCTGGCTACAAAGTGTTTCATTGCTATATACTCCCAGAAAACAATTAAAGCAGTGACAGTTACTAACTAAACCCACTCTCTGACTCAAAAACTTGTATCTTTGGTGTGCATTCACAAACCAAACATAATTACCCCGTCTCTTGCACTGGCAACTTGACATCATCTTTATTCCCATTGATGTCACCCGTCTGCTCCTCTGTGTTAATTGTGTTGTTGTTGATGTCACCTATGTTTTTATTGATGTCATTTATCACCCCATTTAGTTCATCTTCCTTCTCCTTGAGTTCATCTTCCTCCTCCTTGAGTTTATCTTTCTTCTCCTTGAGCTCACCTATCTTCTCCTTTAAATCATGTTTCTTCTCACTGACATCATCGTTTGAATTGATGCACTGTCTGTAAAAAAATAAATAGATTAATTTAAGAACAGAGTAAACACAGTCCAATTTTTGCAGTCATCTTACTGGTATGTGTGTGGTTAATATGTTTGTTATCCATTTTCTGCTGGCATGTCTGGTGTTAAAGGAAAATATAGGTTTATATAAAAAATATATTGCATAAAGCAGCTCATATGTTTTATGCAACCCTGTTTCATGTAAATAAACCATTTTCATAAAAATATACTTTTTTGTAGCATGAGTGATTTGCTGTTTTAAATGCTTTGGTCCAGACCACTAGGATCATACGATTCACAGTGCACACAAACAAACCAAGGGAATAGTGATATGTTTCTCAAGACTTGAGAAAGGTCCAGACTGGACCGAAATGTTGACAAATAAACTTCACTTTGCTTGATCTCATTATGAAGTTCTGGAGTGCGTCATTCCTTGGAACACGACTATACACATATATATATATATATATATATATATATATATATATATATATATATATAAACAAAAAAGAGAGATCAGCACTCGCAGGTCTTAGAAAAATAAAAAATGATTTATTGAAGAGCTATGGACTGACGTTTTTGCTCCACCAGAGCCTTTCTCAAAGTAGTATAAAAAAAACAGTGAAAGTTGTTAAAATACACTTACTGGCGGGAAGAACACAGCAATGATCACATGTGTGCATCGTCATATAATAAACGACTCATTAAATCAACACACTGATGTTGCAGTCTATAATACTTAAAGAGTTAAAATGTAAAATTTACCCATGTCAACCCTAAGCAATAAACTACTATATGTATCCAAGTTGCAGGTAAGAGCAAGTAAGAATAAAAACAAGAACAATATGTAACATTATTATCACTAATCATTGGTAACTTTGTTGCTGATAAACTCTTGACCTGTGTTACAACATGTTAAAAAATGAGAAAAAATGTCTAATAAATGGCCCATGGGTATTCATCTCCTGATCCTCGATTTCTCTGCTCACTAAAAAATCTTTATTGCCCAACTAAACTTCTCTTATAAATATATTCACTATACATATTAATACTGCCAAACTTTATTTTCTTTTATGCCCTTTTCCTAATTCTAGGGAGGTCCGCTGTAGTATTGTGGATGATTTTTTATATAATGTAATTACAATGTTATACCACTAGGGGCCTGCATATAAAGGTCGCTCACATGTTGTTATCATCTCCCTCGTGTACTAATAGATAACCAACCAATATACGTGTTCCTTAATTAACCCATGTGTGTGGAGTCCTTTACTCTATTTTATCTAAAACTATATCCCAAAAGTGTCTTCTACCCACTGTGAATACATCAAAATAGGTGCTAAAAAATTATATTTATACAAACTCAGTATAAATGAATATATCACCCTATGCAGCTACAAATATTAACTCCGTGATCACCCCATAATTTTAGTTAATGTGATACCACCCTATAGGTCACCTATAATAACAGTTATAGTGTAGAGATTAAAAATCAAGAATAGAAAATAAATACATATAGCCGTCCTCACCTCCTGAGGACGGCTAGAGTTTGATAGCCGAAACGTTGAGGAATAAAATCACAGCCCTTGTGGCATTTTTTTCATACAAGCCCTGTGAGTGCGGTCTTTTTTCACTGAATATATATATATATATATATATATATATATATATATATATATATATATATATATATATATATAGTCTTTAGAATGGGTGGCACTCCACTTCTGAACATCACCCAGTTGCATGGTTAAGATTAGGTATAGCTTCAAAAAGAACCAGCAACACAGGGTTATTTACGATAGTGAAAAAATATATATATTTGGTAAGGCATGCATAGCCAACGTGACGTTTCGGTCCCTGCTGGGACCTTTCTCAAGGCAACCACACCCCACACACAATGTGATTTTTATAGCCAATGAAACAACATCAATTAAGGAGTGACATCAACAGTGCATTAACCATTAGTGTCTGTGCTCCGAAATGAGCCACATAGTTCATTATCCAGACAAATTTGTTCCTTAAAGTGACATGTGCTAATAAATTACTAAAAGTTAAATATATACACAGTGCCATACTTAATAAAACCCAGTAAAATCCAACAAAATCAATGCAAGATATAACATGGGATACAGTTTCTAGTTAGTGAGCAAAAATATAAAAACAATGTATCAAATACATGATCATCCTAGTTAGCTACACTTGTATCTCCTAGTCTGACTGGTATCTAGGGACCCCTCCTAAGTGTACTGAAATTTAGTTCTAATTTTTTATTATTATTTCAACCACCTATATATAAAATATTAATGAATATTAATCCATAGAATATGAAACTACAAAAAGCCTCCAATATATCATTAATCAAATAGGCAGAATGAATATGTGAAATTAATATATATTTTAGTTCACGATACTTCCTATGGGGTAAGTGTGGTTGCCTTGAGAAAGGTCCCAGTAGGGACTGAAACGTCACGTTGGCTATGCATGCCTTACCAAATATATATATTTTTTCACTATCGTAAATAACCCTGTGTTGCTGGTTCTTTTTGAAGCGTTATATATATAAATATATATATATATATATATATATATATATATATATATATATATAAATATATATATATATTTAAATATATATATATATTTTTTTTATATATATATATATATATATATATATATATAGTACTAGTCCTTAAGTATGTGCACGCAGAAAACAGAAAAAGGAATATGCCAAGGTGCTACTAATCAAATTCAAATGTAATATCTAGGCAAAAGATGAGCACTCATTGGACTTTGCAAAAACAAAAGAGTGTCTTTATTTCTTCTTCAACGTTTCGGCTACATTACATTAGCCGTCCTCAGGAAGTGACTTCCTGAGGACGGCTAATGTAATGTAGCCGAAACGTTGAAGAAGAAATAAAGACACTCTTTTGTTTTTGCAAAGTCCAATGAGTGCTCATCTTTTGCCTAGATATATATATATATATATATATATATATATATATATATATATATATATATGTTATATATAACGATATATGTAACATAGCAAGTTTGAACCTAATTTACTATGGTACAATATGTTATTGTTTTTATATATGTAATATAAAATTGTGGCTGGTCAGCCTTCTTTGTAAACTCTCTGATATACTGTATCCAAAGGCTTTTCAGCCTTTATAAGTCCAAGCTTACCTAGCTGACCTAGACTGCTTCTTGTCAACCATTTTTCTAATACATTTTCCCTATTATTGGGTTATGCACAGTGCAGCAGATTTATACTTTACTTATAAAGTTGTGATAGACTTTTAGGACTTTGTAATTCCTTTGAGCCTGGCACTACTTTAGCATCTGTATACAGACTTTTTTTGGTTTTGCCCTCCAGGAAAGGACGTCCATCATGCTAGGTTACATCAGCCTGTATCTATAACTCACACACTACTTCCTGTTTAGCCACTTCCAGTATTTCCTGCTAGATGATCAGTGAGCAACTCAGAACGGCAGCTCAATATACGTATGTACTGATATGTATATGCCAATTTGGTAAGGACCTGTAATAGGCACTTACTATAACATAAATTATCTGTTGGCTTAAGGTTAAAATACAAATAGTCATTTTAAATTATTATTTGTATTTTATTTTATATTTATTTTTATCTGCGCTGCTGGGCCTGTGTCCAGACAAAACAGGTGAACGGTCGGTACCTGCTGGGAGAAGATTAGACAGACAGACTGGACCCAGGCCCAGAAGTGCAGATAAAAATATCTTTTTTAAAGGAGACATACAGGATGAATAAAAAAAAAATAATTTTGTAAGTATACCATATGGTGCTGGTTTTACTTTTTTGCTGGAAATTAATATATATAATATAGAACGGTGGGCATGTCCTAACGGGTCCTGCCAGAACACACAACTTTTTCAAGCACATTTCTTCTATATTTAAAAGAGTTTAATGCATTGGTACATTCTTGTTTTTTACATATGTCTCCTTTAAAGAAAAGAAAATAATAATTGAAAACGCTAGATGGGCCCCTAATCACTCTGGGCCCCTAGGCTATAGCCTTATGTAGCCTATTCATGAATCTACCCCTTCCCACTGCAGAGCAGCCAACCACATTTAGGGCAGGGGCACAGGGGCAGATTCGGGGAGATTTAGTCACCTGGTGACTAATTGCCTCTTCTTGGGGCGACAATCTCCCAGAACTGCCTTCCCCCTGCTAAATCGAAAAATCGCCTGCGGCAATGCACTTCAATTTCCGTAGTCACCCATAGTTTCCTCGTGAGGCAACTTTGGAAATAGAAACGCCGCAAGTGCCATTGCACTGGCGTTTTCTCATTATAGCAGGCGGAAGGCAGTTTGGGTAGCTTGTCGCCCCAAAGAAGAGGCGATTAGTCGCAAGGCGACTAAATCTCCACAAATCTGCCCGGGGGCCCCTGCCTTTATTTCTGGAGTTAGGGGGCTGCCTTGGCGGGAATTTTTTTTTTTGACCATGCCCATTTTTGTGGCCACACTCTCTAATTACCGTGTTAATTTTACAAAACTTGGCAGGTTATGAACGTTTGAACATATTGCCGCGATCAGGCTCAGATTTGTGGAAAAGCCACCTCGGCCCGGGCCTAGGGAGGCAGGATTTTAGGGGGGCGGCATGCTGCCAACCACACCTGCATTGGTTCAAAAACACTGGGGATGCGCTGGAAATACAATCATTTTTTAAATTTCCCCATTGATGATGAAAATTTGCATGAATAAAGGGGAAGGGACAAGGGCGACAAATGGCAGTGGGCCACAATCTCTCTCTCCAGCCCGGTTGCGTCCTAACCGGGTACACGCATGTGCGGACGGGGGCGGGGCCAGGCCCGGATTGGCAATCTGTGGGTTCTGGCAAATGCCAGAGGGGCTGCTATAAGGTGCCATAGAAAGTCAGTATTTAGTGGGCTGTGGGGGCTGTTTGGGCCTCTGTGTACCTGAAATGCCAGGGCCTATTTTAGTTCTCAGTCCAGACCTGGGCGGGCATGCCGAAGGTGGTTGTGACCAGGGCTCGGGGGCCCTGAGATACAAGCCCTGGTGGCCACTGGACCCCCAGTCCGATCCTGCTTAAATCTGCCTGTGTATGGTCACAGTAAGGGGTGGAAAATGGTTCCTATGAGTATCATGTTTGCCTTCAGTCTGTGGAATCAAGTACGTCTGTGTAAAACTTATGTACATACATACATAAGTTTTACACAGACGTACTTGATTCCACAGACTGAAGGCAAACATGATATATGTGGGAGTTCATGTTAGAAAATAGGTATATCTCCCATTTAACGACTATAACAAAAGCAAGAATAAATCAATACACATCACACGTTTTTGGTGGTTTTATGAGTCATTTTTCTTTCACTATGTGTCATTTTTGGTAAGGGAGCCCTTTCTCTAGCGCAAACAACCTGTGAGTTATTGTTTGTGAGGAAACCGAGAATAAGCAAAAGTACCGGCAGGAACATAATCAATACGTAAAGCACGGGCGCACCTGTATCAGGAAGAAAATGAATGTGCTGAGGAGGGTACAAGCTGTGATGAAATGGAGCATATTGCACATCCCGGACCCTCTATTCTGCCTGTATATTAATGTAGAACAATTGCCCCATGTTGCACTAGGGTCCCGGTCCGTGACGCGGCCGCCCTAAAAGTAAATGTGAGAAGAAAAAGGCGCTTACTTTGCCATCTCGGAACCGCGTTCTAAAGAGTCAGCAATTAATTAAGGGTCGCTGTGGCCTGTGCAGGGTCGCCTCAAAGATTCAGCCTCTCTCTGTGAAATCAGCGAGGAGCGTGCTATGGAGTGAGGCGGCTTTGCTTAAAATGGCTGTAGTGTGGCAGATGGTTTCACTTTGTATCCTGGAAAAATTATTTTTTATTTAAAGGGACAGCTTTTATTCAATGTTCAGTAAAGCTCTATTCAAGCGTCCTGTTTGCCCGTGATTTTTGTAATTATTATCTTTTTGTTAATGATTTTATTTATTGTTTCAAGCGCCACAACTTAGAACCAGTCCATGGCGGCTTCAGGAGACATTCAATTGCTGTTCTGGATAAAATAAACAATAATTCTTGTTCCTTGAAAAAATCACCTCACAGTGATAGAATTACAGTTTACTGACTTGTGGAATGAAACTTTGCTAACCACAGTGGCCACAGCAACTCTCAGCTGTGACACTCATTATGGAAAAAAAAGGTACAAATGAGCGAAGCGCCAATGAGGTGAAATAAAAAAATTTGCCTCAGGCAGCAGCGCCCTTCAAGTTACAAGGTGGTGGCAAAAAGCCTCTCCTGGTACCTTTAAGAGACGAATTTCCAGCACTTTTGCCATTGCGCTCTGTGCATGAGGTGCAGCCCCCCTCCAGCGCAGGAAAGGTAAGTGGGGCATTACGGTTGGCACCTTTCCTCCCGACTAAAGCTGGCCACAGACGCAAGGATCTGATCATACGAATCAATGTACGATCGGACTTTCCCATCTCCCGACCTGCCACTAACCATTCAGATCAAAGTCTTACCATTCTGACCAAATAAAGTAGTTAAAGAACAGATCAGCCGATGTTCTGCCCCTGACAGCAATCGTACGATAGACAAAGCTAGTGACAGTCTCCCACTGACTGGTAGGTTAACAAGTTAGGGACCGCCATATGGGGTTTACCTTGACGTGGTATGGTGGCTTTTCAACTTTATGATTATAACTTTGTAACTAAAAACCCCTGTCTTTGTTAACACATGCACTTGCATATATACTGAATTACTTAGACAGGGGCCCAGGGAATGTGCACTGACCCATTTGGATATGCCAGTAGCACTTCCCTTATACTTCTATATATTTTTACTTAGCAATGCGGGTGCTCCCACAACCCCCCTTTTGTATTTGCGCTTACAGCCTGGAGCTTTGGCTAAGCTTCTAACTGCACCATATTTATACATTTTTTTTAAAAAATGGGCGTTGGCTTGGGCAATCACTCTCTCTTAAAAGCTGCAATTCAGCAGCGGGGGAGGATTTAGCCCTCAGACAGAAACCAAGGTTCAGCAGACTTTTACTTTTTACTATACTAATACTATTATGCAGAGAGACACAGGATCCTCAATACTATGACTGGTAGGTAAACAAGTTAGGGACCGCCACATGGGGTTTCCCTTGATGTGGTATGGTGGCTTTTCAACTTTATGATCATAACTTTGTAACTAAAAACCCCTGTCTTTGTTAACACATGCACTTGCATATATACTGAATTACTTAGACAGGGGCCCAGGGAATGTGCACTGACCCATTTGGATATGTCAGTAGCACTTCCCTTATACTTCTATATATTTTTACTTAGCAATGCGGGTGCTCCCACAACCCCCCTTTTGTATTTGCGCTTACAGCCTGGAGCTTTGGCTAAGCTTCTAACTGCACCATATTTATACATTTTTTTTAAAAAATGGGCGTTGGCTTGGGCAATCACTCTCTCTTAAAAGCTGCAATTCAGCAGCGGGGGAGGATTTAGCCCTCAGACAGAAACCAAGGTTCAGCAGACTTTTACTTTTTACTATACTAATACTATTATGCAGAGAGACACAGGATCCTCAATACTATGACTGGTAGGTAAACAAGTTAGGGACCGCCACATGGGGTTTCCCTTGATGTGGTATGGTGGCTTTTCAACTTTATGATCATAACTTTGTAACTAAAAACCCGTCTTTGTTAACACATGCATTTGCATATCTACGGAATTACTTAGACAGGGACCCAGGGAATGTGCACTGACCCATTTGGATATGCCAGTAGCACTTCCCTTATACTTATATATTTACGTAGCAATGCGGGTGCTCCCACAACCCCCCTTTGATTAGTAATTAATACAGATAATTACTACATGGCAGCACAGAAACCAGTGCAATTAGCATCAGAATTTAATAATCAGCCCTGTAGCATCAGCTTATATTACAGGGGAAGCTCATTTTCTGCTGGATAATTAGTGACGAGCCCTAAGCTTAGCTTCTCAACAGCTGCTTAGAGCCCACTGAGCATGTGAGTGTCACAGACACTTTCCAAGATGGTGACCCCCTGTGACAAGTTTCATCATTGATGCTATTGACAAGCTGAAACTAGGCTGGTGCAATAAGTTGCGTATATAGCCATATTCCATTTTAGTATCTACTTCTCCTTTAAGAATGACACTTTACAACAAGAAGTTTTTGTTCGTTTTTTAAACATTTTACCATTCTATTCCAGCAAAACCCTTTGGTATGTTTTTTTTTAATGAAATTAAATATTATTGGATCAAACAGTTTTGATTTGTCATAAATCTTCAGTGAAATCTAGAGGAAATCACCTCCATCCTTGGATTAAACAACCTGAAGACTAATTGACATACATTCCCGATTTTTGTTATAATTGCATTCTGCATGGGTACAGAGAATAATTTATAAGCACAGGCAATAACAGTGAGTGCCAAGTATATGTTTGAGGGATTCTACTGGCAGGACTTCCATCTGAGGAGCTTTCAAGGAACTCATTTATGTATTTCAGTTGCCTTCTTTTGTGTAGGGGTATGGTCTGCTGGAAATGGTTAGTAATGGGAAACTACAGGTTTAGCAGTATCAGGAATAATCCCTAACTTTATTAGAAAATGTAGTATATATATATATGCTCCTGAAGGGGTGAGTATACATATAGAGTTGCAAAGAAATCACAAAAAACTTGAAAATCTCAAATATGTATTAGATCCTAATAAATATTCCTGCTACTGTTTTACTATTGGTGGGTCTATTTCACCCATTTTGACATTTCCAATCCCTATGTTTACCCAGAAAATTTATAAAATACACTGTTAGCATAGCGATTCCCTTGTTCTAAGCAGGAAAATAAAAAGTCTAAAGATGATGAGAAGAGATCCATTGATGAAGCTGAGGATTCTTTATATTCCTAGTGTAAGGTCAGACATGTTACAATCCTTTGTGGTTTTGTAGATCAATAACTGGTGTCAGGGTATTACACTCTAATCGCCCAGGGTAGAAATGTTCCTGGTTCTGGAACTGGACACTGCATAAAACAAGAAAATATAGGGTTAATTTCAGCAGTTTTTTTCGGTTTGTCACGTGAAGACATTTTTAAAAATGCATGACTTGTACCATACTGGTTTTTTTTGTTATGATTTGGGGAGTGGTTTCTGAATCTGCCATTGGTTTGAGAATTCTATGTGGCTGAGACAGAAAAGAAGTTGCTAGAAAGACTCAAAATCTCTTTAGTGCTTTAGTAGGGATGCACCGAATCCAGGATTTGGTCTTTTTCAGCAGGATTCTGCCTGGCCGAACCAAATCCGACTCCCAATTTGTATATACAAATTTGGATTTGGTTCGGTATTCGGCCAAATCTTTCACGAAAGATTCGGGGGTTCGGCCGAATTCAAAATTCACTATGCTTTAGTGAACTATCCAACAAGTAAAACAAATGGCCAGACTAAGGCTCCTACCATCCGAGGGACATCACTATCAATGGCCATTATAACTTATTGAAGACAATATAAATGGCCAGGCCCTGCCAGTTGAGTCAGCTTAATATAAATGGTCCAGTTAAGCTCCTACCAGTTTAGTGAAGTCATCGACGCAGGCATTGCGGATCCGTTCTGGTGTGGCTGGACTGTCAAGTCTAAATGGCCCAGTAATTCTCGATTCTGCTCTCGCTGCTGTGATTGCTTCTTTTATGGCAAAAAATATGGAGGACGACAAGAAAAGCGGGGGTTCTCCAACAGCCTGAATCAAATTAAAACTTATGAGAAACAAATCAGCAGAACAAAAGGGAAAAGGCTACTTGATTAATTGGCAATTCAGGAAGCCTGGGTGGGATACCAAACCTATAACCAATGAGCTGTGCCCTGCCCCTACCTTGGAGGAGTAAATTGCTTTGTCGTTGGGACAATTGCGTAAAAGCGACACATTAAATTCGATGGGGATGTCACCAAACGCCGGAATCTTGTACATTCCAGGACCGCGAGTGTACAGAATTCCATTTGGAGAATATTTCAGCTCCTCTAAGGTGAACAGCCCCAGGCCTTGGACAAATGCACCTTCAACCTACACAAAGAGCACAAGCCTGTGAACAACAAAGTGCAAAGCAACCTGCTTCCCACCACAATGAAAGATACAACTTTTTCATGTCTATAGGCGAAGAAACCATAACCCATAATAAAAGTAAGTAGAATTAAAGTACAGTAACATTGTTTAAACATCTTTAAATCTGTTATTTTATAGTTATCAATGGAAAGGATAGGCTAGGATAGATTTGGGTATGTTTTAAAAGTTACCCCATGTGACCCCAATCGGTTTTGGCAGTTTGTGCTCCTCTTTATTTAAAAGTGCCAGCTGCCCATAGTTTTCTTCTGACCAGTTAAGGTACTTACTATTCAGCATTGTGTACATGTGGGTTACAGACTCTAAGGGGCTGATTTACTAAAACTAAAATTAATCTCCATTTTTTATGAAAACAAAGTCGATTGAATTGAACTCATTCATCAATAATTTTTCTGTGGCAAAACAGTGCAACAAAATGGAATGTCAATTTGTATCATACAATTGACACTCCGAAAACTAAATTTTATGGAATTTGAAGCCACTAGGGTTACATGAGGGTTCCTTGCATAAAATATTTCTGTGTCCTTTTAAAGGGATGGTTCACATTTAAGTTACCTTTTAGCATGTTATAGAATGGTCAATTCTAAGCAACTTTTCAATTGGTCTTCATTATAGTTTGTTTTAATTATTTTCCTTCTTCTTCTGACTTCTAAAAATAATAATAAAACATGAAAACCAGTTGCATATTGTCTCAGAATATTACTCTCTACATCAGGGGTGCCCAAAAGGTGGATTGGGATCTACCAGTAGACCTTTAGTTGGTGATCAGTAGATCTCAAGACACTGTCAACAAATAGCTTGTCTAAATCACCCTCCTGTTTCATTCTTTTCATTCAGATATTTATTAAGTTACATAAGAAATAGTTGCTTCTTAAATATAACAATATATGTATATATATATATATATTTTTTTTTTCTTCTCAGAAATCAATATTTAAATAATATTTTCATATTAGTATTCACATGATACTAACAATGTGTTTATGACTGTAGATCATAATGGGACAACATCACGTTGGGCACATTTACCTAGTGTCGAATATCGAGGGTAATTAACCCTCGATATTTGACCGTCGAAGTAAAATCCTTCGACTTCGAATATCGAAGTCAAAGGATTTTGTGATATTCCTACATTCGAGCGATTAAATCCATTGAATCGAACAATTCGAAGGATTTTAATCCATCGATCGAAGGATATTCCATCGCTCAGGAAATTGTTAGGAAGCCTATGGGGACCTTCCCCATAGGCTAACATTGGCATCGTTAGGTTTTAGGTGGCGAACTAGGGGGTCAAAGAATTTTTTAAAGAGAAAGTAATTCGACTATCGAATGGTCGAACGATTTTTAGTTCGAATAGTTCGATTCGAAGGTCGAAGTAGCTCATTCGATGGTTGAAGTAGCCATATTTGACCATTCAAACTTTTTTTCCTCTATTCCTTCACTCGAACTAAGTAAATGGGCCCCTTAAAGTAGACCTTGCATTAGTATAGTATGGGCACGTCTGCTGTACATCATAATAAAAGTTGACTCAAAAATGAACAATCCCTTTAAAGATGAAAACACATATCCATGTAGTTTGCAGGGGCGGTAGGAGCATTACAGTAAGTGTGGCTGCTCACTGTTTCCTGATATCCAAATGTCCTGACATATATATTGGTATAGATTATTGAGGATACAGTGTTTTACAGACCCAGAGCCTAATGAGTCAGGGGGTATCATCCTACCTATCATTCCTCTGATGCTTGATCTGGTTGGTTGGTTGGGATGGTAGGTAATATCATTACTCACCTGACCTATATCGATTGCAGGGTTAAGGCTTGTTCCTACATCCATGACTATGTCTGTGCGTAAATTCTGTAAATAAAAAAAAAAGGCATCCAGAAATGATTCTGTGGCAGAACAGTTGGACCTAGTGGGAAACAGAGAGGCATATGCAGGGTCGAACTGGGGAGCCCGGGGCCCACCGGGGCTGCTGCCTGAGGGGCCCCCTCCAACCCTGCCGCACGTGTTTTTGCAACGACTGGCTGGTCGCAGCAGGAAAAGAGCAAGAGGTGTAGGGTGTGGATCTGGGCCGCGGGGCCCACAAAAGCCGGGGGTCCACTGGGTTTTTTTCCAGGTGTCCCGCCGGCCCAGTCCATCCCTGGGCATATTGAAGTAGAAGGTAAACATACACCAAATTGTTGCAATACTTTTTCCAAATGTATTTCAACTTTACCACTTTGTGATGCAGCGTTGTAACAATTATATGTAATTCTAGGAGCGTACAACATTAACAGCCAACAAAATGTTATTTCTGACTTGAGAAAACCTTTTTGGAATATACCAAGCTTTGGTTGAGTGAACTACACAGTGATATTCTGATGTGAGATCAGCCAAACCTTAAACCCAGTATAAGCCTTTTACCTTGTGATCCCCCGTCAGGCAGTCAATCTCCACTTCAGAGCAGGCAGCTCCATAGCTGAAATAGTTACTTGGCCTCCCCTCGTTCTTCTCCGCATCATATCCGATGCCAGGGATTCTAATGGGTAAAGGCAGTTACTAACAGAATGTCCCTTTTTGCTGCCATAATGACCCTTGGCTTTCGGTGTCTACACATTATTTACTGTTAAATAACAGGTCTCATTTCTTTAGCACAAGTCTACACTTATTAATGTAGCAACATAGTGCTGAAATAATGTGTAAGGTTGGCCAAAGATGAAATGTCACATAATAAGAGAGAACATTTTTTGTTCCAGGCAGTGTTCTTGTGCCCTTTAACAGAACTGTCTGCAGGAATTGTAGGTAGGATGGGTGGAAACATAAAATATATAATAGGGAAAGACTCACACAGTGGGTTAAGATGTAACAGCAGGACAACAATAGAGTAAGATGGAGACAACAGAGCAAGATGGTGACTGTAGAGCAATAGGGGCTGATTGGCAAAATATTATATATGTCTCCAAGATGGAGACAGTAGAGCAATATATTTTCTGTAACATTTTATATCACTGAAACCAGAGTTCTGCATTGGGTCAAGTATCGCAAAATACCCACAAAGCAGTCAGGTTACCGACATGTCCTCGTTTCCCTGTGTCAGTTCACGGTTATCCTGTATGGGAACCCGGATCAATTTCAGGCTCACAATTCGCCCCTGTCCAAGTTTAAAATAGTGTGTTTCCACCTGACCTGGTTGATCCACTTCCTGGCAAAGGTAATGCCACTTCAGGTTTTCTTGGATCCCAGGGTTGGGTAAGCGGTGGAGGTAGGGTGGGGAGGGTAGCGGGGAGGTGGTGGGCATATAGCAGATCTGAAGGTCCAGGTCGAGTTGCCAGTTAGCAGGTCCGGGTTGAGCACGGGTCTGCGCTATTGGACCTGTGCAGGACTCAAAAAGAAACCCAACCTGCAGATCTTCAGTTGTTAAAGTGCAGAAACCACCGAAAGGAGTTGTAGTTCATCTACATCTGCATGGCTTTAAACAGGACAATGCGCATAAATAATTTGCCCCCCACAGCGCCTAAGGGGTTACACTGGGATGAAGTATCCCAGCAATTGCTGCACCATTGAATCGTCCCTATCTTATAAACAAAAAAATTAATTTCTTCCGTTCTTTCTGCTGCTGCTTGGACTTACTTATAAAATCCTGTGGCTGAGAGGCTCACTCTATCCAGGTAAGCGGCAGAGATCTAAGGTAAAAAACATAAATAAAGTCAAATATTTTTCACCTTATTTGTTACTACTGGCCCTAATTAATACAAGTTACATTTTTTAATTATTTGCCTTCTTCATCTGACTCTTTCCAGCTTTCAAATGGGGGTCACTGACCTCATCTATAACAAATGTTCTGTAAGGGTAAACAACCCCTAAATCAAAGGTAAACAGCCCCTTTAAGAGCTAATTTTGAGAAGAATTGACTTACCACCATTTGCTCGTGGTACTAAGGAAGTCCAACCTAAAGTCCTGCCATGACACTGGGGGGGGGGTTATTTACTAAACCTTGAATATATCTGGTCGGGCTTTTTGGGGGAAAAAATTTTTTTTTCGAGATTTATTATACCACGATGCTGCAAAATGCCTGAAACTGAAACACTGCCATCTCAGACCTGTGGAGTTCCTGTATAAGTCAATGGGAGAGGCACCTATCCCAATTTGAAGATATCATGCGCTGGGTTTAGCCTGATAATCTGAAAAATGTGGGTGTTTCGGGCAAAAACCTGAAAAAAAAATCAATCCATTCATGATTCAGGTCTTTGCTTAATTTTATCAGGTTTCTTCCAGATCCGATTAATTCAAGTTTTTTAATTAACAAATAAGGTCAAATGGGGCATGGGAGTATGGTTGTGGTTTTTTTAATAAAATAATGAGATAAATTCTGAGTTTAGTATATAACCCCCCTGGGTGTTGAAAAGTGGAAGAAGAACAAGTTCTATACAAGCGGTTACAACATTCTAGTGCATTAGGCTTGTAACTATATTTTATGCATATGCAGATACTTACCCAGGATTCCCACGACCCATCAGGGTTAGAGTTTTTATAAGGTTCTAGCCTCTGCAAAATTATCTGACAGGCATTCTGTAAAGAGAAAAGGGGCTCATTAGGTTTTAAAGGAACAGTTCAGTGGAAAAATTAAAAATGGGTAAATAGATAGGTTCTGCAAAATAAAAAATGTTTCTAATATAGTTAGTTAGCCAAATGTAATGTATAAAGGCCGGAGTGATTGGATGTCTAACATAATAGACCAAATACAACTTCCTGCTTTTCAGCTCTCTAACTCAACGACTTTAAGGGGGGCCAGATGGGACATAACTGTTCAGTGAGTTTGCAATTGATCCTCAGCATTCAGCTCAGCTCATTCAAAAGCAACAATTATGACCCATGTACCCCCCCTCAAGTCACTGATTGGTTACTGCCTGGTAACCAATCATTGGAAACCAAGAGAGCTGCAAAGCAGGAAGTAGTCTTCTGACTGTTATTATTATGTTAGACATCCAGTCACTCCAGCCTTTATAATTACATTTTTGGCTAACTAACTATATTAGAAACATTTTTTTTTATTCTACACAGCCTATTTACCCTGTTTTTATTTTTATATTGAACAATTCAGAAGAAATTAAATGTATTCAGAGAAGAGTTTAGTTGGTTATAAAAAAAAATAACGGGTGCGCAGTAAAGTTGAACCTTTGCAGTCAGGCCAGGATATAGTAGACTACATAGGCCATATATCAGCAGGAATCCACAGGAAAAGTTTGCTGTAATTACAGCACATTCCAATTTATGTACTACTATCCACAGTGATGGTGATTTTGATCTGCAACCAGGCCTGCTAAATTACAGTGAGTTTCTTTACCGATGAATGAGGGCACTTCAACAGACTGGCCAATAGAAGTATAAACTGTAAATGTGGCCCTGTTTGCTGCCTGCGGAAATAGGATTTTAGGAGAGAGCAAAAAAAATGGACATGCGGTCACTGTATTCAGGGGTTCTTTTTAAATTTATCATTTGATTTAAAGGAACAGTAACATCTAAAAATGTTTTAAAATAATAAAAATAATATAACGCAGTGTTGCCCTGCACTGGTAAAACTGCTGTGTTTGCTTCAGAAACACTACTATTGTTTATATAAATAAGCTGCTTTGTAGCCATGGGGGCAGCCATTCAAAGGAGAAAAGGCTCAGGTTACACAGCAGATAGAATATAAGCTCTGTAGAACATAACAGGCTTTTTAACCTCTACCAAAATTTTTTTTAAAATTTCCACCATTGCTACACAGCAGCTTGTTTATATGAACTATAATAATGTTTCTGAAGCAAACACATCAGTTTTACCAGTGCAGGGCAACACTACATGAAATTTTCATTACTATAAAAAAGTTTAATTTTTTTTTGTTACAGTTCCTTTAATAACAAGTAAGTAAGACCTTTTCTAGAAAAAAGAAGCCAGATCACTTTTAGCTTTAATGAAGAGCATACAATATTGTAGATATAAAATCTAGTGCTCCTCCATTATGTAGGGTCCTGTTTCTTAACCTTGGGTCCCCTGATGTTGTCAGACTGCAACTCGCAGAATGCTGCAGCATATTCTCAAAGCTGGGAGATGTAGTCATGTTAAATCTGGGGATTCAATATTAAGAATAATACCCATTCCCTGCATTGGGTGTACTGACTGTTTTGCCTGTGCACTTACAAATCAAGGCACTGGAATAATTTAAAACCTTATGCTTCCATCAACCTGTATCTAAAAACACATAAATATTTAGGTTGAAAATATCTGAAAAGGCTTTTTCCTTAAGAAAATACAGAGAACTTACAAGTATTGCCATTCCGTTCAGGTCCGAGCTGACAGATGCCGCTGTTGGGGACGTGTTGGGTACAGTATTGGTGCTTGTCTCACTTATAAATATCTTAGAGGTTGGGATTCCTAAGGCCTTACTGGCAACCTAAGGAAGGAAACAGTTATTGGCGGGCAGTGTCCAGCTCCCACAAATATATTCCCAAAGGGTGAGACGGTGGAGCAATTTGTGTAGTCGGAGAAGGGAATCTGTGCAGGGAGTGCCACTGTTTCTGTGGGTCAGAGAATTGTTCTCAACAGCCCAGTTTTTTAATGGGTCAAAACTGGACGCCCGGTTTTGGCAAATTAGGAAAACGGGGCAGGATTTACTGAGATTGACACTGAGATCAGTCAATTGCCAAGTCATAGCCCCCGACATCACAGTTCCGCCCCCACCATGTCACGGCCCCGTCCACTGCGGCATGGCCCTGAACCTCACTGCATCACAGCCCCGCCTCCCCTGGCATTCATCAGGGGGAAAGATGGCGACCCTTGATCCAATAAATGTGCCATATATGATGGGTGTTAAAAGGAACCTGTCACCTTCTAAATACTTCCAAATCCTATTTTATGATGTTGGACAAGAAAAATAAACTTCACTTACACTATAGAAATTATTTACATTTTGGTTTTTTTTTGTCTTGGAATTCATCACAGAAAGCAGGCAGCAGCCATTTTGTGAATACTGGTATTAAAGCAAGCTCTGGCTAGACAATTAGATGGTGAGAAGGGAGGGGGAATGTGGGGAGTGCAGTGACAGCTAAAAAGTGCTGAATTGCAGCCTAAGGCATAGAGGAGGGGCAGGCAATACATGATTGACAGCTAAGAATTTTAAAAGTGTTTATAACATTTATGGAAGCTTTAATAAAAAAAGGAATTTTGGTTTCATGTTTAATTTGTACTTTTATTATACAGCTTTTTATGTTTGGGTGACAAGTCCCCTTTAATACTCAATTGACATGAATGCCCCAGCAATTTCATAAATGTCTTAGATAATACCTGGACCATCTTGGTGTGAAGTCCCTGTCCCATTTCAGTGCCGCCGTGTGTTAATAAAACTGATCCGTCCGTGTACACATGAACCAAAGCTCCTGCCTGTGAAAATATCACAATAGAGAAGAGTTGTATTAAATGTTCAGTCAGCAAAAGTGAACAAACAAGCCTCTACTTTATATGTTTCAGTGGAATCATACCAACTCCATGGCCAGGGGCGTAACTATAGAGGAAGCAGACCCTGCGGCTGCAGGGGGCCCAGGAGTTATAGGGGGCCCCATGAGGCTCAAATTCATATACAATTTCAATACATTTTGGTAAAACAGGACAACCTCTGGATATGTTTGGGGCCCTAAAATTAATTTGCTGTGGGGCCCAGTAACATCTAGTTACGCCACTGTCCATGGCACTTGAAAGTTTTCATTATGGTTGGGAAATAATTTACCGGGTTAGCATGTTTAAATAATGTAGGGATACAAACCTGATTTAAGAAGGCTGCAGTAAAACTGATCCCAAACTTTGTTGGAATAATTGCGATTCCCCTCTTCTTCCATCTGTGTTGCCTGAAACAAAAACGTCACTACATAAATAAAGGCATAGCCTTTCTCTTTTACAGAGAGATACCGTAAAACTATACCACAGTGGGAATTTCTCTACAATAAGCACAATTCTGCAGGAATAGTCCCTTAAGTTTGCTCATAGTCTGTACAGAGAGATACAATAAAACTATGGCAGCATAGGTATTCCCCTGTACTAAGCACAATTCAGCAGGAACAGCCCTTAAGTTTGCTCATAGCCTGTACAGAGAGACCCCATAAAACTATGGCAGCATAGGTATTCCCTATGCTGGCAGAAATACCATAAAGCTAGTTGTGTTACCAGCAAGCCATGAATATAGCCATTACCTATTGAATTCTTCAATAGAATGTTTTCTGTCCTGGTAATTTGCCTGTTTCAGACATTCCTCCCAACATCTGTGAACAGTACAACTCTCCAACTTCTGGTTAAAGTAGGTCAGGTCCCCTTCGCTGTATAGGTTCAGCTGTCTCACCTTAACATGGAGAAGCCAATTATTCAGGATTTATTCTGTCCCAACAGACACATTATATTATAACATTATTACAAAGAAGTCTGTGGAGCTCTTCATCAGGCTGGGGGCCATTAAAATCCATTGACGTTCCAAATGGAGCTAACAGGCCTTCAGCTGGAGTTCCCAACTGTTTATGGTGGAAGCTGACACCTACTTGTTCTGCAGGAAGGCCACAAGTCTGGATAATGTCGTTCATCCATGCTTCTACAACCAGCATTCCCTGAGGTCCCCCAAAGCCACGGAATGCAGTATTGGAAGGCAAGTTGGTCTTACATACAATTCCCCGCCCTCTAATGTTGGGGATTTTGTACGTGTTGTCCATGTGGAATAATGTCCTATCAATGATCTTTGAAATAGGAAACAAAAGGCACCAATTAATTCATTTCCAGAGTAAGAAAGATTGGGCCCCCAAAAGTGCAGAAAGTCTGGAGATGGCATTATAACTAAGACTGAAAGTTGGACATTCCTGGGACAGTCTCAGGAACAGCATAAAAATATGTAAACAAAAAAAGTTTGCTCCAGGTCTCATAACCTATACAACATATCAGAAGATAAACAAACAGGTAAATATGGTTGCTCTCTATTGCTATACCTGGAGAATGCTTTGTGCCTTTATTTAATAACATTTCTAATAACACTGTGTGGCATCGCTGTTTTTATACTCACCCCATGAGAAAGATCTACAGAGTTGCCCGCATTTGTATAGTAACAAATATCTAGAGCAGTTATTTTCCCATTTTTCTTGAATCCAACCTGTACAAAGAGCAAAGAAAAAATTAAATACGCGGGTTACTATTGCCTAGAAACGTAGTTGGTTATTGGTCTGTGCATGGAGTCAAAATGACCACCTCCTCTATTAACAACGGGTCTTGGATCAACCAGAAATAGACTGGGTGGAATCAAAAATCCCATTTGATTAGGACCTCTTCCTCTCCTGCTAGGTCTGCACAGGCCTTATTTTGCTTGATATCTGCATGACCAAATTGGACAAACAAGTTTTTGGAAAAAAAAATACTCCAATCACTCACATTAAAGGGATCCTGTCATCGGAAAACATGTTTTTTTCAAAATGCATGAGTTACTAGTGCTGCTCCAGCAGAATTCTGCACTGAAATCCATTTCTCAAAAGAGCAAACAAATTTTTTTATATTCAATTTTGAAATCTGACATGGGGCTAGACATTTTGTCAATTTCCCAGCTGCCCCAAGTCATGTGACTTTTGCCTGCACTTTAGGAGAGAAATGCTTTCTGGCAGGCTGCTGTTTTCCTTCTCAATGTAACTGAATGTGTCTCAGTGGGACATGGGTTTTTACTATTGAGTGTTGTTCTTAGATCTACCAGGCAGCTGTTATCTTGTGTTAGGGAGCGGCTATCTGGTTACCTTCCCATTGTTCTTTTGTTTGGCTGCTGGGGGGGGGGAAAGGGAGGGGGTGATATCACTCCAACTTGCAGTAAAGAGTGATTGAAGTTTATCAGAGCACAAGTCACATGACTTGGGGCAGCTGGGAAATTGACAATATGTCTAGCCCCATGTCCGATTTCAAAATTGAATATAAAAAAATCTGTTTGGTCTTTTGAGAAATGGATTTCAGCGCAAAATTCTGCTGGAGCAGCACTATTAACTGATTCATTTTAAAAAAAAAAGTTTTTTCTCATGACAGTATCCCTTTAATAGAGTTTTTAAGCGAAAAAAACCCGAACATCATGAAGTCTACAAACATCTTCAGATGGTTCAAAAGACCTCTGCCATTGACTTCTACGTGACCTTGACAGATTTTAGCTGGAGTATTTTCGGATTTTAGCTATTTCCAGCTTTAGGGTATAATAAATGTTGAAGCATTTGAGTTTTCTTTTAAAAACACGAAAAATGAAAGTTTTTTTAACCCAAAAAGTCTAGACTGAAAAATACCCTTGAAAACTTTTCTTCAGGTAAAACACAACTTGAACTAATAAATAACCAACTTAGGGGGTTATTGACTAAACTCCGAATGCAAAAATCATGAAAAATATGTGATATTTTTCATAAAATCAGACTTTAAAAAAAATCACGAATTTTTCCGAATTTATTAAACCCAGAGGATGGGAAAAGTCTGAATCTGAAAATCCGGCATCTCAGACCTGTCGAGGTTGCAAATAAGTCAATGGGAGAAGTCCCAATGATTTTTTGATGTGTGCTGGGTTTCTGGCAATACGCCAACGTTTTCTGAGTTTTCAGGAAAAATTCTGAGTTAATCGTTAAAATTGGATGAAAAATCCGAAAAAATAGTGAAATTTTTTTTGGATTTCAGGAAAGTATATTAATAAATAAGCCCAAAAAACCTGTGTGGATTTGGTCAGAGTTTTTTCAGAAAATATTGAGATAAATTTGGACTTTGATAAATAACCCCCTTAATGTTTGTATAAGAAAGCCATACCTTATAGCGCCCCAAATAGGGGTGTCTGCCCCCAGTTATCAGCATATCTTCATCCCGATCTAGCATACATCTAACGGGGCGCCCAGTCCTGGAAAAAAGAATGACAGAACTTCAACATAACCACAAACAAGGCAAGTACTGTATGTAGCCCATTAGATGTTAGTGGGGATTCTTCAAATGTCAGCATCAAAGGGAAATCTACATAATGCTGGTAAAACAAAAATGACATCATATCTTCCATATGGACGGGCTGGAAGCACTAACCCGAAAAGAACAAAATCCAACAAAATTCTTTAACACGTGGACAACATAAATAAAGGGTTAATTAACCCTCGATATTCAACCGTCTAAGTAAAATCCTTCGACTTCCAATATCAAAGTCACAGGATTTAGCGCAATTTGTTCGATCGAACGATTAAATCCTTCGAATGAAACGATTCGAAGGACTTTAATTCATCAATCGAACGATTTTCCTTCGATCGGAAATTGGTTAGAAAGCCTATGGGGACCTTCCCCATAGGCTAACATTGGTGCTCGGTAGGTTTTAGTTGGCGAAATAGGTGGTCGAAGTTTTTTTTAAAGAGACAGTACTTCGACTATCGAATGGTCAAATAGTCGAACGATTTTTAGTTCAAATCGTTCGATTCAAAGTCGTAGTGGAAGGTCGAAGTAGCCAATTCGATGGTCAAAGTAGCCAAAAAAATACTTCGAAATTCAAAGTATTTTTTATTCTAATCCTTCACTCGCGCTAAGTTAATGTGCCCCTTAGATACCCAACATGGTACGACCTGGAAACACTAAGAAACCATCCACTGGTTGTGGAATCCTCCCAATACCTCAGAATACCTCTGGGCTGCTTAGGGATCGTCATAAACAAAGCTGCTTGAGTTCTGCATGGCTGGGAAGTAAGGTGGGGGCTCCCCCTGCTGTTCATAAGTATGATTGTTTCCCTGCTCAGCAGTTAGGAACCATCTGACAATTCCTATCCACAGCAGTAAATGAAGGGAGAATTTCACTGCATCTAATATAGTTAGTTAGTCCAAAATGTAATGTATAAAGGCTGGAGTGACTGGATGTGTAACATAATAGCCAGAACACTACTTCCTGCTTTTCAGCTCTCTTGGTTTCAACTGATTACCAGGCAATAACCAATCAGTGACTTGAGGGGGGCACATGGGTCATATCTGTTGCTTTTGAATCTGAGCTGAATGCTGAGGATCAATTGCAAACTCACTGAACAGTAATGTCCCATGTGGCCCCCCTTCAAGTCGCTGACTAACTCAGAGTTAGAGAGCTGAAAAGCAGGAAGTAATGTTCTGTTATGTTAGACATCCAGCCACGCCAGCCTTTATACATTACATTTTTGACTAACTAACTATATTAGATGCAGTGAAATTCTCCCTTCATTTACTGCTGTGGATAGGAATTGTCAGATGGTCCATAACTGCTGAGCAGGGAAACAATCATACTTATGAACAGCAGGGGGAGCCCCCACCTTACTTCCCAGCCATGCAGAACTCAAGCAGCTTTGTTTATGACGATCCCTAAGCAGCCCAGACCACACTGAGCATGTGCAGGGTCAGGCAAAGATGTTTAACAAAGTTACAAGATGACAGCCCTCTGTGGCCAACTTTGAAAGCATAAATCATTTGTTTGATTAGGCTTTGTGGTGCAGTAAGTTCAGGCTTATGTTTAGTAAACAAAATACAGCATTTCTAGCCTTATACTATTTTAGACTTTCCTTGTCCTTTAAATTAAGTTTTATTATGATGTAGATAGAGCATGCTATTCCGTGTACCCTAGTCTCCTTTCCTCTGGGTCCCTGATCTATGCAAGGTACCGCCAGGACACTGGTCCTTTCTTCTCACCTTGTTAGAGCTCAGATGCTCGGCTATATAACCTGCACCAAATAAATAAAGTGTTATAGCCTGCACTATTGTGGCTAATCTATTGGTAATAAACTGATTCAGTAGCTTTCCTTCTCCTTTAAGTGTGATGACTACAATGGTATTCAAAGAAGCTTTGCAAAATGAGTTTTTGGGTAATGCAATAAAATGTAGTAACTTATTGCAACCAATCAGATGTATGTTGCCAAACCTCCCAATTGGTTGCATTAACCTCAATATTCTTAACTTTTTTGTGAATTGCTTAATTATTGATTTGATTTTGCCATTCCAGTTTGTAATTGAACATGCTGTCTGGTTGCCAGGGTTCCTTTAGCAATCAGGCAAACTGTGAGATAAATAGGAGAGGGCCTGGATAGAAATATTCTAAGATAAACTACAACAATTACAAAGTTCCAAGTTTTCCAGACACTCAAAAACTGCAACACACAAAGGAAGACCAATTGCAAATTGCCACAGAAGATCAATGTTTATACATTATTTCTTAGATAAGCTTCCCTTGTAAGCCAAACGCATTTCTCAAAAGGCACTGTTGCTTACTTATGTGCAGCTACGGCAATGGAGGTTGATACAATGATGCATCTCGACTCCTTTCCTCCAAACCCACCTCCCATGCGCTTTACTCGCACCACAATCTTGTTTGATAAAACCCCCAGAGCGCTCGCAACACAGTCCTGAAAATAGGGATAAATAAAATCAGTGTAACAGATTATTATTGCTTCCAGTCTGGATCAGGTTTTATTGTGTTTTATTTTATTTATTGTATTACTGATTGTAAATGTGTCACAATCCCAGTGGGGGGGGGGGTATTATAATATATTGGAGTCCTTTCCCCATAGCCCTTTAAAAGGGCACCTGTTAGGTGAAAATAATTTCCCCCGCCAAAGGTGCAGACTAATAGAGCCAGGGTTGGACTGGGCCGGCGGGATACCAGCAAAAAACCTGGTGGGCTCCGCTCTTTTGGGCCCCACCAGCCTAGACCCACTCACTGCACTGCCGCTGCTAAAGTCCCTTCCTGACCCCGGGAGCTGTGTGCAGTAAAAGGTACCCACGGCCGCCCACGTGTGGGGGGGGATTGGGTTGCAGCAGGAGTGGGGGGAGAGGGGGCTCTGCGGAATGCTGAATGGAGCCTGCACTCCGGTTGGCGGTAATTGTAGTTATTTTCTTAAAACATTGGCCCCGCCACCGCTAGGGCACTCACACTCTGATGTTACGCGCATGCTCATAATGTGCCCCAACATAGCCACTCGAAACAGGAGCTCCCTATCTGTGCTGGTGTCCTAGAGCTGGTGGGGGGGCCAAATTGTTTTAAAAAAAAAAAAAAACTACTGTTACCCTAGGCGTAGTGCGGGGTCTATTAGCCTTCACCTTTGGTGGGGGAAAAATTTGGCCAACAGGTGACATTTAAGCTGATCATGTGTCGCTCACATCCCTGCCCTTGAAAGGAGCTATCATGGGGGCAAATTCACAAAGATCCAAAGTTGCGCCGGCAACAGCTTCGCCACACTCCGCCGCACTTTGCCAGGTGTAGTTTCACCAGCGCTACGCAAATTCACTAAAATGTGAAGTTGCGCTCAGGGAGGTGAACGGTAGCGAAGTTGCGCTAGCGTTAATTCATCAAGCAAAGCGAAGGTTACGCTAGCGATGCCTAATTTGCATACGGCGCCAAGTTAAAGTACAATGGACATATATGTAGCAGCAAATACATTACACTACACAAGCCTGGGAAAGCTTCATTAAATAAAATAGAGTTGTTATTTTGCCCTATACATGTGCCCACTGTATAGTTTAGGTGCCATATGTTAGGAAATGTACCCCCAAAAAGAGGGTACCCCCAAAAAATGTATGATCTTTTTCAGCCTATCTCCCTTAGACGCCAGTGTTTTTTCAACTTTTTTTGAAGCAAGCCCTATCTACTCTATTGCACTTCACCTGGTATCAGGTGGTGAAGGCAAGTCTGGCGCAAAAGGTAACGTAAGGGTTCAAAGTAGCGCTAGAGTACGTCCACTTTGCTAGCGAATTTACGCCACCGCCCGTTAGTAAAACGGTGAATTTGCGATAGTGTTAGCCGCTTCGCGCTTCAGTGAATTTGCCCCAGATTGTTCTAATCCAGCCCACTGCTTGAGTCACAGACTCCCTACTCCTCCCACTGAAAGCTGCCATTAGAGTGTCCTAGTGGGCCTTCCAGTAACCAGCCCATAATATAGATTGTAATTATTTCTATTATTACCTGTGTCTTGGTTGTATTCTGTGTGGAGACAAACAATTCAATTTCTCCATCCTCTCCCTTGGGAACAGCAATGGAGCAGTTTGTTTCCAGGTAGAAATGCTCCTGCCCCCCAATATAGATCTCTCCTTGAAAACCAAACAAGAGATATGAGTTGATGAGAGACCATAGATTGGCCTTACTGGTTCCAGACTTATTTTCTTAACATCACATTTGCACAAACACCAGCAGGAGGCATCATTGTGAGGGTGTGGTATTGATAAAAATAACAGTGACAGACAGGAATGGGTGATAATTAGGGATGCACCGAATCCACTTTTTTGGATTCGGCCGAACCCCCGAATCCTTCATGAAAGATTCGGCCGAATACCGAACCAAATCCGAACCCTAATTTGCATATGCAAATTAGGGGTGGTAAGGGTAAAACATTTTTTACTTCCTTGTTTTCTGACAAAAAGTCATGCAATTTCCCTCCCGCCCCTAGTTTGCATATGCAAATTAGGATTCGGATTCGGTTCAGCTGGGCAGAAGGATTCAGCCGAATCCGAATCCTGCTGAAAAAGGCCGAATCCTGGCCGAATCCCAAACCGAATCCTGGATTCGGTGCATCCCTAGTGATAATAACCTTGTTAGTCTAGGCTGGAAGTTCGGAGGCAACTCTATGTATCAGACACTGAATATATTTATATCATATGAAGCTATGTGATCTTCTGTGAGTGCTTTACTGGCAGCCGATCCCTCCGTCCCTGCCTAGTTCAAATGTTTAAACTAGTTATTCTGCATTTTATTACAAAAGTCACGATAAAGATAACTGACCATTATAATTACCTTCTACAATGTGATCTGCTTCTTTAAAACCTTTGTCGATATCACCGTTTTCTATCTTCTTTATGGGTTTATAAAATGACTCTTGTTCTATTGCCTCCTGGAGGGATTGACATTTGGAAGTTTAGGGAAATGCATTAATACATAACATTGATCTATTATGTCTTTGTGGTGCGTATACAGTGAAAAAAATGGCCATAGTGATATATTCTGTATAAATCAACATCTAAGTTACAATAGTGCAATATAAAGTTTAATTACTAACAATTGATGCCACTCTGTCTACAGGTATGGGATCCCCATCTGGAAACCTGTTATTCAGAAAGCTCTAAATTGTGGAAAGTCCATTTCCCATAAAGTCCATTTTAAGCAAATAATTCAAATTTTAAAATATTATTTCCTTTTGATTAGTATTAATATAACCTTGCATTAATATAACCTTGTAACTAAGCTGTATAAATCAATATTGATGGGAAAACAATTCTATTGGGTTTATTTTATGTTTAAAATCGTTTTTAGCAGACTTAAGGTATGGTGATAAAAACTGTGGAACGATCCCTTATCTGGACTACCCCAGGTTCGAGGCATTAGCATTTGATGCATGTATAAGTTTGATACTCTGAAGATCAAGTAAGGAGACAAATATTATCACAGTACCTCAAAAATGCCTACCACCAAACTGATATTGGCTCACTGGTGTGGTTTTGGTGCATGTGTGGCTCCCAATTGGAGATTCATTAGCAATATCATAACAAATCCAAAGATAGGGGACCAAACTGATGTTTTCCCAACTCTCATAACACCAAACTGATATTACCCTAGTGGTGCTCACCTTTGTATCTGAAAACCTGAAACCAGGCTGACCAATGACCCAATTCAGACACTATGGGGCAAATTCACTAAGATGCGAAGTTGCGCCAGGCGCAACTTTGCCGCACTTCGCCGCACTTCGCCAGGCGTATTTTCGCCAGCGCTCCGCAAATTCACTAAAATCTGAAGTTGCGCACAGGGGTAGCGTAAGTTTTCGAAGTTGCGCTAGTGTTAATTCGCCAAGCGAAGCGAAGTTTCGCTAGCGATGGTTCATTTGCATACGGCGCCATATTCAAATTTCAATGGAGGAATACGTATCACCACTTCAAATGCCTAGAAAACCTTTAAAACATCAAATAAAAATTTTATTTTGCCCTACACGTGCCCACTGTATAGGTAAGTTGCCATGAGTCAGGAAATGTAGGGGGGAAGGAGGGGAGCCCCAAAAATATTTTCAATCTTTTTCAGCCTATCACCCATCATGTAGAAAATACGCCAGCGTTTTTTGGGACTTAGAAAAAATTTTGACTTTTTTTGAAACAATCCCTATCTACTCTATTGCGCTTCGCCAGGTTTGAGGTGGCGAAGGAAGTCTAGCGTAAAAGGTAGCGTTCAGTACACTGCGCAAGTTAGTGAATTTGCGTAGTTACGTCGCTAGTGAAAATTCGCCTGGCATAAGGGTGCGAAGTAACACTAGCGAAACTACGCCAGCGTTCGTTAGTGAATTTGCGCATTAACGAAAAATGCCAAACGCTAGCGAATTAACGCTAGCGTTCGGCGCTTAGTGAATTTGCGCCTATATTAGATCTAGGGATGCTCCGAATCCAGGATTCGGTTCGGGATTCAGCCTTTTTCAGCAGGATTCGGATTCGGCCGAATCCTTCTGCCCAGCCGAACCGAATCCGAATCCTAATTTGTATATGCAAATTAGGGGCAGGAGGGAAATTGCATGACTTTTTGTCAGAAAACAAGGAAGTAATGCATATGCAAATTAGGGTTCGGATTCGGTTCGGTATTCGGCCGAATCTTTCACGAAGGATTCGGGGGTTCGGCCGAATCCAAAAAAGTGGATTCGGTGCATCCCTAATTAGATCACTAGCCAATCTGAGTTTGGAAACCCTATGTGACTATGAAGCAGACCCCCTCTTACAAAACATGAAAAAGAAGACATAAGGTTCCTCAATATGACGTTTAGTGGGCCAGTAAAAACTGTGAGCTCCACTGCCACTGTATTGCCCACACTGTTATTTCTTGGCTGCGAAGGGCCATTGGGTCAGTCCAGGGGCAGATTTATACAAGTGCAGTTTGCCAATCACTTTGTGCACGGCCGCCATTAGAAATAACGGGGCCCGTACAACAACATTTTAAAAAAACATTGGTGGCAGGGGCCTATAGAGTATTAAAATAATACATTGGTGGCTATGGGTTAAAAATAAATAAAAAACACACACATTGGAGTTCAGTAGAACATTATGACTTCAGGACTTCTGGTCTTTATGCGGCTTCGAGACTTCAACTTCGGCTTGTTACGTGGCTTAGGGTCTTTTCGCCGGCTTTCGGGTCTAATCGGCAGCTTCTTCACGATTTAAGGGGGCCCCGCAAATCCAGGAAGTGTTGCACCACCGGGCCCCCCTTCAAGCCACTGTGCCCCCCTGACGGCGGCCCTGACTTTGTGCACCAAATTTGCAAATGAGGATATTAGTCACACCGCGTATGTTTCCCCACTCTGAGAAGCTATCTGAGAGTTGTGATAGGTGTAGTTTAATAACAGTTTGTATGAGAAGGAAGAACCCATGGCTCTGTATGTAGTGGCTGTTTCCTTCATTATAGAATGGCATATAATAGTGGCAAAGCAATTGTGTCAGATTAATCAGATAAAATAATCCTTTGCAAACAATCCTTTGCCTTATCTTCACTTAGCATCAGGATTAATACAACTGTAATTACCTTATCCCAGTGTGTTGCCTACATTTTTTGGAGGAGTCTATACATGTTATGATACTGAGCAGAAAGGTCAGATGGATTTCTTGGTACAAATATGTACAAATAAAAATCGAAGAGCTGTAATCGCACCTGTATGGTGATAATGGGTTTAAGCTCTTCATATGAGACCTTCACTAGTTTAGCTGCTCTTTGTGCATTTTCTTGTGTATCTGCAACAACACCGCCAATAACATGTCCAACGCACGTCACCTGTAGGACAGAGATCAGACGCGGGTCAGTGGGAACTATTTAGAGGCAAATCATTAAAATATCAAAATAGAAATGTTTTTCTTTAAATTTTAATCAAGTCCTTTTCTTGCACTGTATGTATCCAGTTAGCTTTGAGTAGACCATGGGTGCAGTGAGGTTCCTGACTGAAACCCCCAAATGTAATGAAAGGCACTAAGTTTGACCAGGAGCAGTAACCCATAGTAACCAATGAGATGCTTGCATTTAAATTGGTGACCAGTAAATGTTACCTGCTGATTGCTATGATTTGCTGGTTGCTATGGGTTACTGCTCCTGGGCAAACTTAGTGCCTTTAATTACATAACCCCAATAGTGTCTATACTGTGTGTGTGTGTTTGGGAGTCCAGTACAGGTGCAGATTAATGCACAGGCTAACCTAGGCTATAGTGTAGGGGCCCATTTCTATTTTAATTTAATATGTATTTGTATTTGCGCTGCTGGGTCCAGTTGGGCCTGCTGGGAGAATGAAGGCAGGCAAGGCACGTGTGTGCCCAAATGCATGTAAATCCAATGGGGCCTGGATCTACACACATCTGACCCAGCAGTAGCCTAGAAGTGGGCTTTGTGTAGCTGTAGCCTAAGATCCTACATGTCATTAATCTGCCACTGGTCCTGTAACTTCTATTTACATCCATAACCACTGCCTTGACAGGAGCTTTTTTAATCTTTAAAGGAGAAGGAAAGCTACTGAAGCAGTTTGTCGCCAATAGATTAGCCACAATAGTGCAAGCTATAACATTATATTTATTCTGCAGAACACTTTACCATACCTGAGTAAACAAGCTATGTTTGTTTAGGATAGCAGCTGCCATATTAGCTTGGTGTGACATCATTTCTTGTTTGAGTCTTTCCCTGCTGACTCAGCTCTGAATACAGCAGGGAGGGGAGGAGGGAGGGGGAAAGGGAGAGAGCAGCAAACTGAGCATGCTCAAGCCCTAGCCCTGGAGGTTTAAGCTGAAAACAGGAAGTCTGATACAGAAGCCCATGTATACACAATAAAAGGAAAGAAATGCTGTGTTTCTTTTGACAGAGGACTCAGAGAAGCATTACTTTGAGGATTTACTGGTGTATTTATAGAGACTTTTCTGATGAAGCTTACTTAATTATAACCTTTCCTTCTCCTTTAACGACGTTAGTGCAATAAAACTGACCATATTTTGGCAAACTCACATACATATTAGCTTTACACGTACCACATCTTCAGCAAATATGGTTTCGTCATGTGCAAATCCCGTTACATTACTGGCTGGGACATCTTTAGCGAACAGGAAACACACAAATCCTGGCGTGAGCGCAGCTTCCTCTGTGTCAATTGAACTGGAGAAGAAGCAAAACATAAAATCAGATGCATCTGCCACAAACAGACTGGCTTTATGGTAAGGGCATATCCAGTTATAATGTACATTTGTGTATCTCAGACAAGTTACAATTGGTCTTTAAATTTAAATTCTGCCAAGCTTATTGATAAATTGGGACACAACAGAAACCTGGTTGTATATGTATCACAGCCATCATAAGAGCTATAGCACATGGTGCCATTTATTGGTGCTTTGCCTACCACATTTTTCCCAACTGAAATGAATTTCTTTTGTTTGCAGAAATAGCACAAACAACACTTTATTACCAAGCATTCCAGGTTCTCCCATTAAGGCTCTAGTAAATATATAAAACTTGCAATATAGATTAGAAGAGAACGACTAATAAAAATGCAATAGCAAAAATAATTATAAAAGTGAAAAAATCTTTATTAGGACAGCTATAAGATAACTTAAAAGTGAACAAACCCTTTAATACTATGTCACAATATCAACTGAGAGGGCATTCACCAACCTCACTACCCTCTCCTTAAAGGAGAACTAAACCCTAAAGTTAAAAAAAAACACTACCCCCCTACATAGACCCCTCCCTCCTCCTCCCCAGCCTTTACTTACCCCTCCGTGCAGATTCCATTCCAGTGGAGTCCAGGGGCGCCATCTTCAGCCGCTTCGGTAATCTTCAGAATGAGACTGGCGCTTTGGTAATATTCATGAGTTTCGGCGCATGCGCGAAACAGAAGATTGCTCCAACTGCGCATGCTCTGATATGCTGGTCTCATTCTGAAGATTATCGAAGAGAAGAGGATGGCTGCCGTGAACTCCGCTGGACAGAATCTGAGGAGTTAGTAAAGAGTTAGGGGCATTTGCCAGGGGGGCAGCTAGGCTGGGGGGGGGGGTCTATGTAGGGTAGGGTTTTTTTAACTCCTTTAATGAAGTGCAGTTCTTAAAGTCTAAAGGGGTGGCTTCTTGTTTTTTTCAATGTGAAAAAAGATGTCACGCTATCTGTCTATAATGTTCTCTAGTGTACTTATAAAGAGTAATAATCTCTCATCACAAGCCTTTTCTCAAGCCCCAATCTTGACAGTCTTTCGTTATAATTTCATTGTTACAGTTCCTTTTATCAGTTTAGTTGCAGGATTCTCCATGAGCCCATTAATATCCTTCTTAAGGACTGGAGCACACATCTGCAATGTATAGTTAAGGTGAGACCTTACTCACAAATGTGCCACTACATTATAGCAGATTTAATAAATCTAGCTCCAGCAGTTTGGTGCTCAGAGTAAGATAAAGGAAGCACACAGTACAGCTGCAGCACTTACATGATCTTTGCATGTGCCTTGGTGCTTGTTATCAGTGCTAAATAAAGTTCATTCTCGTAGTGTGGCATATCATCACAGTACACAGCTTCTCCTGTTGCTTGTTTTGCGGCTGAAAGGTGCACCATGGGTCGCCCAACCATATCTTCCTCTTTCTGTCCTTTTGGCACTTCCTAAAACATCAACATCAGCGCACTTGTGCTATTTTATTATTGGACAATTATCACTCATAAAAGAATTGTTTTTTTCAGTGGTTTTCCTATTCACCGTAGGGCCCGGGTGCAGGATGTGCACTAGGGCCCTCTGTTGGGCCCCCATCTACAATATCTTTCAGCAGGTGTGTGCGCAAGGAAAGTTCCTCCTACCCTGCCACCCACGGGTCCCAAAGGGGTTCTGCGATCGCACCCCCACATGTTATGCCACTGGGTTTCTTTTTTAAATACAAGATGATACTCTGTCATCTTTTAGTAAATAACATTTTTGGATACTTATAATACAAGGTCTGACTGTGTTCTCCACCCAGCTCTGTAGTGAGTATAGGCAGGCAGTAAGTACTGGGCTTCATTGTGGCCTGCACAGATTAAGGAATGGGTAGTGGAAGGGAAACCTGAGTACAGCCCCTGATGAATACAGGGCTGCCAAATGAAAACAGCACAGGCAGCAATTAAAGGAACTATAACACCAAAAAAAGTGTTTTAAAGTAATGAAAATATCATGTAGTGTTGCCCTACACTGGTAAAATTGATGTGTTTGCTTCAGAAACACTACTATAGTTCATATAAACAAGCTGCTGTGTAGCAATGGCGGAAATTGAAAAAAGTCTATATGGCACAGGTTAAATAGTGGATAACAAATAACACCATTAGTTTCTACAGAGCTTATCTGCTGTGTAACCTGAGCCTTTTCTCATTTGAATGGCTGCCCCCATTGCTACACAGCAGCTTATTTATATAAACAACAGTAGTGTTTCTGAAGCAAACACAGAAGTTTTACCAGTACAGAACAACACTGAATTATATTTTTATTACTTTAAAACACTGCTACTGTAAAGGTTCAGGTCAAGGTGCTTAATGTGAAAAACATGGCAGTATGCACCAATTTTATGAACATTGCACCTTGCACTGCATTTTCTGCATCTGACTTTGGCGCAAATTTACTAAGCGTCGAAGCGCCGAACGCTAGCATTAATTCGCTAGCGTTTGGCATTTTCGTTACTGCGCAAATTCACTAACGAACGCTGGTGTAAATTCGCTAGTGTTACTTCGCACCCTTACGCCAGGCGAATTTTCGCTAGCGATGTAACTACGCAAATTCACTAACTTGCGCAGTGTACTGAACACTACCTTTTACGCTAGACTTCCTTCGCCACCTCAGACCTGGCGAAGCGTAATAGAGTAAATAGGGATTGTTTCCAAAAAAGTCAAAGTCCCAAAAAACGCTGGTGTGTTTTCTACATTATGGGTGATAGGCTGAAAAAGATCGAAATTTTTTTTGGGGCTCCCCTCCTTCCCCCCTACATTTCCTGACTCATGGCAACTTACCTAGACAGTGGGCACATGTGTAGGGTAAAATAAAATTTATATTTGCTGATTTGAAGGTTTTCTAGGCATTTGTAGTGCAGATACGTGTTCCTCCATTGAAATTAGAATTTTGCGCCGTATGCAAATTAACCATCGCTAGCGCAACTTGCAAACTAACGCTACCCCTGTGCGCAACTTCGGATTTTAGTGAATTTGCGGAGCGCTGGCGAAAATACGCCTGGCGAAGTGCGGCGAAGTTGCGCCTGGCGCAACTTCGCATCTTAGTGAATTTGCCCCTTTGTGTCTAATATTACAATTTGACTGTTTTATGGAAATAGCACAAACTAATTTGTTTAGAATATTGCACCTTTAGTATGTTACATGATTACTAAGATAAAGTATAACTTTTACTTACAGAAATCTAACCGTATAATTCTCAATTACATTTGCCTAACAAGGAAATTGGCATTGGGTCTATATCTATCACACAGCTGTATGTGCCAACAGAGTTTTTATTTACCGCATTACCGTGTCATATAAGGTTAAATGTAATTCTGCCAACACTCTATACTAATTAGATGTGCTATTGTACATTGGCTTCCAAGAAAGATTTCTTTAGCAAAACAGTAATTATGGCTTGTAAGAACGTAAACATTTCCCTAGACACATCCCTGCTGTTCGCTCAATGTTCAAAAAGATTTGAAAATGGCAATATTTCTATTTAACCTTTATTTGTTTTTTTAGATATTAAAATGTATGCAAATATGACAAGGAGGCCACAATGGGACATGCATAGACAATGCCTCCAAGTCTCCACAAATTTTTGCACAATCTTTCAATGTGTACTTTATTGATTATGTAAACCTAAAGTCTTGTGAACCCAAACCATTAACCATGCAGCACTGTATACTCATTTACCAAGGATGGCAAGGTACAAATTGCAAAAACCAGATACAACACCATGTTTTCTTGCCCACAATCCCCTTTGACACCATCTTGTGCCGTGAAGCACAAACATTTAAAGGAACAGTTCAGTGTAAAAATAAAAACTGGGTAAATAGATAGGGTGTGCAAGATAAAAAATGTTTCTAATAAAGTTAGTTAGCCAAAAATGTAATGTATAAAGGCTGGAGTGACTGGATGTGTAACATAATAGCCAGAACACTACTTCCTGCTTTTCAGCTCTCTAACTCTGAGTTAGTCAGTGAGTTTAAGGGGGGCCACATGGGACATAACTGTTCAGTGAGTTTGTAATTGATCCTCAGCATTCAGCTCAGATTCAATAGCAAACAGTTATGACTCATATGGCCCCCCCAGGTCACTGATTGGTTACTGCCTGGTAACCAATCAGTGGAAACCAAGAGAGCTGAAAAGCAGGAAGTAGTGTTCTGGCTATTATGTTACACATCCAGTCACTCCAACCTTTATACATTACATTTTTGATTAACTAACTATATTAGAAACATTTTATATTTTGCACAGCCTATCTATTTACCTAGTTTTTATTTTTACACTGAACAATTCCTTTAAAACTCCTGATCCTAATGAAGAACAAATAGTTGCACCCCTCTCAGCTTGTGCTCAAGGGTAGGACCTTCCTCTGGCACACCCCTCAATTCAGGCTGTGCAAGACATCTACTAGAGAGCCCTGTTATTACCACCTTATTGCAAGTGGCACAATAAGGACTCCCTTGCGCTTGTCACCCCTGTGTAGTGCTCCAGAGTGAAGATCACACTATGCGAGGGCTATGCTACAGTGCTCTGTGTATCACGATCTACGGGCCTGAGCAATTCTGCACTTGCACCTAGTCCTTGTTAAGTGAGATAATTTTTTTCTTATTATCAACCCAGTATTAAATGAATTTCCCATTTTAGAAAATCTTACCTGAAACAGCTGCACGCTGCATGGGTGGGACTTATGGAATAATTCTGTGGCACTTTCATATTTAGGAGGGATGGTCTCTACAAAATTGTTCTGAGTTGGGAACAAAACAGCAAAAAAATAACAGTATGGCATCATATCTAATATAAGTAATTCATTAGTATGGCATCATCCAATCTGCATCAGTTGCATCTTATTTAGCATAAGCATTAAACCTGAGAGAATATTAAGGCCTATGGCATGCTGCTGGCAAAGAATGGGAAGCATTCTGGGAGCAGCTGCTGATTTAAAGCAGCAAGCACAAGTTGTCCATAAGTCCCAGTGAGTCCACGGAGTCCAAACTGGGGTGACCTAGTATATGGTGGAGGAACTCGAGAGCAGTAGCTGTAGGCAGGAAGAGATAGGTGCAGTATAGAACTTGTTGTAATAAAAAAAACTTCCTTTTTAGCAAAATCATGCCTGTAAAAGAGGCTTAATGCTACTAAAGATAGGAGGATATGGTATGATTTTTGGTGATCTATTGATCAGACGCTTATGGCTAACTTAACTCCTCTAATTGTACTTCAGCATAATAGTCAGGAGTTGGATTTGCTTCTGAATAGAGATGCCTTGGTGATTATTAGGCAATACTCACATTCCCACTTAGATCAAGCGCCAGCTTCTTATGCACTGTGAGGTAAAACTTGAAGAAAAAGCTGAGCGTCAGAGTTTGCCGATATTCTACCATTCCCCCTGGCACACTGGGCGACAGCGCCATCTCTTTAGCCAGAAGCTGGCATGCTGATTGCAGGAGTTTGTCATCCCAATATCTGTAAGTAGAAATTACGTGTTTTGACTTATACCATGTGACACATACACACAGAATGATGGGTAAGTGGGAGGGGCCTGTAAAAAGTAGTTTATATGAGGTGTATTTATCATGTTGTGTAAAACATTGTGTAAAAAAAAATCACCAGTGATGTTGGCCATAGCAACCAATCAGCAATTAGATTTCCACAGTCAGCTGCAAGTTAGAAAACAAAAGCAAAGATCTGATTGGTTGCTATGGGCAAGATCACTGGTGGCTTTTTTACACAGCATGATAAACAGGCCCCTTAGGTGTGTTTTCTCTTTGTTTATTCAGTTATATCATGTAACACATACACGCAGAATACTGGGTAAATGGGAGGGTCCCATAACAAGCAGTTTATATGAACAATTGTTCACATCTTCATATATTTTATCTATCTATCTATCTATCTATCTATCTATCTATCTATCTATCTATCTATCTATCTATCTATCTATCTATCTATCCATCTATCTGTTAAATAAGGCAAAAGGCTCTAGCAGCAATTAAACTACAACTCCCAAAATGTGTGAATATCTTACTTCCCAGCAAGCTCCATACAAGTGTTCTTTGCCATAACAGTGACGGGGGCCATTCCTCCGTAACTCAGCCGAATACTCTCCACCTGGTGGCTATCAGGTTTGAACAGGACCCTCATCCCGCTTGTTACTATGGCGATGTCATCCTCCCGTCTTGACGCTTGCTTGAAAGCTGAGAAGTACTCCCACTGAGAAGACAACCAAAATACCTGTTAGTGCAATGCTTTGAATAGCCTACCTATCAGGTAACAACCCTAGGCCTCAAGCTTCATTATCCAGGAGCTACTAACCAGGTGGAACTCACCTTCCTGGAATATGGAATCTCAATGGAAAGCAGAATTTCCTGAGGTGTCACTACTGTCTTTCTGTATTCAGTGAAAAATGTCTCGTCCATATGGACTGTTCTGGTGCTGTCTGTAAGGCAAAATTGCACAAAATATCTTATAACAGCCAATCAAAAGCGAGTATAGGTATGGAAATCCGTTATCCAGAAAGCTCCGAATTACAGGAAGGCCATCTTCAAATTTTTAATGATGAATTCCTTTTTCTTTGTAATAATAAAACAGTACCTTGTACTAGATCGAAAGATATAACTAATCCTTATTGAAAGCAACTTCAGCCTATTGGGTTTATTTAATGTTTACATGATTTTCTAGTAGATTTAAGGTACGAAGACCCAATTTAAGGAAAGATCCATTATCTGGAAACCAGGTCCCATACCTGTATCAGCAAAAGCCCAGTGCTGAGTGTTTCACCTGAAAACATATCTTGTAAATTCCAGTGATAGCAAGAAATGAAAATACCAGGAAATAATAATATAAAAGTAAAATTTGCGGGGACCACTGCAGCCTATTTCAGCCTACTTACAGAGCATTTCAGCAGACTTTGTGCTACAAATATCAAACACAAAAATAATCAGAGCTGTGCAGCAGAGCTTGCAGCCGCCATGAGCATGTGCATTGACAGAAGATCTCATCATGGCTTCCATTGTGGCTGCTCTTGGTTGCCAATCACAGCCAGGAAGCCAGAAACGACCAAACATGGTGGTTGCCATTCCCTCTGCGCTGCTTTTGATAATTTAGTACAGTGGAGCTGGGCTGTCTATATGGGTGAATATGCAGGAGCCAAATAGTTACAATGGCAACCAGGCAATTTTAGTTGTCCTTTAATTAAGAAAGTGTATGCATGATGTTTTATGTTATGTACTGACAGTTAGCCGACCCTGCAAGGAATCTGGTAGTTGGTCAGGCTTTAATTTGCCTTACCTTTTGAGATTAAATGGAGTTTCGTGCCGCTTGCCATGAAGACAGGGTTAAGATCAGAAATCGGACTCGCTGTCATTATATTCCCTCCTATCGACTGCAGGGAATTAACAGAAAGAGTGATATCAATCAATATAGATGCCAAAAATGTGCAAAAACAAACATCAGCGACTGTCAGACTGGTCTTTCTCGAATGAAAAAGACATCACACAGCAAAAAACATTACAGAAATCTGTCACTTCTGCCAGCTGGGGTCTCTTTTTGCTGCAAATTTTCACTGCTGGTATTAAAGGAGTGGTTCACCTTTTTTTAACTTTGAATATGTTATATTATGGCTCATTCTAAGCAATTTTACATTAGCCTTAAAGTTTTTTACTTATTTGCTTTATTTTTCTGACTCTTTCCAGCTTTGAAATTGGGAGGGGGGGAGTCACTGGCCCCATCTAAAACACAAATGCTCTGTAAGGCAACACATTTATTGTTATTGTGACTTTTTATTACTCATCTTTCTATCCAGGCCCTCTCCTATTCATATTCCAGTCTCTTATTCAAATAAGTGCAAAGTTGCTAGGGTAATTTGGACCCTAGCAACCAGACTGCTGAAATTGCAAACTGGAAGGTTGCTGAATAAAATACCAAATAACCAAAAACACAAATTGTCTCAGAATATCATTCTTTACATCATGCTAATTTAAAGGTGAACAATCCATTTAACCATATGGAATACTAATAGGGTTGCCACCTGGCCTGGCCGGTAAAAATTATGGTTGATCCCAATTTTATTAATAGGGAAAAAAGATAAATATATATGAAGGCCGGTATTTTTTTCCGGAAAAGGAGGCAACCCTAAATACTGATCTTATCAAGGCTATAACCTCTGTTCCTTAAGCTGGGCAAGCTTACATAGACATTAGTCTATAGGACTTGTTCATAAAACAGACGACCCCATCCATGTAACCACATTTTTGGGTGAGATGGGGTTGTTTTAAAAGTTTTTACATTTTTGCACGTTTGCACCTCGTAACCCACTGTAGCCTTTATTGGTGTGCAGTGCATTTAACCTCCTAATTCACATTTTTTATAGCTGGCAGGGTTCATAACCCAAGGGACCTGGGCAGCAATGGGTGAAGCACCTGAGCTCTGGTTGGTGGACGGCCCTTCTAAGTAAGTAATATGGGACCCAATGTTTTATGATGGTAGCTCAGCACTGTCTTTTGTCACATGTATTGGCTATTAACTTTAAGTCACACTTACTGCTACATTACGTATCTGCTGCCCTGCAAACCACCTCAGTTGCTCCAAGGCTCCTCGGAACACTTCTGTTTTGAAAGCTGGAAGATGGGCCACTGCCTTTCTGAGCACTTCTTCCATGGTGCACAAACTACAGGCTGCTCCAAAGTAGATCCCTGGGGTGTAGAAGTCAGGAGTGTAGTCAGGTATTATATATATATATATATATATATATATATATATATATATATATATATATATATATATATATATAATCCTGTGATGATTTATATCTGTGAAGGTATTAGGTCATTTTAAAATTAGATATAAAAAATCCATTTCTTGTTTTGAAAAACGGATTTCAATGCAGGATTCTGCTGTAGTAGCACTATTAACTGATACATTTTGTAAAAAATATTTTTTTCCACGACAGTATCCCTTTAAGTAATTTAAGCCTTACATAGGCCTCCAGTTGGACTAGCCACAACATACCATGCCATGGACCCAGCCTCAACTCGCCAATGAGGCGAGTTGAGGTTGTCGCCTCAGGCGGCAGTGCCCCACTAGGTACCAGGGGCAGCAAAAATGCTGCTCCTGGTACTTTAAGAGCGAATTTCTGGGGGAGGGGGGCAACAGCAACTGCTGCCTCAGGCGGCGGAGGGGCCAGGATCGCCCCTGCATGGACCAATGGGAGTTGCTTTATTAAGCAGAAAGCTTGCATTTGCTGAAAGGCAGTACCCTGTTGTAGAAATGGAGTGCCTGGCAATTAAATTGGCATTGGAAGCCCTAAAATTCTATATCATGGGTTCAGGTTTAACAATAATCATACTACTGCGGATGTCAGCAAATAAAGGAAAGAATGATTCTTGTTCTACAGAACATTTCGAGTAGAACAAGGGTCTGGGGTAGAGTACTGTGCGGGTCCATTTTTTGGAACACGTACCCTACCCGTACCCGCAACCTGCAATCCACAACCCGAACCGGCAACCCGCATTCTTACCCGACCCGCAAGTACCTTATACACAACCCAGATCCGCGACCCGCTGACCATCAAGAATCAGGAAGTGCTGTCATTGTAAACCGGAAGTGCCATCATCGTAAGTAGGCGTGATCAGAAAAAAAGGAGTAAAAAACGATATTGAGAGGACCCGCAGCCCGACTCGCAAACCCGCAAAACCGACGACCCACGTCCCGCACCCAGAACTTCTACCTGCAACCCGCAGGTTTTTGTGAGTAACCCGCATGTACCCGACCTGCTGCAGGACTCTAGTCTGGGGCACTGCAAAGAAATACAGATGACTTTATGGGTTCTTTGTTGTGATTGGCAGGCTGACACTGGTTCAAGTCCAAGTATATAAAAGAATTTGACATCCTGAACCTTAGTAACCATGGGGGAGATAGACCATTATGAGCTGAGAGAGTTTAAAGCTGTGTGGAAAGAGAACAGCAGTTTGTAGTGCTGATGGTTTCCAAGAGCTAAAGCAAAATCAAATGTTTGGATATAGCAAAGGAACAAAGATACCGTCACACAAGGCTTATTTGCAGGGAAACCCTAGCTTTAATTCAAAGTGCGGAAGTGCAACGTGTCGGGGCCACGCCCCTTTCTCAAGCATGAGAATTAAAGCAAGGGTTTCCCTGCAAATAAGCCTTGTGTGCCGGTATCTTTGCTCTTTGGCTCAATTTGGAGGTTGTCGTATGCTCTACTACTGAGCACCAGTCTGTCATCTCCAGGTGTTGCCGTGGGTGTGCGTTTGCTCTACCTTGTACCAGTACTGGATATAGCAAAGGAACAGTGACCCTTTTGACTATTATTTTGCTTTCTAGCCTTGAATGCCTGTAGCAGAGTCGTCCTAGTGAGGGACTCACATCCTGTGTTTAGTTTATTTTAATATTGTTTGTTCGCCAGAAACTGTTCCATAATAAAGTGAAATTTGTTTTTTATCTGTCTGTCTGTCTGATCACACACACGCTGCTTTGACATCTGCTACCAATACATAATCAATATAAATAAGACTCTCACCTTCTTCCTTATGTTCAATAATATTTAATTCTGGAACCAGGCCTGGTGCAATGATCACTGGGTACTGCATATTCTTGAACTTTGTTTCAATACCTTGAAAAAATAATGAAATTAGCACTGAAATATATCTTGGCCATAAATGTTACTTTATTTTCATTTGAACACAGAAAGCTCCTGCCATAACCCTCAGTTTCAACCTGAGCCCATTTAGTTATTTAAGAGGATATCCTCCCAAAAACTGTTTTTCACATCAAGAAAGAAAATATCAATATCCATTCATTACACATTCGCCATGGCTTCAAAGATATTTGAAAATATAACAGAAATGAAAGCTCATTCTTTTATAAACAAAGCTCTCCTTTCGGTTAAGCAGCTGGCTTAACCGAAACTCAGTCAGAACTAGTTGTGCACAAAATTCAAACAGACAGATACTGCTTTCAGTAATTACATACCATATAACATTTTATATAACAGATTTATCAAGGGTCGAATTGAAAATGTGAATTTTCGATTTTTTTTTTTGTGGTTAAAACTGTCAAATTTGACTAGGGAGTTATTCAAATTCGATTCGGGTTTTTTAAAAAAAATCAAATTCTATTTTCGAGATTTATTATAATCTGGCCTTTTAAGAAATTGATTTCGACTATTCGCCACCTAAAACCTGCCGAATTGCTGTTTAAGTCAATGGGAGACGTCCAGGGAGCAATTTGGAGTTGTTTGCCGCCTTCCTGACATTCGAGTTTTTTCTTCAGAGAAAAAGCTTGAAGTTTTTTCAATTCAATTTAAGTTTTCGGGTCAATTTAATTCATCCAAGTTTGAAAAATTAGATTTTTTTTTTAATAAATTTCAATCGGTCGAATTTCGAATTTATGGGAGTTTTTAAAAACTCACATGAATTCTAAATTCAACCTATGATAAATGTGCCTCCCCATGATGAGCAATTTGTATATAATAAATGTATATTGGGAAATTGTTTAGAATGACATCATCTTTTATTATAGAAAAGTAGTTTTTTTAGATTGTAATATTGTGATGGAACCTTAGCTAAAACTATCAGTGACTATGAATTAGCACAGGACATTAGGTTTTCCTGGGAATGATTCAAATACAAAATCAACCAACAGACTTTCACTGCAAGGGCCCCACTTGGACACAAAAAGTTTTTTATGTCTATACTGGTATAACCATGGATAGTCTTCCTTATCCTAGCTGACCCCAGTGCAGAAACCCCAACACTCACCGACCTCTGTGTTCCCAACAACCAGTTTAGCATCTGGGTACTGAACTTTGAGTGCCAATAATTCCTCGAGATTGGAAGGCCGGAGCCACGTAATGTTGTCACCTTTAAAATACAGTGACTTTGGAGGAGACTTTTCATACATCTTTTGGGAAAAAAAGACAAAACAAAGACACCACATTATTGTCTAATGGAACAAAGGTAAATTCAACACCTAGGCAGATAGAGAGTACCCATTCCACAGGTTACTTGGTGCTGACTGTATTCTCATGGGCTCATTTACTATTACCATTGTTGCAAAATCATTCTCCTTTGGGCTAAGTCTAAATAGATTACAGATAGGCACTGGCATTTCAACATGTGTACAAATTGGCTGTCAGGACCTGGTAGGACCCATTCACATAGGCTATTGCATCTGTTGAATTTTAGTGCAGGCTGTGCTCTGCACCATGTGGCAAATCCATACCTAAAGCACAGCAGAATTGTTTGGGGTCCTCTGACTTTAGGGTGCTCTGCACTGGGCCCTCATAATTATATGAGCATATGTTTATTACTCATTCGAATATTGTACAATTGCAGGCTAAAAAACAAGACTATGTTCAACAATCCAGTTGGTCCTAATGCCATAAGAATGGATCACTGAGAGGGTGCAGACCCAATCTTTTTGGAAGTTAACCTGCCTGGTTCCTTTTGGCCATTTAAGTGTGATCTGAATTTAGAGGACCCCATGCTAAGTAGATCATTTGTGGAGGAAAAGATTGTCTCTTTTTGGCATGTTTTATGTCCAAGTCAAGGGAGTGTTCAGAGTAATTTGACCATTTAACATGTAATCTGAATTTAGAGAACCTCATGCTAAGTAGATCATTTGCGTAGGGAGTGATTGGCTCTTTGTGGCCAGTTTTATGTCCAAGTCAAGGGAGTGTTCATAATCATTTAAAATTTGTGGATGTGAAAAGGAGCTTCTTTAGCCTTGTGTGACCATGGGTGGTTCATGTTTAATAAAGTAATGACATTTTGGGGCTCAGATAAGTCCCACTCGTTGGGCAGATTTGGCAGCAGTCCCCAGGGCTTTTGTTTGCCTCTTGTAGAAGTCTTTGGAAAGCTTGCACTTGAATCTGTTATAAACCCAACTCTGTGTCACATATCCATGTTTCAGAGCCTTAAGGTGCAATTTCCCAGTAGGCAAATAGATTCCAGAATCTATCATAATATTTCTACATACTCACCAGTAATTCCGGTGGGAAAATGGGCTCTTGCGTAGGGTCTAGGGGTTTGAACTCAGATGGATCAAACAGAGCTGAAGACACTGAAATATCCTTTATGGAAATAAAGTGCACAGTTTACTCCATGTTGAGTAACCAATAGCAATCAATCAGATGCTTGCTAGCAGTAGACTAGTAAATGTTGGCTGTTGATTGGTTACTACTATATTTTACTTGAATTTGAGTAATTGTTGCAGCTTTTATTGCATTACCCTGTAGTTCTTATAGGTTGGTATTTGGGTGGGGTAGAAGGGCATTTGAAAATACCCAAAGATGAGTGACAGCTTGGTGCTTTAATAGTAGACCCTACCCTTAGAGGGGATCTGCAAGTAGGGCTGTGGAATTAAAATCATAATTATTATCATTATCTACCAATATGGGTGGTTTTAGAGTAAAACCCTAGGGCTACACCTTAACAGGTAAAAAAAATATATTAAAAAGTACAAAGGACATATTTATTGTGTACCTCATTTGCACAATTCATATCTCTGCAGCAGCCATTTTCTGACCTTTTGCCACAACATGCTTCCTGAGAATTAAAGAAAAATGTCTTGTTATTTCCCCTTTATCAGTCTGTTTAAGGGCAGAAGATAAGGCCAAGCATCTGTCTAATCTGTCATCCTTAAAGAAGAACTAAACCCTAAAGATTTATGTGGCTAAAATGCCATATTTTATATATGATTGCACAAACCTAAAGTTTAGCTACTCAATAGCAGCAATGATCCAGGACTTCAAACTTGTCACAGGGGGTCACCATCTTGGAAAGTGTCTGTGACACTCACATGCTCAGTGGGCTCTGATTGGCTGTTGAGAAGCTAAGCTTAGGGGTTGTCTCAAATTTACAAGCAGATAATGAGGTTGGTCTGTAATATAAGCTGATGCTACAGGACTGATTATTAAATTCTGATGCTAATTGCACTGGTTTTTGTCCTGCCATGTAGTAATTATCTGTATTAATTTAATCAGCCTTATATTGTGACATTTCTATTCTATGTGTACTGTATATTGTGAGTGGGTCCAGTGACTGGGGTGTCCAGGGCCCATCGGGGCTGCTGCCTGGGGGCCCCCCACCCCAGTCGCAAGTGCCACCACCAATAACCAACCTCCCCTTACCTCATGCACGATGAGATTGTTTGTACGTGCACGCACACGGGGGAGGGGGGTGAAGTGCCGCAACCAGCTCCTGTAGGCAGAGAATTCCAGAATCGGACCTGGGTCAGCCACTCAGCTGGGACCCACAAGTGGAGGTTTCCGGCATCGGACCTGGGTTGGTGGGGGCCTACCAGGTTATCTCCCAGTGTCCCGCTGAGTGGGGCCTGAAGCTCAGTAAGTGACAGCAGCACAGAGCATGTGCAGTGAATCAGCAGAAAAGAAGATGGGGAGCTACTGGGGCATCTTCAGAGACACAGATCTTTACTGCTAAAGGGCTGTGTTGCCTTGGGCTGGTACAGAAGCCGAAAAGAATAATGTACAATATTTCTAGGCTTTCTTTTTAGTTAAGCTTTGGTTAAGCTTTAGTTCTCCTTTAAGGTGTAAGGGATGCTGGCAGTTTTAGTGTGACTGCACTCACAGTGCCTCAGGTTAAATAGATAATAGGGATATTACTCACTTTAGTAAATGTCTTAAACCCCTCAAGAATTGGGCGATATCCTGTACAACGGCACAGATTCCCTGTGTTAAGAAGGAAAAAGGTGAACTGTGATTGATCTGATTTGTTACTAGAATGGCAGTACTTTTCTTGAAATAAGGCAAAAATTGGCCTGAAATTCGCAGTTTTATAGTAGAGTTGGAATATGCGTAATTGTTTAAATGTGTAATTCCACATTAGGCACGGGTAGGGTTGCCACCTGGCTGGTATTTTATGTAAATGTTGCATGATTGCAATGTTAAGTATAGGAAAAAACCATAAAAACATAGGAAGGCTGGTATTTTTTTCTAGAAAAGGTGGCGACCCTAGGCACGGGCCTAGGGAAATGGTGTGTGCATGTACCTCGTATGTAGCCTACCTCTAGTCTGGGCTAGTGTCCCCTCACCCCTCATCCCCTAAAAGTGTTTACCTCACCAACCCAAGCATACCTTGGAATGAATTTTCAATGTCCTCCATAGTTGGTTCTGGTGTGTTCCGGATTAAGGTATACATAGACATAACAATGCCCGGTGTGCAGAAACCACACTGAGATCCATGACTTTTTGCAATTCTTTCCTGAAATTATTGTTAGAAAAAAACAGGAAATCAGAACCGATTTCAAACCAAGTTCTTGTCTGACCTTCAGTACCAAATAATAGTTCAATGTAGGAGCTGTTTATAAAGCCTCTAATATGTCTACACAAATAATGCCTGCCATTAAAGTCAATGGTGGAGAAACTACATTGGGAAACTTTGCACTTGCCTTACACATTAAACATTACTGTTTAACAGGAAAGCCCAGGGTTGCCCAATCTGTGACGCTCCATCTGAAAAGTTGAAGCTCATAAACAGGCGGCTGTGCATCCCTGCTGCAAATCTACTTACCTGAATGGGGTGAAGTCGTGTCTTTGAGCTCCCGATACCTTCAACTGTTGTCACCGCCGTGTGATGCAGGGAACATAAGGGCGCCAGGCAGGCATTGACTGAATAGTGTCTGGAATCTTGAGTTAAGTGAGAAACGGCAGCACAACAACATTGTGGAGACAAGATAAAGCAATGGCTGTAGTGATCAATAGGTTGTAGTTGCAATCTATTAACCTTTATATTGGACAAAAAAGCAGGGGCAATCCTGGCCCCTCTGCCGCCTGCTGCCCCCCCCCCCCGGAAATTCGCTCTTAAAGTTCCAGGAGCAGCATTTTTGCCGCCCCTGATACCTACTGGGGCGCTGCCGCCTGAGGCAACAGCCTCAACTCGCCTCATTGGCAAAGCACCCCTGCAAAAAAGTCTGACTCGCTAACCAGTATTTGGTTGGAAAATCCCTTAAGCCAACAGCTGCATTGGGACATAGATGTACAGATGTCGTCCACAGTTTTTTGATCTCTGCACATGTCCAATCATTTGCCCAAGGGAAGGTTACTTGGATCAGCTCCATTTTCCCACTGCTTAGGAGGCCAAATCATGCAGAGATCTGCTTGTTTGGTGACCTGGAGAGCTTATGACTAAACCATATTGCACCCTGGTGGGATTGTTGACCCTGTTTTGAGTATGTACAAGTTCTACCACATCATCCTGAAACCCTTTTCTTGCTAGGCCATGACCCCATATGTTCCCTGAATAAGGGAATTACACACATGAAGATGGCTGTGGGAATAGAGAATATCGAGGCAAGGAGTAAGTAAACAATGGAAACTTGAGTACAAAAGAACATGCGCTTAGGTAGGGATGCACCGATTCCTGCTTTTTAGCGTTCAAAAAAATCCCAGAATCCAGGAGTATTCAAGTCAATGAACTGAATCGAAATACTTCTTCTTCACTGGAATAGCTGGCGCATGGGTGGAAATAACTGATGCGTGTGAGCAGCTTATGCACCAATCTTTTTGAGTTACCGTATATACTCGAGTATAAGCCAAGTTTTTCAGCCGACAAAATATGCTGAAAAACTCTACCTCTGCTTATACTCGGGTCAAGCGCAAAAACGGTTGCCAGCATCTAAGAATAGTCGCCTGGATCCAAGAATAGTTGCCGGCGTCCAAGAATGGATGAATGAATCCAAAAACGAGACTCCGGCACCTACAATGGGAGCAGAAACCCTCAAATTTTTGATTGAAACTTACCAGAAGCTGCTGCATTTCTCACCCTAGGCTTATACTTGAGTCAATAAGCTTTCCCAGTTTTTGGAGGTAAAATTAGGTACCTCGGCTTATACTCGGGACGGCTTATACTCGAGTATATACGGTATATAGGGTTCGGATTAGGTTCAGCCAGGCTCTTGGATTCGGCTGAATATGAGTCTTGATAAAAATAGCTTGTGCATCCCTAATAATAGGGAAAACTTTTTTTTAATCAATTAATTGTTTCCACAAAATAGAAGGGAGAATATGTATGATAATTATGCAGCCCTGCAATAAAGGATGTATCAAAAGGTCAGCAAAAGATACACTATCCTTTTCTGGGACTGGTTAAATCGGGAGACCATAACAGTGCAGGCCCCACATCCACCTTCTCCACAGCCCAACTTGGTTCCGGGTAATCCCACTGAATAGAAAGAGGTGAATGGAACATTAGCACCATACTATGGATCCACAATGCTCATTCACAAGCACAGTTATGGCACAATTGTTCATGCTGCATAACAGAAGTTAGAATATTTTCATAAAAAAGTCATGAGAATGATGTGTTCCAACTTGTGTGCAATTCATCAAATTGTGTCTATAATGGTAGGGTTCAATGAAAAAAATGGCAAAAAAAACCGTAGAAATTTGTGATGGAATATTACACTTTGCTAATGTGTCATGCACATTAACTAATAACTGGTGCCAATCAGTCCATAGTTTGTGTACATATGGTCTACGTTATTTTAGTAGTTCATTGAGCCACTACCTTCACTGCATCTTTGACAGCTTTGGTGAAAGCCATATTTGGAATATGTGTACCTCTGTAGTTGGTGGAGAGCGGTGCAGGCCACAGGGGCAGTCCAAATGACATACAATTGACTGTGAAGGCTTCACTTGAAAAAAAAACTGTTGCCTATTGTTATAGTTCCCCTTTTAAGAGTTAAATCCCTTTACTTTAAAAAAAAAAAAAATACTTGCAGTACATTTTATAACATTGTACTCTCTGTAAGCACTTCTGGAACAAAGTCATTCTGCACCTAGATATTGAATGTGGCCTGAAACAGACTGGTATAAGCTTTAACAATGTCCCTTTTATAAATCAAAATTCTGATATATCGCCAGTTCTTTCTATAGTATGCCTAAAGCATATTATTCAAAGGGCGATGTGGGCATCAGCTGATGGTGAGAATTTGCACATGTTCACTTCATAAACCTCAGAGTGATTTTATTATTCATGGCACAGAAGGACACCAGGATGAGCATCTATGCAAGTGTAGAAGCAAAGAAGCGTTTAGTCCTGACCTTAAGCACAAATGACTTTAGTCCTGGCAGAGACAGCAACTCCCTTTTCTGGAGCGCTGTTGGCCCAAACAATTAGCTTGTAGCTCAACCTTCTCCTAGGAGGAAAGGAGCTTGGAGCCCAAGAAGGGCAATATTTTTCACAGAAAAGCACCAGAACTACATCTTAAGCCACAACCAGTGATATATCAGAATTTGGAATTAGCACTAACTCTTTTTTTGTTTTTAAACTTGGCCTGATAATATGACTTTGCTTGCAGAATACATTCATGCAGTATTAATACTCCAAACCATACATTTTCTCCTTAGATAGGTCAATAAGGTCATTCTTGGATCAGCATTTTTCTCAATAACCTGAAAAACAAAGAGGAAATGTTAAGCTTTCTATATCTGAATGTAACTAATGACTACCGGTGGCGGAACTACCGGGGGAGCAGGGGGTGCGAGCGAGCCATGGCCAGCACCCCCTCAGGGCCCCCCCGGCAGCCCGTGCGCTGCTGAAAATTTGGCCGTATGTAGGGGGGCGGGGCCCGGCTGCGCGTCACGCACCAGGGCCCACCCCCCTCTAGTGACACTACTGATGACTACATGTTATAAGGTAGGGGTCCCCAACCTTTTTACCTGTTAGCAAGATTCAAAATTAAAAAGAGTTGTGGAGCAACACAAACATGAAAAATGATCGTGGGTGGTGCAAAATAAGTGCTGTGATTTGCCATTTGGTGGCCCCTACGTAGACCGGCAGACTACAGGAGACCTGGTCTTTATACAACCAAAACTTGCCTCCAAACCTGGAATTCAAAAATAAGCTCCTGCTTTGAGGCTACTGGGAGCAACATCCAAGGGGTTGGTGAGCAACATGTTGCTCATGAGCCACTGATTGGGGATCACTGTTCTGTCTCCCTTTCTAAGCATTGAGTGTGATCTCTTTAAAGGGATACTGTCATGGGAAAAAACATTTTTTTCCCAAATTAATCAGTTAATAGTGCTGCTCCAGCAGACCTCTGCACTGAAATCCATTTCTCAAAAGAGCAAACAGTTTTTTTTATATTCAGTTTTGAAATCTGACATGGGGCTAGACATTTTGTTAATTTCCCAGCTGCCCCTGGTCATGTGACTTGTGCTTGCACTTTAGGAGAGAAATGCTTTCTGGCAGGCTGCTGTTTTTCCTTCTCAATGTAAATGAAGGAGTCTCAGTGGGACATGGGTTTTTACTATTGATTGTTGTTCTTAGATCTACTAGGCAGCTGTTATCTTGTGTTAGGGAGCTGTTATCTGGTTACCTTCCCATTGTTCTTTTGTTTAGCTGCTGGGGGGGAAAAGGGAGGGGGGCGATATCACTCCAACTTGCAGTACAGCAGTAAAGAGTGATTGAAGTTTATCAGATCACAAGTCACATGACTTGGGGCAGCTGGGAAATTGACAATATGTCTAGCCCCATGTCAGTTTTCAAAATTGAATATAAAAAAATCAGTTTGCTCTTTTGAGAAATGGATTTCAGTGCAGAATTCTGCTGGAGCAGCACTATTAACTGATTCATTTTGAAAAACATGTTTTTTCCCATGACAGTATCCCTTTAACTAATCAAGTTGTCTTGAGACAGCAATAACTTACAAACTCAGGAATGTCAACAGACAGTTTAACTCAATCAGAATGGCACATTGAAGATCGTTGAGAAGTTTATTTCAAAACTGTGAACATCCGGATAGATCAAAAGATTAGTCAAAATAACCTTTTATAACTCTGGAATATAATGTGAAATCCTATACATGGACACTAGGAATATAGCAACTTAAAGGAGAAGGAAAGGTTAAAACTAAGTAAGCCTTATCAGAAAGGTCCATCTAAATATACCAGTAAACCCCCAAAGTAATGTTGCTCTGAGTCCCCTGTCAAAAGAAACACTGCATTTCTTTCCTTCTATTGTGTACACATGGGCTTCTGTATCAGACTTCCTGCCTTCATCTTAAACCTCCTTGCCCTGGGCAAGAGCATGCTCAGTTTGCTCCTCTCCCCCCACCCTCCCTTCTCTACTGTAATCTGAGCCAAGAGCAGGGAGAGACACAGGCAGGAAGTGATGTCACACCATGTTAATACTGCAGCTCCTATTCTAAACAAACAGAGAGTTTCTAGAGCTTTTTACTCAGGTATGGTAAAACATTCTACAGAATAAATATAGCATTCTAGCTTGCACTTTTGCAGCTAATCTATTGGCAATAAAATCCCTCCGTAGCTTTCCTTCTCCTTTAAAGACAGCAAAGCATTACAGTCATTGCCATACAGTCTATATATGCCAGTAAACTACCAGAAGCATATGCAACATGACAATCTCAGTTTACTATTATTTAATTACAGTGTATTTATACATTTTATTTTTGAGATGGGAATAGATCAGCTCCTGGTTAGCATTTCTGCATGAAATGCTTTGTGGGCCTGTTCCCTTCTTTTTTAATTGTTTTCTCTATTGTCTGATCCTTTCTTTGCTATTTCTCACTGTTTGTGGTTTATTTTGTCTTTATGTCTCCCCATTTGTGTTCTCCCCAACTGTTTTACTCTGCCTTGTGTTACCTATTTCTTCCCCTTCTGGATATTTTAATTCTCCTAATTAAAAAATTAATCTTCTCCTTTTTATTCTCTTTTTTTGCATCTCCCTTCTCCGTGTCTTTCCAACCCTATTTTCTGTCTCCTCTCTCATTCCCCAGCTGACCAAGGCTCCATCATTCCCATGGAAATAAAAAGCAATATGAGGGTCACAAGAACCCAATATGTCCTGCTTAAAATTGGATTTCTGATGGTGACCATGGTTATCACTGCACCACAAGACATGGTTGGACAGGACAGAAGGTCTGAAACTTGAGCAGAATTCTAGAGGAAGTGAGGAAAACATGGTGCTTGCAAGGCCAACTGGAAGGGTAGACAAAAGGCACCACAGAAAGTCTGTTCCACTGGGAGATCTCCAGATATCATTGTGGATTAATCTGAATTTATAACTAGCAGATAGGCAGGACACATTCTGGAAAGGGCAGCCATGCTGGGGTTTCATATATTATCAGTATTAAAGCAATAGTAGGGTTTCACCTCTTCCGGACTGTTTCAAATGCTAATGCTAATTATACAATATAACTAACAGTAAATAAAGTTTCTTACTGAACTTGCACATCCTGTTTGGGAGAGATGTATCACTAGCTGAAGACAAACTAATATCTATCCCATGCGATGTGCTTTTTGGCCCCATTCCAGCATTATTGGGATGCTATAAATTATTCATATGTGACACTGCAGGCCCAGTCAAGAACACAAAAATAAGATTACAGCATAGATATGTCTATGTACCAACTGCAAACGCATGAAACTTTCCCTTTGTGCTGGAGATGCTGGCTTGGAACATGTTAGTATATGTAACATCATTATGTAAGTTACGCTTGAGTACTATGTATCTACGGAGAATCGGTTAGCAAAGGCATCCCATGTCATCACAACTCTTTGTACAGAGAAGCCATGCGTCCTGTGGAATTTTTATTTCTCCTTATAACTGCTACTATAGGCACCATCTCTCCCTACTATACCCGCTATTCCACAGTCACACTCCCTTCCCAGAGTCTATTATCCCACTGTTACTATAGACACAATCTCTCCCTACTATACCTGCTATCCCACAGTCACACTCCCTTCCCAGAGACTATTATCTACTGTTACTATAGGCACCATCTCTCCCTACTATACCTGCTATCCCACAGCCACACTCCCTTCCCAGAGACTATTATCCACTGTTACTATAGGCACCATCTCTCCCTACTATACCTGCTATCCCACAGTCACTCCCTTCCCAGAGACTATTATCCACTGTTACTATAGGCACCATCTCTCCCTACTATACCTGTTATCCCACAGTCACACTCCCTTCCCAGAGACTATTATCCCACTGTTACTATAGACACCATCTCTCCCTACTATACCTGCTATCCCACAGCCACACTCCCTTCCCAGAGACTATTATCCACTGTTACTATAGGCACCATCTCTCCCTACTATACCTGCTATCCCACAGTCACTCCCTTCCCAGAGACTATTATCCACTGTTACTATAGGCACCATCTCTCCCTACTATACCTGTTATCCCACAGTCACACTCCCTTCCCAGAGACTATTATCCCACTGTTACTATAGACACCATCTCTCCCTACTATACCTGCTATCCCACAGCCACACTCCCTTCCCAGAGACTATTATCCACTGTTACTATAGGCACCATCTCTCCCTACTATACCTGCTATCCCACAGTCACTCCCTTCCCAGAGACTATTATCCACTGTTACTATAGGCACCATCTCTCCCTACTATACCTGTTATCCCACAGTCACACTCCCTTCCCAGAGACTATTATCCCACTGTTACTATAGACACCATCTCTCCCTACTATACCTGCTATCCCACAGCCACACTCCCTTCCCAGAGACTATTATCCACTGTTACTATAGGCACCATCTCTCCCTACTATACCTGCTATCCCACAGTCACTCCCTTCCCAGAGACTATTATCCACTGTTACTATAGGCACCATCTCTCCCTACTATACCTGTTATCCCACAGTCACACTCCCTTCCCAGAGACTATTATCCCACTGTTACTATAGACACCATCTCTCCCTACTATACCTGTTATCCCACAGTCCCTTTCCAGAGACTATTATCCCACTGTTACTATAGACACCATCTCTCCCTACTATATCTGCTATCCCACAGTCACACTCCCTTCCCAGAGACTATTATCCACTGTTACTATAGACACCATCTCTCCCTACTATACCTGCTATCCCACAGTCACTCCCTTCCCAGAGAGTATTATCCACTGTTACTATAGGCACCATCTCTCCCTACTATACCTGCTATCCCACAGTCACTCCCTTCCCAGAGACTATTATCCACTGTTACTATAGGCACCATCTCTCCCTACTATACCTGTTATCCCACAGTCACACTCCCTTCCCAGAGACTATTATCCCACTGTTACTATAGACACCATCTCTCCCTACTATACCTGCTATCCCACAGCCACACTCCCTTCCCAGAGACTATTATCCACTGTTACTATAGGCACCATCTCTCCCTACTATACCTGCTATCCCACAGTCACTCCCTTCCCAGAGACTATTATCCACAGTTACTATAGGCACCATCTCTCCCTACTATACCTGTTATCCCACAGTCACACTCCCTTCCCAGAGACTATTATCCCACTGTTACTATAGACACCATCTCTCCCTACTATACCTGTTATCCCACAGTCCCTTTCCAGAGACTATTATCCCACTGTTACTATAGACACCATCTCTCCCTACTATATCTGCTATCCCACAGTCACACTCCCTTCCCAGAGACTATTATCCACTGTTACTATAGACACCATCTCTCCCTACTATACCTGCTATCCCACAGTCACTCCCTTCCCAGAGACTATTATCCACTGTTACTATAGGCACCATCTCTCCCTACTATACCTGCTATCCCACAGTCACTCCCTTCCCAGAGACTATTATCCACTGTTACTATAGGCACCATCTCTCCCTACTATACCTGTTATCCCACAGTCACACTCCCTTCCCAGAGACTATTATCCCACTGTTACTATAGACACCATCTCTCCCTACTATACCTGTTATCCCACAGTCCCTTTCCAGAGACTATTATCCCACTGTTACTATAGACACCATCTCTCCCTACTATATCTGCTATCCCACAGTCACACTCCCTTCCCAGAGACTATTATCCACTGTTACTATAGACACCATCTCTCCCTACTATACCTGCTATCCCACAGTCCCTTCTCAGAGACTATTATGCCACTGTTATTATAGACACCATCTCTCCCTACTATACCTGCTATCCCACAGTCACACTCCCTTCCCAGAGACTATTATCCACTGTTACTATAGACACCATCTCTCCCTACTATACCTGCTATCCCACAGTCCCTTCTCAGAGACTATTATCCCACTGTTACTATAGATACATCTCTCCCTACTATACCTGCTATCCCACAGTCACACTCCCTTCCCAGAGACTATTATCCACTGTTACTATAGGCACCATCTCCCCCTACTATACCTGCTATCCCACAGTCACACTCCCTTCCCAGAGACTATTATCCACTGTTACTATAGACACCATCTCTCCCTACTATACCTGTTATCCCACAGTCCCTTTCCAGAGACTATTATCCCACTGTTACTATAGACACCATCTCTCCCTACTATACCTGCTATCCCACAGTCCCTTCTCAGAGACTATTATCCCACTGTTATTATAGACACCATCTCTCCCTACTATACCTGCTATCCCACAGTCACACTCCCTTCCCAGAGACTATTATCCACTGTTACTATAGACACCATCTCTCCCTACTATACCTGCTATCCCACAGTCCCTTCTCAGAGACTATTATCCCACTGTTACTATAGATACATCTCTCCCTACTATACCTGCTATCCCACAGTCACACTCCCTTCCCAGAGACTATTATCCACTGTTACTATAGGCACCATCTCCCCCTACTATACCTGCTATCCCACAGTCACACTCCCTTCCCAGAGACTATTATCCACTGTTACTATAGACACCATCTCTCCCTACTATACATGCTATCCCACAGTCACACTCCCTTCCCAGAGACTATTATCCCACTGTTACTATAGACACCATCTCTCCCTACTATACCTGCTATCCCACAGTCACACTCCCTTCCCAGAGACTATTATCCCACTGTTACTATAGGCACCATCTCTATCCAGCAGCTGCATTTTATGCTGGGAAACAGAAAGGGATACTATCATAAACAATAATGTTTTGTGTCTGAATATAATATGTAATGTTTAGTAAGGTAGGTAAAATTGAATAAAGGCTATATACAGTATATCTAAGTGATGATCTATAAAACAAGCAAACTCAATCTTGTGCTCTAAGGCATTATATGGCTGTCAGACAATTTGACCCTCTTTGCATTGATTTTTAACTCAGTTAAACAGAGAGAGAAAAACAAGCTAAAATGAACTACAGCTCCCATCACCCCTTGGTAGCTGAAGCATTTCTAACCAGTTCACCACCAAATCAGAATTAGTTGGTTACCCTATTTTACCCATTTCTACAGAGAAATTGGTAGTCTCTCTGCTGATAGACTAGAGGACAACAAGATTCATTTATTGTTTTATGCATTCACCTTGCTCCTCTGTTCTCCACAGTACTGAAAGGAAACTTATTTTTCTGACTTAAAAGACACAGGACAGATAGAATGTACTTCTCTCTCTCCCTCTCTCTTTGTAAGCAGTGTTTTTATTATAACATAAATAAGGCTTTACCTTTCTCCCATTCACATAGAAGAGCAGCTCATCGGGGCTCCTATTGGGCTCCATAGCAGGGGATGTTGTAGAAGCAGCACAGGATTAATATGTTCCTTTTACAAGAATCAAACCATTCATCTAAACTGTCACAAGAACAGTCTCATCCCAAAATCAATGGAGCCGCCTGTCAGAACTTTGATAATGAGGGAACGAGCAGAACGTCAGCTCACACTGGGATGGAGACACCATCCCCTGTCTGACAGCCAATGAGGCCGAGGCAATTTGTATTCCATGTAACTTCAGGATTGAAAATAATTATACAATTTGTGCTTCTGTTGCATATTATTATTCTACATCTTACAGTCCCTTAGGGCACTAGCAGCTCGGCTACATAACCATGTCAGATTTCTTCTTAATGGGGATGTAAACCCTAAAAACGCAATATTCCAAGCAACCTTCCATTATACTTTGAGGATCGCTCCGTGGTGCTCGCTGGAATAACCCTGGGCCAGTGCAGTTTTCTGCTGATAGGAGCACCGGCCCAGGGTTTCAGGTAAGTAATTACATTCACTTGGGGTGCCTTTAGTATGTTATAGAATGGCCAATTATAAACAGCTTTTCAATTGGTCTTCATATTTTTTTTGTATTGTTTTTTAATTATTTAACTTTTTCTTCTGACCCTTTCCAGCTTTTTAATGGGGGCCACAGACCCCCATCTAAAAAACAAATGCTCTGTAAGGCTACATGTTTATTGCTGTTGCTACTGTATTACTCATCTTTCTATTCAGGTCCTCGTTTATTCATCTTTCAGTCTCTTATTCAAAACAATGCATGGTTGCTAGGGTAATTTGGATCCTAGTAACCAGATTGTGAAAACTGCAAGCTGGAGAGTTGCTGAATAAAAGGCTAAATAACTTAAAAAACACAAATAATAAAAAATGAAACCCAATTGCAAATTGTCTCAGAATATGATTCTGTACACCATACTAAAAGTGAACTCAAAGGTGCACCACCCCTTCAAAAAAAAAAAATCACACCCATATGCATAAATACAAATAAAATGAAGAAAAAACAAATTTAAAGTGTTAGTAGGGTAATTTCCCCTGCAGGTGAGTAGCGAATAAGAAATATAAATATTTGGTAAAGGCAGCTGATCGCTCATAGCACAACTTGTTTCCCTGAAGTTTGTTTAATGTGATGCAAAATGACAGCCAAACGCTTATTCCATGCCCCATGCTTGGGAGCCTCTCCTCTGTACTTGGCAATGAGCATTCCGATTAAAGAGACCAGGCAGACTGGACACAACCGGGGGTCATTTAGCAACACTGAGCAAATTTGCCCATCAAATTGTTGCATTCATTGTTCTATCTGCAGCTGGTTAGAAAAAAGCCGATCATTGGTTGCTATGGGTTACTGCCCATGGGCAAATTTGCCTGGTGTTGATAAATGAGCCCTGATCTTCCTTATCGTCTACTATATACTATTCCTAATATATTCAGAATCTAATATAATAGTGTAAAGTTAGAATTGAGTTGCAAAATACTAGTAGGAAACTGGGTCTAATGCCACAATAGCAAGAACTCTGTAAGTTTGCTCATAGCCAGTATGGAGAGATACCATCAAACTGCCAGCATAGATATTTCCCGTACTATAAACACTTCAGCAGGAGCAGCCTCTTTAGGGCACGGGCACACTGGCAGATTGGGGGAGATTAATCGCCACTTCGTCGGGGCAACAATCTCCCAAAACTGCCTTTCCCCTGCTATAATGCGAAAACGCCAGCGCAATGGCATTCGCGGCGCTTCGATTTCCGAAGTCGCCTGAAGTTGCCTCACGAGGAGAACTTGGGCGACTTTGGAAATCAAAGCACAGCGAGTGCATTGCCGCAGGCGATTTTTCATTTAACAGGCGGAAGGCAGGGGGAAGGCAGTTCGGGGAGATTGTTGCCCCCGAAGAAGAGGCGATTATTCGCCAGGCGACTAAATCTCACCGAATCTGCCCCTGCCCTAAAGAGGCTGTTCCTGCTGAAGTGTTTATAGTATGGGAAATATCTATGCTGGCAGTTTGATGGTATCTCTCCATACTGGCTATGGGGTTGCTCATGCCAGTAGAAATGGGCAAATCTGTCCCGTTTCGCTATAAAATTTGCGATACTCTGAAAAAATTCACGAAGCTGCAAAAAATTTGTGAAACACGTTGAACTCAAATGGCATCAAAATTTTTTTGATGCGTGACAATTTTTAGATGAGCGACTTTTTTGTTCAAATGCATTTAAGTCTATGGGCATCAAAATAATTTTTACGTGCAACAAATATTATGTGCACGACAATTTTTGCAAGTGAGACTTTTTTGTCCAAATGCATTATAGTCAATGGGCGTCAAAATAATTTTGACACACAACAGTTTTTACATGAGCAACTTTTTGGTTGCATAGAATTTTTTTCGCCAGATACTTTTTGCAGCATTTTCGTGAAACAACAGATCCATGCTTGGCGAATAAATTCACCCATTTCTACTGACAGACATTTCAAAAGGCCAGAGCTAAACAAAAATATGGAAACAGATGCAGAATAGGTATTAATTGCTTCTGTACTGGTCTGTGGTGAAACCAAACGGTTGGAACAAACAAGGCCCTATTTACCAAAAAGGAGCTTCTCCATACAGAATTTAGGTGCAACACTTTGCAATCTGTGGAGGTGCAAGGCACTAGGGCGCCCTACATTTACTGCCCTGTGGGAGCTTGTGCACATGCGCGCTTTGTTTTACAGGCTAAAAACTACCCGTGCACTTCGTTTTACAGGTGGTCGCTGCAGGAAGTACCATGAAAATTTGCAGATCTGGGTTGGCCCAGTCCGACCCTGTGTGTGCAGATGTAAGGGCCATGGTTTTTTGCCTATCTGTTCACCAGTGAACCCTTCCTTACTGTTGAGTTAGATAAAGAGACAAACAAAGTCTTAATTATAGGCGTGATAGAGAATGAGGTGCTCAGAGTGTTCCTTACATTTTGTTGCATTAAATTGTTGCCAAGTTTTAAGGCCTGGGGCAGCCCAGGATCTGTTTCTGTAGTAACACCCTGGCCCATGACAGGGCAGGTGATTTACTAATGTGTTATTGTATGTTTAATGAGTCCAAGTCCCAAAAAATAATAACATTTTTGGCAGCCCAGGAGAGGAGGTTACAGTGCGTTTGTTTACTCTGAGACTATTGCTGGCCCCTAGGTTGTCAATAACTGGAGCAGCTCACCCACATCTTTCCCAATGTTCTGAGCAGGGATCTGGACAAAACACAAGCTCTTCTATTGAATAGTAAAGGAATGATATGGTTCTGGCTACTTATGGGCTGAGTATTGTGTGATCATGTCATTAAACATCTCCTTTGACCTTCTATTTACATCTAGTTATTGACTGTAATGCCAAGATACCAGGAGATCATCCACTGGTCTCAGGCTGGAAATGACCCTGTAGTCAAACCAACCCGTTGATCATCATTTCTCATTTCCTCTAGGTCAGGAGTCTCCAACATTTTTGTTTTACCTGCGAGCCACAATCAAAGGTTAAAAAGGTTGGAGAGCAACATAAGCATGAAAACAGTTCCTAAGGGTGCCAAATAAAGGCTGTGGTTAGCTACTTGGTAGCCCCTAAGTGGACTGGCAGCCTACATGAGGCTCTATTTGGCAATACAATTGGTTCTTATGCAACTAAACTTGCCTCAATGCTTGGAATTCAAAAAAGGCACCTTCTTTGAGGCCAGCGAGAGAAACATCCAAGGGGTTGGTGAGCAACTGGTTTGTTTGTGAGCCACTGGTTGGGGATCACTGCTTTAGGTGACTAAAAGCATTCAACAGACCTTCTATCAACTATCACAGCCCACAATCTGCAGATATTCTAGTGCAGTGATCCCCAACCAGTAGCTCATGAGCAACATGCTGCTCTCCAACCCCTTGGATGTTGCTCCCAGTGGCCTCAAAGCAGGGGCTTATTTTTGAATTCCAGGCAAGTTTTTGGTTGTATAAAAACCAGTGTACTGCCAAACAGAGCCTCAATGTAGGTTGACAATCTACATAGGGGCTGCCAAATGGCCAATCACATCCCTTATTTGGCAACCCAAGAATATTTTTCATGCTAGTGTTGCTCCCCAACTCCTTTTGCTTATGAATTTTGCTCATGGGTTCAAAAGGTTGGGGATCCCTTTTCTAGTAAATGAAAAGGGGAATAAGAACTAAGAGCAACTCTAAATACACAAGCACTTACTTTGTCTATGTCCCCGTGCACGGAAATCCAATGTGTACAAAATAGAACAAAAAACCAGCACCAGGGGTCTTGACTTAAAAAAAGCAATATATTGTTATTCCATAGTATGTAAAACGGATGTTTCGGTCCCCATTTGGGACCTTAATCAGTTGGTTTTTAGTTATTTCGCTTTTTATTCAGCTACTGCTCCAGTTGATTGTGAAGATGCTACATTTCTCAGCCTGTAACTGCAAAAACTGAAAAATGTGTAAATCAATATCATAACCAAGCCAAGTACCTTTCTGGTATATAGGTGTGTATCCTGGGGCTGGCAGGCTAAAATGTTGAGCCTGTACCAATGATAGCTGCCAGGGTGGCTTGTACTGTTGGCAGAAATAAAGGAGTAAGTTAATGAACCAAATCAAAGGAAGGGTGCAGCACAGGCAGCAACATCATAATTATCCTTTAACTGCCCGAAAGGTAAATATTATTTACATTTTAAGTATATTACTGACAGACAGTACCAGCTGTAATGATTAACCCCAGCAATGCACAGTCTTTTTGCTAACCCCAGATTATGGACTGGCCTTTAGAAATGACCGGAGCACAGATCTGAATGGTTAAAAACACAGGGGGTGTGGGTTCAGTATTAAGATTACTGTAACAAAGCATTTTGTGCAAGAGAAGGCTATTGGGGGATATAATGAGGGTCAAACAATGGAGTCTGATGCAAGGCTGAAATTGCAACCCAAGCCAGTGATCGAGAACTGCGGCACATTTGCTTACGTTGATGCAGAAGGTGAATAAATAGAATGCGTGGTTTGATGATAAAGATGTTTTTATGTATATGATGTGGATTAGAGGATGAATTGAAGGTTGAGAACTGAAATTGAAAAAGTGAAGATAAAGATAAAGTTGCTGTATTAAACAGTTTTTGCAAGTTAGGAAGTATACACATTTTATATAAGGATGAAGGGTCAAATCTGGAAATATAACCAAGATAGTGCCTGTGCTGTAGACTGTACCCAAATTGCCCTGCCTCCATTATATGTGTATCAAGGGGTATGCCCTTATCTGTCTACATGCCCTGCCCCATGGGGAATAGCTAGGGGTGTACAAGACTAGAATGATTTCTGCCCTTAATAACAAAACCCTTATTCATTACCTAAAATGATTCTGGTTCTTTCCTAACCTCCAACAGGAACAGTTCTGCACATACATATTGTACCTTTGTGTTAGCAGGGCATCTGTCTGGCTACATTAGGATGTGGCAGGAGTGTATACAGTAATTCTGTGGAGTTATACAGTGATACATTCAATATATATATATATACACACAAGTTATCTACCTGGAGCACTCCTCATCAATGTGCAGGATATATTTTACATACAAAAATAACAAACAAACCGCACACTAGGTCTTTTATCCAGTAAAAAAAAGTTTAAGTGATGTTTATTCCAACGTTTCGTCTCCTAACTCAAGCCGTCCTCAGGGAGTGAACACAACACAGCAAACACACACATTTAAAGCTTAAGATGGCGCCAAACCAACCCATGACGTCATCGACAGGAAGTGTATCTCATTGGTCATACAATATCTCAAGTGTTACGTATATCCCAATAATATAAACTGTATGCGGTGACTGCTCAATATCATATAATGAAAAATAGATCCAACATGCTACCATGTATCCGTGATATAAATAAAAACCTTTGTTGTGTCATTTATTAGGTGAATACCGTGTCACCGTGATTATTAGTGAGACTTAAAAAATCAATGCTTACCACAATACTGTTTGTTCGTCGCCCCTATGGACCAAATTCCTTCCTTCTTATTCATATATCGAATTTTAGTGGAACCCGTGTCGGCGATCAAAGTAGGAGTCAACCCGTCCATGTATAATGCCATTACCGAACACCAATCTACCACCGGCTGGAGCGGTGTCATCGCGTCATGTTTCACTGGGCGTACCGTATCATTGGTGCAACTCCGTCTGTCACTCAAAGCAACCGGCTTCCTCTGGCTCACTTCTCCCATGTGGACAACGCTGTCATCAAGCGTACTAGACCCATAGGCAGAACGGATCGATGTGCAGCCCTGGATACCTGCAGGCACCAGCTCTCCACATTAATCCCTCCACTCCTGGGATCTCATCGTACACATATGTATTGTAGGGATCGAGTCATTGTGGTGACAGGCACCCGGTTATACTTATCATCAATCAGGCGATACTCTGCCTGGGATATTGTATCTGGAGTTCGGATAGGCGTCCCACTCTCTGGTATTTAAGGGTATATTATTCCTACACGGCGATACGTTTCCACTATTAGGCCGACCTTCAATCGCAACCCACACTGGTCCATTTAGGGGAAAAAAATTTTTTTTGGAACCTGAGAATCAGTACTCATTGAGTTAAATTTCACTCTGTGGTGATACATATATTGTATCTGTTTCTGTGTATCAATCTACAGCTCATAACATTAAATTCATGTTACATTGTTATCAAATATCATCAGACAAGCACCTACTCATGGAGGAAAAGCCTATTGTTAACATTGTTTAGATACATCACACAAATTACATCATTTAGTATATTAGTCCTCTGTTGCTACTTCCTTTATCTGCTTATATACTGTCCAGTCTCGAAAAAGGAGCCAAAGGAGTCATACTAAGTCTGTTCAAAAGAACGGTCACATCATGTGTTATAAGGCATTAATACAAAGCCCCCTCTATAGCCACATTTACCCATTTATTAGCTAAGGACTCTTGGGTTATACATCAAGAGAAAAACAAGGGTTTCTCCAACCCCTCTAAGAGTGAAAGGGAGGCACTTAATACGCTGAGAGCTGATACCAACTTAATTATCAGACAGGCAGATAAGGGAGGGGCCATAGTGTTATTGGATAAGGCCTATTATGAGAACGAGATTAGTCAACAATTGGCAGACACCAATACTTATATGAATTTAAGGGGAGATCCCACTAACAAATACAGATGAAGCCACTTGGATTTGTGAGTTAAATGCGTCATGACTCAGGGGTAATTGAAGAAACTGTGTTATCTTAAGTCATCTTAACTCATTTAATGCATTTAACCTTTTCATTAGCATACCAAAGCTCCATTGTTCACAATGGTGAATGCTTTAATTAGATGGGATGTTGTGACGCAGTTTTCTGTGTTAAATGAGATAAATGGGATATCTGTGTTTAGTTATTCTGTGTCAAACAGACAAACCAAAGTGGCTGCATCTGTATAAAAAAAAAACTTGGACGCTTTAAATCGGATGGCCCTGGGTTCAGGGTGGATTAATAAGAGGATCCATCAATTCTTAACCACTGAGTTTCCCAGAGTACCGTTTATATATACTTTGCCCAAGATCCACAAATCTTTCTCTGCGCCCCCGGGTCACCCAATCATTTCATCAATGGGATCCTTATTCCAATCGGTGGCCAAATATTTAGATCATTATCTACAACCAGCAGGACAAGCCATGGACTCATACATTAGAGATACCTCCCATCTGCTGACACTCTTAAATGACTTGATAATACCGAATGATTGCTTACTGGTAACGATGGATGTTTCAAGTCTGTACACAGTGCTTCCCCACAAGAGCGGTATATTGGCATGCAGAGAGGCTTTAATAAGAACGCACCATGACACACCTCCCATAGAATTCCTGATTTCTCTGCTTGATCTGATTCTGTCCCATAATTATTTCACCTTCAAAGGAGCTTATTTTTTACAAATTGCTGGGACCGCTATGGGTTTGAATGTTGCCCCTTCATTTGCCAATCTGTTTATGGAACGATTTGAAGCTACCTTTCTTCTACCAATGGGCAAAAGCAATATATTTTTCTGCAAACGCTACATAGATGATTTGCTGATTATTTGGCAGGGTGCGGGGGAGGCACTCAAAACGTTCCATGAAACACTAAATAATTTGGATTCACCTATTAAACTAAGTCTTGATTTTGATAACAAACAGATCAATTTTTTAAACATTACCATTTTCAAACAGGGTGACAAGGTGGGCACATTGTTATATAAGAAACCCACGGATCGCAACAGCTTAGTACTTGCACACTCTCACCACCCGCCACACATGTCCCGAGGGGTCCTATTTTCACAATTTCTAAGAGTTATTCGGAATAACTCAGACAGATCGACAGCTGAACTTCAACTCTCCACACTTGTGTCACAATTTGTCTCCAGAGGCAATCCAGTAAAATTGATTGCGGAACAGCTACGAAGAGCCAAACTCCATACACAACAGGACTTGCTGAATAAACAGAAATCGGGACCTAAAAAGAATTTAGATTTGATTTTTGTGACGGAGTGGACTGATAAAAGTGATAAAAGCACAAGTGCAGGAATCGCTGAGGAACAGATGGGAAATTCTACAGTCGGATGCCAGTTTGCCTCTCTTTTGGAAAAAAGCACCCTTAGTGGCATATCGGAGGGGCCGCAGTTTGAGTGACCTACTGGTAAAGAAAGATCTAACAGACACCCCCAAGACTGGAACAACATGGTTGAATAGACCCTTAAAAAATGGCTGCTTCAAATGCGGGAGTTGCCTTAATTGTAATGGGATGTTATAGGGCTCTCAATTCATTCATCCGAGAACAGGACACAGGTTCAATATTATCCACAGAGTAACGTGCACAACAGACCATGTGATGTACATGGCATGGTGCCCATGTGGACTACATTATGTCGGGAAAGCTTCTACGTCATATCGTTAACGGATCAATAACCATAGGAGTGCCATCAGGCTGGCCCTAGCCTCTGGAAAGGCAGGCCAACCCATTTCTAAACACTGGTTACTTCAGAAGCACACCTTACCACAGTTTCGCCATATGATAATCGACCATATACCAGCTCCGAGGAGGGGTGGAAACAGAGATTTACTATTGCTACAAAGAGAGGCGATGTGGATTTATAAATTGGACACACTGGTGCCCCATGGACTGAACGAAACTCTCCCGATGTCTCCTTTTTATTAATGCCTTATAACACATGATGTGACAGTTCTTTTGAACAGACTTAGTATGACTTAGTACTGATTCTCAGGTTCCAAAAAAAAATTTTTTCCCCTAAATGGACCAGTGTGGGTTGCGATTGAAGGTCGGCCTAATAGTGGAAACGTATCGCCGTGTAGGAATAATATACCCTTAAATACCAGAGAGTGGGACGCCTATCCGAACGCCAGATACAATATCCCATGCAGAGTATCGCCTGATTGATGATAAGTATAACCGGGTGCCTGTCACCACAATGACTCGATCCCTACAATACATATGTGTACGATGAGATCCCAGGAGTGGAGGGATTAATGTGGAGAGCTGGTGCCTGCAGGTATCCAGGGCTGCACATTGATCCGTTCTGCCTATGGGTCTAGTACGCTTCATGACAGTGTTGTCCACATGGGAGAAGTGAGCCAGAGGAAGCCGGTTGCTTTGAGTGACAGACGGAGTTGCACCAATGATACGGTACGCACAGTGAAACATGACGCGATGACACCGCTTCAGCCGGTGGTAGATTGGCGTTCGGTAATGGCATTATACATGGACGGGTTGACTCCTACTTTGATCGCCGACACGGGTTCCACTAAAAGGCGATATACGAATAAGAAGAAAGGAATTTGGTCCATAGGGGCGACGAACGACGAAAACAGTATTGTGGTAAGCATTGATTTTAAGTCTCACTAATAATCACGGTGACACGGTATTCACCTAATAAATGACACAACAAAGGTTTTTATTTTATTACATGGTAGCATGTTGGATCTATTTTTCATTATATGATATTGAGCAGTCACCGCATACAGTTTATATTATTGGGATATACGTAACACTTGAGATATTGTATGACCAATGAGATACACTTCCTGTAGATGACGTCATGGGTTGGTTTGGCGCCATCTTAAGCTTTAACCCTTTCCCTGCCATCCGTTTTGTCCTAGATGCGAACATCTACTGCCAAGCAGTTTTTAGATAGTTTGCACTCTTTCACTTTAAGGGCCTTTCCTGGGGTGGTCTTTTAGTTATCCCAGGAAAACAATATATTGTTTTTTTCAGGACAACCTGAACTTTCACAATATGCAAGAATTTTGGTGTAATTCTACTTCTGTAAAAAAATATTGGATTCTAAGTGTCAAATAAAATGAAAAAAATCATGTTGCACGAAGAACAATCACATATATCAGAAACACCATTCATTTTATGTACGAGAACACAGCCGATTTAAAAAGGTCTATGTCTCCTGAACGAGACAATACCAAATATATATCGTTTTATGGAGATTTCTCACTTGTATAGCTCAAAATCTACAAGCAGTACACAACCAAATTTCCAAAGCAACACTCCCCAAACGGCATACTTCTGATTTCAAGGCCAAACATTCCGCTAACAGTAGGTTTACCCTAGAAAACTACCCATTACTAGAAAGAACAGATTCTGGTGAATCAAAAATGGGTAGAAATATCTTTGTACACAAAACCACCAAGTTGCAATTGTTTCCTAAAGTTATAATGTTTTATAGAAATTGGTGAATTTTTTGAAAAATGACCTCAAAGCTTCCACTCTACAGCAACATATCTCCCACACATCATTAGGTATCAATGTAAAACACCCCAAATATAAAATTCTGGGTCCACTGAACAGTTTGATGCCCAATATGAATAGATGTACCCAAGCACGTGGCATAGGAGGCCCCAAAAGAAAGATCCGCCGTTTGTTCTGTCATTTCAGATACTGCAAAATCAACACATTTACATTGATTTGGGGGGCGTCAAAGGTAGAAAAAAGTATGTTCACCCCAGAAAACCATATATTTTCGGAAAGTACACATTCCCCTGAATCCAAATTGGGTATGCATGTCTTTCTTCACCAAAGTACCAAACGGCAAACCATTCCTAAATTTGGTGATTTTGGCGACATTTCCAAAAATCACCTAAAAATTTCTACCCTGCAGCATCGTATTACCCACATACTTTTAGGTATCAAGAGAAATCACCCCAAATATGAAAGCCTAGGGTCCTCTGAACAGTTTGATGCCCAATATGTATAGGTGTACCCAAGCAAGTGGCATATAGGGGCCTGAAAAGGAAGACCCCTATATGGTCTGTCATTTCAGATACTTCAAAATCAACACATTTACATCGTTTTGAGGGGGGCAAATGTAGAAAAAAGTAAGTTCACCCCAGAAAACCATATATTTTCGGAAAGTATACATTGCCACGAATCTAAATTGGGTATGCATGTCTTTGTACTCCAAAGTACCAAGCCGCAAATCATTCCTAAATTTGGTGATTTTGGTGACATTTCCAAAAATCACTTAAAAATGTCTACCCTGCAGCATCGTATTTCCCACATACTTTTAGGTATCAAGAGAAATCACCCCAAATATGAAAGCCTAGGGTCCTCTGAACAGTTTGATGCCCAATATGTATAGGTGTACCCAAGCACGTGGCATATAGGGGCCCTAAAAAGAAGACCCCCATATAGTCTTGACATTTCAGGTACTGCAAAATCAACACATTTACATTGTTTTGGGGGGGGGGGCAAAAGTAGAAAACAGTAAGTTCACCCCAGAAAACCATATATTTTCGTAAGTACACATTCCCACGAATCCAAATTGGGTATGCATGTCTTTCTACGCCAAAGTACCAAGCCGCAAATCATTCCTAAATTTGGTGATTTTGGTGACTTTTCCAAAAATCACCTCAAAATATCTACCCTGCAGCATCGTATTACCCACATACTTTTAGGTATCAAGAGAAATCACCCCAAATATGAAAGCCTAGGGTCCTCTGAACAGTTTGATGCCCGATACGTATAGATGTACCCAAGCACGTGGCATACAGGTGCCCCAAAAGGAAGACCCCCATATAGTCTGTCATTTCAGGTACTGCAAAATCAACACATTTACATCGTTTTGGGGGGGGGGCAAAAGTAGAAAACAGTAAGTTCACCCCAGAAAACCATATATTTTCGGAAAGAACACATTCCAACGAATCCAAATTGGGTATGCATGTCTTTCTACGCCAAAGTACCAAGCCGCAAATCATTCCTAAATTTGGTGATTTTGGTGACATTTCCAAAAATCACCTCAAAATATCTACCCTGCAGCATCGTATTACCCACATACTTTTAGGTATCAAGAGAAATCACCCCAAATATGAAAGCCTAGGGTCCTCTGAACAGTTTGATGCCCGATATGTATAGGTGTACCCAAGCACGTGGCATACAGGGGCCCCAAAAGGAAGACCCCCATATAGTCTGTCATTTCAGGTACTGCAAAATCAACACATTTACATTGTTTTGGGGGGGGCAAAAGTAGAAAACAGTAAGTTCACCCCAGAAAACCATATATTTTCGGAAAGTACACATTCCAACGAATCCAAGTTGGGTATGCATGTCTTTCTATGCCAAAGTACCAAGCCGCAAATCATTCCTAAATTTGGTGATTTTGGTGACATTTCCAAAAATCACCTCAAAATATCTACCCTGCAGCATCGTATTACCCACATACTTTTAGGTATCAAGAGAAATCACCCCAAATATGAAAGCCTAGGGTCCTCTGAACAGTTTGATGCCCGATATGTATAGGTGTACCCAAGCACGTGGCATACAGGGGCCCCAAAAGGAAGACCCCCATATATTCTGTCATTTCAGTTACTGCAAAAGCAACACGTTTACATCGTTTTGGGGGGGGGCAAAAGTAGAAAACAGTAAGTTCACCCCAGAAAACCATATATTTTCGGAAAGTACACATTCCCACGAATTCAAATTGGGTATGCATGTCTTTCTACACCAAAGTACCAAGCCGCAAACCATTCCTAAATTTGGTGATTTTGGTGACATTTCCAAAAATCACCTCAAAATATCTACCCTGCAGCATCGTATTGCCCACATACATTTAGGTATCAAGAGAAATCACCCCAAATATGAAAGCCTAGGGTCCTCTGAACAGTTTGATGCCCAATATGTATAGGTGTACCCAAGCACGTGGCATATAGGGGCCCTAAAATGAAGACCCCCCCCTTGTATGTTCTGTCATTTCAGGTACTGCAAAATCAACACATTTACATCGTTTTGGGGGGGGGGCAAAGGTAGAAAAAAGTAAGTTCACCCCAGAAAACCATATATTTTCGGAAAGTACACATTCCCACGAATCTAAATTGGGTATGCATGTCTTTCTACTACAAAGTACCAAGCCGCAAACCATTCCTAAATTTGGTGATTTTGGGGACATTTCCAAAAATGACTTCAAAATTTCGAACCTGCAGCATCGTATTACCCACATACTTTTAGGTATCAAGACAAATCACCCCAAATATGAAAGCCTGGGGTCCTCTGAACAGTTTGATGCCCAATATGTATAGGTGTACCCAAGCACGTGGCGTATAGGGGCCCCAAAACGAAGACCCCCATATGGTCTGTCATTTCAGGTACTGCAAAATCAACACATTTACATTGTTTTGAGGGGGGCAAATGTAGAAAAAAGTAAGTTCACCCCAGAACACCATAAATTTTCGGAAAGTACACATTCCCACGGATCTAAATTGGGTTTGCATGTCTTTGTACTCCAAAGTACCAAGCCGCAAACCATTCCTAAATTTGGTGATTTTGGGGACATTTCCAAAAATGACTTCAAAATATCTACCCTGCAGCATCGTATTACCCACATACTTTTAGGTATCAAGAGAAATCACCCCAAATATGAAAGCCTAGGGTCCTCTGAACAGTTTGATGCCCAATATGTATAGGTGTACCCAAGCACGTGGCATACAGGGGCCCCAAAAGGAAGACCCCCATATGGTCTGTCATTTCAGGTACTGCAAAATCAACACATTTACATTGTTTTGGGGGGGGGGGCAAAGGTAGAAAAAAGTACATTCACCCCAGAAAACCATATATTTTCGGAAAGTACACATTCCCACGAATCCAAATTGGGTATACATGTCCTTGTACTCCAAAGTACCAAGCCGCAAGCCTTTCCTAAATTTGGCGATAAAAGCAACAGTTTTTACATTTTTGAAAATTGCCTAAAAATATTGCAATTGGCCACATTTATCTCACCCAATTTCTACCCATTACTAGAAAGAACAGATTCTGGTGAATCAAAAATGGGTAGAAATATCTTTGTACACCAAACCACCAAGTTGCAATTGTTTCCTAAAGTTATAATGTTTTATAGAAATTGGTGAATTTTTTGAAAAATGACCTCAAAGCTTCCACTCTACAGCAACATATCTCCCACACATCATTAGGTATCAATGTAAAACACCCCAAATATAAAATTCTGGGTCCACTGAACAGTTTGATGCCCAATATGAATAGATGTACCCAAGCACGTGGCATAGGAGGCCCCAAAAGGAAGATCCGCCGTTTGTTCTGTCATTTCAGATACTGCAAAATCAACACATTTACATTGTTTTGGGGGGCGGCAAAGGTAGAAAAAAGTACGTTCACCCCAGAAAACCATATATTTTCGGAAAGTACACATTCCCCTGAATCCAAATTGGGTATGCATGTCTTTCTTCACCAAAGTACCAAACGGCAAACCATTCCTAAATTTGGTGATTTTGGCGACATTTCCAAAAATCACCTAAAAATTTCTACCCTGCAGCATCGTATTACCCACATACTTTTAGGTATCAAGAGAAATCACCCCAAATATGAAAGCCTAGGGTCCTCTGAACAGTTTGATGCCCAATATGTATAGATGTACCCAAGCAAGTGGCATATAGGGGCCTGAAAAGGAAGACCCCCATATGGTCTGTCATTTCAGATACTTCAAAATCAACACATTTACATCGTTTTGAGGGGGGCAAATGTAGAAAAAAGTAAGTTCACCCCAGAAAACCATATATTTTCAGAAAGTACACATTGCCACGAATCTAAATTGGGTATGCATGTCTTTGTACTCCAAAGTACCAAGCCGCAAATCATTCCTAAATTTGGTGATTTTGGTGACATTTCCAAAAATCACTTAAAAATGTCTACCCTGCAGCATCGTATTTCCCACATACTTTTAGGTATCAAGAGAAATCACCCCAAATATGAAAGCCTAGGGTCCTCTGAACAGTTTGATGCCCAATATGTATAGGTGTACCCAAGCACGTGGCATACAGGGGCCCCAAAAGGAAGACCCCCATATGGTCTGTCATTTCAGGTACTGCAAAATCAACACATTTACATTGTTTTGGGGGGGGGGGGCAAAGGTAGAAAAAAGTACATTCACCCCAGAAAACCATATATTTTCGGAAAGTACACATTCCCACGAATCCAAATTGGGTATACATGTCCTTGTACTCCAAAGTACCAAGCCGCAAGCCTTTCCTAAATTTGGCGATAAAAGCAACAGTTTTTACATTTTTGAAAATTGCCTAAAAATATTGCAATTGGCCACATTTATCTCACCCAATTTCTACCCATTACTAGAAAGAACAGATTCTGGTGAATCAAAAATGGGTAGAAATATCTTTGTACACCAAACCACCAAGTTGCAATTGTTTCCTAAAGTTATAATGTTTTATAGAAATTGGTGAATTTTTTGAAAAATGACCTCAAAGCTTCCACTCTACAGCAACATATCTCCCACACATCATTAGGTATCAATGTAAAACACCCCAAATATAAAATTCTGGGTCCACTGAACAGTTTGATGCCCAATATGAATAGATGTACCCAAGCACGTGGCATAGGAGGCCCCAAAAGGAAGATCCGCCGTTTGTTCTGTCATTTCAGATACTGCAAAATCAACACATTTACATTGTTTTGGGGGGCGGCAAAGGTAGAAAAAAGTACGTTCACCCCAGAAAACCATATATTTTCGGAAAGTACACATTCCCCTGAATCCAAATTGGGTATGCATGTCTTTCTTCACCAAAGTACCAAACGGCAAACCATTCCTAAATTTGGTGATTTTGGCGACATTTCCAAAAATCACCTAAAAATTTCTACCCTGCAGCATCGTATTACCCACATACTTTTAGGTATCAAGAGAAATCACCCCAAATATGAAAGCCTAGGGTCCTCTGAACAGTTTGATGCCCAATATGTATAGGTGTACCCAAGCAAGTGGCATATAGGGGCCTGAAAAGGAAGACCCCCATATGGTCTTGACATTTCAGGTACTGCAAAATCAACACATTTACATTGTTTTGGGGGGGGGGCAAAAGTAGAAAACAGTAAGTTCACCCCAGAAAACCATATATTTTCGGAAAGTACACATTGCCACGAATCTAAATTGGGTATGCATGTCTTTGTACTCCAAAGTACCAAGCCGCAAATCATTCCTAAATTTGGTGATTTTGGTGACATTTCCAAAAATCACTTAAAAATGTCTACCCTGCAGCATCGTATTTCCCACATACTTTTAGGTATCAAGAGAAATCACCCCAAATATGAAAGCCTAGGGTCCTCTGAACAGTTTGATGCCCAATATGTATAGGTGTACCCAAGCACGTGGCATATAGGGGCCCTAAAAAGAAGACCCCCATATAGTCTTGACATTTCAGGTACTGCAAAATCAACACATTTACATTGTTTTGGGGGGGGGGCAAAAGTAGAAAACAGTAAGTTCACCCCAGAAAACCATATATTTTCGGAAAGTACACATTCCCACGAATCCAAATTGGGTATGCATGTCTTTCTACGCCAAAGTACCAAGCCGCAAATCATTCCTAAATTTGGTGATTTTGGTGACTTTTCCAAAAATCACCTCAAAATATCTACCCTGCAGCATCGTATTACCCACATACTTTTAGGTATCAAGAGAAATCACCCCAAATATGAAAGCCTAGGGTCCTCTGAACAGTTTGATGCCCGATATGTATAGATGTACCCAAGCACGTGGCATACAGGGGCCCCAAAACAAAGACCCCCATATAGTCTGTCATTTCAGGTACTGCAAAATCAACACATTTACATCGTTTTGGGGGGGGGGCAAAAGTAGAAAACAGTAAGTTCACCCCAGAAAACCATATATTTTCGGAAAGAACACATTCCAACGAATCCAAATTGGGTATGCATGTCTTTCTACGCCAAAGTACCAAGCCGCAAATCATTCCTAAATTTGGTGATTTTGGTGACATTTCCAAAAATCACCTCAAAATATCTACCCTGCAGCCTCGTATTACCCACATACTTTTAGGTATCAAGAGTAATCACCCCAAATATGAAAGCCTAGGGTCCTCTGAACAGTTTGATGCCTGATATGTATAGGTGTACCCAAGCACGTGGCATACAGGGGCCCCAAAAGGAAGACCCCCATATAGTCTGTCATTTAAGGTACTGCAAAATCAACACATTTACATTGTTTTGAGGGGGGCAAAAGTAGAAAACAGTAAGTTCACCCCAGAAAACCATATATTTTTGGAAAGTACACATTCCAACGAATCCAAATTGGGTATGCATGTCTTTCTACGCCAAAGTACCAAGCCGCAAATCATTCCTAAATTTGGTGATTTTGGTGACATTTCCAAAAATCACCTCAAAATATCTACCCTGCAGCATCGTATTACCCACATACTTTTAGGTATCAAGAGAAATCACCCCAAATATGAAAGCCTAGGGTCCTCTGAACAGTTTGATGCCCGATATGTATAGGTGTACCCAAGCACGTGGCATACAGGGGCCCCAAAAGGAAGACCCCCATATATTCTGTCATTTCAGTTACTGCAAAAGCAACACGTTTACATCGTTTTGGGGGGGGCAAAAGTAGAAAACAGTAAGTTCACCCCAGAAAACCATATATTTTCGGAAAGTACACATTCCCACGAATTCAAATTGGGTATGCATGTCTTTCTACACCAAAGTACCAAGCCGCAAACCATTCCTAAATTTGGTGATTTTGGTGACATTTCCAAAAATCACCTCAAAATATCTACCCTGCAGCATCGTATTGCCCACATACATTTAGGTATCAAGAGAAATCACCCCAAATATGAAAGCCTAGGGTCCTCTGAACAGTTTGATGCCCAATATGTATAGGTGTACCCAAGCACGTGGCATATAGGGGCCCTAAAATGAAGACCCCCCCTTGTATGTTCTGTCATTTCAGGTACTGCAAAATCAACACATTTACATCGTTTTGGGGGGGGGCAAAGGTAGAAAAAAGTAAGTTCACCCCAGAAAACCATATATTTTCGGAAAGTACACATTCCCACGAATCTAAATTGGGTATGCATGTCTTTCTACTACAAAGTACCAAGCCGCAAACCATTCCTAAATTTGGTGATTTTGGCGACATTTCCAAAAATGACTTCAAAATTTCGAACCTGCAGCATCGTATTACCCACATACTTTAAGGTATCAAGACAAATCACCCCAAATATGAAAGCCTGGGGTCCTCTGAACAGTTTGATGCCCAATATGTATAGGTGTACCCAAGCACGTGGCGTATAGGGGCCCCAAAACGAAGACCCCCATATGGTCTGTCATTTCAGGTACTGCAAAATCAACACATTTACATTGTTTTGAGGGGGGCAAATGTAGAAAAAAGTAAGTTCACCCCAGAAAACCATATATTTTCGGAAAGTACACATTCCCACGGATCTAAATTGGGTTTGCATGTCTTTGTACTCCAAAGTACCAAGCCGCAAACCATTCCTAAATTTGGTGATTTTGGGGACATTTCCAAAAATGACTTCAAAATATCTACCCTGCAGCATCGTATTACCCACATACTTTTAGGTATCAAGAGAAATCACCCCAAATATGAAAGCCTAGGGTCCTCTGAACAGTTTGATGCCCAATATGTATAGGTGTACCCAAGCACGTGGCATACAGGGGCCCCAAAAGGAAGACCCCCATATGGTCTGTCATTTCAGGTACCGCAAAATCAACACATTTACATTGTTTTGGGGGGGGGGGGCAAAGGTAGAAAAAAGTACATTCACCCCAGAAAACCATATATTTTCGGAAAGTACACATTCCCACGAATCCAAATTGGGTATACATGTCCTTGTACTCCAAAGTACCAAGCCGCAAGCCTTTCCTAAATTTGGCTATAAAAGCAACAGTTTTTACATTTTTGAAAATTGCCTAAAAATATTGCAATTGGCCACATTTATCTCACCCAATTTCTACCCATTACTAGAAAGAACAGATTCTGGTGAATCAAAAATGGGTAGAAATATCTTTGTACACCAAACCACCAAGTTGCAATTGTTTCCTAAAGTTATAATGTTTTATAGAAATTGGTGAATTTTTTGAAAAATGACCTCAAAGCTTCCACTCTACAGCAACATATCTCCCACACATCATTAGGTATCAATGTAAAACACCCCAAATATAAAATTCTGGGTCCACTGAACAGTTTGATGCCCAATATGAATAGATGTACCCAAGCACGTGGCATAGGAGGCCCCAAAAGGAAGATCCCCCGTTTGTTCTGTCATTTCAGATACTGCAAAATCAACACATTTACATTGTTTTGGGGGGCGGCAAAGGTAGAAAAAAGTACGTTCACCCCAGAAAACCATATATTTTCGGAAAGTACACATTCCCCTGAATCCAAATTGGGTATGCATGTCTTTCTTCACCAAAGTACCAAACGGCAAACCATTCCTAAATTTGGTGATTTTGGCGACATTTCCAAAAATCACCTAAAAATTTCTACCCTGCAGCATCGTATTACCCACATACTTTTAGGTATCAAGAGAAATCACCCCAAATATGAAAGCCTAGGGTCCTCTGAACAGTTTGATGCCCAATATGTATAGGTGTACCCAAGCAAGTGGCATATAGGGGCCTGAAAAGGAAGACCCCCATATGGTCTGTCATTTCAGATACTTCAAAATCAACACATTTACATCGTTTTGAGGGGGGCAAATGTAGAAAAAAGTAAGTTCACCCCAGAAAACCATATATTTTCGGAAAGTACACATTGCCACGAATCTAAATTGGGTATGCATGTCTTTGTACTCCAAAGTACCAAGCCGCAAATCATTCCTAAATTTGGTGATTTTGGTGACATTTCCAAAAATCACTTAAAAATGTCTACCCTGCAGCATCGTATTTCCCACATACTTTTAGGTATCAAGAGAAATCACCCCAAATATGAAAGCCTAGGGTCCTCTGAACAGTTTGATGCCCAATATGTATAGGTGTACCCAAGCACGTGGCATATAGGGGCCCTAAAAAGAAGACCCCCATATAGTCTTGACATTTCAGGTACTGCAAAATCAACACATTTACATCGTTTTGGGGGGGGCAAAGGTAGAAAAAAGTAAGTTCACCCCAGAAAACCATATATTTTCGGAAAGTACACATTCCCACGAATCTAAATTGGGTATGCATGTCTTTCTACTACAAAGTACCAAGCCGCAAACCATTCCTAAATTTGGTGATTTTGGGGACATTTCCAAAAATGACTTCAAAATTTCGAACCTGCAGCATCGTATTACCCACATACTTTTAGGTATCAAGACAAATCACCCCAAATATGAAAGCCTGGGGTCCTCTGAACAGTTTGATGCCCAATATGTATAGGTGTACCCAAGCACGTGGCGTATAGGGGCCCCAAAACGAAGACCCCCATATGGTCTGTCATTTCAGGTACTGCAAAATCAACACATTTACATTGTTTTGAGGGGGGCAAATGTAGAAAAAAGTAAGTTCACCCCAGAAAACCATATATTTTCGGAAAGTACACATTCCCACGGATCTAAATTGGGTTTGCATGTCTTTGTACTCCAAAGTACCAAGCCGCAAACCATTCCTAAATTTGGTGATTTTGGGGACATTTCCAAAAATGACTTCAAAATATCTACCCTGCAGCATCGTATTACCCACATACTTTTAGGTATCAAGAGAAATCACCCCAAATATGAAAGCCTGGGGTCCTCTGAACAGTTTGATGCCCAATATGTATAGGTGTACCCAAGCACGTGGCATACAGGGGCCCCAAAAGGAAGACCCCCATATGGTCTGTCATTTCAGGTACTGCAAAATCAACACATTTACATTGTTTTGGGGGGGGGGGCAAAGGTAGAAAAAAGTAAGTTCACCCCAGAAAACCATATATTTTCGGAAAGTACACATTCCCACGAATCTAAATTGGGTATGCATGTCTTTGTACTACAAAGTACCAAGCCGCAAATCATTCCTAAATGTGGTGATTTTGGGGACATTTCCAAAAATGACTTCAAAATTTCTACCCTGCAGCATCGTATTACCCACATACTTTTAGGTATCAAGAGAAATCACCCCAAATATGAAAGCCTAGGGTCCTCTGAACAGTTTGATGCCCAATATGTATAGGTGTACCCAAGCACGTGGCATATAGGGGCCCCAAAAGGAAGACCCCCATATGGGCTGTCATTTCAGGTACTGCAAAATCAACACATATACATAGTTTTGGGGGGAGCAAAGGTAGAAAAAAGTACATTCACCCCAGAAAACCATATATTTTCGGAAAGTACACATTCCCACGAATCCAAATTGGGTATACATGTCCTTGTACTCCAAAGTACCAAGCCGCAAGCCTTTCCTAAATTTGGCGATAAAAGCAACAGTTTTTACATTTTTGAAAATTGCCTAAAAATATTGCAATTGGCCACATTTATCTCACCCAATTTCTTACATACAATTCTAAAACACCATAAATACTGATGCCAAGGGTCAACTGAACCGTTTGATGCCCAATATGCATTGATATACCAAGGCAGCTGGCATGTGCGGACCCAAAATGAAAATAGTGCATATGATTTTTCTCCGCTGCCGATTCGCCTTCTGTGAACATAGACCGTTGACTTCATATTATATGCCTCAAGACCCTACTAACAGCAAAGACCCCCCCAAAACCATATATTTTTGGAAAGTACACATTCAGACGAATGCAAAAAAAGATAAAGACGTCTTTCTACACCAAACTGCAAAGCTTTTCTAAACGCAGAGGTTTTTACATTTCTGAAAATCGCCTAAAATTGTTGCAGTTTGCCGCATTTATCGCACACAATGTTTTACGTATAAAGAAAAATCACCCTAAATATGGACGTCAGAGGTCTACTAAATAGTTTGATGCCCAATATGCATAGATTTACCAAAGTATGTGGCATGTACGGACCCCAAATGAAAAACATGCCTATGAATTTTCACGCTAGCCAACTAAGCTGCAGAAAAAAGAGCCCCAACTGTGCGTTATGTGCCATAAGACCCCAAAACTGTAAAAAGACCCCCAGAAACCCATATATTTTTGGATAGCATATATTCTGGCGAATCAAACTAAGTAAAATAAATCTTTCTATACCAAAGCACCAAACAGCAAAACTATACTAAAGATACATAAGGAACAATAATGCATGGATAAAATTGCAATAAAACCACAAAAATAGCGTAAATCAATGAAATAACAAAATAATTGATCCGGCAGCGTAATTAGTGGCCGAAATCGATTATCCAATAGTCACGCTGTCAAAATAACATGCTTTTAGGCAAAACAAACAGTACAATGAATAAGTAAAAAAAAAAAAAAAAAAACCTGTTTGTGAGTTTTTGTGTATACATATTTGTGCACTAATAACAGTTGTCAGAGTGTGCAAATACATGTAAATAAGTGTAAATAAGTGTACAAAATCGACCAAGTGTGCTAAAATAAAAAAATAAAAAATAAAAAAATACAAATTTTTACTAAAATGTTTATGTAAGTGTATAAATGTACTGTAGGTATGTGTAAGTGCAGGTAAGTGTGTAAAAAAAGTGCACTTACCGTTTTTGTAGCAGGAGGATCGCTGGAACCGAAGGACGACTCCTGGCAGCGTGTCTGCAGAGTTACTGCGCAGCAGGAAGTGACTGGGCGCGTGGTGCGACGAGGAGGAGGTAAGCCAGCAGCAGCAGCGCTTACATTGCGCTTCTGCTACTTTGAAGTCGGATCTGCGACAATCGCGTCGCAGATCCGACTTGACAGCCCCCCAGCCACGTTGCCCAGGGGGCTGTCTACCCTCCTGACTCTCTGCAGAGGCGGCAAATGCCGCGATGCAGAGAGAAGGGCTCAGCTGCAATAGAACGTACAAGGTACGTTCTTGGCAGCCTGAGCCCTGAACCGCCAGCACGTACGCCGTACATGCTTGGCGGTTAAAGGGTTAAATGTGTGTGTTTGCTGTGTTGTGTTCACTCCCTGAGGACGGCTTGAGTTAGGAGCCGAAATGTTGGAATAAACATCATTTAAACTTTTTTTTCACTGTGCGGTTTGTTTGTTATTTATATATATATATATATATATATATATATATATATATATATATATATATATTATGTATAGATAGATATGTGTTGTTTTGTTACTATATGGCTCTAAAGTCTCTTAGTCGCTTGCCTTATAAACACAGTAGTTATGCGATAACGTGTAGCTTAAATATCTTTCAGCTTTTCTGCACTGCCAGAGTCTCAATGTAGGTTGACAATCCACATAGGGACTACCACATGGCCAAACACAGTCCTTATTTGGCACCCCAAGAACATTTTTCGTGCATTTGTTGCTCCCCAACTCCTTTTACTTTTGAATGTTGCTCACGGGTTCAAAAGGTTGGGGATCCCTGATCTACATCATACTAAATTAACATTTGAAAAGTTTTGAAAAGTTGCTTAGAATTAGCCATTCTATAACATACTAAAAGTTAACTTAAAGGTGAACATCCATTAAAAAGGAACAGTAACACCAAAAACCGAAAGTGTATCAAAGTAATGAAAATATAATGTAATGTTGCTCTGCATTGGTAAAAACGTTTGCTTCAGAAACACTACTGTAGTTTATATAAACAAGCTGCTGTGTAGCCATGGGGACAGTCATTCAAGCTGGAAAAAAGGAGAAAGGGCACACGTTACATAGCAGATAACAGATAAAATACCATTGTATCTGCTGTGTAATGTGTGCTTGAATGGCTGCCCCCATGGCTACACAGCAGCTTGTTTATATAAACTATAGTAGTACTTATCTGTTATCTACTGTGTATCCTGTGCTTGAATGGCTGCCCCCATGGCTAGACAGCAGTTTGTTTATATAAACTATAGTAGTACTTATCTGTTATCTACTGTGTATCCTGTGCTTGAATGGCTGCCCCCATGGCTAGACAGCAGTTTGTTTATATAAACTATAGTAGTATTTCTGAAGCAAACACATAGTTTTTACCAGTGCAGAGCAACAGTATATTATATGTTAATTATTTTAGAACACTTTAATTTTTTGGTTTTACTGTTCCTTTAACAATTGCTGAGCTCTGGCAGCACAGAGACCTATAAGTAACATGGGCATGTGGTTACCTGTGGATCCAGGTTGCTGGATCCAAAGCCGTTGAACTGGTACCAAGGCAAAGTTGTCCTGTTGTGAAACCTGCCTACCAATCACAACCTATGCTGTCCTGACAACCTACAGCTCATCCCTCTTTTCTGATCAGCACTCCATGAGCACCTAGAGTCACTTTCCCATGCTCCTCAATGAAAACTCATGGACCCCAGACTTTAGATTTGCCATAACAGCAGCTGGTCTGGCTGCAAAGAATAATGTTGTAGTTGCCTCTAATCTAGGCACCTCCTCTGAGGTTGTTGTCCTTAGGCCCCTGCCTTTATAACATTTCCCCAAACATTAGCCAGAGAGGCTTGTGGTAACTCCAGCTTTCCTTATATTTACTTACCAGGACAACCCCACCCCTTAAGGCAGATAGATTATAAGCTCTTCAGGGCAGGGACCTCATCCCAACTGTCAGGTATTGCTGGGAGTCGAGCCGGGGACCTTTGGGTTTCTGGCTCGATACTCTAACCATTTGGCCAGGTGAGCAGCCTGTAGGGTTGCTCACTGTGTGTAACCTGGCCTCTGCAGTCCCAGCCCAGCTGCCGCCTGATTGGCCTCTCCAGCCCCAGCTCAGCTGCTGCCTATCTTAATCAACCAATCAGGGCTGCCTCTTCCCTATTTAAGCGCAGCTCTCAGACCACTCCTGGCCAGAGCATTGCATGGTTTTCTAGTACTGCAGCATCGCCCCTAACTAGGTTTCTAGCTCTTGCCCTTGTTCCCTTATTATTCTTGTCTTATCTGCCTTGCCTTGTCTTGTCCTGCTTACCTTTCCTATCTTGTACCTTCCCAGCCTTGACCTAGATCCAACCCTGCCTTGTACCTTGCTGTCCTCTCTTGCTATCCTCGGCTCCAGTCCTCTCTTGCTATCTTGCTCCAGTCCTCTCTTGCTATCCTGCTCCAGTCTCCCTCTCTTGCTATCCTGCTCCAGTCTCCCTCTCTTGCTATCCTGCTCCAGTCTCCCTCTCTTGCTATCCTGCTCCAGTCTCCCTCTCTTGCTATCCTGCTCCAGTCTCCCTCTCTTGCTATCCTGCTCCAGTCTCCCTCTCTTGCTATCCTGCTCCAGTCTCCCTCTCTTGCTATCCTGCTCCAGTCTCCCTCTCTTGCTCCAGTCCTCTCTTGCTATCTTGCTCCAGTCCTCTCTTGCTATCTTGCTCCAGTCCTCTCTTGCTATCCGCTCCAGTCTCCTTCTGCTACTGTCTTGCTATCCGCTCCTGTCTCCCTCTGCACTCTATTCCCCAGTTCGATCTACGCCCGCACCGTCCTGTCCCATCCAAGCCGTTCCACTCCTGCCACATTCAGTCTGTTCCTGTTGAGTCGTCGCCCTCTTCTTCCTGCCTAGTCTTGTCCAGTCCTGATCTTCGCCCTCTCCGTCCTGTTCTGCACCTGTTCCAGTCTGACTCTTCGCCCTCATCAACCTGTTCCTGCTTCCCTTCAAGTTTCCCCTAGGCACATACAGCTCCTGCCTCAAGGACTCGCCCTTTCCCTTCAGTCTCCACAGCTCCCCCTACCTAATCCTTGACAGAATGCTCTGGCCAAAAGAGTCTGCAAGGGCTGTTCCTGTGCCTTCTGACCGGATTCCCAAAATTCCGCAGTCTGCTCCAGTTCCAGGGCCGGCCATCCCTCCGCAGTCTGCTTCAGTTCCCGGGCCTGCTACCCCTCAGCAACTGCTTCCCCAGCAGCATCCGCTGCCTACAGTTCCAGAGGGGCTTCCCCAGCAGCATCCGCTGCCTTCAGCTCCAGAGGGGCCTACCCAGCAGCATCGGCTGGCCACAGCTCCAGAGGGGCCTACCCAGCAGCATCGGCTGCCCACAGCTCCAGAGGGGCTTCCCCAGCAGCATCCGCTGCCTTCAGCTCCAGAGGGGCCTACCCAGCAGCATCGGCTGGCCACAGCTCCAGAGGGGCCTACCCAGCAGCATCGGCTGGCCACAGCTCCAGAGGGGCTTCCCCAGCAGCATCCGCTGCCTTCAGCTCCAGAGGGGCCTACCCAGCAGCATCGGCTGGCCACAGCTCCAGAGGGGCCTACCCAGCAGCATCGGCTGCCCACAGCTCCAGAGGGGCTTCCCCAGCAGCATCCGCTGCCTTCAGCTCCAGAGGGGCCTACCCAGCAGCATCGGCTGGCCACAGCTCCAGAGGGGTCTACCCAGCAGCATCGGCTGCCTACAGTTCCAGTGGGGCCTTCCCTGCAACCGCCATTGCCTTCAGCTCCAGAGCCGGTTCCCCAGCAGCCTCCGCTGCCCATGGCTTCAGCTAGGCATCCCCGGCGACTGGCTCCCCACTGGCTGCCTCCTGCACTTGTGCCGGCTCAACAGCAGCTGCCTCCTGTACCCATGCCTTATCCTGTGCCCCCAGAAGTGGGGCTTCTGCCTGATCCTGTGCCCCCAGAAGTGGGGCTTCTGCCTGATCCTGTGCCCCCAGAAGTGGGGCTTCTGCCTGATCCTGTGCCCCCAGAAGTGGGGCTTCTGCCTGATCCTGTGCCCCCAGAAGTGGGGCTTCTGCCTGATCCTGTGCCCCCAGAAGTGGGGTTTCTGCCTGATCCTGTGCCCCCAGAAGTGGGGCTTCTGCCTGATCCTGTGCTCCCAGAAGTGGGGCTTCTGCCTGATCCTGTGCTCCCAGAAGTGGGGCTTCTGCCTTGTCCTGTGCTCCCAGAAGTGGGGCTTCTGCCTTGTCCTGTGCTCCCAGAAGTGGGGCTTCTGCCTTGTCCTGTGCCCCGAGATGGGGGGCTTCTGCCTTGTACTGTGCCCCGAGATGGGGGGCTTCTGCCTTGTCCTGTGCCCCGAGAAGGGGGGCTTCTGCCTTGTCCTGTGCCCTCAGAGGTGGGGCTTCTGCAGTGTCTTAACACAGTGACTGTACCAACCCTTAAAATAACATTCAAAACCCAGGCACTCATGTGGAGGGCACCCGCGAGGGTGGAGTTGCCTATACTGTTGCCAAGTCCCAGGGCACCCGCATGGGTGGCTCTGCCAAACACCTGGGCACCCGCCAGGGTGGCTCTTCTGAGTCCCAGAGCACCCGCCAGGGTGGCTCTTCCGAGTCCCAGAGCACCCGCCAGGGTGGCTCTTCCGAGTCCCAGAGCACCCGCCAGGGTGGTTCTTCCGAGTCCCAGGGCACCCGCCAGGGTGGCTCTTCCGAGTCCCAGGGCACCCGCCAGGGTGGCTCTTCCGAGTCCCAGGGCACCCGCCAGGGTGGCTCTTCCGAGTCCCAGGGCACCCGCCAGGGTGGCTCTTCCGAGTCCCAGGGCACCCGCCAGGGTGGCTCTTCCGAGTCCCAGGGCACCCGCCAGGGTGGCTCTTCCGAGTCCCAGGGCACCCGCCAGGGTGGCTCTGTCGAGCATCAGGGCACCCACCAGGGTGCCTCTGCCAAGTTCCAGGGTGGCTAATACAATAGCATTACCTTCTAGTTGGGCACCCATGTGGTTAGTTCTGCCCATAGCATTGCCAGTTCCCCAGGTGCACGAAAATGTTGGTCACTGTGGCGCCTGGGAGTCACCTTGTGAGGGGGGGGATACTGTCAGGTATTGCTGGGAGTCGAGCCGGGGACCTTTGGGTTTCTGGCTCGATACTCTAACCATTTGGCCAGGTGAGCAGCCTGTAGGGTTGCTCACTGTGTGTAACCTGGCCTCTGCAGTCCCAGCCCAGCTGCCGCCTGATTGGCCTCTCCAGCCCCAGCTCAGCTGCTGCCTATCTTAATCAACCAATCAAGGCTGCCTCTTCCCTATTTAAGCGCAGCTCTCAGACCACTCCTGGCCAGAGCATTGCATGGTTTTCTAGTACTGCGGCATCGCCCCTAACTAGGTTTCTAGCTCTTGCCCTTGTTCCCTTATTATTCTTGTCTTGTCTGCCTTGCCTTGCCTTGTCTTATCTGCCTTGCCTTGTCTTGTCCTGCTTACCTTTCCTATCTTGTACCTTCCCAGCCTTGACCTAGATCCAACCCTGCCTTGTACCTTGCTGTCCTCTCTTGCTATCCTCGGCTCCAGTCCTCTCTTGCTATCTTGCTCCAGTCTCCCTCTCTTGCTATCCTGCTCCAGTCTCCCTCTCTTGCTATCCTGCTCCAGTCTCCCTCTCTTGCTATCCTGCTCCAGTCTCCCTCTCTTGCTATCCTGCTCCAGTCTCCCTCTCTTGCTATCCTGCTCCAGTCTCCCTCTCTTGCTATCCTGCTCCAGTCTCCCTCTCTTGCTATCCTGCTCCAGTCTCCCTCTCTTGCTATCCTGCTCCAGTCTCCCTCTCTTGCTATCCTGCTCCAGTCTCCCTCTCTTGCTATCTTTGCTCCAGTCTCCCTCTCTTGCTATCTTGCTCCAGTCTCCTCTTGCTATCCGCTCCAGTCTCCTCTTGCTATCCGCTCCAGTCTCCTTCTGCTACTGTCTTGCTATCCGCTCCTGTCTCCCTCTGCACTCTATTCCCCAGTTCGATCTACGCCCGCACCGTCCTGTCCCATCCAAGCCGTTCCACTCCTGCCACATTCAGTCTGTTCCTGTTGAGTCGTCGCCCTCTTCTTCCTGCCTAGTCTTGTCCAGTCCTGATCTTCGCCCTCTCCGTCCTGTTCTGCACCTGTTCCAGTCTGACTCTTCGCCCTCATCAACCTGTTCCTGCTTCCCTTCAAGTTTCCCCTAGGCACATACAGCTCCTGCCTCAAGGACTCGCCCTTTCCCTTCAGTCTCCACAGCTCCCCCTACCTAATCCTTGACACCAACTTATTTCTTCTAACTGTCTGATTTATAATAACTGTCCCCCTGATTTTCTTTATACCTTCAAAAACACTGCATGCATTTAAGATGCTATATAAATAAATGAAAAGCAATATTATCAGGAATACCTGTCTCACACTGCCACCTAATGGCTAAATACGATCATTTCAATAACGGAATTCAGCCATAGAACATTATAGCTATCAGCCCCCGTAAAAGCAGCCAATGCAGATTTCCCTAGAAAACAACATTCTGCTTATAGAGCTGAATTAACCCTTTAAGTGCCACAGAACGTAGAATCTACGTTCTGTGGATCAAAGGACCAAAGTGCCACAGATCGTAGATTCTACGTTCTGCAGCACTTCCGGGTTTGCGAGCGGAGGAGCGGCTGTTAGAGCCGCTCGCTCCGTTCCTTCACGATCCCCTGCCCCTAGGCAACGAGCAGAGCAGGGGATCGTGTGGCCCCTGGGGCGCGATCGCCCAGGGGCCCCAAAGCAGCAGCAGGGACGCGTTTCCTATGCGTCCTGCTGCTGCCTGCGCTGCACTTCCGCCCAGCTCCGCCCCCCCATGCCTGCTGACCGTTGGAGATGGAGATCTGCTGCGTGGGACCCTTTATCAACGATCTGAAGCATCTACCCCAGGTAAGTGTAACATTTACACACACAAAAACACACAAACACACCAACACACACTTATTACAGTAATATACACTTACATTCACACTTACACACACTCACACATAGATTTTTGGGGATTGGGGGGGGTCACACACACTCACAGCACCCATGTACACTTGCACACGCACACACGCGCAAATAACATGCAATTTACCCATTGTGCACACGCATATGTACATATATGGCTTTGTGGCTTTTTTTTTTTTTTTTTCTTATCGCATCGTCTCTTTTTTGGCTAAAAAAAATGTTTTATTGCCGTTCCGAATAGCGTATTCGCTAACCGTACTGTGCAATAGCTTTTGTATGTTATTTTGGTGGTTATGTTGCAATTTTGGGTATTTTGGTGCATTTTTAGCCATTTTATTGAATTTTTAGCCATTTTATTGCATTTTCAGCTCTGCATTTGTGTTGTTCACTTGTTTCTGTCCGTATAATCGATTTGGCCTAGCTAAAATATTCAAACGGTAATTCTGGTGGCCAATTACACTAGTGTGAAAAAAAAAAGCATTGATTTTTGTGGTTTTATTTGTTTTTGGTGATTTATTTGCATTTCACACTGTTTTGTGTTATTTTGTTTTGCCTATGTAAATTTTATCTACTGTATATCCATTTGTGGGTCTCTGTGCGCCACATAGTTTGGTATATCTATGCATATTGGGCATCAAAGTGTTTAGTAGACCCCTGTCGTTCATATTTAGGATGTTTTATGCTGATACGTTACGAAATGTGGGGCACATAATGGGGTAAAATTCAAGCTTTGTGACGAAATTCAGAAATTTGATAAAAACCGTTATGTTCAGCATTGCTTTGCAGTTTGGCAGTTTGCAGTAGAAACACTTATGTACCCATATTGGATTCGTCAAAATGTGTACTTTCTGAAAATATATGGTTTTCTGGGGTCTCTGTACTGTTAGGGGGGTCTAATGTCGCATAATACACACACCAGGTGCTTGTATTGCAGCAGCCAGCGCGTCAGCCGTGAAAATGTATATACACTATTGTCATTTGGTGGTCTCTGTGCGCCACATAGTTTGGTATATCTATGCATATTGGGCATCAAAGTGTTCAGTAGACCCCTGGCGTTCATATTTAGGATGTTTTATGCTGATAAGTTACGAAATGTGGGGCATATAATGGGGTAAAATTCAAGCTTTGTGACGATTTTCAGAAATTTGATAAAAAACGTTACGTTCAGCATTGATTTGCAGTTTGGCAGTTTGCAGTAGAAACACTTATTTACCCATATTGGATTCATCTGAATGTGTATTTTCTGAAAATATATGGTTTTCTGGGGTCTCTGTACTGTTAGGGGGGTCTAATGTCGCATAATACACACACCAGGTGCTCATATTGCAGCAGCCAGCGCGTCAGCCTTGAAAATGTATATACACTATTGTCATTTGGGGGTCTCTGTGCGCCACATAGTTTGGTATATCTATGCATATTGGGCATCAAAGTGTTCAGTAGACCCCTGGCGCTCATATTTAGGATGTTTTATGCTGATAAGCTACGAAATGTGGGGCATATAATGGGGTAAAATTCAATCTTTGTGACGATTTTCAGAAATTTGATAAAAACCGTTATGTTCAGCATTGCTTTGCAGTTTGGCAGTTTGCAGTAGAAACACTTATTTACCCATATTGGATTCGTCAAAATGTGTACTTTCTGAAAATATATGGTTTTCTGTGGTCTCTGTACTGTTAGGGGGGTCTAATGTCGCATAATACACACACCAGGTGCTTATATTGCAGCAGCCAGCGCGTCAGCCGTGAAAATGTATATACACTATTGTCATTTGGTGGTCTCTGTGCGCCACATAGTTTGGTATATCTATGCATATTGGGCATCAAAGTGTTCAGTAGACCCCTGGCGTTCATATTTAGGATGTTTTATGCTGATACGTTACAAAATGTGTGGCATATAATGGGGTAAAATTCAAGCTTTGTGACGATTTTCAGAAATTTGATAAAAACCGTTACGTTCAGCATTGATTTGCAGTAGAAACACTTATTTACCCATATTGGATTCGTCAGAATGTGTATTTTCTGAAAATATATGGTTTTCTGGGGTCTCTGTACTATTAGGGGGGTCTAATGTCGCATAATACACACACCAGGTGCTTATATTGCAGCAGCCAGCGCGTCAGCTGTGAAAATTTATATACACTATTGTAATTTGGGGGTCTCTGTGCGCCACATAGTTTGGTATATCTATGCATATTGGGCATCAAAGTGTTCAGTAGACCCCTGGCGTTCATATTTAGGATGTTTTATGCTGATAAGTTACGAAATGTGGGGCATATAATGGGGTAAAATTCAAGCTTTGTGACGATTTTCAGAAATTTGATAAAAACCGTTACGTTCAGCATTGCTTTGCAGTTTGGCAGTTTGCAGTAGGAACACATATTTACCCATATTGGATTCGTCAGAATGTGTACTTTCTGAAAATATATGGTTTTCTGGGGTCTCTGTACTGTTAGGGGGGTCTAATGTCGCATATTACACACACCAGGTGCTTATTTTGCAGCAGCCAGCGCGCGTCAGCCGTGAAAATGTATATACACTATTGTCATTTGGGGGGTCTCTGTGCGCCACATAGTTTGGTATATCTATGCATATTGGGCATCAAATTGTTCAGTAGACCCCTGGCGTTCATATTTAGGATGTTTTATGCTGATAAGTTACGAAATGTGGGGCATATAATGGGGTAAAATTCAAGCTTTGTGACAATTTTCAGAAATTTGATAAAAACCGTTATGTTCAGCATTGCTTTGCAGTTTGGCAGTTTGCAGTAGAAACACTTATTTACCCATATTGGATTCATCAGAATGTGTACTTTCTGAAAATATATGGTTTTCTGGGGTCTCTGTACTGTTAGGTGGTCTAATGTCGCATAATACACACCGGGTGGTTATATTGCAGCAGCCAGTGCGTCAGCGGTGAAAATGTCTATACATATTGTCATTTGGGGGTCTCTGTGCGCCACATAGTTTGGTATATCTATGCACATTGGGCATCAAACTGTTTAGTAGACCCCTATGTTTATTTTTAGGATGCTTTATGCTGGTAATGATACATGGACAATACGATGCTGGAAAGTTGAAGCTTTGAGGCAATTTCCAGATATTTCACCCAAACCGCCAAATTTGGCAAAGCCTTGCGACTCAGTAGTTTGGAGCAGAAAGGCATGGGTACCCATTTTAGATTCGGTAGAATGTGTACTTTCCAAAAATATATGGGTTTTGGGGGGTAAACATATATTTCTGTGTTTTTACCCCACAAAAATGCAGTCAATGTGTTGATTTTTCATTAGCTGAAGTTACCCACGGGACTGTTTGTATGCGCTAACTTCATTTTGGGGCCTCTAAATGCCAGATACCTTGGTAAACTTATGAACAATGGCCACCAAAATGTTCAGAGGAACCCTGGCAATCATATTTAGGGGGCTTTTTCTTAGTACGTAATGACACATGGGTGATATGGTGCTGGGAAGTTGAAGCTTTGAGGCAATTTTCAGATAATTCACCAAAACCGACAATTGTGGGAAAGCCTTGCGACTCAGTAGTTTGGAGCAGAAAGGCATGGGTACCCATTTTAGATTCTGTAGAATGTGTACTTTCCAAAAATGTATGGGTTTGGGGGGTAAACATATATTTCTGTGTTTTTACCCCACAAAAATGCAGTCAATGTGTTGCTCTTTCATTAGCTGAAGTTACCCACAGGACTATTTGTATGCACTAACTTCATTTTGGGGCCCCTAAATGCCAGTTACTTTGGTAAACCTATGAACAATGGCCACCAAACTGTTCGGAGGAACCCTGGCAATCATATTTAGGGTGCTTTTTCTTGGTGCATAACGATACATGGGTGATATGGTGCTGAGAAGTTGAAGCTTTGAGGCAATTTTCAGATATTTCACCAAAACCGACAATTGTGGGAAAGCCTTGCGACTCAGTAGTTTGGAGCAGTAAGGCATGGGTACCCATTTTAGATTCGGTAGAATGTGTACTTTCCAAAAATATATGGGTTTTGGGGGGTAAACATATATTTCTCTGTTTTTACCCCACAAAAATGCAGTCAATGTGTTGATTTTTCATTAGCTGAAGTTACCCACGGGACTGTTTGTATGCGCTAACTTCATTTTGGGGCCTCTAAATGCCAGATACTTTGGTAAACTTATGAACAATGGCCACCAAAATGTTCAGAGGAACCCTGGCAATCATATTTAGGGTGCTTTTTCTTAGTACGTAATGACACATGGGTGATATGGTGCTGGGAAGCTGAAGCTTTGAGGCAATTTTCAGATATTTCACCAAAACCGACAACTTTGGGAAAGCCTTGCGACTCAGTAGTTTGGAGCAGAAAGGCATGGGTACCCATTTTAGATTCAGTAGAATGTGTACTTTCCAAAAATATATGGGTTTGGGGGGTAAACATATATTTCTGTGTTTTTACCCCACAAAAATGCAGTCAATGTGTTGATTTTTCATTAGATGAAGTTACCCACAAGACTATTTGTATGCACTAACTTCATTTTGGGGCCTCTAAATGCCAGATACTTTGGTAAACCTATGAACAATGGCCACCAAACTGTTTGGAGGAACCCTGGCAATCATATTTAGGGTGCTTTTTCTTGGTGCGTAACGATACATGGGTGATATGGTGCTGAGAAGTTGAAGCTTTGAGGCAATTTTCAGATATTTCACCAAAACCGACAATTGTGGGAAAGCCTTGCGACTCAGTAGTTTGGAGCAGAAAGGCATGGGTACCCATTTTAGATTCGGTAGAATGTGTACTTTCCAAAAATATATGGGTTTTGGGGTTAAACATATATTTCTCTGTTTTTACCCCACAAAAATGCAGTCAATGTGTTGATCTTTCATTTGCTGAAGTTACCCACGGGACTGTTTGTATGCGCTAACTTCATTTTGGGGCCTCTAAATGCCAGATACTTTGGTAAACCTATGAACAATGGCCACCAAACTGTTTGGAGGAACCCTGGCAATCATATTTAGGGTGCTATTTCTTGGTGTGTAACGATACATGGGTGATATGGTGCTGAGAAGTTGAAGGTTTGAGGCAATTTTCAGATATTTCACCAAAACCGACAATTGTGGGAAAGCCTTGCGACTCAGTAGTTTGGAGCAGTAAGGCATGGGTACCCATTTTAGATTCGGTAGAATGTGTACTTTCCAAAAATATATGGGTTTTGGGGGGTAAACATATATTTCTGTGTTTTTACCCCACAAAAATGCAGTCAATGTGTTGATCTTTCATTTGCTGAAGATACCCACGGGACTGTTTGTATGCGCTAACTTCATTTTGGGGCCTCTAAATGCCAGATACTTTGGTAAACTTATGAACAATGACTACCAAAATGTTCAGAGGAACCTTGGCAATCATATTTAGGGTGCTTTTTCTTAGTACGTAATGATACATGGGCGATATGGTGCTGGGAAGCTGAAGGTTTGAGGCAATTTTCAGATATTTCACCAAAACCGACAATTTTGGGAAAGCCTTGCGACTCAGTAGTTTGGAGCAGAAAGGCATGGGTACCCATTTTAGCTTCAGTAGAATGTGTACTTTCCAAAAATATATGGGTTTTGGGTGGTAAACATATATTTCTGTGTTTTTACCCCACAAAAAATGCAGTCAATGTGTTGATTTCTCAGTAGCTGAAGTAAAGTCCTGAACAATTTAGATGTGCTAACTTCATATTGGTGTCTCTAAATGCCAGATACTTTGGTAAACCTATGCATAATGGGTATCAAACTGTTCAGTGGACCCCTGGCAATCATATTTCAGGTGCTTTTTCTTGGTACCTAATATAGTTTGGGATATGTGGAGCAGCAAAATAAAACCTTTGAAATGATTTTTCAGAATTTTGAATTTTTTTATGAAAAACCGCTATGTTCAGACAAGCTTTTATGTTTGGTAGTTGGGAGTAGAGAGACATAGTTACCCATTTTGTAATCGGCAGAATGTGTACTTTTCAAAAATGTATGGTTTTCTGGGGTAAACCTATGGTTTCAGGATTTTTTGCCTTGGAATCTAAAGCATGCCGTTTTCTGCCTTAGTGCTTTCAAAATTCGGTAATATACTGCCGGGAGTTTTTGAGGTACAGAAGTCCTAAATCTCCCTAAAACTATACATATCTGGTATTGGCACGTTCGAGAGACATAAGGCTTTCCAAATCAGTTGGATTTTCCTCTGTAAAATGAAATATTTTTCTGGTATAAATTGATATACGATGAAAAATGGTAATTTTTCATTTTTTTTTGGTATTTAGCACTATAAATTTTTTTGCACAGGTGGAAATACATGAAAACTCAGGCAGATTTAGAAAGCTCAGTTTCTACCGAAAAAAACAATGTATAGTTTTCCTAGGTAAACTATAGGTTTCCCCTCAGAAAATGCCCCTAAAGTGAGAGAGCACAAAATGTTTCAAAAACGGCTGGCATTTCGCGTAACCAAAATGTGAAATTCTGCTGGCACTTAAAGGGTTAAACTCTGTGTCTGTTAACAAAAGCATGTTTCTTACCATTGTTAAAATTTCTTTTTTTTTTTCAGACAAACAAATTGTATAAAAGGCAGTGTAAGTTCCACCAACAGCCACTAGGTGTCACTCTGGTACAAATGAGCATTACATGAAATGGTGCAAGACAAAACCTTTAAAGGCGTGGTTCACCTTTAAGTTAGGGTAACTTTCAGTATGTTATAGAATGGTGAGTTCTACGCAATTTTTCAATCGGTCTTCATTATTTAGTTTTTTTTAATTATTTGCCTTTTACTTCTGACTCTTTACAGCTTTCCAATGAGGGTCACTGACCCCATCTAAAAAACAAATGCTCTATAAGGCTACAGGTATTATTATTGCTACTTTTTATTACTCATCTCTCGATTCAAGCATCTATTCATATCCTAAACTCTTATTCAATTCAATGCATGGTTGCTAGGGTAATTTTGGACCCTACCAACCAAATTGCTGAAATTGCAAACTGGAGAGCTGCTGAATAAAAAGCTAAATAACTCTTAAAATGAAAACCAATTGCAAACTGTCTCAGAATATAACTCTCTACATCGTACTAAAAGTTAATTTAAAGGTGAACATCCCCTTTAACACAGTAGTTTTTATTAGGTCTTCCCTGTGGTTAGGTGTGTCCTCACTGATATATACTGTATAAATATACCATCTTACACCTTTATGTTAGAAACTGAATCCTGAATTTTAATATTAGGAGAGATATTAGAATGAGGGGGGATTGTGGCTTGGGCAGACTAGTCACACAGGTGCATCACAACAGCCTTATGCTACACAACTAGGGATGGGCAAATTTTTTCGCCTTGTTTCGCCACAAAAATTACGCCCATAGACTTGTATGGCGTTGTGCGTAAAAAAAAAAGTGTGACAAAATTGTTTTGATGCCCATAGACTATAATGGGCGTCTGCGACATTTCACCGGTGGCAAATTTTTGGCAAAACTAAACGGGCCCCTATACACAACCATTCAATTTATGTCACATTTATAATTTTTACCTCTTGATAATCTGTCTCTGGTTGCCTTGGATCAAAGTGTTGCTCTCTCTCTGCATCCTGAACCTTGCAGCTAGTGTCTGTATATATCATATATTCACTGATGGTTCTTGGTCCAATTCACAGACTGTTCCGGAGATGCTACTGGTATCCCAGGAATTGCAAAGCCCCTGTTCACTGCCTCTTCCCCTGGAACTATAGCAGGGTGACTGTTACCCCAATGTTTCTATATATCTGTAACCTTGTTATGAGCTAAGGGGGCCCAGCCTGAAGCCCAGTTAGGGGGAGATTTGGGGTGAGTAGTTATTTGTGCCCTGGGTACCCCTGGAACTATAGCAGGGTGACTGTTACCCCAATGTTTCTATATATCTGTAACCTTGTTATGAGCTAAGGGGGCCCTATTTTGTGTAACATCAGATCATGGTGACATAGTGAAGTTTAGTCCCATGTAGCACAGGGAGGATCAGGTTCTGCTCAGTCTTATTTCTGGTAACTAAGCACAGCCATTCGGTTAGGGTCACACGGGGCCAAAATCTGATAGATGAAATACACTGGATAATCAGATTTCGGCCTCTGTGTGGGCCTAGCCTTATATTACAAAAAGGAATAAAGCGAAGGGACACCTTTTTCTATGAGTGTCACAGATCTCTAGTATTATAATAATAATAAAAAAGCCAGAGTTGTTTTCCATGAAAGGTTCAAACCCTGCCCCCTGGGCTGAGACAAACACATTAGCAGAGACTGTTTAACACTAGAGAGCTCTCAGCCCAGACACCAGTTGCTCATCTCAGCACTCCCAGACTTTCTTTACCATCTCTGTAATAAAAAAAATATATAAAAAAAATGGAGATGTCTCTATGCCGCTCTTCGCCAGACAATGACACATGTATGTTACATACTGTCCGACATACCATTGAATCTTTTATGTAAGACTTCCGGCTTCCGGGTCAAACCACAGCAACTTATAAATGCGGAGTCCAATGTGCCAGGATAAAACATGGCAAGCTTACCCTTTCCGCCCTTCTTTGGCGCAGGTGTTGATTGGTAGAATTTAGGAAACAATCCAAATGTAGCGCCCGGCGATTGGCCCGCTGCTCAAGAGTAAGCCAATAGGTAGGAGGCGGTGCATTTTGCCGGACGGAACCAATTCTTGCACGGGTTGGCCTTGGGCCCTTGTCGGAAGTGGTACAGTCCTGGTAAGGGTACAAGGGTCCAGTGATGGTGGGAGGGAGTCAGCTGGAGAACGCCAATCCGCTCATTTACCGACGGGCGGGGGAGCGGCAGGTTACTGCTCAGGAGGAGGATGAGGACGCGACGGACAGGATCGATGACCGGGAGATCTTTGATATCCTTCCCTGTATATGTATATTGTATTCCTGGCACATTCACCCCATACCGATTCCTCAGCTGCCCCAATATAGTAATGAGCTCCCTGCCTACAGCCTTCCTTCCCCCAGTACCATTCTCTCTTCTATACTCAGCAGCAGCCTGTCTGCTCCAGCAACTGACCCGTCATTATCTATCTGCCCCTACAACTGCCCTTCCCCCTCTCCATCTTCCCTTTCTCTATCTGCCCGTGCAACTGCCCTTTCCCTCTCTATCTGCTCTTTCCCTCTCCATCTGCCCCAGCAACTGCCCTTTCCCTCTCCATCTGCCCCAGCAACTGCCCTTTCCCTCTCTATCTGCCCCAGCAACTGTTCTTTCCCTCTCTATCTGCTCTTTCCCTCTCCATCTGCCCCAGCAACTGCCTTTCCCTCTCTATCTCCCTTAGCAACTGCCCTTTCCCTCTCTATCTGCCCTTTCCCTCTCTATCTGCCCCAGCAATTGTTCTTTCCCTCTCCACCTGCCCTTTCCCTCTCCATCTACCCCATCAACTGCCCTTTCTGCTTTCAAAAGATCTCTTAAAACGCACTTCTTTAGAGAAGCCTACCCTCATTCTGCTTCTCCCCAATGCAATACTACATACATTACTACATCTCTCACTCACTTAATTCTGATCTTGCCCACTCCCACACCTTGTGTCTTATTCCCTTCCCTTTAGATTGTAAGCTCCGGTGCACAGGACCTTCTTCACCTTTTGTATTGGCTGTGATGTATGTAACTCCATATGTCCAGATGGTAACTGCACTCAAACTCCAACTTCTGTTTGCGGGTGCTGGGTCAAATTTAAATGTATAATTCTTATACTGTATCTGTATATCAGTTCATTGGAAGTTTCCATCGTGTGTGTATCTCACACACGATGGAAACTTCCAATGAACTGATATACAAATACAGTATAACCTGTAACAGTGAATCAAATATTCACCATTGGCCATACTTGCCCTCTAACCCTTGGTATATGTTGTATTCATTGTGCATACTGTCTGCTTTCCCTTCCATTGCCCTTAATTCGAGTACATCTGATTCGCTGTATAAATGACCCCGAACATCCACTCACGCTGGAGGAACTAAACGTGGTTGAAGAAATTCGAGTGAAGGTGAAAATGTTTTTTTTATCCTGTGAACTGACCTCCAGCATATCAACATGATGTAAATGCCTGTCTGTATTTATCTATATCTATCATCATGTTCTCCAATAACTTAGCAGCACCCGCTATACATTTTTACTTACATAGTATTTCCACTTATCCTTCTAAAGGCAAATCTCTGTGACCACTTGCCCTATAAGTGTGAGGTCCTTAGACTCCCATTGTGGAGGGCTCATTCTCTGTGTGAGTTTCCCCATTACTGTGAGTTTTGTTTGTTTGTTACTGTGCAGGTAAGTGATGAGGAGAACTTGGTGTCTGTCGAGTTTACCCCAACCATTCCACACTGCAGTATGGCAACGCTGATCGGCCTGTCCATTAAAGTAAAGCTCCTGCGCTCTCTGCCGGAAAGGTTTAAGGTGGGTACATAAATGGGATCTGCAGGTGAACCCTAGTTTTGTATATTAAAATTTGAAAAATAAAAGCTGGCGGGTGAGTATATTGTTATCCTGCCCCCCCCCCAGACTTGTCCATTGTTATCTCATGTGCATATTTCTACTCTTCCAGGTGGACGTCCATATAACTCCCGGCACACACGCCTCTGAGCATGCCGGTAAGTTTCCACTAATATCACATAACCGTTGCACTGTGTTTGGGAGAAGGACTATGAACCCTCCTTGGTCTCTGTCCTTAGTCCCAGCCTTGAATGACAGATTTATTCACCTAGGTGGACCCTGTATTCTTATAAATGGTTTAACCCTCTCTCGCTTTCCTCTTTCTCCAGTGAACAAGCAGTTGGCAGACAAGGAGCGAGTCGCAGCCGCTTTGGAAAATTCCCATTTGCTGGAAGTAGTCAACCAATGTTTATCCGCAAGGTCCTTGGCTTAACTTGGCCTTTCTGCTGAGTGGTTATGGGTACCCAGAATGCACTCTTGCCGCTGTCATTTGAATAGCAAAAGCCAGATTTATCTCTATATTTATGTTTCTAACCAGAGCCAATCCATTCTGTCCTATTCCATACCCACACTGTTTCCAGAACAGGACCGGTAGATTCAAGTTACACCCTACACGGGTTTAGTGTATTCTATCAAGACTGATACTAAATTCATTGTCTTTGAGATTAAAGGTGTTTTTTTGTTACTTTGTTTTTGGGCTGATTTATTTGGAGTATTAAACGGCTTAACTTTTAGTATGTTATAAAATGGCTTATTCTAAACCACTGTTCAATTGGCCTTCTTTCATTTTAATGTTATTTGCCTTCTTCTGACTCTTTCCAGTTTTCAAGTGAGGGACCCCATCTAAAAACCAGATGCTCTGTAAGGCTACTGTTATTACTACTTTTTATTGTTTTTGTTCAGGCCTCTCCTATTCATATTCAAATCAGTGTTTGGTTGCTATGGTAATTTGGACCCTAGTAACCTAGTATTGCTGGAATTGCTGAGAGAGCTGAATTACTCAAAAACTACAAATAATAAGACATAAAAAAAACACTTGCAAATTGTCTCAGAATATCACTCTCTACATCATACTAAAAGTTAATTTAAAGGTGAACAAGCCCTCTAGTGCTATGTGCCATTCACTTGCTGTGTATATACAGAATAGGGTTGTGCAAGTAGAGATGCCATGAGGAACTACACCTCCCTGCTGCAGATTACTAAAAGAATGCTGGGATTTGTATTTAAGGTTAAGGGCACACGCTGTTATTTTGGGAGATTAGTCGCCCAACGACAAATCACTTCTTCGTGCGATTAATGTCCCCAAACTGCCTTCCTGCTGACTAGAGTGTAAATCGATGAGGGGATGGCAGTCGGAACGCTTCAGTTTTTCCGAAGTCACCTGAAGTTTCCTTGTGGGGCGACTTCGGAAAACGAAGCGCTCTGAGTGCCATCCCGCCGGCAATTTAGATTCTAGCCGGCTGGAAGGCAGTAAGGGGAGATTAGTCGCCAGAAGAAGAAGCGATTTGTCGATGGGCGACTAATCTCCCGAAATAGCAGCGTGTGTCCTTACCCTTAAGGTTTGGTTGGTGCTCAGGAATTTGGAAAGTGATCTGTTTGCCCCCCTTGGAGTATCCCCTCCATGATATCTGCATGCAGAAGCTGCTAGTCATAGTAATGCAGTCCTGTGTAGTGAAAAATCAGCTCGGAATATACAGTGTAACGCAGAGCTGTCCATATGGGGGTCTGTGAAGCACATGTGCAGCCTACGGCTAGGAACCGGGGGCGGGGGAGGAGGTTATTAAACTTGCAGCGCCGTTTCTGGGGTAGGAGCCGCCTGAGGCGGCTCCTGCAATGCTGCCCCCCGCACCGACTTACCTGTCGGCGAGGGGAGGCAGGAACACGATTGCGGAGAGCGCAATTGCGCTCTCTCGCAATAGCGCAGCCGAATTTCCAGTTTAAAAACCGGAAATTCGGCTCTTAAAGGTGCAGGAGCGGCTTTTTGCCGCCCCTGGAATCCTGTCTGGCGCTGCCGCCTGAGGCGAGCGGCTCAGCTCGCCTCATTGGCGGAGCGCCCCTGTACACTTGGTCACTACACTTCAGTACAGAAGAACCCCATTTTATATTTTTCAGGGGACCAGAAAAAAAATAGAGTAAAATTATGGAAAATCAGGGAAATGTATTATGAATAATATATTGGTGGGATGCCCAAAAAATGGTGTAAAATGAGGGAAAACTTAAAATCGGGGGATGTAAAATTGAGGTTTCACCGTATTTCCAACAACTCGTTTGAAAAAAGAAATTTGAGGTTCCACAAGAAGGTGTCAGTCAGAAACTTAACACTAGAGGGCATTAGTCAGCTGCAGTTAAGTGTTAAAGCCCAGGCCTGAGCACAGCAAACACATTCCATATGGTGTTAAGCAGCCCCATAGCTGGTTGTTGGACAATATCTTTGGAGCCCTACAAATTTGGCTTGTGGCTAATTTTCAGTATCAGCCCTTTGCTCTGCTAGGAATGAGGGCTAGACTATAGCACCATAGGCCCAAACCACGGCTCCTCACAAAGCTCAATATGGAGATAGTGTGCAGCTGTGAGATCCTTTTAACAACTAACAATAAATAACATTATCAAATTACAAGCAGTGTCCATGACTAAAGGGGCTCCCCATGCATAGGGCTTTAATACTGTTATAGTATTCAAACCAGGAATAACCTTCTAATTATAACATAATTCCATGTAGAATGTCCTGTAAAAATAATTGTTGTGTTTCTTCTTGTGTAATGTTGATGTCATTAGGGATGGTATGATGTCACAGTCTAATTGTTACTGATGTTTGACTTAGAAAACACTATAATACATGTGTGTCTGTGGCTAAAGCATATTTACTGTTAGTGAGAAATATATAGTAAAATTCCAGGTCATGTAACAGTAAATCAGATCACAATCATTTGAGGGTAATCTTCCTTTTTAAACAATGGATTTTAGATAATCTGTGACAACATTTCAATTCTCGTTACAGATAGCTAGAATCTCAGCTGCCATAAAGCAGGGCAGGACTGCTGCTTACAATGGGGATCAGATAGGATCAGTGCAGACAATGGGACAGAACGCTCTGTTATACAGATAGCTAGAATCTCAGCCATAAAGCAGGGCAGGACTGTTGCTTACAATGGGGATCAGATAGGATCTGTGCAGACAATGGGACAGAATACTCTGTTATACAGATAGCTAGAATCTCAGCCATAAAGCAGGGCAGGACTGCTGCTTACGATGGGGATCAGATAGGATTTGTGCTGCCACTGGGACAGAATGCTCAGTTATACAGATAGCTAGAATCTCAGCCATAAAGCAGGGCAGGACTGCTGCTTACAATGGGTCTGAAGGCACAAGTTCAGAATTAATTGATCCTTGTGACTGCAGATGGTGGGTGTGTGGGGGGGGGATATATTGGTCTCATGATGCAGCAGCCCCAAGCCAATCAGTGCCTGTGTATATTTCCCACAAAAATAAGGTAATTTACAAAATTCTTTCCAAAACACCAGTATTAGCCGTAGGAAGGGTGTGAGCAGAATAACCCAATATTATTGGATAGAGGGAATTGTGATGCTCGGGGCCTTTGTGTCCAGCCTGGGGGGGGGGGTGAAGCCACAGCCCTTCTGTCATTGGAGAAAGAATTTGGCAACAGCTGGGAGTTGTGACTTAATGATTCATTAGAGCAGTGACACATGGTCTGTCTCTATCAGGTGGGGGGCAAATGGCCTTTGCCATGAGGTGTTGTTGGGGGGGCTGGCAGATGACCCCCCAAAGCCCAGCAAAAACATTGGAGGTTCCTCGTGATTGTCGGCTTCTGAGTGTATTTGTAACTGAGCAACCAATTGGCTCTTGAACAATGACTTCAAACTTGAGCCAAAACATTTATATATAATGTTCATCCCAGATTCTGTACAGTTTTCTTGCCCTAATGTGCCAAGTCTGTGTCTCCCAATGCATGTTGGGTAATGCTAGCCACCAAATTGTCTAGAGGGTGAGCTGTTTTACCAATAGTTATTGAAATTGTATTTATATTAGGGCCTTATGGGCTCCCCTCTGTAGTTCATTCATTTATTTTTTAGACTTTTGTTTCCCTGCTCATAGTGTGCTATTTCTTTTGGCTACAAGTGCCCCTTGGCTAGTGTTGGGCTGGTTTTGTCACTGACTTTGGCTGGGTTTGAACATTAGACCTGGCGACCCTGCCTGTCCCCCAATCAGAGAGCTCACACTCCCCTCCTGGATCCATGTGCCCCAATCAGCACCCCCAGTATTTCTGTCCACCTCCTTCCCCAACCCTCTTGTAACCCCCATTCGGAATTCCCTGGTTGTCAGTCTGTGTCTTCCTTCCTGCCCCCCAGTTATCTAACCTGTATGTCCCCCATCAGTGGCCAAATAACGAGCCTGACCCCAGTGTCCCTCCTGTGCTTCTGTTCCTCGCAGCCCTCCCTCCTCTCCCCCATCCCAGGCTTCTCTCCGCCTCTCTCTCTCCTCCCCCCGGCTCTCTGCTCCCGGATCAGCTCCCTCCCTCCTTCCTCTGCTGCTCAGTCCGCAACATTGTCCCCCCCTCCCCGGGATCTGCTGAAGGGACTGGAGAGAATTGTCGTCGGCTGTGGGGGGAGATGGCGGCAGTGGCCGGGCCGGGGATCATTGCGCCGCTGCTCAGTCACTGGGGAACCCGGTGCGGCCCGAGGGCCTGAGTATTGGTGAGACTGAGAGAGAGCGCGACCCCCGGGGCAGGAGAGAGAGAAGATGTCGGGGGAGGTGCGTCTCAGGCAGTTGGAGCAGCTCATTCTGAACGGGCCGGGCCGGGGGGGATCCCTGAGTGTGGAGAGTCTGCTGGACTCGCTCCTGTGTCTGTACGATGAGTGCTCCGCGTCTCCGCTCCGCAGGGACAAACACATCCACGACTACATCCAATGGGGTAAGTGCTGACACCCGGGGGCAACAGCTGAGCTAGAGCTGCGTCTGGGTCACGTGATGCTGCCGGGGCGAGAAGCTTGTCTGTCCTTCAGAGATGGAGGCTCAGGAGCTGCTGGGGACCTAAATGCAGTGGTGCGACTAAAATGGCTTAGTGCGACTGAAATGCAGTGGTGCAAATAAAATGCAATAGTATGACTAAAATGCAGTGGTGCAACTAAAATGCAGCGGTGCAAATAAAATGTAATAGTACTACTAAAAGGGAGCAGCGGTGCAACTAAAATGCATTGCTGCAAATAAAATACAGTGGCACAACTAAAATGCATTGGTGCAAATAAAATGCAATAGTACGACTAAAAGGCAGCGGTGCAACTAAAATGCATTGCTGTAAATAAAATGCAGTGGTGCAAGAACTGGGATGCACCGTTCCTATTGGACAAGGGAGAAATAGAAAGTGAAGTACCAGTGGGAGATGCAGGGGCAAGTATTGTGCTTTCACTTTAATTGGAGATAGGAGGGGGGGTCCTTAACTGAGGTTTTACTGGAAGATTTTCCCCAATGAGAGGGGGGGGAGACCCCAGGTCCCTGAAGCGAAATGGTCAGTGAGCCTAAAGTGGGGGTAACAGTGCAACATAGGGGGCTGTATGGAGGGGGGTGCAGTAATGCTAGGGTGCTGTGAGTGGTACACAGGATAATATTGAGGCGGGGGGGCTGAGCAGTGCCGGGTTACACTCTGTGCTGGCGGGGGGGCAGTACACTAGGCGAGAGGATTAGGGGCTGCTGGACCTCAGTAACATTCCCAATGTCCTGTGCACATGGGGGAGCCCAGGTTTGCAGTGGCCCCACACTGAGAGTCACATTCTTTTGCAGAGACTAGTGATTTGCTGTTTGGCTACTACAGAGATAGAGGCACAGACACACTCAGCCACCAGCAACTCTATTCTGTGTAATCCTGGTGTGTGTGTAACATTGTGGCCCCAACTATCTCCTTCCAGTTACATCCACCTTCATATTGTGACCCCTCTCCACACAGCTCCACATACCTGCATTGCCTACTACTTACTGCTGTATAGAGCAATCTTACATGAGCGTCAGCCTGACTTTACACAATCCTTGTAGGACCCATTATTCATGAGATTACAGCTGTCCAACCCAAAGCCCTTCTGTTGTCTGTGGGTGCAGAGATGTGTATTTCAGCAACAACTTAGCACTGCACCTGCAACAATCTGATTTAATGAGTTAGTTTTACTATGCCCACCCTAATATACCCTCTATAGGCACCATCTCTCCCTACTATACCTGCTATCCCACAGTCACACTCCCTTCCCAGAGACTATTATCCACTGTTACTATAGACACCATCTCTCCCTACTATACCTGCTATCCCACAGTCACACTCCCTTCCCAGAGACTATTATCCCACTGTTACTATAGGCACCATCTCTCCCTACTATAGGCTTGGTTGCATCACCTTCACAGTCGTGATTCATAATATTTTTAAGTTTCTCTGCGCTTTTCATACATCTGCTGCTTTGCTTAACCCCAGCTAAATACAAGGCCAGGGGCAGACTAAAGACAGGCCGTCACAACAACCGGTGGCAGAAGTTTTAGTTGAATGGCAGTTGTAGGGCTGGTTGTACATCGTTGTGCTATAGGCTGAATAAGTGCATTACTGTGAATCACCCCTATGCACTGAGGCAAGAAGAATTTCCCAAGGTCACGGCTAGGTGGTACTTTGTTTGCAAAGCAGTTTCCTTACTATGCACCTAAACGGCTCCGTGTCTGTGTGTCACAGGCTGTTATTTGCCCCTGTGGGAAAACTGGTGATTTCTCTCTCCTCCCTGTGTGTAAAGACCCTGCAGTGGCCAAGTTGTGTCCTTACAGTGACTTACATGCTGCTCGCTCTGCGCTGGGCTCTCAATACAGAATGACAATATCCCTGTAAGTGGCTTTATCATTCTGAGCAGATGAGCCAGACGGGAGTCGCAGAAGGACACATAGCGAATAAGCCATTGGCACCGGCTCAGGTCTAATCATGTCATTGGCAGGGACATTGCCTACAATTTGCAGTATCGTGTGTTACTGATTCTGTTCTTTCCCGTTATCTGCCATTTCTGTTAGTACTCACCCAGACCCCCCCCCCCATCACATCATTGCACAGCTTATACTTGATGTTATATTTGACTCTTTTCAAAGGGGAAATATACTCAAGTTTAGGAGTGTCACTATACCTGCTATTCCCAGAGACTATTATCCCACTGTTACTATAGACACCATCTCTCCCTACTATACCTGCTATCCCACAGCCACGGTCCCTTCCCAGAGACTATTATCCACTGTTACTATAGACACCATCTCTCCCTACTATACCTGCTATCCCACAGTCACACTCCATTCCCAGAGACTATTATCCACTGTTACTATAGACACCATCTCTCCCTACTATACCTGCTATCCCACAGTCACACTCCCTTCCCAGAGACTATTATCCCACTGTTACTATAGGCACCATCTCTCCCTACTATACCTGCTATCCCACAGTCACACTCCCTTCCCAGAGACTATTATCCCCACTGTTACTATAGGCACCATCTCTCCCTACTATACCTGCTATCTCACAGTCACACTCCCTTCCCAGAGACTATTATCCCACTGTTACTATAGACACCATCTCTCCCTACTATACCTGATATCCCACAGTCACACTCCCTTCCCAGAGACTATTATCCACTGTTACTATAGGCACCATCTCTCCCTACTATACCTGCTATCCCACAGTCACCATCCCTCCCAGAGACTATTATCACACTGTTACTATAGACACCATCTCTCCCTACTATACCTGCTATCTCACAGTCACACTCCCTTCCCAGAGACTATTATCCCACTGTTACTATAGACACCATCTCTCCCTACTATACCTGCTATCCCACAGTCACACTCCCTTCCCAGAGACTATTATCCACTGTTACTATAGACACCATCTCTCCCTACTATACCTGCTATCCCACAGTCACACTCCCTTCCCAGAGACTATTATCCACTGTTACTATAGACACCATCTCTCCCTACTATACCTGCTATCCCACAGCCACCATCCCTCCCAGAGACTATTATCCCACTGTTACTATAGACACCATCTCTCCCTACTATACCTGCTATCTCACAGTCACACTCCCTTCCCAGAGACTATTATCCCACTGTTACTATAGACACCATCTCTCCCTACTATACCTGCTATCCCACAGTCACACTCCCTTCCCAGAGACTATTATCCCCACTGTTACTATAGGCACCATCTCTCTCTACTATACCTGCTATCCCACAGCCACCATCCCTCCCAGAGACTATTATCCACTGTTACTATAGGCACCATCTCTCCCTACTATACCTGCTATCCCACAGCCACAATCCTTTCCTTGAGACTATTATCCCATGTGGCAGAAGTGGTGTGGCATGTAATTGTTGGTGACAAAGCTGTCAATGCTGCCTCTTAATCAGTGGGAAGATATCTAATATATATCTGTTTTAAGATAGGAGGCAATGTGTTTAATGATTGGTCAGCAATCATGCCTGTGCCCCTGGCTGTTACCTTCCATGGCTTGGGCAGGGTTCCCATGGGGCCAGTACATGGTAACAGGGTTGGGCCTGTGAGTGAATATATTTTTGTCCAAGCACAGATGGGACAATCAATTCTTTAGGCTTTTGATCGATTTCTCCTGCGCTAGAGCTGGGATTTCTTTTAATTTTTGGGGTAAAAAAGGCCTTGGGTTGTAGTAACCTCTCTTTGGATCAGATTTTGCTTCTATTAAATTTGTTTTTTAAAGTGGAAGTTTATTTGGGAGTAATTGTTGCAGTGATACACAGTCTTTCTTTCTATTTCCTTTGTGTTTATGGGTCTGCTACATTTATATTGGGGCTGTCTGATCACCCATATTTCTATTTATATATCTTTTGAAACCACTAATGGGTTGCTATGGGCAAAGGGACAGTGCCTTGTTTTGTGACAAAAAGTCACGTGATTTTAAGGATTCTAGGGATGCACCGAATCCAGGATTCGGTTCAGGATTCGGCCAGGATATTCTGATTCAGCGGAATCCTTCTGCCCGGCCGAACCGAATCCAAATCCTAATTTGCATATGCAAATTAGGGGCAGGGAGGGAAATTGCGTGACTTTTTGTCAGAAATCAAGGAAGTAAAAAATGTTTTCCCCTTCCCACTCCTAGATGCAAATTAGGGTTCAGATTCAGTTCGGTATTCAGCCGAATCCTTCGTGAAGGATTCGGGGGTTCAGCTGAATCCAAAAAAGTGGATTCGGTGCATCCCTAATTTAGGATTCGGTTAGGCCAGGCATGAGGATTTGGCCAAATCCTAATTCTGCTGAAAAAGGCAGAATACTGAACCGAATCCTGGATTTGGTGCATCCCTACTAGTTATTATTATTAACATGTATTTTTAGAACACCAACTAGTTATTAATTAAGGGAGTAATGTAATAAAAGCTGTTTTCACCAAGTCTAGAAACCCATAGCAACCAGTCAGATGCTTTGGAAGAGGCCACCATTAAATTCTAGCCACTGATTGGTTGCTATGGGTTACTAGACCTGCTGCATACATTAAGACTTCCCATGCAATGTGACATGACCTTAAAGATTAGAAGGCGACTGGTGTGTTAAATCTCATGTTCTGGGATTTACTGACCTAGGAAGAAGGAGAACATGCAATGCATTGTGGGAAATGGAGACATCACTGTTGACTACTGTATCAATGGTTCATTCCATTAGGATGAGCCATGCAGGTAGTAACAAGGATACATCGTTTATTTTGTAGCAATCAGGAATAGTTAAACCTGGCCTTTCCTTGTGGTTTAAAGGGAACTAAATCTGTATAGAGGACGGATGTGCAACGTAAAGTGCTGCACATAGTACTGAACTACAACTGCCTGCAGCTGGTGCCATTGACTCTTAGACTGCTGCTTAAAGAGAGGGGTTGCTAATAAACCCAGTGAAGGGCAGTGATGTTGCAGATGGGGACAGGTCTCTTATCATCCTGTTTTTGGCATGCTGTGTGCATGGAGCGATCCATTCCCAGGTCAGAGGGGGAGGAAGAGGAGGAGGAGGAAGGCTGCTGCTGGGTAGATTGTCTGATGACAGTGAGAATACAGAGCAGTGCCCAGCAGAGCTCATCGGCGGCGCCTCTGCAAGGAAAGTGCACTGTCAACACAGGAGGGGGAGGGAGCACTTCATCAATAGAGATGCCTGGACCCCATGAGCAGGAGGGCTATAACCAGTGACATTTACCTTAGTACCTGGGCCTGTATCGAGAGCAGTGTATTCGTATAGACTTAGGGGTGGAGAAGATGATGTGTGATTAAAGGGGTGGTTCACCTTCAGGTTAACTTTTAGTATGTTATAGAACGGCTAATTCTAAGCAACTTTTCAATTGGCCTTCATTTTTTCCTTTTTATAATATTTGACGTATTTGCCTTCTTCTGACTCTTTCAGCTTTCAAATGGGGGTCACTGACCCCATCTAAAAACAAATGCTCTGTAAGGCTAACAATGTATTGTTATTGCTACTTTTTATTACTCATCTTTCTAGCTAGGCCATCTCCAATTAATTTCGCAGTCCCCTAGGGCTCTTACACACGGGCTTTGTTTGTGTGCTCCCCTACCTTGTTATTTATTCTGTTCAGCGACAGGGGAGCGCAGGAGTAGACTCACTGAATTATTGTCAATGGGACTGTACTCACACAGACGCATATATGCGCTGAACGCAGGTTAAATGCAACATGCCGCGTCCCAACCTGTGTTTGGCACTTACAAGCGTCTGACAATTGACATAATTCCATTGACAATTCAGTGCGTCTACTCCTGCGCTAAAGTCCTGCAGCGGGTCAGTTATCTACAAAAACCTGCGGTACCCTGTGTTTTGCAGGTAGGCGTTTTGGGAGCGGGTATTGACGTGGGTCGGCGCTTCTCCGGGTTTGCCGGTCTTCTCAATAGCGAGTTTAACGCCGTTTTTTCTGATCACGCCTACTTCCAATGATGTCACTTCCGATTTACAATGACAGCATGCCCTGTTTTACTCCTTTTTTTTCTGATCATACCAACTTCTAATGATGTCACTTCCTGTTTACAATGACAGCACTTCCTGTTTCTTGTTGGTCAGCGGGTCGCGGATAAGGTACTTGCGGGTGGGTTTCTTGTTTAACAAATTGCAGGACTCTAGCCTGTGCTCCCCTGCGGCTGAACAGAAGAAAGCGCAATGCAGGGGAGCGCACAAACAAACGCCCATGTGTAAGAGCCCTTATTTAAATCAATGAAGGGTCACTAGGGTCATTTGGACCCTAGCAACCAGATGGCTGAAATTGCAAACTGGAGAGCTGCTGATTAAAAAGCTAAATAACTCAAAAACCACAAATAATAAAAAATGAAAACCAATTTTGTAGATTGTCTTAGACTATCACTCTCTACGCCATACTAAAAGTTAACTCGAAGGTGAACAACGTCTTTAATAGGGAAACCCTGAGACTCGCATGAAGCCGGAACAAGAACAAATAAACCCATAGTCAGTGTTTGCCCAGAGCCTTCCTCCCCTCTATATCTCTATTAATACATATGGGTTGGAGCTGCCATATTGTAAATATACAGAGAATGAATGCCCTGGGTATATACACTATGTAACTTTACATACTATAACCAGTAGTTATAAGCAGGACATGTGGTTATTTGTCTTTGCTGTCGCTTCATGGGAGCCTCAGTGTTTGCACTAATAATCACGGCAGGGTCACACCCATTCTTATGTCGGCACCTGAGCCCATTGTATTTCACTGAATACCTGATTGATGAAAAGAACTAGTCCTGGGGGACACATGATCTATTTCTCCCTGCAGCTCTATCTGCCCCCTTGTTAATACAGCCATGGCTCTGTAAGCTGTTGCAGAACTAAAATTTCTAGTGGCATAGAGTGTGCCTTCTTTGCATCCACCTTCACAGCAGTCAATGCTGCAGAATCAAGCAATGTTATACCTACAAGGATGGCACTAATGGGTTAATGAGATAATTGCCAGCGCTGCTTGGCCCGGCTGGAGACAGACAAACAGCTGACTTTAAAGTTTTCCTTTATTAATAATGCAGCAGCTTCTATACATTATACACCACGGTGGGGGGTTGGGGCAAGCTATTTGGTAAGAGCAAAGCCCATTACCTGGAAAGTGCTTGTGGAAGGTTAAACTAAAACTTAAAAATTAATATGGTTTAAAAATGGCATATTTTATATACTGAACTTATGGCACCAGCCTAAAGTTTCAGCTTGTCAATAGCAGCAATGATCCAGGACTTCAAACTTGTCACAGGGGGTCACCATCTTGGAAAGTGTCTGTGACACTCACATGCTCAGTGGGCTCTGAGCAGCTGTTGAGAAGCTAAGCTTAGGGCTCGTCACTAATTATCCAGCAGAAAATGAGGTTGGTCTGTAATATAAGCTGATGCTACAGGGCTGATTATTAAATTCTGATGCTAATTGCACTGGTTTCTGTGCTGCCATGTAGTAATTATCTGTATTAATTACTAATCAGCCTTATATTGTGACATTTCTATTCTATGTGTACTGTATATTGTGAGTGGGTCCCTAAGCTCAGTAAGTGACAGCAGCACAGAGCATGTGCAGTGAATCAGCAGAAAAGAAGATGGGGAGCTACTGGGGCATCTTTAGAGACACAGATCTTTACTGCTAAAGGGTTGTGGTTGTCTTGGGCTGGTACAGAAGCACACAACATAATTTACAACATTTCTAGCTACTTCTTTAGTTAGGCTTTAGTTCTCCTTTAAAGATGGAGACAACACTGGAACTCGTATATGCATTGTGACGTCATTCCTCCTGCAACTGCCGACTCAGTAGTGGCGTTTCCTTGGCCTCGCCCAGGGACATTTATATGTTGTCAGTGGCGTGAATCTGTGAGTGGGGAGTTCGTTCCTGAACACAAAGCAGAAACCAGATCTTGTTCCAGGAATCTTACATGAAGGCGAGGCCTGAGCTGCTTCGTATTCTCTTCTCTAGCTCATTTTGTTCCCCTTTAATATAAGGGGGGGGTACTAGTGTATTATAGATTTATTTACAAAGTCGGAACTGTGTATTTAATTGTACAAGTGGGAACTAGCTGATACTATACAAATAAGTGATGATGATAATGTGTAGGAGTTTTGCTTATCAAGCTCACAAGTCTTTGGCTGCTTGCATTTCTCATCCCTAACAGCCAATCACTAAACTGGAACATCTCCAGGGTTGTGGCTGGCCCTCCTCTTCCCTAACCCCGTCCTCACCGGTGAGACTTATGAAACAGACAAGGACAAATAAGTATTTGGTGCTTCTTCCAGTTTGATCTCATCCCATTACATATTCATGATGTTGCTGTGCTTGCGGACATGACTCAGCAGTTTACATTGGCACCGAGTTCTTACATAATACTGGTGGCCTTTTTTAGTTTGTGTTTAGAAAGAGCCAGCACTTTAGGATGGAAATTTGCATGAATAAAGGGGAAGGGACAGGGGCAACGAACGGCAGTGGGCCTAGGGGGCGCCCACTATGTAATTCCGGCCCTGGTAAAGAGTGACTGAAGTTTATCAGAGCACAAGTCACATGACTGGGGCAGCTGGGGAACTGACAATATGTCTAGCCCCATGTCAGATTTCAAAATTATATATAAAAAAATCAGTTTGCTCTTATGAGAAATGAATTTTAGTGCAGAATTCTGCTGGAGCAGCACTATTAACTGATGTGTTTTGAAAAAAACATGTTTTCCCATGACAGCATACGTTTAACGTTCCCCTTCTTTCCATCTTTTCTATACTCCCTTACTTCTATATGTTTTGTTAAATAAATTGATAAAACGTTAATAAAAAGTTACATTTAAAAAATAAAGAAATTGTCCACTCCAGCTGTAGGTTTGAAACAAATAATTGTATGAATCCGGGAAAATAGAAAATCGGGTTAATGTATTATGTATTACATATTGGTGGGACCACAAAAAAACTGTGTGAAATGAGGGAAAACTTAAATGGGTTGTTCAATTTTGAGTTAACTTGTATGATGATGTTGAGAGTGATATTCTGAGACAATTTGCAGTTGGTTTTTATTTTTAATTATTTGTGAGTTATTATTTTTGAGTTATTTAGCTTTTTATTCAGCAGCTCTCCGGTTTGCAATTTTAGCAATCTGGTTGCTAGGGTCCGACTTATCCTAGCAACCTTGCATTGATTTGAATAAGAGACTGGAAAATGAATAGGAGAGGGTCTTAATGGAACCGTTACACCAAAAAAAGAAAGTTTCCTAAAGTAATGAAAATATAATGTGCTATTGTGCTGCACTGGTAAAACTGGCGTGTTTGTTTCAGAAATACGACTTAGGGCAGAGACACATGGGCAGATTCAGGGAGATAAGTCCCCAGCGACAAATCTCCTCTTCTTCGGGGAGACTAATCTCCCCGAACTGCCTTCCTCGTGAGGCAACTGAGGGCGACTTCGGAAAACAAAGCGATCCAAGTGCCATCCCGACATCGGTTTTCATTCTAGCCGGTGGGAAGGCAGTTTGGGGAGATTAATGTTTCTAGCTACTTCTGTAGTTAGGCTTTAGTTCTCCTTTAAACTCTTTCATTTTCTGGTGTAACTGTTCCTTTAATAGAAAGACGAGCAATGAAAAGTAGTGATAGTAATAATACAGGTGTAGCCTTACAGGGCACTTGTTTTAAGATTTGGTTAGTGACCCTCATTTGAAAGCTGGAAAGTGTTAGAAGAAAAAGGCAAATAATTAAAAAAACTATAAAAAAAACCAATTATAATTGTTCATTCTGTTACATACTAAAGGCCCCCCATACACGGGCCGATAAAAGCTGTCGACATGCAGAGTGGGCAACTTATTGGCCCGTGTGTGGGGCCAGCTGACGGGCTTACCGATCGATATCTGGCCTCTCGATCGGGCAGGTTAAAAAATCCTGTTGGAACGCGGCCGCATCTGTGCGTTTATGCGGTCTGATCGCGGTCCGTGATCCTACTGTCCGTATCAGAGTTCCCCTGTGTCTCGCTAGGGCCCACAATCGGATCAGCCCGATATCGCCCACCTCAATGTGGGCATATCGGGGAGAGATCCGCTCGTTAACGACATCGCCAAATAGCCACCTTTAATGTTAACATAAAAGGTGAAGCACCCCTTTAAAAGCAGGGTATGTACAAGTGTACATTCATACATTCATTGTACCTTTAAAACCAGTGACAAGGTTTAGTGATGTGCAATGAATGTATATGAGAAGTTATACAGCTTTATGCAAAAACAGCTTTTGGGTGGAGTTCAGCTTTTGTGTCTGTGTTCTAGACGGGCCCTTGATTTTTGACACGATCTGGGTTAGTTTACCTTTCGGAGACAAGCCCGGTGCAAATTCTCAATAAACAGCCGGTTAAGTTGCTTTGTGCAGCTGTGACATTTGCATCCTGCTTTGTAAATGAGCAGTGGAACATTCTCTTGTTGCTCCTATTATATTCCCAGACAGCACGCAGGTGCCTTTGAATATCTCATTCTACTCTGCATTGTGTCTATAGGTCTGGTTTAATGGGATAGAGAGACATTGTACGTTCAGCCCCCACAGGGGCCACATATGGGGCCCATCGCTGTCCTCCTTTAAGGAGAATTCAACCCGTAACATAAAAACCTCCTACCCTACGTAGACCCTCCTCCCAGCCTACCTGGTACCCGGGGCAAATGCCCCTAACTTTTTACCTACCCCTTGGTGCAGATTCTGTCCTTGGGAATTCACAGCCGCCATCTTCTTTTCTTCGTTAAACTTCGGAAGCAGAGCGTTCTTTTATGTTATGGGTTGAATTCTCGTTTAAAGGGGTTGTTCACCTTTAAATTAACTTTTATTTAATTTTTTTATTATTTGTGGTTTCTGAGTGATTTAAGTTTTCAGCCATGTGGTTGCTAGGGTCCAAATTACCCATAGCAACCATGCTTTGCTTTGAGTGACAGGCCGGAATATAAATAGGAGAGGCCTAAATAGAAAGATAATAAATAAAAAGTAGTAATAAATGCATTTGTTTCTTAGATTTGAAAACTGAAAGTCAGAAGAAGTAAAATAATTCAAAAAGTATAAAAAAAAAAATGAAAGTTGCTTAGAATAAGTAACATACTAGAAGTTAACTTAAAGGCGAACTCCCTTTAATAAAATATCATGCAAAATGCATAGGGGGTTATTTATCAAAGGTCGTATTTTAAAGCTTTTGTGAGGTTTGTTTATAACCCACATGAACTTGCAAACTTGGATTTTTTTTGATTTAAGAAAAAATTCCAAGTGAACAAACAGAAAACTCAAATTAATCGAGTTTTCTACGGGAAAAAACTTAAATTGCTCAAAATATTCGAGTTTTCGAGCGAAACTGGAACACCATTGACATCTTTGAATGGTTCAAGGCACCTCTGCCATTGATTCCTACATGAACTCGACAAGTTTTAGATGGTGTATTTTCAGATTCAAACTATTTCCATATTTCCAGCTTCAGGGTATAATAAATATCAAAAAATTTGAGTTCTTGTACAAAAACACAAATGTTTGTTTTTAAACCTGAAAATTTTTAGTTTTTTTAAACCCAAAAATTAGAGTTTTGACTGAAAAACACCCTCGAAAACTTAAATTTTTCAGGTTAGATACAACTTGACCTTTAATAAATGTGCCCATAGACTTTACCACAATGCATTTCTTAATTTAATTTCCTAACGCATTTTGTGTGAAGCCACATGCAATCATAGGCCTACGATGCCTATGATTACGTGTAGCCAAATAAATGCAGCGCGCACTCCACGGACTCCCAGGCAAACGCGTTTCGTGTAGGCATAGGCCTATGATTACGTGTGGCTACACGAAACGTGTTAGGAAATGTGTTTGTGAAATAAAGCTATTTAATCTACCGCTGCCTGGGAGTCTGTGAAGTTCGCGTTGCATTTGTTTGGATTGGCCGTTATCTCCCCTTTCTGCGGGGCGTTGCACTCGGACCATCGATTTGGGGCGGTGAGTGATCTGCAATTATATGATGTACTGAATGTTAGTTCCAAGCGAGAGGCTCGGGGCATGAGCACCTAAACCTACCTGTTGATGGGGTGAGTCAGGCACAGATTTTTGGCAAGGCTACAAAGGCCTGGGCCTAAGGCGGCACATTTATAGGGGCATCTGTATTTCCGGGTTCCTACAGGAAACCCAGAGTGGAGTTTCCTGTATAGTGGGAGCAGCGCGGTGAGTCTGAATGTGAGCTGAGGTAGGGGGCACGCGCGCGCGTGTTGGTGGTAGTTTGCATGTGCGCATCGGTGGTAGAGCGCGCGCACACACCTGGGGTAAGGGGTGCAGGAAGCGCCCGGCCTAGGGGCGCCCTGTTTGGAAATCCGCGCTGTGTTTAGTATTGATTGTCAAAGCATTTCTTTAAAGGGGTGGTTCAGCCTTAAGTTAACTTTTAGTATAAAATAGAATGTATCAAACGGATGTTTGATACAAGAATTGCTACATCTCTCAGCAGCAACAAATGTATCAGTCGCTCAGAAGATGGGGGGTCAGTGAGCATGCTCAGTAGCAGCGACAATGTATCTGATTGTAAGCTGTCTGGTTCTAATGAGCTGCTCCTGAGAAACAGGCAGGGAGACACAAAACTAAAAACCTACATTTAAAAAACAAAAAAACACAAGTTAGTTGAACTGTTTGGGAGTGGGGTTGCTGCTGAGCAGTGCATGGGATTCTTATTTTGGAAATCTGGGCAGGCCCTGCTGGAAGCCGACTTTTATCCGGCTGTGACATATCAAGCTGATAATGCCCAGAAAGGAACTCTGCACGGTTTTCCTTTGGTGATAAAAGGCCAGGCGGTTACTGAGCTATTAGAGTCCATTGTGCTTGTAGTTCTGTGCCCGCAGCCTGTGCCGGAGTGATAAGTCTTGTGCGTGGGCTTTAGGGCAAACAATGTGACAGCGCCTCCTTATTATTGGCAATGCTGGATGGTCGTGCCAAGCCTTTGTTCCACCAACCCCCTCACTGGGACTCGGGATCCTGAGCCAAATAAAAATATTGTTTCGGCAAAGAAAATACAGTGAGTAAGTCATGTACTACAAGGCTGCACACTTCCTGTTGTACAGCAGCTTCTATTACTGAGCTATTGTTGCTTCCACTGTTTATCCGCGTGGGCATTGGACATGATCCATAGTGTCGGCATTGTTTGGCATTTCTTGGAAATTTATAGGGGTTGTTCACCTTTGAGTTAACTGTTAGTATGATGTTGAGAATGACATTCTCAGACAATTTGCAATTGCCATTGGTTTTCATTTTTTGTTAATTAAGGTTTTTGAGTTATTTAGCTTTTTATTCAGCAGATCTTCAATTTGCATTATAAACAATCTGGTAGCTAGGGTCCGAATTACCCTAGCAACCATGCACTGATTTGAATAGAGACTGGAATATGAATAGAAGAGAGCCTGAATAGAAACATGAGTAATAAAAAGTAGCAATAAAAATAATTTGGAGCCTTACAGAGCATTTGCTTTTTAGATGGGGTCATTTGAAAGCTGGAAAGAGTCAAAATGAAAAATACAAATAATTATAAAACTATAAAAAATTAATAATGAAAACCAATGGAAAAGTTGTTTAGAATTGGCCATTCTATTACATACAAAAATTTTACTTTTATTATGATATAGAACGGCCAATTCTAAGCAACTATTCAATTGGTTTTCATTATTTATTTTTTATAGTTATTTTCCTTTTTCTTGTGAGCTTTCAAATGGCGTTTCTCACTCCCTTTTAAACAAATGCTCTCGGTAGAGACACAAGCTCAGATTCGGGGAGATTAGTCATCCGGCAACAAATCTCCTCTTCTTCTGGGCGACTAAGCTCCCCGAACTGGCGGGATGGTACTTAGAGTGCTTCGTTTTCCGAAGTCGTCTGAAGTTTCCTCGTGAGACAACTTTGGGCGACATCGGAACATGAAACGCACGGAGTGCCAACGATTTACATTCTAGAAGGCAGTTCGGGGAGATTAGTTGCCCTGAAGAAGAGGAGATTTGTCACTAGGCGACTATTCTCCCCGAATCTGCCCATGTGTCTCTGCCTTAAAGTTTATATAATTAAGCAGCTGTGTAGCCATGGGGGAAGCCATTCCAAGCTGAAAAATAAAAAAGGGCACAGGTTACACAGCAGATAACAGATAAGCTCTATAGTATACAATGGGATTCTTCAGAACATATCTGTTATCTACTCTGTACCGTGTGTTTCAATGGCTGCCCCCATGGCTACACTGCAGCTTCTTTAAATAAACTATAATTTTATTTCTGAAGCAAATACACCAGTTTTACTAGTACAGGGTCATACAGTACAGTACATAATATAGTCTTTCCTTTAAAGGAGAACTAAACCCTAAAACTTAATTTGGCTAAAAATGCCATATTTTATATACTGAATTTATTGCACAGGACATTAAACTTGTCACAGGGGGTCACCATCTTGGAAGGTGTCTGTGACACTCACATGCTCAGTGGGCTCTGAGCAGCTGTTGAGAAGCTAAGCTTAGGGATCGTCACTAATTATCCAGCAGAAAATGATGTTGGTCTGTAATATAAGCTGATGCTACAGGGCTGATTATTACATTCTGATGCTAATTGCACTGGTTTCTGTGCTGCCATGTAGTAATTATCTGTATTAATTACTAATCAGCCTTATATTGTGACATTTCTATTCTATGTGTACTGTATATTGTGAGTGTGTCCCTAAGCTCAGTAAGTGACAGCAGCACAGAGCACGTGCAGTGAATCAGCAGAAAAGAAGATGGGGAGCTACTGGGGCATCTTTGGAGACTCAGATCGTTACTGCTAAAGGGCTGTGGTTGCCTTGGGCTGGTACAGAAGCACAAAACATAATGTACAATATTTCTACCCTTATTATTGGCTGAGCATTACTTCTCCTTTAATCAGTTGCTCTGAGCATGTTCGACCTGTTAATCTCAGTGCACAAGCCTCACTCCCACCCTGTTTGTTGTGGCACCGGAATGGAGCAGGTGTTCCTAATTCTGGGATTTATTTCCTGTTCCCATTATATTAACGCTGTTCTATTAGAGGAAGTTAATATTCGGCACTGCTGTTTCCTCCCATAAGAAAGGGACGGCGAGCACTTAGTAACGATCTCTGCCCTTTCATTGGCTCTTTCCCTTCTCCTCGAGTTTAATTCCTTAGAGAAAATTCCTGATCTGCATCAGTGGTTTTTGATTGGACCGGAACCAAGTTGCTTGTTTGTGGATTCCATAAACTCATTGAGAGCATTCATCTAAGCTGCTATGCACTTGCTCTCATTTAATCATTATTTTTCTGTTTGTGGCCTCCAGGATTTATCTCTAGTTCTATTCAATGCTAGGTTGCTAGGGTGGGTTGACCTTAGTTACACGTTGCTGGTCAAAACACCTAAAGGGAAAGTTCAGGAGTCATCAGTATCATACTTAAAGGGAAACTGTTATCCAGGGTATAATAATCTTATTGGGGGCAGTTCAGTGGCCCCTCCTGACTGACGGCTCTATTTAGTTTATCCGCTCCATGTGCCGCTCCTTCCACTGAGTTACTGATGGTGAGGGGGAAACATCTATCTGTGAATCTGGGGATGTACCTCTCAGTGCCCACAAGTGCATGAGACATAAACCTTCATATAGAAAATATATATATTATAATTTACCTTTAACCAGCCCAATTTTACCCCACCCCCCTTAGCTGCCACATAGAACTTTAACCCCTTGTTATAGGATGCACTGTTATTTATTTTCTATTATAAATGTTGCAGGGGTAGTTGCTGCCATCTTGCTTTAGGTCTCCATCTACAGTGACCATCTTGCCCCTCTGTCTCCATCTTGCCCTACTGTCTACATCTTACCCCATGCCTCCACCTTGTCCTGCTGTTTTAGCCTACTGTTTCTATTTTATGTTTTTTTCTCCATCATGCTCTACTGTCTTCATTTTGCTTTAGATCTCCTTCATCTACAGGGGCCATCTTGCCCCACTGTCTCCATCTTGCCCTACTATCTCTATCTTGCCCTACTGTCTCTATCTTGCCCTACTGTCTCTATCTTGTCCTACTGTCTCCATCTTGTCCTACTGTCTCTATCTTGCCCTACTGTCTCTATCTTGCCCTACTGTCTCCATCTTGCCCTACTGTCTCCATCTTGTCCTACTGTCTCTATCTTGCCCTACTGTCTCCACCTTGTCCTGCTGTCTCCATTTTAACCTACTGTCTCTATTTTATCCTACTGTCTCCATCTTGCCTCCTATCTTTATCATACCTTACGGTCTTCATCTTACCCCATGTCTCCACCTTCCCCTACTGTCTCCATCTTGCCCTATCCTACTCTACTGTCTCCATCATACCCTACTGTGTCCTGCTTACTCCATGTTTCTAAGGTGTCCTGCTGTCTCCATTCTAACCTACTGTCTCCATCATACACTACTGTCTCTATCGTGCCCTGTCCTGCTCTGCTGTCCATCATACAATACTGTCTCCATCATACACTACTGACTCCATCTTGCCCTATCCTGCTGTACTGTCTCCATCATACCCTATTCTTTCCAGCTTACTCCATGTCTCTACCGTGTCCTGCTGTTTCAATTTACCCTACTGACTTCTATCCTACTGTCTCCATCTTGCCCTATCTTGCTCTACTGTTTCCGTCTCTATCATATCCTACTAACCCCATCTACATATACACTATCCCTGCAATTCCACACTTTTCTGACTCCATAAGGAGTGATGGATGCTTCTTGTTATACGGGGTAGCCAATGTAAGTTCAGTTCCAGACGGTGGATTGGCCCCACATTACACTATGGATGGAATTGCATGTGAAAAATATAAAAATGTGAAAGTAATGAAACAAGTGGAATTTATTATTAGCAACGTTCTTGCCCGGAAAAATGCTCTGCGCTTCATCCCTCGCTCACAGCATTGAGATTCTCCTGCCAGGGAAGCAGAACAGCGGCCTCCCCCGGGTCACTCTCTGCTATTTCATTATTATTCCATCTTATTGCTGAACTCTATTCCCTGCTATTGGCCTGTTATTATTATACGTGCTTACTCACTCACACGCTTGGTGTTAGAGAATGATGGGGTGATGCAGGCATTCTGGCACCCCTATTTCCCAGTGTTCTTTGGGAGCCTGAGGTTGGATAACATTGGATTTTTATACTGAAAACATGTGTCCCTTTTTCTTTTGTTGGTGGTTCTTAAAGTAATTTGTAAATGTATTTGCTACTGAAAGCCGCATGTCTGTCCCTTTCTGCACTATTGGTTCTGACTCTTGAAACAATGTAGGAGAAGTCAATTCTCCTCCAGCCGATACTTCCACCTTACAAGGATGGTAGAGAGTGGCCATATTGTTACCCTGTATAGACAGCACAGTATGAATAATGGAAGCCAGGCCTATGTGTAGTTATAGAATATATCCACAGTAAATAATCTGCTTGTGCTGTTTAGTGTTTATGATCTGTAGCAAAGCAGTGATCTACCCCCACCCCATGTCAGAATGGTTCCATCCTGGGCTATTTCTGTTGGGCACATAGAATTTGCAGGCCCTAGGATCAGGCAGAAGGGTATTTTGTACACGCATTGTGTATTGCTGAGTAACCTGAAGTATAGTAGAGATACACTGGCACACAGGGCAATTGCAATGCAGGGTTACCCTTTGCTGTTTATTTGTGCGAACGTGCAACGTTTCGGGGTGAACCCCTTTATCAAGCTGTGCACCAGGCTACTACACGGAAAGAGATTTAAGAGTGTGCTCTACCTCACCTTGTTCCAGTCAACTGAGTAACATGAAGGACAGCAGGGAATGCTGGGACATGTAATTCTGCAGTATATGCAGAAGGTTTGTGCTTACATATTGGGGTGCCCTTAGCTAAAGCAAGACCATGTGTATAAAGCAGGGGTCACTGGGTGCTGGGAGTTACAATGTAGGACTGCAGGACGGGCCACCCTAAAATAAAGAGGCTGATCAAGCAAATAAATGTGGGCACTACGGAACAGGTGATAAAAGGAGGCGACATAGTTCCTGCAGAGCATCTGACAAACATTAATAAATGATTCGGAGACTTGGCAGCTCCGGCCTGGCAGGTGTTTTATTGCCCGTGTTACAGTCACAAAATTCCCATTTCCCTAATCCTCTGTGTGTCGCAGGATGGGCAGATGATTGTTCAATGTGCACTCAGCTAATCACTCACCCACCGGATCCAATGGGCCACCGATCTGCCGTATGCTCCTAATTCACGGCACAGCCTCCTGCAACAATGCACTTTAATTACACTGAATTTGCCCTTGTAATCCCGGCGCTCTGTCTGTCTTTTTGCCTTTACATTCATGGAAACATTTAGCCAATTATACACAAATGGTTCCATTGCCCAGAACTCATTGGCAAAGGGAACTCCCCATAGAGCTCAATAGACATACAGTAGGTAAGTGCCACATGTTCTAACCTGCAAGGTATTTTACTGTGACTAACCAAAGCCACTAGCAAAAGTGATTCCTGGGCCATGGATGTGTGATATTGGGTCCATATAGGCTCATATTGGGAAACCCACCGCTTATTACTAGGGATGCACCAAATCCACTATTTTGGATTTGGCCGAATCCTTTGCAAAAGATTCAGCCGAAATCTGAATGCTAATTTGCATATGCAAATTAGGAATGGGAAGGGGAAAACATTTTTTACTTCCTTGTTTTGTGACAAAAAGTCCCACAGTTTCCCTCCCTGCCCCTAATTTGCATACGGATTTGGTTCGGCCGGGCAGAAGGATTTGGCCGAATCTGAATCGTGCTGAAAAAGGTCGAATCCAGAACTGTATTCTTGCTCCGAGCTGTAGATGCATTACAATGATATTATCATGACTGTAAACATTCTAGAAGGATATTTCAGACTAGTTTAGGCCATTTTGTTCCAGCTAAATAGGGACAATTGCATTATAAATTGAGTGTAACGGGTCTGCAAGGTCCTCTCGTGGCCTGCTCGGTGGATGCTAATGGCTCCTCATCTGTATTCCTTCCTTATATTTCCGTGGACGTGTAGATGCAGTGCTTTCCTGCGCTGAAATTTTGAGATGATCCTTGATAACAGTAGAATATTTTCCCTTTGGAGAATTATAAATATCAGAATATGATGCATTGCAGCTTTGGAATTTTGGGGTTATCTGATTAAAGTTTATTTGCTTCCTGCTCTGAATCCCAGCAAACACCATTGTGTCGTCATTATAGTTCCTTCTAAATAATGTTCGCTCAACCCCTGGCAGTTGCACGTGCCCCCACCCCTCCAAAAAAAATTATCTGGGGTTAGAAACCTAATGTTATACATTGTATTATTCTGAGCATTTAAACAAGAAACATAAAAAACTGATGCACTAATTGGCTAATTCAAATTTATTTTACATAGCTTCTTCATGGCTGTAAAGACATCAGTGCAGTCTGCAGCGTGCATCTGAACTGAAAGCTGCAACTCCCCAAGTGTCATTGGAAAGTCCAGAAGTTTTTTTGAAAGGGGAAAGTACACATTGTAGGACAGAATCGGTCCTGGGGACAAGGAAGGTTAAAGGGCAAATTATTCTGATTTATAAGGCAGGGCAAGCTGTGTTCTGATGCACAACTAGATGGAGTAGCCAATAAATGAGATGGTTAGAATTTGTAAGGGACATGCAAGATGTGCCATATCCCTGTAGCCAATAACAATGTTTGATTTTATTATTATGGCTGTAATAGACCAGTAAAAGCTAACTGCTGATTGGTTGTTATGGATTACAGTCTTACAGGGTTAACCATTTCTTATATCTGTTTCACATATACAGAATGTGTGTGTATTAGTGTGAGACACATGATGCATGGCACTAATTTTTATGGGAAATCCAAGATTTTTCCCGTAGCCTGTGCTTTAACTTTATAATTATATTATGTAATGGAAAGCCACAATTTTATTGGGACTAGAGCTTTGCTAACTGAAATAACTTCAGGAAATTCTGTGCTCCAAGAAAATAAGTGTAATCATTAATCCTGCTGCCTGCACAGATTATTAAATCCTTACGCTGGCAGGGACCCTGCTTCCCCCAGCGCCTGCCAATGGCAGATCTGGTTTCCATGTGTCTTACAGTTGGGACTCATTTCTCTAAAATTATTTGTTCTTCAGGCTTGTGTTTTATTCACATGTGTATGGGAACCAGAGGCATCAACCCAAAAACGTACCTAATCAGGGGAACTTGCAGCGTGTGAAGTGCACTGCTGAAAATTTGTGGGCATGGGGGTCCCTGATGATGTCACTATGATGTAACTAAATGCTCACTGTGCATGCATACAGCTCTTTTCACAGAACTGAGTGTTCATTGTGCATGTACATTAAGCTTTCAGACAGGAAGATACCTAAAGCTGGGGGAATCTCTTTGGGGGCAGGAGTAGTTGACAGATATGGGAACCATGGGAACATGCATATATATATATATAGAGAGAGAGAGAGAGAGAGAGATATGGAAGGGAGTGTGACTGTGGGATAGCAGGTATAGTAGGGAGAGATGGTGCCTATAGTAACAGTGGGATAATAGTCTCTGGGAAGGGAGTGTGACTGTGGGATAGCAGGTATAGTAGGGAGAGATGGTGCCTATAGTAACAGTGGGATAATAGTCTCTGGGAAGGGAGTGTGGCTGTGGGATAGCAGGTATAGTAGGGAGAGATGGTGCCTATAGTAACAGTGGATAATAGTCTCTGGGAAGGGAGTGTGACTGTGGGATAGCAGGTATAGTAGAGAGAGAGAGATGGTGCCTATAGTAACAGAGGGATAATAGTCTCTGGGAAGGGAGTGCGACTGTGGGATAGCAGGTATAGTAGGGAGAGATGGTGCCTATTGTAACAGTGGGATAATAGTCTCTGGGAAGGGAGTGTGACTGTGGGATAGCAGATATAGTAGGGAGAGATGGTGCCTATAGTAACAGTGGATAATAGTCTCTGGGAAGGGACTGTGGCTTTGGGATAGCAGGTATAGTAGGGAGAGATGGTGCCTATAGTAACAGTGGGATAATAGTCTCTGGGAAGGGAGTGTGACTGTGGGATAGCAGGTATAGTAGGGAGAGATGGTGTCTATAGTAACAGTGGGATAATAGTCTCTGGCAAGGGAGTGTGACTGTGGGATAGCAGGTATAGTAGGGAGAGATGGTGTCTATAGTAACAGTGGGGATAATAGTCTCTGGGAAGGGAGTGTGACTGTGGGATAGCAGGTATAGTAGGGAGAGATGGTGCCTATAGTAGCAGTGGTATAATAGTCTCTAGGAAGGGAGTGTGACTGTGGGATAGCAGGTATAGTAGGGAGAGATGATGCCTATAGTAACAGTGGATAATAGTCTCTGGGAAGGGAGTGTGACTGTGGGATAGCAGGTATAGTAGGGAGAGACTGTGCATATAGTAACAGTGTGATTATAGTATGGAGTGATGGTGCATAAATTAGCAATAGGTGGTTAAAGGTGTCCCTGGTAAAAAAACAAAAACGATAAATTGCATAAATTTAATGATTCTAGATGAATAATCCACACTGATTGACAATGAATGAAGTACTGGGGTATCATAAAATTGTGCCTCAAGATTTACTCAGGGATTAGCCCTCGGGTGCACTTTCCCATGATTGCCCAAGCCAGAACAGCATATTAATACATTTGTTTTTTTCTGTCATTTCTTTAATTATACCAAGGAAAGTATGTAACATCTGTTAAACGCACCATAGCGGGCCCTTTGCCAGCAGCCAATTATATGAGCACAGAGAGTAGGGACATTCAGAACAACTAGATGGAAAGGACCAATTGAATTGCACAGAATAGGCCTAAGGGATTAGATAAACCTCTGTCGCAGTGATCTGCAGCCTGTTGCTTCCAAGCAGCTGGAAAGCCATGGGTTAATAAGTCAATAAGATCATCTGACTGCCTTAGTACATGACACATGGCTGCTTTGGGCATTTATACCTGGGTATTTTCCTTTTAACCCATCATTCCAACAAATTTGATTCTCTGGATTTATAGTAAGCAGGTAATAAATAATAAATATATACAGCTGACAGCAGTGCCCTATAAGAGCTGAATTTGTTAAAGGGGTTGTTCACTTTTTGATTTAACTTTAGTATGGTGTAGAGAGTGATATTCTGAGACAATTTGCAATTGGTTTTCATTTTTTATTATTTGCGGTCTTTGAGTTATTTAGCTTTTTATTCAGCAGCTCTCCAGTTTGCAAGTCCAGCAATCTGATTGCTAGGGTGTAAATTACCCTAGCAACCATGCATTGATCTGAATAAGAGACCAAATTATTAGTAAGAGAGGCCTTAATAGAAAGATGAGTAATAACAAGTAGCAATAACAATACATTCGTAGCCTTACAGGGATTTGTTTTTTTAGATGAGGCCAGTGACCCCATTTGAAAGCTGGAAAGAATCAAAAGAAGAAGGGAAATAATTAAAAAAACTATAAAAAAAAAAACTGAAGGGCAATTAAAAAGTTGCTTAGAATTAGTCATACAATAACATACTAAAAATTAACTTAAAGGTGAACCACCCCTTTTTCAGGAACATGCTAGATCTCCGTGGACTATAATGAGATTTCGTTGGAAGCGTCAAGCCTCTGTAAAGTCATAAGGGAGCCTTTTGGTTAACATGATTGATGGTAGAAAGGGAAGATGTGTCTGGGGGCCGCAGGAAGCACGATGGGAGCCAAGCCAGGGAACATTTTTGACTATAAATGGGAGGATATTTCTCCTTGTGGAATACTGCTTGCTCCACAGTGCCAGCTCATCTCTAACTGCCGGGACTTCAAGCTTCCAAGCAACTGGGAGTTGGAGCTTCTTTGTGCTACTGAACAGAACCTTCCGGTAAAATAGAATTGTTACACAGATTACCCAGTTTTACCATAGCCAGGTGCACCCATTTGCAATTTCAGAAATCTGGTTGCTAGGAACCAAGTTATCCTAGCAACCATGCATTGATATGAATAAGAGATTGGAATATGAATAGGAGAGGACATTTGTTTTTTAGATGGGGTCAGTGACCCCCATTTGAAAGCTGGAAAGAGTCAGAAGCAAAAAGGTAAATAATGTGAAGTTATACTATACATACACCTGGAACAAAAACCAGGTGCACCTGGTTTAAAAAAATTGGACCAGCCGGGGGTACTTTGTAGCAGAGTGGGCCAGCACCTGTACTCACAGGTTTCCATGGGTGGGCACCTAAACAGGTCCATTTTCCGGAAACCCATTATCCAGAAAGTTCCAAATTTTGAAAAGGCAGTCTCCCATAGACTACATTATATTATAATCAAATTATTAGGGATGCACCAAATCCACTATTTTGGATTCGGCTGAACCACCGAATCCTTCGTGAAAAATTCAGCCGAATACCGAACCAAATCAACCATGCATTGATTTGAATAAGAGATTGGAATATGAATAGGAGAGGAGAGCTTTACAGAACATTCCTTTTAGATGGGTTCAGTGACCCCCATTTGAAAGAGTCAGAAGAAAAGGGGAAATAATTTGAAACTATAAAAAATAAATAATGATCAATTGAAAAGTTGCTTAGAATCGACCATTCTATAACATACTAAAAGTTATCGTTAAGGTGAACCAACCCTTTAACGTCTTATCTTTTTCTGCCAACTATAGGTATCCAGAATGCTCGGGACCTGGGGTTTTCCAGATAACGGATCTTTCCGTAATTTGGATCTTCATACCTTACTTCTACTATATAATCATGTGAACATTAAATAAACCCAATTGGCTGGTTTTGCTTCCAATAAAGATTAATTATATTTTAGTTTGGATTAAGTACAAGCTACTGTTTTATTATCACAGAGAAAATTGTTTTAAAAAATTTTAATTATTTCGATAAAATTGAGTCTTTGGGAGACGTAGTTTCCATAATTCTGAACTTTCTGGATAACGGGTTTCTGCATAACAGGTCCCATATCTGTACAAGATTTTCTGCAGCCTTGTGGCATAGAAAAGCAAAGATGGCAGATGCAAAGTCGCAAAGGATAGGGGGATGGGGGAGTGGAGAAACAATAACAGTAACCACATAGACAAAATCTGTTACGTTATGTTACTTTTTTATGCATGGTGTAGAAAAGGCAGCCAGTAAGCCTTTAGTGGGAATGCATTCAAAAGATTGATTGGAAAACTGCCAGCTATGCCCCATATACCAGTTTCTCTATATATGGTCACTGCCAGCTCTGTGATCTACAGGGGAATTCAATGGTCATAATTTAGGCAGCAAACCCTGATACCTTGCCTGATAGTGTAAGCTTCTGCCAACAGGGCCCTGTAATCCCCCATGTCACTCTGTAACAACTGTATATTTATTGGAAGTGATTTAGTGGGGGAGACCGAGCCAGCATCTGGCAGCAGTTAAGGGATGAACAGAAAGCGGCAGTTTTGTAACCAGCCAGTCAAGTCACTTCATTAGGATACTATTTTACATATTTATCTTTTATTTATCCAATATAATATTTCATATACAGGCATGGGACCTATTATACAGAATGCTCGGGACCTGGGGGTTTTCTAATCATGGATCTTTCAGTAATTTGGATCTTCATACCTTAAAGGAACAGTAACACCAAAGAATGAAAGTAATGAAAATATCATGTAGTGTTGCCCTGCATTGGTAAAACTGAGCTGTTTGCTTCAGAAACACTACTATAGTTCATATAAAAAAGCTGCTGTGTTATCCAGAATGCTTGGGACCTGGGGCTTTCTGAATTACAGATCTTTCCGTAATTTGGATCTTCATACCTTAACTCTACTAGAAAATCATATAAACATTAAATAAACCCAATAGGCTGGTTTTGCCTCCAATAAGGATTAATTATATCTTAGTTGCGATCAAGTACAAGGTACTGTTTTATTATTACAGAGAAAAAGGAAATCATTTTTTAAAAAAATGGATTATTTGTAGGGATGCACCGAATCCAGGATTCCGTTCGGTTTCGGCCAGGATTTGGCCTTTTTCAGAATGATTCGTATCGGAAATATGACAAAACGTTTTCAAAATAAAATGTTACATTTTAAAAGCTCCTTTATATCACCAACCATGGTTTTCAGCAAAAACTGTTTTATTTTGAGGACAATGTGCCTTTATCGTGTGCCAGTGGAAGTTTGTGTATTGTGTAGGTAGAATGGGCGACACCAGGCTGTGCCAGGATTGTGTGTGATCTGAGAGGTGCCAAGGCTTTACAGATATGGGACAGAATGCTCAGGACCTGGGGTTTTTTATAATAAAGAATATTTCTGTAATTTGGATCACCTTACTATATAGTAAAAAAACAAATAAAAAACAAAAAATCATTTAAAAATGAAATAAACCCAATAGTATTGTTTTGCCTCCTATAAGGATTAGTTATATATTAGGATCAAGAACAAGCTACTGTATTATTATTTTTATTAGAAATTAAAAAAAAAAATCATTTCAAAATTTCAATTATTTGATTAAAATGGAGTCTATGGGAGACGGTCTACCCGTAATTTGGAGCTTTCTGCATAGTGGATCCTATAGCTGTATTATACAAGTCATAGCACTCTTATTCCATGACAGTAACACCACCTTTATTTTACATATGGCAAGATCAGGTGCCAGGGCTTTATTTAGTTATAGTAGGGTCTTGGTCAAAGCCAAATGTGGCAATTATTTCATAAACAAGGACTGACCCTCCTACGGCCCTTCAGGTTTTGATAAACGGGGTCTTCTGTCAATTAGTTATATTTCCACTATAACTGAGCAGGTTCCATCCTACCCTAATGTCTGTGTCTTGCCCCACTGTCTTCACTTTGCTCCACTGTCTCCACCTTGTCCTATGGTCTCCATCCTACCCTATTGTCTGTGTCTTGCCCGACTGTCTGTCCCAATTTTGTCCAACTGTCACAACCTTGTCCTACTGTGTCCATCCAACTAGTTAAATAAATGCAAAATAAAAAAAATATTTCTAATATATATATAATTAGTTAGCCAAAACTGTAACCAATAAAGACTGGAGTGACTGTTCTAACAGAACAGAACACAACTTCCTGCTTTTCAGCTCTCGACTTTAAGGGTTCTTACACACAGGCGTTTTTTCCTGCATTCTTCCGTTTAGCCGGAGGGTAGCGCAGGAGTATACGCACTCAATTATCTTGAAGGGGGCTGTACTAACACAGATGCCTGCTGTGTCCCGCCAAATGCAGATGGAACGCAGCATCTTGCATTTCACCTGTGTTCAGCGCATACATGCGTCTGTGTGAGTACAGCCCCCTTCACAATAATCATGTGTGTCTACTCCTGCGCTCCCCTGTGGCTAAAAGGAAGAAAGAGCAATGCAGGGGAGCGCAGGAAAAAACACCTGTGTGTAAGAGCCCTAAGGGGGCCCACGTGGGGCATAACTTTCAGTGAGTTTGCTATTGATCCTTAGCATGCAGTTCAGATTGAAATGCAAACAGTTATGACCCATGCTCCATGATGAAGTGCAGTGACACGAAACACCTCAGACCTCATGTCGCAGGGCTATGCAGTTTGTTAAAATGTTAAATCTTTAATAAAATCAAGTTTTTTACCAATAATTTGATGATCAAGCGATTCCTTGAGTGATCCGAAGAGTGCGCTGTCCAGGATTTTGGTGTGTGCAGCATTTCGTTCTCCCTTAGCGACGGACTCAGGGCGGCTGCACCTGGGTCACAACGAAGTCTGGGTAAGATTTTTTATCTTCATCCATTTGGGAAGCTGAATCCGGTGACCTTGTGAGGGGTCTGGGGCATTGTGCACCCGGCCCAGCAAACCTTAAGGGTGAGCTTAAAACCGGCATTTAAGCAGAAAATAAAAGTATAATGACAAACTAAACAAATTAATGTATACTAAACAGATGAACAATTTACCGTAGGACTCGTAGAAAGAAAAATCATTTTTGAAATTCTAACAAGTAACGCTGTGAAAGTTTTTTCGTGATATAGTTTGCCATGCTCCATCCCCCCCTCAAATCACTAATTGGTTACTGCCTGGTAAACAATTAGTAGAAACCACTAATTGCAAAGCAGGAAGTAGTGTTCTGGCTATTATGTTAGCCATTCAGTCACTCCAGCCTTTATGCATTAAATTAACTATACTGAAAACATTTTTTATTTTGCACAGCCCACAGCACAGTTATTATTACCCAGTTTTTATTTTTATACTGGACAATTCCTTTAAAGGCTTCTCTGGTAGCAGCAGGTTAGACAGCAGTGGGGTGGCCCTGTGTGTGCCAGAAACAATAGCCATGTTCCTAAACAGGTTTATCTGAACTCTCAGCTGTCTTCTATCATAGTACAGGCACCATGCATTGCCATTGTAGCTTTTATATACAGGAGAGAAATAAAATACTACAGAGGTGTCATTCACCGGCACTCCCACCTCACAGAGCCGTACACTGACCTCACATAGGGGCAAATTTACTTACCTGCGGAAACTCGCCAGCGCTGGCTTTGCGCACATCGCAACACTTTGCCTAATAAATAATTAATTATAAAAACGTAGTGAATTTGCTTAGTAACGCTCTTTCGCCAGAGCGAAAATTCGCCCTTCGCTTGCGTAATTACGCCAATGACCGTTAGTAAATCGGTGAAGTCCCGAAATGATGTCATGCTGGCGAACTTTCGCCAGCGTTAGACACTTCATTTCCCCCATAGACTTTTAACTGGCACAGACAGGACCCACTGATTCACATATCTGTCTCAAACTGACTGTTTTTCTATAAAATAATATATATGATGAGAGTTTACATTGGTAGCAAAGATTTGAGAACATTGACAAATTATAGCAAAAACCAGTGTGTGATATTGTGCAAAGCGGTGCTTAAAAAAGATCTAGGAACATTTTGTGTTGCAACTGGAATTGTATTTCCTGGGATTGTGGATGTATCTTCTTCCTTTTTAACAAGGAAACTACAGTCTTGACTTGTTCTATGGCAGAGATAACTGTCTACTGCGGCCTGGTTGCTAGGTATTAATTACTTAGTAACCAGTTTGGCGACCTGGTAATCAAACTTTGTAGGGGGTCTACCCACTCCAGGATAAGGAAACATTATAGCAGTAATTATTATCCCTTATAATACATGAGTGATACGCCGAGTTCCCTGTATAACTCAGCCTGCAGCCTTATGCCTTTATATGGTCACAGAACCCCTTGGTGACTTCTAATATCCTTATCATTTACAGTAGGGGGTACATTATCCCTTATAATACATGAGTGATACGCCGAGTTCCCTGTATAACTCAGCCTGCAGCCTTATGCCTTTATATGGTCACAGAACCCCTTGGTGACTTCTAATATCCTTATCATTTACAGTAGGGGGTACATTAGCCCTTATAATACATGAGTGATACGCCGAGTTCCCTGCATAACCTTGTGTCTTTATATGGTCACAGAGGCCCTCAGTGACTTCTAATATTCTTATAATTTACAGTAGGGGGTACATTATCCCTTATAATACATGAGTGATACTCAGAGTTCCCTGTATAACTCAGCCTGCAGCCTTGTGCCTTTATATGGTCACAGAACCCATCAGTGACGTCTAATATCCTTATCATTAATAGTATTATTCTCTGTGGTATTTCCAGGACGTTGGAAGAGTGTTACTGAGCTATTATAACCCTGTGGTTGGTACAACACATGTTGGTGAATAAAGTGCCGCTAGAACAGTAAAAGAGACAGTACTATGTGGAAATTAACAGTGTCAGTGGCAGGAGGTGTTAGAGCCCATCTGGCAGCGGGAATAATCACTGATGTCATTCCTCCTTCCTTCTCCCTTTTTTTTTTCCTGGTCAGCTTGATTGTGTTACTAATGATCTGCTGTACATCTGCCCAGAGGCCTGATTAACTCTATATGGCCCAGGGGGCTTGAGCAATAAGCACATGGAGTATTCTGGGACCCTTCCTGCTGATGTTTGGCAGAAAGTGAGAATGACATGGAATTACAAATAGCCCAGACATACAGATAATTAGATCATTTTAGGCTTTTTATGCACAGCTGTTTCCTCTTCCTGCCTCCCCACACCAGGCGCTGTATCTGCATCAGGCACATGGCAGGGGAAATTGCCACTGGAATATAAGCATGGCCATGTACTTAGACTTATGTACTACAGCATAGGCTCCAGTGAAAGCACGATCCAATGAGCATCCCCACTCCAAAGCACACTGATGTAGCTTATCCAACTGGGGTACACAGTTAAAATATATATATTTAAATTTTCAGAAGAACCAGCACTCCCGTATATGAAAAATATCTGTTTTTATTTCTGTTGCATTCCAACGTTTCGGTCCCTGTTGGGACCTTTCTCAAGGATAATACAGAAACATTTAGCCAATCTTAAATAGCCTTACAAATTCAAGAAGAATTTGAATTTGGAGAATTTGAAAGGCTATTTAAGATTGGCTAAATGTTTCTGTATTATCCTTGAGAAAGGTCCCAACAGGGACCGAAACGTTGGAATGCAACAGAGATAAAAACAGATATTTTTTTATATACGGGAGTGCTGGTTCTTCTGAAAATTTAAATATATATATTTACAATACCATGTCTGCAGAGTTTAGCTATGGGAACACCAGGAAAGTGATCACGTATCTACACATGGTTTCTTAGCAACTAATTACATACATTTTTGTGCCATTTTCAAGGGGAGGGGTATAATAATAATGAATTTTTTATTCTGTTGTTACCTTGACAAAGGTCTCAAGGATGACTGAAACGTTGGAATAATAAATAAATGTTATCTCTTTTTCACCATATTTTAAAGTCCTATGAGTGCCTCGCTTTACATAATATTCTATATGACTTTTCTGTGGTCTGCACCCAGGCTTTTTCTCCAGTAAGTGAGTGCAGCTATATTTCCTTTTTTTATAAATATCTATATATATATATATATATATATCTATATATATATATATATATATCTATATATATATATATATATATATATATATATATAGATATATAGATATGTGTGTGCAGTTGTTGTTGCCCTATTTATTCTTCTGTTGTTATGTGAGCAGCCCCCAAGTGGGTGGAGAGAAGGGAATACAGGGGGTTACAGGGAGTTGCCAGCTCAGAGATATATTTTTTTGTCCCTAAATGGATCTCTTTCCCTCTCCTGCTACTTCCAAGGCACCCAGGGGCGGTGTAGTGCAAACTCACTTACTGGAGCAGCTGCTTCTGTGTGGCTCCTTCACCAGAAGACCCTTTCTGTCTAATAGTGGGGGGCTGAAACAGCTGCATTATTTAACCCCTTACTCCCTGACAGAATATGTGGCCCACCAGCTGCTGTGCATGATAACGTCCCGCTTCCCCCAACATTCTCTGGATTTTGGCCACGTGGCTGGACTGTAAGGCCTGAACTACATGATCGTTTTCAGTCGGATCGACGCCCATGCATCAAATCGGATTGGAGTCGCATGCATCAAAATCTAATTGGACTGAACTTACTTGCGACTTTTCATTCAGACCAATTTGATTTTTGACGCCTGCGTCTCCATCTGATTTGGCACATGCATTTTATCGCCGGGAGTTATTGATGTGTGGACTGACCCGATACCCGAGACCTCGCACACTCGTTTCCAGATCGTGCGGGATGAGCTCTTCCTACTGCTCTCCCCACGACCTTCGAAATGCCGGCTTACGACTTCAGGGTTGAGTTTTTATAGACGTGCACCTCCCACCCCTTTTGTGACATCATTGGCGGGGCTATAAAAGGGACCCTGAAGTTGGGCTCGGGCAGGCGCAGGTGGTGGGAGGTCGGGTTGGGGGCAGGTGCGGGTCGGGAAAAGCCCAACCCGCACATCACTACGCACGTCGATCTAACGGAAAACGCTGCGTTTTCATCCGACAGTCGGATCAATGAAGTTGTAACATGCGATTTCTCCTTCACTTCCGTATTATGTAAAACATCCGACACGTCGCATGCGTTTAGTCGCATTGCGAAGTGTCGGATCCAAGCGCGTCATGTAGTCCTGCCCTAAAGTGGATGTAAACCCACAAATTAAATTTTGCCATGGCTTTAAATTTATTAGTAATTATAATTGCAGCTTGGGGTCGTGTGGCCTGTCCCTTTATTCTTCTGAAGGCTAAGCGAGCAATTGTCACTGATGGATCAGAGGTCACATGACCTATGTATATGACAGGCCCCACACGGGAGTTGCAGGTCATGGGGCTCTGTCTGTATCACGCTGATGGCTTCTAGCAGCTCCTGACACGTTTCTTTGTTGCAGCCTCACCTGCTGTTTTTCTTTTTCTAACAAAGAAAACTGAGCGTCGTTGCCACATTCTGAGTGCACGAGTCCCGCCGACATGTGTTGTTACATACGGTGACTTTCAATAGGCCAGGTGCAGGTGAAATTCTGTCTTCCGGAACACTTGGCTTATTTAAAGGAACAGTAACGTAATGTTATATATTTACAGAGGAGTGCTAAGTTCCCAGAACTGACATCTTGAACTAAAAATATAGTGCCTTTTATTTGCTGTGTGTTTCAAAGAAACAGTGTACTATGTCTCGCCGCAAGCACCAGGAGCTGGCACTGTCATTATATAGGCCAAATGGGGTAAATAGTAATTTAAAGGTGAAATACACTAAAAAAAACATATTTAAAGAAAATTTTATGATAACCAGGTTTCCAATATACATTCATTATACATCTCAGACCCTTGTGTCTGTGAATGTGATCGAGAACGTAGATTGTAAGCTCCACTGGGGAGTGATGCAGACAGTGAACAATCTCTGTAAGAGAGATCACCGCAGAATACATTGAAGCTATGTAAAGGAAAATATTGATATATTTTTATTTTGGTGATCTGCTTCAAATATTGATCTGGAAATAGTCAACAGATGAGGGGGGAGGTCAGTGAGTAAGACTTCACAGGATTCCGAATAGAGACAGCTGTGGCAGATTGGATGACAAGGTCTTGTGTGTGCTGTAAACTCCACTACCATGGTCTAATGGCTTCTGCTATTCAGGAAACACATGGGAATAGTTTGAGGACACCCCTGTGTAGATAAAATAAGGCTCATTTGTATATGGCTGGGAATTGCACTGCAAGATGCTTTCGCTAAATGACTGGAAACCCTATAAAAGAATGAAGGTTTAAAGCGGATATTTACCACAAATTAGATATCTAGGGAATACTTGGTCAGCATAATTCCATTTTATCATGTCAGTATAGCCTGTGGCACTGTTGCAATACTGGTAAGCATGCTCTGTTATAGACATGGGTATCAGACAGGATCTGTGCAGCCACTGGGACAGAATGTCTACAGATAGCTAGAATCTCAGCTGCCATAAAGCAGGGCAGGACTGCTGCTTACAATGGGATCAGATAGGATCTGTGCAGCCACTGGGACAGAATGCTCTGTTATACAGATAGCTAGAATCTCAGCCATAAAGCAGGACAGGACTGCTGCTTACAATGGGGATCAGATAGGATTTATGCCACTGTGAAAATATAAGATAATTAGGATCTGTAAGTTTTGCGAATATAATCAAATGGTTTTTCCTAAAACTACCAAACTTTTCCCATCATTACACACATTATGTATCATGCACAAAAACATGTATTTAGACTTAATAGATTTTCCAAAGCTAGAGATCATATGGCAGCTTACACACTGGCTGGCGCACTCTCAAAACCTCGATTAAATAACTGCTATTGTAATATGGAACATCTGCTTTGTATATGTTAGCCACTCTGCCAATACGTGTCAGTGAAGGAAAGTGTTTAGCATGTTGTATATTTAAGTACATGAGGCGTGAGGTATGGAATTGGTTGCAGATCCAACCGTGTGATGATATGCATAGTTCCCTGTTTAATTGGAAACCTTGTTTTCAACTCTCTCTTTTAAGATTGTCACTGAGTTGCCCAGGTGCCATTAACTGTTAGAGGATCATGGGAATTATAATATGGTGCCATGTGAAATACCCTCTGAGCAGTAATCCATGGATAGTATACGAGATGTTGTCTGCCTACTCCCTGAACTAGGGCTGGACTGGGATTAAAAAGCAGCCCTGGTTATTATATGTATTCAGAATGTTGCAAATTGCTCTCCCCTCACATTTTCTAGCAACCTTACAGAAAGGGATAAATAGATTCGTATGGCAATACAAGCCTCCGAGATTATCATTTGCAATTTCACAATATTCCAAATCCTCAGGAGGATTAGGTATACCCAATATTAAACTATATTACGTGGCTACGATACTTGAATCTGTTGTTAGATTGCATGCAGGGAAATACTACAAAAAGTGGGTGGACATGGAGACAGATAGGGTGGGTGACAAGTCTCTTGCCCACTATTTTTGGCTACCTAAAAAAAACAGACCATCAATGGACGAATTTCTACCAACAACATTACTCTCTTTGAAAATATGGGACTCAACATCTTCAAGATATAACTTTGGTTCCTTCCCTTCACCATTGCTTCCAATATATGCATTCAAGTATTTTATTCCGCATATCTCCCTGACCAATTGGACACAAGTAGGTCTTTACAAATTGGGAGACTTATTTTTTGGTAAAACACTGCGGAGCTTTGAGGACCTAAGGGAAAAATATGGACTACAAAAGAACCAACTCTATGCCTATCATCAAATAACCCATTTTCTTCATTCGTGCAACCGAGACTATAAGTCAATCCGTAGTCAAACCCCAATGGAGAATCTCTGCGGGAAATTTTGGGGAGGTAAAGCGATTCTATCTGATTGTTACAAAATGTTATCCCAGAGAGATGAAACACGCAAATTGCCTTATATGGAGAAATGGGAGGAAGACCTACAAGCGCAATTTACTCCAGCACAATGGAATGAGAGCATAAATAGCCCAAAAGGAGCTACACACTGCACAAACCACACTGAAGCTCATACGAAAATAATAACGAGATGGTACTTAACACCAACCAGAATAGCTAAATTCTCGGGGACCTATCCCACTACTTGCTGGAGGGGGTGTGGGCATCAGGGTACTGTTCTCCACATGTGGTGGCAATGTGCAAAAGTGGTACCATTTTGGAATAAGGTTTTTGAAGATGTCAAGGAAATAATTCAACGGGACATCCCACAGCTTCCACAAATAGCTTTATTACAAATATATCCAATGAGAATCACAAAGGAAAAAAAACGGTTACTATTTCAGATCTTCAACACGGCAATAACTTTAATAGCCAGATCCTGGAAACAACCTGAAACTCCCACGAAGCAACAACTTCATGCCCAGCTGAATATGAGAAGAAACATGGAGTTAATGTCGGAAGTGGACCCTGAAAAAAAAACCAAAATTAACAAAATTTGGGATCCTTGGAATGTCTATCAAATCTCCATGTCCACCCAAACCCTGTAGCCCATCTGTACCTTTTAGACTGCAAACTAATGGGTACCAGATATGTAGTTAAGCTTAAAAGTACTGAATATTGTAATGTGAATATTTCTGGTTCTAGCCTGCAAATGTTAGAGAATTAGCAGTAACCTTGTACCTTATTATTTATCTTATTGTTTATTTTATTACCTATTATTATTTTTGTTTATGATTTTATATTTATATTTGCATATATTTTTCAATAAAAGAAAAACTGAATTGAAAAAAAAAAGCAGCCCTGGCAAAAAAATAATCAAAGCAGCCCACATATAAATGTCGGCCAAACAAGTTGAAAAAAATTGTTGGCCAGGGTCCCCCAATAAAACAAAAAAAACAAAAAACAAAAAGCCCCATTTGTGGTCAGGGTCCTTCCATTAAAGCAAAACAAAATAAATAAATTAGTAGTCAGGGCTCTCCCCTATATAAAAGTAAACAAACACCATTGCATACCTCCCAATATTTTGGAAACAGACTGAGGGACAAAAATTTTTTTGACCGTGCCCATTTTTGTGGCCACACCCCCAATTACCATGTTCAAATTGGCAGGTTATGAAAGTTGCTGTGGTTTTTATGTATTATGACATTTTTCCAAACAAAGGTTAATTGCCGTTTAAGCTGTTAAGCTAAATTCTCCCAAGACACTTTCTTATCTTAAACTGCTACATAAGTATCTATTCTGGGCTCTCTGCCAAAAGCTAATTAAGTTAGAAACTGTGTATCTTTTTCTGGCCGTTCAGTGCAGGAGATCAAAGAGAAAGTTGGGACATTTCAGTAACAAACCCCGGACTGCAGACTGAGCTGTCAAAATCGGGACTGTCCTGCGAAAAACGGGACAGTTGGGAGCTATGCCATTGGTGTTCAGTGGAAACTTACCTGTAAAATTTGCCCTGTAGGTTTCCTCCTTCTAGGCGACAGCAGGTTTGACTCTTTTTGGCGGCTTCGGCTTGGCTTTGGTCCCCTTCGGCTTGGATTTGGGTCCCATTCAGCTTCGGGTCCCATTCGGCTTCTGCTCCCACTTGGCTCCACATCCTGGCCCATAAATGGAGCTCCACACTGGGGATTTGCCCGAACTTGCCCGATGGCCAGTCAAGGCCTGCCCAGAATCCTGGACTGCTGGGAGTAGGTCAAGAACATCTGGCATACTGAAGGTTGTCTGTCTCTGGACTAACTGTATAGAGTTAAGACCACTGGGCCTAAAATAGAAGCTGATTTAGAGGAATTGAATAGCAAGCACAATCAGATATTTACAGGTACCCAAACCTTGCCATTAAAGGGGTTGTTCACCTTTAATAAATTAACTTTTAGTATAGCGTTGAGAGTGATCTGGTTGCTGTGTTTCAAATTACTTAAGCAACCATATGTTGATTCGAATAAGAGACTTGAATTTGTTTTGAAATTTTCACGCCAACGAATCATCGCTGACGAAAGTACGCCAACGTTCTTTTGCCGAGACATAATTGTGAGTTTTAAAGAATATGCGCCTGATGTAGTTGCGCTAAGTCTAGTGGAGACTTCCGAATCAAAAATTTGCACGCAAGTAAATCTGCCATTTGAAAGTTGGAAAGAGTCTGAACAGAAACTATAAATAAAAATAAATAATGAAAATGTTAAAAAGTTGCTTAGAATTGCCCATTCTATAATATACTACAAGTTAACTTGAAGGTGAACCATCCCTTTAAGTATCAGCCATTTTAGGCACAGAGATATCAGATAGATAGCTATCTGTCAGATAGATAAATAAATATAGCTTTGCTTCCTTGGATTTAAATGAAGAGCATTTGGGCTCTGGATAACCCTGATAAATAAATGATATCAGATGTTGGCAGTGAGCAAACAACAGCTGCTCCATTGGAGGTTGCGATTAGATCACTGCTGCCCAAGTCTTTCGAAGAATCTCCATACACCGCCATCTGACTCTGCCAAGAAACTACTGGTTATGACTGTACACAACTGCTACTTGTAGTCATGCTCCAGATTAAATGTGGCATGGCTTTTTGTCGTGCAGTGGGACACCGGATTTTACTGCATCAGTTACATCAACCGGCTTGCTGAACACATGAAGACATGAGGAGGGCCTCATATAAACTTTGTTTTGTAGGCCTGGGCCTTGCAACTTGGTATAACTAAATCAGTGAAGACTGACTTTTTACAGGCCCCTCCCATTTACCCGTCATTTTCTGTGTGTGTCACATAACTGAATAAACACAGGCAAAACACACCTAGATATGAGGAATACCTCATACAAACTATTTATTATTACTATTTATTTTAGTTACGGGCCCCTCCCACTTACCCATCATTCTTTGTGTATGTGTCACATTGTATGACTGAATAAACAAAGGCAAAACACATCTAGATATGAGGAACACCTCCTATAAACTACTTGTTACAGGCCCCTCCCACTTACCCATCATTCTGTGTGTATGTGTCACATGGTATGACTGAATAAACAAAGGCAAAACACACCTAGATATGGGGAACACCTCATATAAACCGAATCCGCTTTTTTAGATTTGGTCGAACCCCCGAATCCGTTGTGAAAGATTCGGCCGAATACCGAACCAAATCCGAATCTTAATTTGCGTATGCAAATTAGGGGTGGGAAGGGGAAAACATTTTTTACTTCCTTGTTTTGTGACAAAAAGTCACGCAATTTCCCCTAATTTCGGCCGGGCAATCCTGCTGAAAAAGGCCAAATCCTGGCCGAATCCTGGATTTGGTGCATCCCTAATATAAAGACCTGTTACAGGCCCCTCCCACTTACCCATCATTCTGTGTGTATGTGTCACATGGTATGACTGAATAAACAAAGGCAAAACACACCTAGATATGAAAAATGCCTCATATAAAATACTTGTTACAGGCTCCTCCCACTTACCCATCATTCTGTGTGTGTTACATGGTAAAACTGGATAAACTAAAGGTGGCCTATACACGGGCAGATAAAGCTGCCGATATCGGTCGTTTGGACCAATTTGACGGGTCTTCCCGATCGATATCTGGCCACAATATCGATCAGGAAGGTTTGATTTTTAACCGACCGACCCGTCAGAGCCCCTTGGCGTATCGTAATTTGATCGTTCGGCCATACGGCCAAACGTTCGAATTACCCCTGATACAGCAATGCCGTTAGTGGCATATCGGGGAAAGATCCGCTCATTCGCCGATGTCGCCAAACGAGCGGATCTTTGAGTCTATGGCCAGCTTAAGGCAAAACCCGCTCTAGATATAGTGGACACCATCTGGGTGAATTAACCCCAAACAGATTAAGTATTTCTGTCTCTTATTTATAGACCCCTGCCTCCCACACAGGAATAAATTCTTTGTATCCGTGACAGTGAATTTATATAGGGAGATTTGGGGAACAGGGAGATTTGGTAAATCATTTCTTCTGTGGATTTTCTCATTAGCTGTGCTATGTGGAGACTGCAGTAAATTAGAAGCAGGCGACGGTTGTTGTTCCAGAATGTGGCCTGCAGCAAGGCCAGCGCAATTCCAGCAATGCGGCACACTAGGGCTATAGAATATCTCAAAGAGAGAGGGCACATTTTAACAAGAGACTGGCTTCCCATGTGTCATTCCCCGGTGTCCTTCCGAGTACTGCCAGCATGGACTGACACTTGTGAGATTGTACTTAGTGTGGGGGTCTGTGACAAGGAAGAAATGTGGGAATGTCAGTGAGAATTGTAACCTGAGTCTTTTACAACACAGTGGGATTGTAGCGCATAGCCAGCATTTACTGACTGAAGGTCAATGAAGTGGATGTTGCACTGCTCAACTCATTGTCCCTCACAACTGAATAGAAGTTTGGAGAGAGTCCGAGTAAATAAAATGGAAAGTCAAATTCATTGCCAATACATTAGGGATCCCCTCCCCCCAAGTGAATGTAATGTTTTTCCCTGGATTCTTTTTTTGTAAAAAAAAAAAAAAAAAAGTGCCATCAGTCCAGGGGGAAAAGTAGTGTAGTGCCATGATGAAACCTAACTTATATTGCCCAGTTGTTACTAGGGTTGCCACATTTTTTTGAAAAATGTACATGTACTGACAAAAATCGTAATCTATCGTTTGGGCAGGTTTAGGCTAGTCTGGGCGAGGACTGCATCATCGGGCCAGGATTTTAAGGGCTTTAGCACACGGGCAGATTCAGGGGAGATTTAATCTCCTGTCGACTAATCGCCTCTTCTTCAGGGCGACAATCTCTCCAAACTGCCTACCGCCTGCTAAGATGAAAAATTGGCTGCGGCAATGCACTCGCGGCGCTTCGATTTCCAAAGTTGCCCGAAGTTTCCTCATGATGCAACTTCGGGCAACTTCGGAAATCAAAGTGCCACGGGTCCATTGCCGCATGTGATTTTTCATTTTAGCAGGCGAAAGGCAGTTCGGGGAGATTGTCGCCCCAAAGAAGAGGCGATTAGTCTGCCTGTATGCTAAAGCCCTAAAGGATAGTGCCACACAAGGGCCGTAATCAGCCTGCTGGAATATGCAGGCTGATTTCAGCCCCTATGTGGTCAGTAGCCTCCTCTTCCTATCGCACCTACAACCATCCCTCGGTCGGCTCCGACATGAACACACTCTCATTTTGGTTAAAAATGTGAAACGTTGCATTTCGCACCAAAATCAGGCAAGTGTGTTCACACCAGACCCAACACAATGGTTCCAGATGTGAAAAGAAGTGAAGACTACTGCCCACATAGGGGCTGAAATCGGCCATTCTGAAATTGTGTATTCAAGCAGGCTGATATCGGCCATGTGTGGCGCTAGCCTTAAAAATCCTGGCTCCTTGATGCAGTCCTGGCCCAGACGGCCTGCATTGTTGTTATACTGGTGCAAGTACCATTTCATTTTACATATGGCTCCTTTGCTGCACAGAGAGCGGCACTGACTTGCGATATCGGCCTAAGCAATCTGTTAGAAAATGGGCACAAACTGATTTTATTGCCATAACGACCTGTTGTCAACATTAGCTCCTATGAGCAACTCAGCTGTTTAAATACAGTGCTTCAAACCGTTTTGGTCACAGAAAGGTGCCGGTATCTGTAAAATCTGTTATTTTTAGCGCACAAGCCTGGCCGTAGCTACAAGTGATGAGGACTGGGTTACCTTGGAGCTTGAAACATCCATTTGGCAAGCATTTGCCGTTTCACATGCCTCTAAAGTACACAAAGTGTCTTCAACAAGGTGATCAAGTCACTAAAGTAAACAGCAGTGCAGCACTCGGGCCCAGCGTATTCTGCCGCCTGGTTTATGTGAGAACCAAGTGTTTATGGAAAGTACAGATGTTTAAGTAAACGGCTGCCTCTTCAGCTAAAGTTATAGCCGTGTGTTCCCTTTAGTCCGTTAAATGCCTGGCTAGTAATGAGAAGGGAAAATGTTGCCCAGTAATGGAATCCACACAATAGGAAGATATGAAACATAAACCATTAAAATTGAGTTATAAATAGGTGCGCTTTGCCTTTCCAATACATGTGGCAAACACATTGGAGTCAAAATATGGAATGGCTTTATTTAACAGCTTGTAGATCATTAGCCACCAAAGACGACGTCCCTGAAAAGAAGGCGAGGATAAGGATTTTGGAAATATCCATTGTTGTGCAGCACTGCTGAATATGTTGACACTTTATAAAAACAAGTTCATTATACAGATATGGGATCTGTAATCCAGAAAGCCGTTATCCAGAAAGTTCCAATGTACGGGAAGACCATCTCCCATAGACTTCATAATTAATTCCAATCTTTAAATATATTTTTTTATTAATGTTAAATGATTTTAAGTAAACTTTAGGTATGAAGATCCAAATTACTGAAAGACCCCTTATCTAGAAAACCCTAGGTTAACACCTTAGCATTCTGGATAACAGGTCCCATACCTGTAATAATAATAATAGTGGAGTTTGTTACAGTGTAAAGCACCATGCACCAGCTAAAGAATGTCATGATTTTGCACATGCTTACAAGTAAGCAGTTACTCAAACTTTAATCCCCCAATGTCATTATGGGTTCATTGCTATCCCTACCCATTATAGCATAATCCTGGAATGGTTCTGAGATCATCCGAGGACTTCATCCATAACTGGAAACCATCCTGATGTTTTTGTGGGTGGAATTAATTGAGGGAGGAGAATGGGTAAAAATTGTCACTGTTAAATTATCTAAATAATTATTGGTTAAAGCTTGCAAGCTGAGAGCACAGAGCGCCCCATTAAAGGGCTGTCCAAGTTCCAACTTCAATAGCTTTAAGCAGTATATGAAGTAGGGATGCACCGAATCCACTATTTTGGATTCGGCCGAACCCCCGAATCATTTGTGAAAGATTCATCTGGAGACCGAACCGAATCTGAACCCTAATTAGCATATGCATATGGAGTGGGAAGGGGAAAACATTTTTACTTCCTTGGTTTGTGACATAAAGTCATGCGATTTCCCTCCCCAACCCTAATTTGCATATGCAAATTAGGATTTGGATTCGGTTCGGCGGGCAGAAGGATTCAGCCGAATCCGAATCCTGCTGAAAAAGGCCCAATCCCGAACCGAATCCTGGATTCTGTGCATCCCTAATATGAAGCACCTTTATGCCTGCAACAGGAGAAAGGGTAACAAAGAAAGTCCTCCATGTCATCACAGCTGGAAATAAGTGCAGTGGCCCCCCTGTTGTGGTTTCCATACTTGTGGGATAGGGTTTGGGCAGGGCTGACTGTCTGACTCTCCTTGACCTGATTAAAATCACATTATCCTTTTGGCCTGGGAAAATAGGAGCATCTGAAATATAGTATATGCGTAACTGCGGGCTCTTTTGACTTGGGCTCAGGATATGCTGGATTCTTCTAAGCTGTGATTTCAGATGTTGGTACTTACTGTCCCGCAGAAAATATGCTGTAGTCAATTCAGGCCAAGGAACCGCAGAATGTTAGATGGGCGATTGCCTTGAATACAGTTCAGTCAGAACATAGTGAGTAAATGTAATTGGACCTCTGTATCATTTTAGTCTGAGTTTTATTGAACAAATACACTGACATGGCATGTATAAACCAAGGTTTAGGGATGCACCAAATACATAGCTTTTAACTCTGAGAACATATTGAACCCTGGATTCACACAGGCTCACGCTGCCAGAGGTAGTAAGTGCTTCAGGGAGGGGAATTCTGGAAAACGCTTCTAGTAATACTAAAGCGAATGTAAACACTATTTTTCACTATTTTTTTTAAGAAAAAAAAAAGCATTATACAGGTATGGGACCGGTTATCCAGAATGCTCAGGATCTTGGGTTTTCCGTATTTTGGATCTCCATACCTTTAGTCTACTAAAAATACATTAAAACATGAATTAAACCCAATAGGATTGTTTTGCCTCTAATAAGGATTAATTATATATTTGTTGGGATCAAGTTCAAGGTACTGGTTTATTATAACAGAGAAAAAATAAATCATTTATTTAAAAGGAGTCATAATTCGGATCTTTCTGGATGACTGGTTTCCAGATTACGGGTTCTATACCTATATCACAGTCAGGCAGGTATGAGTTAACTAACTAACTGCCTTCTGCAGAACAATTGATTAACCTTGTAGGTGCCACCTACAGAGGAGATAGATGGTTAAGTTAGGGAAGTGAGGCTGACCCATACACAGCTGAGAGCTGACCCGTGCAGCCTGCCTGTCTTTGGAACTGTTCCGGTGCCTCCATGTGTCTCACAAGCACACCTGCGTAAAAAATAAAAAAACAAGTATAAAATAAATGCCAAATACAGATGCTGAACTGATAATGTTTCTGATACTGATACTAAAATGCATCTGATTATCTATAAACATTTGTGCGTTAAAAATACTTACACAGAACCCGAATGTGAATTCTGTGTTTGGCACATCCCTAATATAAAAGTGTATCTATAATTTATTAAGGAGGGACAGTTAGGGTGAGTGTTTGGCCGATTGCTTTTTTATTTTACTGGTTAGAGTTTGATGCCCAGTCTAAAGGCCAGTTAGGGGGGTGAGGGTATTAGGGGGGACTCTTATTGGGCGTCGTAGTAGACATACAACTCAAAAAGGGTGACTAATAGACAAAGTATTTTCCATAAATCTGAAACTTTTTCTTCTGCTTTAACCCAATACGTGCTGTAGAATGTAGGCATCACATAAGGCGTACTGGTGCTGTAGGTTTTGCTTTTCCAGACTACTCTGACTGATGCATGCGTTCTATACATGGAAACATGCTGCGTAGGTCAAAGAGCCAACCGCTGCCCCTCAAAGGGTTAAAGGCAGTTACATAAAGCAACATTTTTCTAGATCAATTTGTGCTAATTTGCCAGTTTTTGTTGGGGTTTGGCATGACAGGAATACCCCCTTCCCAGAACAGATTGTTAGGAGCCGAACGCATTAAATGTCTTATAAAAGGAAACCGAATATCTGAAATGTTCTATATAAAATATTTACAAGAAGATTAAAGTTTGCAATGGAACGAATGCAGATGCTGCGTCTGAGGGTTACAGACCCGGGATATTTCCTTGGCTCGCTCAGAGCAATTGCTTCATAGATAGAGAGAATTAACCTTTATCTTTTTTCCAAATACCCAATTTTTCCACTACCTCACGATACCTGCGCATTTCCTACTGCATTAAATCATTTAAAAGGACGTAAAAGGGCAAATTTCATTAAACGCTTGGCACTATGGGGGTGTGCCATTCTCCATGTCAGCAGCTCTATGCCGCACAATTCCATCAGTATGTTCTTCCTCCAACAGTGTTCATTGCTCCGGGTTGCAGGAGAAATGACGCAGGCATATAGACCTGGGATTTAAAGTGACAGTTGCCCAGGAGGCTAGTGCCACATGACTTATAAAATAAAGCCTCTGTGCAACTTGGCCATTCAGCATCAGATGAAAACACAGTAGGTGTTTTTAAATGAAGCATATTCACAGTTAGTATTTAACTGTATACAGAATCTGAGTGTAGTACCAAACTGTTCCTTCTGAAGGATTGCCTGGCTGCTAGAATTTTTGAACCTAGTACAGGTATGGGACCTGTTATTCAGAATGCTCGGGACCTGGGGTTTTCCGGATAATGGATCTTTAGTATTTAACTGTATACAGAATCTGAGTGTAGTACCAAACTGTTCCTTCTGAAGGATTACCTGGCTGCTAGAATTTTTGAACCTAGTACAGGTATGGGACCTGTTATTCAGAATGCTCGGGACCTGGGGTTTTCCGGATAATGGATCTTTCCGTAAATTGGGTCTTCATGTCTTAAGTCTACTAGAAATTCATTTAAACATTAAATAAACCCAATAGGCTGTGTTTGCTTCCAATAAGGATTAATTATATATTAGTTGAGATCAAGTACAAGCTACTCTTTTATTATTACAGAGAAAAAGGAAATCATTTTTAAAAATTTGGATTATTTGGATAAAACGGAGTCTATGGGAGACAGCCATTCCGTAATTCGGAGCTTTCTGGATATCGGGTTTCTGGATAAGGGATCCTATTCCTGTAACCTGTAAACTAACTTTTATAAAATATAACGAAAGGTAAAAACTGTCCATGCTTGGGAGTAAGACAAGTAACATCTGGGGGCCCAAGGTTGATAAACAGGGCCTGGATGGGACCACATTCCTCCAATGCATTGGGTCTGTTGTCTGACTTGGACTGTGCCACCCCATGGTGTTTATACTTGGTGGCAGGGTGCCTGCCATTATCTCCACTACTTGGGCCAGTGTGAGAATCATGGGAGTATATGGAGAATAATTGTTAAAAGAGCTGAATATCTGGTTAAAAAAATATTTTTGGTAACCCCAGTATAGTCCTGCCTAGTGGCTGCTTATGGCAGAAATAACACTCCCTGGTGGCACCTGGTTAGCTGGGCTACAGACCCAAGGCAAAAAAAGCACCCAGAGACCCATAATCAACCTGTGCAGTGGAAAGAAACTGCAGCTTATAAAGAATACCTACATGAGCATGGAGAGAATATGATGGTCTTCGTGGAATCAGACCCAAGGCCGCAGTGCTACCCACTGCATACATTCTGTATTAAGAGAAGCAAGTCACCTTGGGGTGCCCCCTGGGTTTCTCAGCCTTGCGAGTTAACCAAACCATGGCACGGAAGGTATTGGGTACCTCTGCATATGTGTTTGAACCCTGTGGCCCCTCGCTTCCTCTCCTTCTGTATTGGAGGTTACTTGTGGTTTGTGGTTGCCAGATCTGCCTTTTATTTTTAGAGCTGACTCTGATTTCTCAGCCGCAGAGTGTTCTTGCCTTAAATTCCACTTGGTGTTATTGTTTTTTCTTGGTGGCTAATTTGCATTTCTCCCCTGCAATGGACCTGGAATCAAAAAGATCACATTTCAGCATTTCAAACCTTCATGTTATGCCTGAATCCTGTCTTGTAGATTCAGTACTGCTATTTGGAAAAATGCCAAAATGGTGGATTCGGTGCATCCCTAGTTGTAACAGGGCAACAGTTGCTGAAGATCCTCAATGTATATTTTAACCAATCAGCAGCCACCTTTTATTAGTCCAATGCAATTAAATTAATGAATACTAACATCTGATTGCTATAGCCAGTAATTTGCTAATTTGCTTTAGATCTGGTTAGTACCATAGTATGTACAACCTGTCAGCTGCAATTTCAAACACTGTCTTAAATCTTTTCATTTGAGCTACGCCAATGAAAGGCAGCTGATGTTTCTGTTAAGACACACCCCCAATGAATATAGAGGAACATCCAATGACTCTGAATTCTACATGAGGTTGTAGCTTGGACACTGGTGGACATTATTGGACACATCCTTGCCTGAGATGGACATACACCTAGTGGGAAGTGAACTGCGGCCCTCCAGCTATTCATTTTAAAATCCTAAGCATGACTCCTACTCATTTGTATTAAAGGTGTGGTTCGCCTTTAAGTTAACTTTAGTATGTTACAAAATTCTTAATTCTAAGAAACTTTTCAGTTGGCTTTCATTATTTCTTTTTTATAGTTTTTTAATTATTTGTTTTCTTCTTCTGACTCTTTCCAGATTTCAAATGGGGGTCACTGACCCCATCTAAACCCCATATAAAACGTTTTATTACTTGTCTATCTATTCAGGCCTCTCCTATTCATATTCCAGTCTTTTATTCAAATCAATACATGGTTGCTAGGTTGCTTTGGAGCCTAGCAACCAGAATACTGGAAACTGGAGAGCTGCTGAATAAAAAGCTAAACAAATCAAAAACCACAAATAATTAAAAATGAAAACAAATTGCAGATTGTCTCAGAATATCACTTTCTACAACATACTAAAAGTAATTTAACGGGGAACAACCCCTTTAACTTCTCTTGTACAAAATAGGAAAAAATTTAAGTGAATTTCAGAAAATTTTAAGTAGAAACACTATGCAGTTGGGAGTAAATAGTAATATCTTCTGTTTCTCTTGCAGCCAAACCATTTGCCCTAAAAGTCAAGCAGATGCGACTTCATAAAGAAGACTTCGAAATTTTAAAAGTTATCGGAAGAGGAGCCTTTGGCGAGGTGAGGAGTCTGTTTGTTTGCCCCATTCCTTGCAATTTCTTTCAGAATTTTTATTCTCTTTATGGCTCTAGGCTTAATATGCAGGTGTTAAAGGCAAAGCAAAGTTTGTATTGGCTTATGGTAAATGGCTAGTTGATAGCTGTGGTCATTTGAGGGAGAAAATGCTGTTTTCCAGAAGAAAATTATCCGAATCTTTTTTTCACTTGCAATTTGCATCTGGGATTAAAGATTTAGAGACGTGTGATAGCTCAGCCCTGCTGCATAACTCTAACACCCCATAGAGCATAATGGGGATCAACTGCTCAAAGCTCTCTAAACCTATTCTGCTGAATTCACGTATTGATCTGCTTTGATAAATGTGTTAGTCCATTAAACTGTATCCTGAATGTCAGGAAAATGTTGATAAATGGGGAAATTATTGAACCGCTAAGAATCCTTCTGGATTTTCCAATTTGATCATTCATAAACTGTCCCTGGGGGCCTATTTACTAGTGCTCAGCATAGATTTAAGTGCAAGAATTCCATTCTACTGCAAATAAAGAGGTCAGAAATATATTTTTTTCTGGGAATTTGTTGTTTTTTTTGCCGAGATTAGCAACTGAGTGGGAAATATGGCAACACACAACAAATAATTTATCTGTAATTATATATATATCTATATTAATAAGAGAGTCTTCTGTGGCCCATGATTCTGAGCAGTCCAACCTCTCAGCCCTGTAGCCTGTCTAGACATGCTGTGTAAAAACATGGCAGCTCTGTTCTTGGATATCCAGTTTTGGCACCTGCATGTGCCACTGTTTTGTACTGACGTATCTTTTGATCATTGGCTTTATGCAACCTTAATGGCGCGGCACTGTGTGAGTGCGCTCAAGGCTCTAACTAGGGGTAGAATGTACAGTTCCCGGATTCCTTGCTTGGGTAAACATCTCATTTGTTAAGGTTAAAATAAATATCTCAGGCTGCTAAGCTGTGGGAAAGGAAAAACTGGGAGAATAAAATCCCAGACTATAACAAGCTGTTCCTGTCAGCACAAACCCACAGCCTGTTTATAGGAAGCACCAAGTAGGTTTTGGCAGGTTGTACAGTTAGAGGATCAGGTGTAGGTGGGCTATAGCAGGGTGACTGTTACCCCAATGTTTCTATATATCTGTAACCTTGTTATGAACTAAGGCGGCACAGCCTGAAGGACACTTAGGGTGAGATTTGGGGTGAGAGCTTATTTGTGCCCTGGGTACCCCTGGAACTATAGCAGGGTGACTGTTACCCCAGTGTTTCTATATATCTGTAACCTTGTTATGAGCTAAGGGGGCCCAGCCTGAAGGCCAGTTAGGGGGAGATTTGGGGTGAGTGCTTATTTGTGCCCTGGGTACTCCTGGAGCTATAGCAGGGTGACTGTTACCCCAACGTTTCTATCTATATATATATATATATATATATATATATATATATATATATATATATATAACCTTGTTAAGAGGGGCAGCCTGAAGGTCAGTTAGAAGAAGAGTGCACTAATGTTTTTGTTTAACTGTAAACTTGGATGATGGAAGAGGGGCCTTGACCAAATATTAAGCAATAGGCTTGACGCTAAAATATAAAAAAAAGCAACAAAAGTACAAAGATCACTTCTGGGTGCTTAGGAATATCTTCTTGTCAGCCATTGTCTGTTAGAGGATGCTGTTCTACAACAACTGGAGAGATGTAGAATGAAGATTTCTATCACATAACAATTATGTATAAACCATTAGGATAGTATCTTTGTATTGTTCTGTATTGGTTATTTAAAGTAAATGTATGGTGGAAGTGAGACTGACCTTGCCAAATTTGCTTCAGACATCCAAAGTAAGATGGGATTGGTCAATGCACATTCCCTGGCCCCATGCTTTATTGGTTATTTATTCTGTGCCAGTGAATACATTTTTTAATATCTGTACAGGGGTTTTTAGTTACAAGTTAGCAATCATAAAATTGCCAAGCCACCACAGTGTGTTAAGTTAAACCTAGTAAATGTAATAAACTGGTACTTTTTCCTCTGCGTATTAACTCTGGTATCGCAACACCTTGCTTCCATCCAAAGCCATCAATACGTGGTTCCAAAGTGTAGGTGTGGATACAAAACAGCGCAGAGGTTCTGCTGCAAAAGTGCCTTTATTCACAAACACGACATGTTTCGAGCACCAAAGCTCTTTATCAAGTTAAACCTCATATGGTGGTCCTAACTATTTGCTCCAATCACATTTTACACTGGCTGGCATTCCTTCCTGCAAAAACTGAACTGAAATACAAAAGGGTTTGTGGAGTATTCTGACCATAATTAAAGTAAAAGATAGTGGAAATATAACTTCTTCTTGGGAATTCTTGGCAGGATCTTAGCTTTCTTGTTCCTCACCTGTATTGTGCTGGCTGCACATTTTATTTTCTGTCTTATGATAAAAAGCAGCAGAGCTATGCAGATAGTTGGCCATGTTAATCAGAGATCAGTATTGGCAGCCTGATGCAGTTAGCTCATATGGAACACTCAGGCATGTCTGATGGCTAGGGGCCACTGTAAGGCTGAGAAATCCAAAGGCCAGACATGCAGATATGTTCTTTTGTCCCTTCTTCCTCCTTCTCATCCTTTCATTTTATGTTTGTATCCTCTATTTCCTCTTTATACTATCATCTCTTCTTCTCTTTCCTCTCTTCTCTCATCCTTCCACTCTGTCTGCCTTTATTATTATATCCTCTGGTCTCATTCTATTCACTCTTCTTACATCACTCCATCCTCAATTCCCTCCTTTCCCCTCTTATTATTCCATTCTCTTTTCACTCATGATTTCATGTTCTTTCTCTCTTCTCTCGTGTTTCTTTTCTCTAATTTGCCTTAGTTTCATCCCCTCTTCTCATCATCCTATGTGTTCTTTTGGCTTTCCTTCCTCTCCTCTCTACCCTCATCCTCTACTATCATAACACTTTCCTCTCTTCTCTCATCCTTCCTTCCTTCCTCTCTTCTCATGTAATTCCTTAATTACTTCTTTCCTCATTCCATACTCATCCTTGTTTATTCCATAGTATTCCTTTCTTCCTCTCTTTTCTCGTGAATGCTTCCTTGCTTTTCTCAGCAGTGAGTGCCCTCTTCTGTTATCATTCCATCACCTCTTTTTTCTGGCATTGTTCTTCTGTCTTCTCTGATTATTCCATCTCCTCTGTTCTCATAGTCATTTCCGCTTTTCTGACTTTTTCTTGCTTACTTCTCTCATCCCTTTCTCCTTACTTTTTCACTAGTTCATCTTTACTATTTATTTTCTTGATATTCCATTTACACTTGTTTATTATCTTTGCCTCATCCTTATTTCCTCCCTTCTCTTATATGTCTGTAACGTAGTAGGGAATTCATGTTCACTTGGGAAAGAGGATTCACTATGTAGCATGGAGGCTCCGGTGTGATGTTACTGAATGCCTTCTCTTTGGTGAAACCTCTTAGTGAAGGTTATATATAGAGTGTAATGAATAGAAGTTAGCAGCAGGCTTATTTTAAGGAAGGGTAAAAAGGGGTATTTTTCCTAGGATCACACACCTCTTCGGGTGATAAGAACTTTTTTAAATAATTTACCTTGTAAATATTATGTAACATTTATTAGATGTTTACATTATATAACCTGCAGCTCTCCTGCTGCCATTACTGTAGATGCCAGGAGTTATAATTTAGCAGATTTTCCTAGAAGGTCGATGAGTTGCTCATTCAAGATCTAAGCAATTAAACCCCTCTCAAATTGGGGGCCGAGGCCTTCCTGCATTGCCTGGTGCCTACTATTCTTGACACCCAAGTCTTGGGTCAGGTTTTAGAAAAAAGGGTTGAAGGGCACAATCTTGTACCACTTCACATTATTTTCTCTGCAACCTTATAACAGGAGCATGCACAATTGTGGCGATGTGGACCTGGCTTCAACTGAGCATGCTCAATGATTGCAGTGAAGGGGTCCTGAAGTGGCATGAGATGCTGCCCACCAACCTCTCTACTCCGTTTTACATAGGAATGGGCTGTGTTTAGGGGGTCCTAAGTGGTGTGGTTCAGAAGAAGGGAGTGGGGCCCTTTTATTAGAAGGGTTTCTTTCTGCATTAAATGAGTAATACATGACTTCCATCCTACTCCAGAATGAGATATCATACATTATAAAATGGTACAGGGTAAATAGTTGGACGTTTGGCATTGTCTAGTGTACGCCGAGGTAGCCATATAGATATTGTTCTGGTCTAATGAATAAGCAAACTTGCTTCTTAGAAGACCAAAAAGTTCCACAGATGTTTCCTCCTAATGTCCTTCTCTGTTCCTCTATGCAGGTTGCTGTGGTCAAGTTGAAGAGTACAGATAAAGTGTTTGCCATGAAGATTCTAAATAAGTGGGAGATGCTGAAAAGAGCAGAGGTGAGAACAAGGCAAAAATTGGGCTTTTATAAAGCTGTGACTTTTGGTATATTTTACGTCGGTCACTTTGGTATTAGGTGAGAAAGTCGCCTGACATTGAACTTTCATAAGGTAATGGCATTCTAAAATTTCTAATTGCTTGTTGTTGAATTCCAGTGGGTTTTCAGTTGCTTGTTGCTAGTTTCACTGACAACCAGGTATTTGATCATGAATTGTAAAGAGAGAAAGATGAAAAGGATACAATCATTTAATAAAATGTAGCCTCAAAATCAACCAGGTTGCTGGGGATATTGACCCTTGCAACCAAATGTAAGCAATATAATAAACAAGGAGCAATTGCAAAGTTGCTTAGGTTACTTCATAGGTAAATATAAAGGAAAATGTAACTCACTTAGGTAACATATCCTCTAAACATGGTAGCTGCCAACTCTGTTGTCTTGGGCAGCCTGATAAGGGGTACAGGGCTGTTTTGGGGAGTGAGCTTTTGGTGGTGGGTTAGGACTTAGGCCCTGTGTGGGTTTAGTTTTCCTTTAAAGGTAAATATGTCTATTGTATAACGTGCTGCAAATGTGGCGCTCTTCGGTTTCACATCCCTCCATTAAAAGAGATTATAGCAGAGATATGTTAGCACAAACTATTCCAGTAATTGAGCCAATTGTGCCGTCCCGTGGAAAATATTTTAATATACAGATTACATTGAAACAGCTAAGTAATTGAATAGAAGGTTTTTGAGTAAAGGTGCTGATCCGATGCAGAATGACAGCTGTGGTGAGGCAGGATGGGGTTACCTGGAACAGCAACAGCCCGGCATATATTAGATTATCAGGGATAATATGGAAGACCTTTGCCTTTGGCATATCTTAATTGGGCAGTTCAGTGTAATAGAATACAGCTTGTTTGCTGGTCCCAAGGGACTCCTGGGGCAACTTTAATACTTCATCTCTAGCACAGCACTTAGATTGTAAGCTTTATGGGCAAGAGCCTCCTTCCTCCTGTGTCTCTTAACATGGGTCACTTAATCTTTGTTACTATGTTACTCTATTCCAGCCGACAGGAATCAGTGCTGTCATTGAGCTGTTTTGGGCTGATATGTGAAGGTCACGCTGCTGCCTGTAACTGATAGGGGGAGGCAGACGTTCCACGCTACGCCTACACGGGCAGAAGCAACTGCAAAAATATTGCGCTGATTCTTTTGTGAATTTTGCTGCTTGTTAGAGGATAGAATGGGGCCGCTGGGATGAGAGGGTAACGTTACATAGGAAAAGCCTTCAGGTCTATTTTTAATTCTTGGTAGAAAGGGCATTGATACACTCACATAAAGATATTTCTCTCCTTCTTTTATATCACATTAGCCAGGGCTACAACCACATACCTCGCCAGCAGCTGCTGGATTTATTTAACTTTCATGTCGAGTTGTGAATTCTAAGAGTTGTGTGTGATTCTGTAGCAGGGAGGAAAGGTGGGAAAAAGTACAGCTTGTTTACTGCTCTCAAGGGATTCCTGGTGCACAACTACAGGTATAGGATCCCTTATCCGGAAACCCAATATCCAGAAAGCTCCGAATTACGGAATGACTGTCTCTCATAGACTCCATTTTATGCAATTAATCCAAATTTTTAAAAATTATTTCCTTTTTCTCTGTAATAATATAACAGTAGCTTGTACTTTAGCCAAACTAAGATATACTTAATCCTTATTGGAACCCAAACCAGCCTATTGGGTTTATTTAATGTTTAAATGATTTCTAGTAGACTTAAGGCATGAAGACCCAAATTACGGAAAGATCCGTTATCCGGAAAACCCCAGGTCCCGCGCATTCTGGATAACAGGTCCCATACATGTATTAGAGATGGGCATGGTAGGACCCTGGCACTGCAGCAATACATATATATATATATATATATATATATATATATATATATATATATATATATACTCATGGCAGGTAGGGAGAGATGGTGCCTATAGTAACAGTAGGATAATAGTCTTAGGAAGGGAGTGTGCCTCTGGGATAGCAGGTATAGTAGGCAGAGATGGTGTCTATTGTAACAGTGGGATAATAGTCTCTGGGAATGGAGTGTGACTGTGGGATAGCAGGTATAGTAGGGAGAGATGGTGTCTGTAGTAACAGTGGGATAATAGTCTCTGGGAAGGGAGTGTGACTGTGGGATAGCAGGTATAGTAGGGTGAGATGGTGCCTATAGTAACAGTGGGGTAAACGTCTCTGGGAAGGGAATGTGACTGTGGGATAACAGGTATAGTAGGGAGAGATGGTGTCTATAGTAACAGTGGGATAATAGTCTCTGGGAAGGGAGTGTGACTTTGGGATAGCAGGTATAGTAGGGAGAGATGGAGCCTATAGTAACAGTGGATAATAGTCTCTGGGAAGGGAGTGTGACTGAGGGATAGCAGGTATAGTAGGGAGAGATGGTGCCTATAGTAACAGTGGGATAATAGCACTGATGCCCCAAGAAACCTGGCACCTCTGTATTAATGTGTTCCAGCAGTGCACAGGTTAACATTTCATTTGGTTTCCTGGGACGGGAGAGGACATGAGAGAACGCCAACTAGCTGCCTTTTTTTTCTTAACCTGAAATTTTCCCCTTTCTGCGGGAGAAAATATGTGATAAACAAGCTGTGCCATAGCAACGGAGCAAACCGAGTACATTTTTATACTCCTAAAAATAAAACTTGTTTCCCCCAATGAATCTTATTTAACTAGCAAATGTCACTGTGACCTTCCTTTATTTTGGATACCCCCTGCGTTCATATTGTTCCTTCTTCCCAAGATGCATTGCTAGCTGCCGCTGTGTTGGCTCCATGTTAGTGGGGCCCTAGGGAGAGGTGGGCAAAGGCTGATAGAAGGGCAGTGTGTATGTGTGTGAGTGTGGGGGGGGGGTTAGTGGCATGATATTAAGCTCCAAAATCCCCTAATGGGTGGGAGTTTCATTTAGAAGGCAGTGCAGTGAGCAGACCCCATTTTATCTTCCGTATGTGTTTGTATTCAGTGTTAAATGATAATCTATTGTACAGCACTGCAGAATATGTTGGCACTTTATAAACATGTGATAATAAAAATGAGAGATGGTAGGTGGTAGAATGCACAGTGAGGGCACGGACAGTGTTAATTTGGTTGGTTCTGGGTAACTGAGCTGAATATATTAATTTCTTCATTTCCATTATCACATAGAGCTTTGCACCTGTACACACAATTACTGAGCTCACAATGCACAGGGTATGGCTTCTCCCTTCTCTCCCAGGCATGTTGCCTTTCTATGGGGAATGGTAAATGAATACGCCAAGGCGCCGCTTTGTTTGCCCGATAGAAAAATAAAGTCTAGAACTTCCCATTCCTTTATTCATATTTTTATTCCTACAACGGAGGAAGCAACGCCTCCCTGTTTGTAATATAATTTAGCTCTATAATGTCAAATACACAGTTCAGCAGGAACAGCCCCTTAAAGGGGTTGTTCACCTTTCAATTAACTTTTAATATGATGTAGGGATGCACTAAATTCAGGATTCAGTTCAGCAATCGGACATGGTTTCTCCTCCTTCCGCAGAATTCGGATTTGGCCGAATCCTTGTGCCTGGCCGTACCAAATCAGAATCCATAATTTGCATATGCAAATGAAGGGTGGTGTCAGGGCCGTAGGCACAATTTGGAGTGCGGACCAAGGAGGAAGCCAATAGGCAAACACAGTTTGCGGTACAATGGATTAGGCAGAAGAATCGTCAGTTCAGGCAAAGGTCGGTCCAGGCAGCAAGGTTTCGTGGTCGAGGTTTCAGGCAAAGGTCAGTCCAGGCAGCGAAGAATCAAGGTCGAGGTTTCAGGCAAAGGTCGAGAATCAAGAATCAAACATACGAAAACACCCAGGAACTCTAGATAGAAGAACCTATACTCGGGCACTGAGAGAACCTTCTGGCGACCTTAAATAGGTGGATTTTCGCGCCAAAATGTGCTAGGTGACGTCACAGGATATGCGTCAGAATATGTGCCAGAATATGCGCCAGCGTCTAAGGATGCGCCAGCGTTAATACGCTGCGTAAAAACGCCAGCGTAAATACACTGCGTAAAAACGCCAGCGTAAATACTCTGCGTGAAGACGGCCGCATGGTCTCTTCTGGGCGCCGCCATCTTGGACGCGCCGAGGATGCCTTACAGGTGGTAAGGGAAAATCAAGTAACTTTTTGTCACAAAACAAGGAAGTACAAAATGTTTTTTCCACTTTTTCCCTTCCTGTCCCTAATTTGCATATGCAAATTAGGATTCGTCGACTCTTTTATGATGCATGCTTCCCTAGTAGAGAGGGATCTTCTGAAACAATTTGCAATTGGTTTTCATTTTTTATTATTTGAAATTAACTTTTTTTTTTCAGCAGCTCTACAGTTTGCAGTTTTAGCAGTTTTTAGCAGTTTTAATCTGGTTGCTAGGCTCCAAATTACCCTAGCAACAATGCATTAATTTGAATAAGAGACTGGAACATAAATGGGAGTCTGACTAGAAAGTTGAGTAATAAATTAGCAATATCAATACATTTGTTGTCTCCTTACAGAGTATTTGTTATGTATTCATTCCCCTGCACTAAGCACAATTCAGCAGGAACAGCCCCCTAGGTTTGCTAATAACCTGTACAGAGAGATCCCATAAAACTATGGCAGCATAGGTATCCCCCTGTACTAAGCACAATTCAGCGGGAACAGCCCCCTAAGTTTGCTCATAGTTTGTACAGAAAGATACCATAAAACTATTGCAGCATAGGTATTCCCCTGTACTAAGCACAATTCAGCGGGAACAGCCCCCTAAGTTTGCTCATAGTTTGTACAGAGAGATCCCATAAAACTATTGCAGCATAGGTATTCCCCTGTACTAAGCACAATTCAGCAGGAACAGTCCCCTAAGTTTGCTCATAGCCTGTACAGAGAGATATCATAAACTATGCAGCATATAGTATCTCTCTGCCGTGTATTTAAATAAGTGCAGTGCATGGTATAAAACAACATGGCAGGTTGCACACCCCGTGCCTAATGTTGCACTCATTTAGATAAATCTAGATGCAAAGGACAGGGAGTGCCCCTTAATGCTCTTGGTAAATTACCAGAATAACTCACAGCTACTGTTGTTTAATGAATCTAGACCATAGCTAGGTAAGGCTGTGGCCTGTGGACTGACACCCAGATTAGTGATGTGGTCCCTGTGTTTTTGGAAAGGAGAGGAGCAGGATGGCTATAGTTCTGGGCTTGTATATGTAGCATGTTGGCTTCACTCACTTGCTGTAATTGTGCTGCTCTCTGAGCTGTGTCCATATGCAGTTTATCAAGCCTACAAGCTTAATCCATTCACTCCATTTGGCCAAGATCTGTTGATCTTGGCTGCCTACATAATGTGACTTTGATATTAAAAATAAACTTCTTTAAAATATATATTTATTTCTTTACTTAATAGCGATTAATAATCATCCGGGCCAAAATAAACACTGTTCTACTGAACTGCTCTTAGCAAACTTTATGACGTTTCAGTAGAAATCTAATAGTTGTAGCTGTCTTTAGGGGCAGCTACCATTGGCCCTGTAAGTAGTGGGGCCCCAAATAGCAGTTATAGATAGAAAGACTGCGGAATAGTATGGCAAGATGGACACAGTAGGGCAAGATAAAGACATTAGAGCAAGATGGAGAGAGTAGGGTAAGATGGAGACAGTAGAACAAGATGAAGACAGTAGAGCAAGATGGAGACAGTAGAACAAGATGGAGAGGGTGGGGCAATATGGAGACAGTAGGACATGTTGGAGGCTGTAGGACATGATAGAGACAGGCAAACAAGGTGGAGACAGTTGGACAGGTTGGAGGCAATAGGACATGATGGAGAAACTAGAACAAGATGGAAACAGTAGAGGAAGTTGGAGACAGTAGGACAAGATGGTAACAGTAGGACAAAATAGACACTATAAGACAATATAGTGACAAAGATCAAAATGGAGACAGTAGGGCAGGATATAGATGGTAGAACCAGATGGGGACAGTATGGCAAGACAGATACAGTAGGGCAAGATGGCAAAATTAGAGTAAATAGGCAAGATAGGATAGAATAGGCAGGCAGGATGGGTGCCAACTCACTTTCAGCCCCACCAGCATGACAAACATAATGGGGCAGATGCAACTTGTGCAACAGGCACAAGAAATACACCTATATTGATGCATCATTTGAAATAGTATAGGAATGTTAGGGAATATTGAAGCATTTTGGGAAGCATTTACAGATTACCAAAATCATCTTGTTTTGGCTTGTGCATCTTACGAGGCTCTGATCCCAGCTGTGTGTCTAGAAGCCCCCCCCCCCCGTGTTTTAAGACAGGGCAAAAGTTACAAAGTTGCCAGAACGTAGTCTTGGCAAAGCAAACACTCCATGACCCTGGTTTCACGAGTGACCTATCTAGTTCTCTATAAAGTCAACCTAAATAGTTCCACAATAGGGCATTGAACTGCTGCCAGGGCTGCCAGACAGATGGCACTGTGCATTGATACAGGCCAGGATAGGGTAATATATATGTGAATTTGGCATAGCCAAAACCCCTATAAGGTGGGTTGTGTTAAAATGTAATGTGTGTTGAGTCCTTGTGCAAACTATGGGCCCAAAAAAATCCCTGTAGAGCTGTATAAGGTCAGTGAACACAACTCCAATTTAGAGGTTCAATTTGAACTTGGGGTCCAATGTATTTAGGCAGATTATTCTGCAATGTGTTCAGGACAGTCACACTTCCCACCAGGCCTCTATATGTCTGGGCTCTTTACAGGGTCTGCTGTCAGTATTGTTCATCATTGTTCACCCAAAGTTTAACTGATTCTGATGTCTCTGTTTGTAAATCTGTGATGCTCTGAGCTGCTATCAATCTCTGTGTCTGTTGATTTGATTCTACATCTCTAATGCTCTGGGCCTGTAGAAGTTGTTATGTCTGCAGTCTCTATTGTTATGTCACTGATGCTTTAGGCCCCTACTTTTGTGACATCCATGGTGCACAGTAGTGTATCCTATCCTTTGCCTGTTTCATTCACCGTGTACAGATGGAGCCTGAAATGAGACCTCTTATTGAGGGGCCAATGAGCATATATAAGGGGGCCCTTAACTTTATTCCCTTTCTGTCCCACAGACGGCTTGTTTCCGAGAGGAGCGGGACGTACTGGTGAATGGAGACTGTCAGTGGATCACTACCTTGCACTACGCCTTCCAGGATGACAGCAATTTGGTAAGTTGTCTCTTTTGTTCTCCATTTCTAAAGGCTTGAGATAAGTTCAGCCCTGTGGCCCTCCAGCTCTGGGATGTTTAAAGGCAAACTAAGGGCAATTTTTGAGTTAGTCATGTGTGGCCCGACCCTAACCTGCCCCTTCAACACCCGCAACTGAGCCTAACTTGGTGCGCGCTGTAATTTTAGACCCACGTCTGCCCACTTCCCTCTGCCATCATGGAAGAGCATGAGTCTATAAAAATGAGTCCATAAAAAGGGCTGGGCAGAAGTGGGGCATTTTTAGGTCACGGGTAGGGGTGGGCACATGGTAAAGTTCAATCTGAACCTGCCCGCAGCCTGAGAAGATTGTGTGGAAGTTGCCCCGAACCTGTCCCAACTGTGGGTTTTGGGCTGCACATCGCTAGTGTGGGTAACAAGGATTTCCCAGACAACTAGTCAAAGGGTTAAAGGAGAATTCAACCCTTTAGGAAAAAAAACTTAAAATATTTTATAGCCAGCCTGATCGACGAGCCGACCGATATCCAAGTCTTCTACCGGTATCGGTCAGCTCATCCCCCACAATACACGCATCGAATATCATACGAAAGTTAGTTTTGTACGATATCCTAGGTGCATCTATTGCCACCTTTTTACCCATCCATCTTGGAGTCTGATAGAGATACAGTCTGACAGATTAGCCTCAGGGCTGATTACATTATCAGCATATATGTACTGCCTCTGCTCTCAGGTATAGACTGGAAGGCAGAATATAACTAAGCATTACTTTCTGCTGACAATGTGGCCCTACAGAACTGATAAGAAGCTGGTACCAACCAAAAACATGTTAGTTGGCCATAACCGTGCATGTATAGGGTACATGACTCCATCCATTTTGTATTGATTGGCCCCTTCCCCAGCCCATTCTCTGGTCTCTTGTTCCCACAGTACCTTGTTATGGATTACTACGTTGGAGGAGACCTGCTCACATTGCTCAGTAAGTTTGAGGACCGGCTACCGGAAGACATGGCTCGTTTCTACCTAGCAGAGATGGTTTTGGCTATCGACTCGGTCCACCAACTCCACTACGTCCACAGGTAAGAGAATTCAATGGAGAATGTCCTAAAACACCTGTGCCCAGTTCACCTGCATGGGAAGAAGTTTATAGATGATGTGTTCCTCTGGACATGACGGTTAACTAAAAGAAGGGTGGGGTTGAGTTTAGATGTTGGGGACATACAGACAGAAGGTGTATCTGCATCTGTGAGAGGGTATAACTGCTCTTCTGGTCTATATATTTTAGCCTGAGTCTCAGGGTGATGGTCATCCCCTGACTGTTCATATGTCAGACTTGCAGCCTACCAGCTATTTAACTCCAAGTAGATAGCTAGAGAAGGTGTATGTATATATATATATATATATATATATATATATATATATATATATATATATATATATATATATATATATATAGATAATACACAAAAGCCATGAATATCTTGTAAATTATATCCTTATAAACGGTGAGTAGTGATATCATCAGTTATAAACGGTGAGTAGTGATGTAATTTCTGTCACATGACTCACTAAAATTTGTGTATTATAATAAATAAAGTACCCCCAGTTGTAAAATATGAGGATATTAGAAGTTACCTCGGAGTTCTATGACCTGTATAAAAACACTTGGCCTTCGGCCTCGTGTTTTTATATGGTCATGAAACTCCTCGGTAACTTATAATATCCTTATATTTTACAAGAGGGGGTACTTTATTCACTATATATATATACCCCTGTTTGGTATTATTAACACTAAAAGGGGAACTGCGCCCAGAAACTGTTTTGCATAATGAAAGAAAATAGAATTCTCAGCAACTTCCCAGTATACATTCATTATGGAAATGCTGATGGTCACACAGTTTTTTCTATAAAATGTATTGAAAGCAGGGTTTGTTTGTCTGGTTCTGACTTCTGAAAAACGAGGCGGAAGTCATTTCTCCGCTGGGTCTGTTCATGTTCTGACATTTGCTACATTGTATCAGGAATCAGAACTCAAAATGCAGGGTACACAATGGGAAAACACTGCTTTCAGTAGCAATGATAATTTGCAATTTACTTGAGTTGATAGTGGGAAATTGCTTAGAATTAAATTTTCTTTCATTATACAATATGTTTTGGGCAGTGGACTCCTTTAGTCTCCCTGTGCAGAGGATACCAAACTGCCATAGTTTTATGGTATCTTTCTGTACAGACTATGAGCAAACTAAGGGGACTGTTCCTGCTGAATTGTGCTTAGTACAGGGGAATACCTTTGCTGTTATAGTTTTATGGGATCCCTCTGTACAGACTATGAGCAAACTTAGGTGCTGTTCCTGCTAAATTGTTTTTAGTATAGGGGAATACCTATGCTGCCATAGTAGGCTTTTTGCCGCCCCTGGAAACCTCTCTGGCGTTGCCGCCTGAGGTGAGCTTCTCAGCTCACCTCATAGGCGGCGCACCCCTGGGAATACCAATGCTGCCATAGTTTTGTAAAGGCTGTTATTAAACCTAGGGATACATGTATGTGGAGAGGACTGTTTATGGCGCCGTTCAGCTGTCCCCTAACGCTGGATTCTAAGACTATGGCCACTTCTTTTTTTCTTGCTCTGAGATCTAGTATAACTGGAAACTAAGCAGTGGGGCCATTGCTTTTCCCTTTGGTTGCCAGTTACCTGTGTCACGCCATCATCACGTGTGTCCCAAGGCCTCTCATTCAGTCGGCACATTAGCTCTGTCACCAGCTCCTGTCACTGGCACTTAATTTAGTATTTCAGAAATCCAGCCATTTTCAGTTATCATCACCAGCATAATATTATCCCACTCACTAATCCTCTCCTGTCTCGGCTGCTGTACTCTCCTCCTGTACGGCATTTTCTCTCCCACCTTCCCCCCGGTGCAGCTGCCATACTAATGTGTCTCACTCATCATTCACTGCATTGCTGCGTCTGACTTTACCTCCACTTCCCTGAGTCTTTCCCAGAGTCACCAGAGACGCTTACTGCTTGGGCTCCTTTGCATTAAAGAGGGGCAGACCCCTACCTACTCTTATTTACTGCTTGTGTTCTGAACCTTGTACTCAGAGCTCATTTCCCATGATGCCAAGCCAGACACATTACAAGGGTGGAGGCTATCTTTACTGTATAATGTTCTCTCTAGTGGGAATAGGGTTGCCACCTGTCCGGTTTTGACCTGGACAGTCCGGTGTTTTGAAGGACTGTTTGGGTCAAAACTGGCTGCCATGTTTTACAAATTAGGAAAACTAGCCAGAATCCCCACATCATAGCCCCTCCCCTGGCATACCTCCCAACTGTCCCATTTTTAGAGGGATAGTCCCTCTTTTGACAGCTCAACCCAAAGTCCCTCATTTGTACTGGAAACTTCCGATTTTCCCTGCACTGAACAGCCAGAAAAAGAAACTATGTTTGTAACTTAATTGGCTTTTGGCGGAGAGCCCAGAGCAGTCGCAGCAGCAGATAAGAAACTTTGGTAACAATTTCGAGATAAGCAAATAAGTAATTGTAACAATATCAGATAACAGGCAATTCACCTTAATTAGCAAAACTGTTATAACTGAAAAAAACACAGAAATACGTTCAAACTTAACCTGCCAAATTTTCTAAAATGAACATGGTAATTAGGGGGTGTGGCCACAAAAATGGGTGTTTTTAAAAAAATTGCTACGCTACACACGGCAACTTTTTTGTCCCTCTTTATTTCCAAAATGTTGTGAGGTATGTAACAGGGACGAGAAGATGGCAGTTTATCATTACAGCAGGGTCCCAGATAAAACCTTCCTGACACAGATGGGCACAGGTTTCATTCATTAGAGTCTCAGATCAATCTAATGTTCTGGCCCACAGTCTGCACAATTGAATCAGGTGATCACTTCACAATTTACCCCCTACTGTATATAATAAGGATTTTATAAGTCATTGACAGGTCCTGTGACCATATAAAGGCACAAGGCTGCAGGCTGAAGGCTGAGTTATACAGGGAACTCTGAGTATCACTCATGTATTATAAGGGATAATGTACCCCCTACTGTAAATGATAAGGATATTAGAAGTCACTGAGGGGTTCTGTGACCATATAAAGGCACAAGGCTGCAGGCTGAGTTATACAGGGAACTCTGAGTATCACTCATGTATTATAAGGGATAATGTACCCCCTACTGTAAATGATAAGGATATTAGAAGTCACTGAGGGGTTCTGTGACCATATAAAGACACAAGGCTGCAGGCTGAGTTATACAGGGAACTCTGAGTATCACTCATGTATTATAAGGGATAATGTACCCCCTGCTGTAAATGATAAGGATATTGGATGCCACTGAGGAGTTCTGGTATAGAGTGAAACCTCAATTTTACATCCTCTGATTTTAAGTTTTCCCTCATTTTACATTGTTGTTTTGTGGTCCCACCTATATATTATACATAATACATTTCCCTGATTTTACATTTTTGTCGATTTAACACCATTTTATTCTGGTCCACTGGAAAATGTAAAATGGGGGTTCTACTGTTAAGGGAAACTCTCACATACTATCAGTGGCATAATTACAGGGGGGAACACTAGGGGGAAACATCAGGGCCTGTGTATTGTGTAAGTAGGAATGCACTGAATCCAAGATTCAACCAGGATTCAGCCTTTTTCATCAGGATTCATCCAAATGCTTCTGAACCGAATCAGAATCCTAATTTGCATACGCAAATTAGGGGTGGGAGAGAATCGTGTGACTTTTTGTCACAAAACAAGGAAGTAAAAAATGTTTTCCCCTTCCCACCCCTAATTTGCATATGCAAATTAGGTTTCGGGAATCTATTCGGACAATTTTTTTTTTTTGCAAAGGATTAGGGGGTTCGGCTGAATCCAAAATAGTAGATTCGGTGCATCCCTAATCTCCGTACACTTTCAGTCTAATAAAAAAAAAATAAGTTAAACGCTAAATATACCCAATAGGATTGTTTTGACTAGGGATGCACCAAATCCAGGATTCGGTTCGGGATTCAACCAGGATTCCGCCTTTTTCAGCAGGATTCGGATTCAGACTAAAAACAAGGAAGTGAAAAATGTTTCCCCTTCCCACCCCTAAATTTGCATATGCAAATTAGGAGTCAGACTCGATTCGGCCAAATCTTTCGCAAAGGATTAGGGGGTTCGGCCGAATCCAAAATAGTGGATTCGGTGCATCCCTAATTATAAGGGATAATTTATCCAACTGAACTTTTAGGGGTCAGGCTTGCCTGTCTTCTGTTATTATATACTCTCAGCTTTATTGTTATAATTCCCTGGGCTGACAATTAGGAACATGATGGGAAGATAGATGGATGGACACATACAGACGAGCCACCATTATTAATCATTGGGCATACTACTATGTCTGCATGATCCCTCCCCCAGAGGGGTCCTAATTATTAGCTCGCTGGTCACCTTGGCACCCTGGAAGGTGAGTCCTGCCAAAAAAGGGCCTCAAATGAAAAAAAAGTGTCCCACTTACAGCTATACTCCTGATCCAAACTGCCTACGACTCCCCCAAACCCACCCACTCCCCCAACAAGGCACCTTCACATCTCATGGGGTTGCCTCTGCCATAGGACTCCATTCCCCTCTATAGCCCTGAATACAGGTATATATATTAGATACATGTCGGAGAGGCATAGAATTAACCCCGTGTGCAGTGCTGTGTGAGTGAGCTGCTTTGAGTCAATTATTCCTCTCTCCTCCTGCTGCTGCTGAGAAATTAATATTGGGACTCATTAGAGAACAGACTCAGTCAGGGAAGCTTGGAATGTTCCATATATCATACAGGCAGAAAATTCCATATATGCTGTGTTTTTATATCGTCAGATATTAATCATTAACACTTACCCATTTGCACTCTCGAGTGTCTGTATCCCTTTAGCTGCTGTGACTGTCTGCATCTCTGCTCCTGTTTAGCTCTGATATAGTAAGGAAGATCTTTACATCGCCGTTTTGCATTCTGGGAGTTGTAGTTCAGTGATATCTACAACAAAACCTGTGCCAGAACTGTAACACCACTTGGCACAGTCCCTTTAAAGGGATCATCGTGACATTGTGGATACTGCTTGCTATTCACTGCACTGGGGGCACTGACTATTGAAATAAAGTAGCAGAAACCAGCTGATAACTGACCTCGAAAGCAGCCTGCAAGGCATCATGGGAAATTTACTCTTGGCTGGAAGAGAACCAACTTCTGCTACATTGATTCAAGAGTCAGAACCAGCAGTGCAGATAGATACTGCTTTCAGTTGCAGTTATGTTTACAAATAAACCATTTAAGTTAATAATGAATTTGGAAAGTTCCTTAGAATGATCATTTCTTTTACTGAGAAAAGTTGTAATTTTGGGTTTGCACGCTATTTATGGCAAGGAAAGAATTGGGAAACCTTAGGGCGATATAGAATATTTCCCCAGGCCGTGCAGAAATGATTAGGAGGATTTAGATTGACTGCCTTCCATGTTTGGGATTTACTTTTCCTGATATTTAATACACTTAAAGTCCAATCGGGTTATTGTGTTTGTGTCTCTCTCTACTGGGAGCCGAGTGGCTAATTTATTTCTTGGCCAGGCAGTTCCGCACGCTCAGGGCTGTACTTGTTCTGCTTCTTTGGGGCATTTGGGCTAGTAAATAAAAGCAGAACTTGCCATTGCCTGGTACCAGTTGGTCCATTTGTATTTAATATGAAAAGCCAAATGTGTGATTATTTCCCTCTTGCTTTGTTACTGGCTCAGCTGTCAGTTCACTCTTGCCTTAGCCTCCTTTGTTTTAGACTGGCAATGAGCTTCCCTATCTCTTCCCATATCCCTTCTCTTGTGGCAAATCCAGGCTACATATCTACTTAATCCCAGTAGTGTTTGCAGAATTCAAATCTGGCCAAGTCCTTAAATGGCTCTAATTTACTTTGTGATCTTCTAGAATTGAACATAGCGTTAGCAGGAACAGTCCCTAAGTTTGCTCATAGCCTGTAAAGAGAGATACCATAAAACTATGGCAGCATAGGTATTCCCTGTACTAAGCACAATTCAGCAGGAACAGACCCTAAGTTTGCTTATAGTATGTACAGAGAGAGATACCATAAAACTATAGCAGCATAGGTATTCCCCTGTACTAAGCACAATTCAGCCCACAGAATTTGCTCATAGCGTGTACAGAATGATACTATAAAACTATGGCAGCATAGGTATTTCCCTGTATTAAGCACAATTCAGCAGGAACAGCCCCTTAAGTTTGCTCATAGCCTGTACAGAGAGATACCATAAAACTATGGCAGCATATATATTCCCTGTACTAAGCACAATTCAGCAGGAACAGCCCTTAAGTTTGCTCATAGCCTGTACAGAGAGATACCATAAAACAATGGCAGCATAGGTATTCCCTTGTACTAAGCACAATTCAGCAGGAACCGCCCCCTAAGTTAGCTCTATTGCAGCATAGGCAATTCACTATCCCTGGGAAACAATAAGGTCCCTGTATGTTGTGCCCCTCACTTGGAGACGGGACAGTTTATAGGGAGATGAATGTGCAGTTGTTTTTTTTTTTTGTGGTTACGACAAACCTTGATCTTGAGGAATTCCTCAGTTTAATCAGACGGGTTTATTTCTGGCCAGTGGAATTCCTTCCGTGTTACAGCGAGGGATGTGCTGTTTTTATTGCTGCGTTTCTACTCTCTTGACGTATTTCCCAGATGGTCCCCTCGCATTGTTCTCTCCAGACCCCAAACATATGAAGTCATTTAAACACTGGCTTTGTGCTCACTTGCAGGTTTAGCCGCTGGGCCCATGTTGGACGGCACTATCTGTGGGATAAATGGAATGTAGTATGGAATAGTCATTATTATTATGGGAATGATCAAATGCACCAGTGCAGAGACCTAAACTAACCTGTTGCTCTGCACTCTGAGTCCTCAAACGTCTCTCCGCCCCCCTATCTCTGTGTTGTGTTAGATGGGGGTTCCGATAGAGCTGCTGCTAATAAACTACTGAATGAGCCATTCCTAGGGTTGCCACCTGCCCGGTATTTTACTGGCCTGGCCGGTAAAAATTATGGTTGATCCCAATTTTATCAATAGGGGAAAATGACAAATATATATGAAGGCCAGTATTTTTTTCAGGAAAAGGTGGCAACCCAGGCCATTCCAGATTTTCCACTGTAGTAAATGTTAAAATGGCAAAATAAACCCTTTTTTAAAAGGAGAGGATATCGTTCGATAGAGCTGCCATATTCCTTCCCTTAGACAGTACAGCATGAAGGTATAGCTTATTGTGTGCCCAGAACATTCCTTCTCTGTATAATTGTATTTATACATATGTTTATACATATGGGGAGGAGACACATTTCTAATTTTATGTAGAATTCAACACAAAGTGGCAGATTTATCAAGGGTCGAATTTCGAAGTGCAAAAAACTTCGAAATTCATTCATCGAATAGGCTAGTTCGACATTCAAAGTCAAATTTGTAGGATTTTTAACATCTCCGATCGTACTACGATTGTACTTCGAATCGAACGATTTAATCATATGATTTCACTTCGACTTCTAAAAAGTGTTCTAGGTGGTCCCCATAGGCTAACATAGCAATTTGGCAGGTTTAAGGTGGCGAAGTGTCAAAGTCGAAGTTTTTTAAAGAGACAGTACTTCAATTATCGAATGGTCGAATAGTCAAAGCATTTTCACTTCAAATCGTAGTCAAATTTGGCCTAAAAAATACTTCGAAATTCAAAGTTTTTCAATTCGAATATTCACTTTGACCCTTAGTAAATGTGCCCCTAAGCGTGTTATTTATCAAAATCTGAATTTTTCTGTTTTTTTTTTTGTTTTTTTTTTGCAGCCTCGGGGTATAATCGTGAAAAAATTATTTTTTAACTGAGAATTTGGATTAAATAGTAAAATTTTATAATTTAGGGGGTTATTTATTAAAGTCCGAATGCTAAAAACTCAAAACATTTGCTGCTTCTGACCACCCTTAGCTGCCCCGGTCACGGCTGTAAGAAAGAAAAAGACACAGGTGGGGTGCGGGGCCCCTGAAGCAGCAGCTCTGTTGGGCCCCAGTGCGACACTGGAGGGAATTATTAACCCCCCCCCAAAAAAAAACCCATCCTACTCCCCCCAAGGAGGCTAATTTGTCAGGCTGTTATTGCTCTGAGAAGAATCATGATGAAATAAGTCCTGCCTGATCCCTTTAAACAAGTCCAGCGACTACAGAGCAATTAGCAAATTAAACCTTTCATTGATTGTATCTGACTAATGAACAATTTCCTGCAGCTCAGGGCCATGACTTGACTAGCACTGACTTGTAATGAATTGATACGGCTTATTATACAGTATGTTCCCTGCAATCACCAGTGGTATTATCAGCCCCGATTTTTTCAGCTTTATATTTATTTATTCCTTTCTGCTCTCGGGTTCTGACTCCTGAAACACTGTAGCAGCTCATTTCTCCTCCAGGCCTTTTAATCAGCTGGCTTCTGCTACAATGTTTCAGGAGCCAGAGCCAGGAGTGCAGAGAATATAAACAGCCAGACATTGATTCCGTTTACAAATAACTTTAAAGGAGAAGGAAAGGCTAAATTTAAGTAAGCTTTATCAGAAAGGTCTATATAAATACACCAGTAAACCCTCAAAGTAATTCTGCTCTGAGTCCTCTGTCAAAAGAAACATCACATTTCTTTTATTTTAAAAGAAAATGGGCTTCTGTATCAGACTTCCTGTTTCCAGCTTAAACCTCCAGGGCACCGCCTTGAGCATGCTCAGTTTGCTCCTCTCTCCCTCCTCCCCTTCCTGCTGTAATCTGAGTCCAGAGCTATGAGCGAGCATGGAGAGACTCAGGCAGGAAGTGATGTCACACAAGCCAATATGGCAGCTGCTATCCTAAACAAACTTTTAGAACTCTTTACTCAAGTATGGTAAAGCATTCTGCATAATAAATACAGTGTTATAGCTTGCACTATTGTGGCTAATCTATTGGCAATAAACTGCTTCAGTAGCTTTCCTTCTCCTTTAAAACGATTGAAATGTCTTAATGTATATTGGAAAGCTGCGAACTTCATCCTGGAAAAAGGACAAATCATCCCTGTCTTGATTTATTCTAGATTAGCGTCAGGGGCAGTCTTAAGAATACACAGTTCAGGATCAAATTCTTGCAATTTGTCAGGTTTTTTTTAAGTGACTTTGTAAATGGTGCCTTTAATTTGCAGATGTGAAATTGTTAAAGGGACACTGACACCTTTTCAAACATTAATAGGAAGTTGAAATAATTGTCACCTCCACAAGAAATGGCTTCTGGGAAATAAAAATGCTATATATATATATATATATATATATATATATATATATATATATATATATATATATATATATATATATATATATATCCCTTTAATATGCAGATATTATGTTTTTAATAGACACCATGCTAGAATGTATGTCCACCCCAAGGGAATCAACTTCTGGGAAAATAAATACAGACGATTTTTGAAACGGTGCCAATATGCCTTTAATATGCAGCTGTGAAATTCTTAAAGGGATTCTGACACCATGCTAAAAATCATGTGGAAGTTGAATAAAGGGTCAGTTGCCACAACATCGCCTTCTGGGGAAAAAAAATATTTTGCCAATATGCCTTATGTATGCAGATGTGAAATTATTAAAGGAACACTGACATCATTTTGCAAATCAAATGGAGGTTGAAAGCAAATAAAAATGTTTGCTGAAATGGTGTCAGTATCCCTTTAATATTGTTTTTATGTGGTAAAATGAATTTCCCAGTGTTAAAAGTCCTGTTCTGTGGCTATAAGGAACAGGGAAAGATTTGTATGTCAGATTGTCAGTGTTATGCCATGACAATTAGCTGTAATTGTTTACACAGTTTATGACCAAGTAAAATACTTAATTTGGAAAGATTCCGAGAGCTGTCATAGGGGGTGTGTCTTGGGTATTTTTGAAATGAATGCTATTCATTATATATATATATATATATATATATATATATATATATATATATATATATATATATATATATACGTGTATATATAGAGAGAGTTTGCAGTTTTGGTTGTACGTTATTATATTAGTAACTAGTGCCCTGTAATTGTCTGAGAGTTCAGTCTCAGAACTGCCTTGTTTAAAAGTAGCACTAGTTACAGCTATCTGGTTGTCAAGGGGGGTCACTGACCCCACAGCTAATTCTCTGAGAGAGTACATTTTTTGTTGTTATGGTTGTTTTTTTTATGGAATTCTCCTAGGCATCGTCTGTTCTGCTTCCAAACTGCTGTCTGGTTGTTAGGGTAAGTGAGACCCTAGCAACCAGTTGGCCATTCATATTCCAAACTTTTAGTGTGTGATTTGCTTAAAGGAGAAATCTGCCATTAAACTGTTTTTCCAATATTCCTCACAAGGAAACTTTGGGCGACTTCAGAAAAACAAAGTGACGCGAGTGCCATCCCGCTGGCGATATTTCATTCTAGCCGGCGGGAAGGTAGGGTAAGGCAGTTATTCGCCCCGAAGAAGATGAGATTTGTCACCGGGGCGACTAATCTCCCCGAATCTGCCCGTGTGCCCTTACCCTAAAGATTCAGTGTTTTTATATTATTATATGAAAATGTATCAAATCAGTATCTATCTGGCAGTTTATATTCCCTGCTGGTTCTGACTCCTGAATCAGTGTAGCAGAACGCAGCTGATTAACAGACTTGGAGCTGGCTTCTGCTATATAGTTTCAGAAAGGGATAAGTAATTACCTGTACTGCTTTTTCAATGGCAATGACCTTTGCACATGATATACTGATACAATGAATGTGTATTGGGAAGTCGGGGTACCCAGGCAAAGATTTATGGGAACTTTTGGAACAATCTGCTGAAAGGTTTTATTTCACTTTTTACAGCACAAAGTAATAAAAGAATATTACATCTCTGTTGGCTTTTTTTCCTTATTTAATATGTACGGGGCCTCGGAGGCAGCAGATGAGTTTTCCGGCAGTGCAAGTCTATGGGCGCTGTGCTCCTGCGGGGAAAGAGGGGAGAGTTTTGAGGATAAAATATCCCAAATATACTGGATGTTCTGCATCTGATATTATATACTGCTATGGTAACAATGTCAAATAACTGCTAAATTCATGTGAAGTAAACCTAGGATTATGTGTTCATCTCCATTGTTGCTGTGCCATATAAAGCCCCTCTTAACCTCTGTACATTTCTACATACAAGAGAGGCATAAACACCACTGTTACGTGTTTTTTACAGTAAGTTAATAAATGTTCAGGGGGATACAGTATGGCTCCCAAATTATAGAGACGTCAATGTTGAAAGTAAAGGCCCCCATACAAGGTCAGATATAAGATGCTGACTGATTAAGTCGACAGTATATTACCCAGTGTATCGGGCCCAACGGGCTTCCCGATTGATATCTGCCCAAGAGTTGGCCAGATTTGCTACAGATTGGCCGGGCGTAAAAATCCTGTCGGATCAAGGACCACATTGGTTCGTTAATACACTCCTCATTATGATCCAGTCGTTGGGCCCTAGGGCCCATGATCGGACTGGCTTGATATAGCCTACCTGAAGGTGGGCATATTCAGAGGAGATCTTTGCCGAACAAGTGGATTTCCATATGTATGGGCAGCTTTAGACTCTGTATGTGTAACATGTCATATAGAATAGAGTATATTTAGAATTAAATGCTCATGGTCTGTACTGATAAAAGCTCCTGACTCGGCCCCCTGTTAATTGAGCTGCCTGACCAATAATCAGCCAGATATTGATTAGACCTGAGCATTGATGTGGTTCTCTGCAATTACCATAGCCCCCCCCCCGTATGATCCAATATGGGCAACCAGGTAATCTGCAACTTTACCAAGCAGATCTACCAATGTATGGAAATCTTTACAGTTGGCAACATCCCAGCCCCAAATGAGAGTCACTTGATCCTTTGGGTGCTTCAGTCTATGGATCTGTCATTGTACAGTGAGCATGGTTTGTCTCCCACCTGATCTCATACTTGGGAGATGAGAATCCCACGAATCCACAGAGAAGCTGATTTTTGTCACTGAAAAGCTCACAATATTAGATTGCAAGCTCTGTGCTTCAGGGGAAGCCGATGTGTAACCCACTCTAAGTTCACAATATTGGATTGCAAGCTCTGTGCTTCAGCAAATCCTGATGTGTAACCCACGCAGAGGTTTCTCATTCATTCTCATTGCCAAATCTCCGGCAAGCCTTTTTCCAGCCGCCGCAGCTGCTAAACTCAGTAAAATGATGTCATGCGGTTTTATTGGGCTCGAAGAATTTGTTTTAGTAACTAAAGAGCGTTAATTAAGATGTTTTATAGTTTTATGACTAATCATTTCCATCCTCTCTACCAATTCCCTTAGCCTTTCTGTGGCGCTGTGGGCATGTGGTGCCCAGAAATGCATACAATATAGTGTCATGGTCTGGGTAACTCTTCCTTCACTTGGCAGCTCTGGACCCTGCTTGGGTTACACCCCAGACTCCCTACAGCAGCTATGGGAAACAGAGAAGCCCCCCCCCCATGAATTAACGCCCAACTCCCAGCATTGCACCAAAAACTTCATTCAGTGGACTATCAGCAGCACTAATAGAAGAAGTAGCTGGCATGTGTGGCACTGCAGGGCAATAAGGAAACAGTAGGGCAAGTTGGCTACAGTAAGTGCACGGCAGTTGTTGGACTACAAGTCCCTAAGGAGAAGCCAAAAGACCCACTAGCACCCCAAAACACTGTTGATTAGTTGTTATAGGTTTGCTGTAGATTATTGCAGTGGTTATGGCAAGCATTGCCTGTCTGCAGATTCTGTTCTGCACAAGTCTCCATTGTTCTAGGCCATCTTGCCACCCGAAGCCCGACTGTAGTACAGACCTGCATGGCTATAATTCTGGTGGAAATTTGAACTTGCTTGTAATGACTCGAACTGGTCTTGTCAGCACAACCCAGTAACTTCAGTGCATGACATTGGTGCTGACATTATCTTGCCTGATAGTTCCATTTTCAAATTTAAATAAAATTCCCTTTCCAGCTCTGGGTTTAGTGCCTGATAGCAATTTTATTAAGGATGCACCGAATCCAGGATTTGGGTCGGTGTTTGGCCAGGATTCTGTCCTTTGCAGCAGGATTCGGACAAATCCTTACGACTGGCCAAAACAAATCCGAATCCTTAAAATCATGGGTGAATCGTTTTCAAAACAAGGAAGTAAAAAAAAAAATCACTTCCCTCACTGATTTGCATATGCTAATTAGGGTTTGGATTCATTTCGGTATTCAGATGAATCTTTCACAAAGGATTCGGGGGTTGAGCTGAATACAAAATAGTGGATTTGGTGCATAAAGTTATATATTTTGCTACGTTTCTGGGTAGACTGTATTGTCATACCTCCCAACTGTCCTGTTTTTTCCGGGACAGTCCCGATTTTGACAGCTCAATTCGCAGTCCGGGATTGTTACTAATATGCCCTAACTTTCTCTTTGATCTCCTTCACTGAAAAGCCAGAAAAAGCTACACAGTTTCTAACTTAATTGGCTTTTGGCAGAGGGCCCAGAATAGATACTTACTGTAGGCACTTTTGTAACAATTTAAGATAAGCAAACAAACAATTGTAACAATTTAAGATAAGCAAAGAAACAATTGTAACAATTTAAGATAAGCAAAGAAACAAACAATTGTAACAATTTAAGATAAGCAGGTCTCCTAAAGGAAACTGTGACTTGCAGCTTAAAGGGCAGTTCACCTTCATTAGCAAAAATGTAATAACACATAAAAACCACAGAAATGTGTTCAAACTGTGCCAAATTTTGTAAAATGAACATGGTAATTAGGGGGTGTGGCCACAAAAATGGGCATGGTCAAAACAATTTCAGCACGCTCAGCATGCCAAATTTTGTTGTCCTTCGTTCCATTTCAAAAAGGTTTGCTGTTTGTCTTAACCGGTCCCTGTATTACATGTTATGACTCTGATCCTTTTGATGCCACACTATTGGACTTTAGCCTGTTCTGGTATCTCCCTATTAAGTCTCTATTCCCTGATGACCTGTTGGCCCATTTGCATCGACCCTGTGTCATTGGGCATATAATGATCCACTCCAGGCATTTCTGAGACCTCACTCACGTGACCAATTAGGTTCATAAAGATCCAGGACCGGATCTTTATCCCACTCATGACACAGGTTTTGCAGACGTCTCATTGGTTAGTCCAAGCACTGGGCTCATTTATACGTTTGCTCCGTTGTGTCCTGCGCATGGAGTCTGGGAGGAAGAGTAGAAGGGATAGGAATGTAGCTTGGGACGTCGGATCACGTAGAGACACTTCTATTGTTTATACTAATAGTGAAGGCATGTCACTGAGCTGGTAGAACCAAGAGCCATGTTTGGAAATGCACAGAGCACTGGGCCATTAACTCTTCTGCGCATAGGCTTGTTACCGTATCACTGCCATTTTCTTCAGTTAAAATCCTGCATGACTGATTGACAGTGCTGCAGATTACACTGGAGGAGCAAATGCTGCATGGCTGCAGTGAAACCATTGCAGTCGGATGGATCTGAACGAATTGCCGATGTGGACTGACAGTGTGACTTGGGGACAGTGAGTGAGTAGTGCAGGACTGCACCCTCCTAGACTGACTGCCGACCTCTGTGTGGCCAGTAATAAAGCTGTGAGCCAGTGACCCTATTGGCAGACAGGGAATTGGGCTGCCTGGATGTGGAAGGGTTAATGTAATTAACGAGTGAAGATGAGTTAGGGGCTGGATGCTTAAAGGACCAGTAACATCAATTTTGTTTAAAAAAATTGCATATAACGAAAAATAAAACACCAAGACATATTTAATTTTAAAATCGCAAATTATTAACAATTAACTTTCCGATATTCTGCTTGCACTCCTCTTCAGAAAACAGGGCGGCACTCGATTTCTCCACCCTGCCTTCTATAGGAGAAAGCCAGGGAGGAGAAATCGAACACTGCACGATGGATCGTCGCCCTGTTGCCTGAATAAATCTGCACCTCTGCTGCACAATGACTGTCATTGCACTAAGTGGTGTTAGAGAGGTTAGGGGCCAGGGAATCATTGAAATCCACTGCACAACTCCAGCATTCTCATTATTATTATTATTATTATACCAAACCCTTGGATTCCTTGTCCCCCCCCACCCCCTAATGTGACACCCCCCTAGGCACATGGCTGAGTTAAAGTTTCAGGTAACTTCTTGCTTAGCAACAGCTGAAAATGCTTCACATTCCACCCCAACCTTTCCTTTCAAGACTATGTGACAGATGGCACCAACAGATGGGCCGTACATTCCTAATGAGCTTACCCTCCTGCTCAGGGCCGGCCTTAGGCCAATTGGACCAATTGGGCCCCGCACCTCTGGGGGCCCCGCACTGCCCCTTTCCTTTCTATTTTGTGCCTGTATGCCCTTATTTTCCTAAATACTTGCTGTGTCAGTAGCCAGCAAGACTTGGTCTAGGGGCCCCGCCAACATGGTCCCAATTGGGCCCCACATTTGATAGGATCGGCCCTGCTCCTGCTGCATTACCCTCCCGCTGCATTACCCTCCCGCTGCATTACCCTCCCGCTTTATTACCCTCCCGCTGTATTACCCTCCCGCTGTATTACCCTCCCGCTGCATTACCCTCCCGCTGCATTAACCTCCCGCTGCATTACCCTCCCGCTGCATTACCCTCCCGCTGCATTACCCTCCCGCTGCATTACCCTCCCGCTGCATTACCCTCCCGCTGCATTAACCTCCCGCTGCATTACCCTCCCGCTGCATTAACCTCCCGCTGCATTAACCTTCTGCTGCATTACCCTTCTGCTGCATTACCCTTCTGCGCGTTACCCTCCCGCTGCGTTACCCTCCCGCTGCGTTACCCTCCCGCTGCGTTACCCTCCCGCTGCATTACCCTCCCGCTGCATTACCTGCCCACCCAGTGCCCAGTAACACAGCGCTGACGTGAATGAGCCAGCCAGCTAGCAGCCCTTAATTTCTGGCACGCTGCCATACTGCTGGGCTACGGTGATAAGCTTCCCTGCTTAGTCCCTACACTACACCCCTAATTACTAACATTCCTCCACAGCTTGTCATGTTGTGCCCAAAAGCCACTTATTCACTATGTATTTACCTCTGGATACGCTCGCTGCCTCTTATTCTCAGCCTTTTCCCATCCGCCTGTATGGGAATTTACTATATATCCCACCCTCACTGGGCAGCTGGGGCCCCTCAAGTCTCTGCTGAACAACATCTGAGCTGTCTGGCCATTCATTAAAGGGGTGGTTCACATTTAAGGTAACTTTTAGTATGTTATAGAATGGCTAATTCTAAGCAACTTTTCAATTGGTCTTCATTATTCATATGTTTCTTCATTATTTGGCTTTTTCTTCTGACTCTTTCCAGCTTTCAAATGGGGGTCACTGACCCCATCTAAAACAAATACTCTGTAAGGCTACAAATGTATTGTTATTGCTTTTTATTACTCATCTTTCTATTCAGGCCTCTCCTATTCATATTCCGGTCTCTTATTCAAATCAATGCATGGTTGCTAGGGGAATGTGGACCAGAAACTCCAAACCGGAGAGATGCTGAATAAAAAGCTAAATAACTCAAAAATTGCAAGTAATAAAAAATGAAGACAAATTGCAAATTATCTCAGAATATCCCTTTCTACGTCATACTAAACTGTACCTCGAAGGTGAAAAACCCCTTTAAAGCAGAGCTGTCAGTAAGCATTTTTCAAAAGAAAGTCACTGAAGGGGCCCAGAATCACTGATTTGTCCCTGTGATATGATGTATTATATATTATTGTGTCGCTCACTTAGGCAGAACTACAAAGGAAGCAGACCCTGTGTGTGCGGAGTGGGGGGGGGGGGTGGCAGAAGTGCAGGGGCCCAGTAATTAATGAATTAATTAGCAATGTTAATATATTTAGGTAGAATTAGTCAATTTAGCAATGTTTTCAGGTCCTACCTTTAATTTGCTGTGGAGCCCAGTATCATCCAATTACCCTACTGGTTGCTAGCAAATATAATAGGTCCTAGGGGGTTATGACGACCCTCATTTACTTGCTAATGGTATGGTTGCTGTTACTACTCTCTGTATATTGTGCATCATAAATTGCCCTGTGGGCTGAGGATCGCAGGCACAGAGATTATGATATGGGCAAATTATAACTCTAAGGCCACACTGGGCGTTTTGGGGCGTTTTGGTCGCTGGCGAATAATCGGCTCGTCTTTGCTGCGACCAATCTCCCCAAACGCCTTCCCTCACTCTGAGTCGGCTAAAATTTAACAAAACGCCGGCGCTAATCACACGCGATGATTGGTTGCCGCAAAGACGAGGTGATTAGTCACCAGGCAACCAAATGTGATCTTTGTCCAGGGGTGAACAATGGGATCGTCCCAATTCAGACCACCACCTGGTTTTCCTGTGTTAAGGGCTGGGACACACTGGGCGATTTGGGGATATTTAGTCGCCTGGCGACTAATCGCCGCGACTTTTCTCCCCGAATGCCTCCCCTCTCTCTGCGCCTGGATAAAATGAAAAATCGCCTGCGCTAATCACATGCGGCGATTCGTTTTCCGAAGTCGCCCGCAGTTTCCTCATGAGGCAACTTCGGGCGACTTCGGAAAACGAATCGCCGCGTGTGATTAGCGCAGGCGATTTTTCATTTTATCCAGGCGCAGAGCGAGGGGAGGCATTGGGGGAGCAAAGTCGCGGCGATTAGTCGCCAGGTGACTAAATATCCCCAAATCGCCCAGTGTGTCCCAGCCCTAAAGCTGTTTGAATAGCTGCATATAAACCTAGTAGGAAACAGAGGAGGAATATCGCTACTCAGTAGGAATATATAAGAGTAATATTAGTACTCAGTAGGAATAAATTGAATAAAATTACTATCATGTAACAGATTTTCTGCTGAGACAGACATGCAGTTTGCTTCTTAAGGCTAGGGCTACACGGGAAGATTCAGGGAGATTGGTCGTCTGGCGACTAATCGCCGCGTCTTTGAGGCAATTCGAGCGACTTTGAAAAACGTGTTCCCGCGTGTGAATAGGCGCAGGTGACTTTAGTGCTAGCGGGTGCAAGATACCAGCAAGCCATTCGGGGAGATTAGACGCGGCGATTAGTCTCCAGGTGACTAATCTCCCTGAAATCTTCCCGTGTGGCCTAGCCCTAAAGGGGTTATTCCCCTTTGAGTTAACTTTTAGTATGATGTAGAGAGGGATATTCTGAGACAATTTGCAATTGGTTTTCATTGTTTATTATTTGTGGTTTTTGAGTTATTTAGCTTTTTATTCAGCAGCTCTCCAGTTTGTAATTTCAGCCATCCCATTGCGAGAGTCTGAATTCCCCTAGCAACCATGCACTGATTTGAATAAGAATTGACATATTAATACGAGAGGCCTGAATAGCCTTACAGAGCATTTGTTTTTAGATGGGTTCAGTGACCCCCGTTTCAAAGCTGGAAAGAGACAGGAGAAGGCAAATAATTAAAAAAAAACTATAAAAAAATAAATAAGGAAGAACAATTGAAAAGCTGTTTAGAATCAGCCATTCTATAAAACACTAAAAGTTAACTTAAAGATGAACCACCCCTTCAATCTGTTGTTCTTTCTGGCCGGCCCTGGGTACCAGCACCAGTAACAGAGAAGATCCGAGTTCCATTTTGCTGCCCTGAGTGGATCAGTGAAGAGAGACCATCAGTAAAAAAAACACCCTTTAGTGTCATGGCGAGAAATATCTGCTGATGCACAACAAAGCCTGAGCATTAGGGTCATTCCCTGCTCTCTGGAATAGTCTGATTGTGATCACCCGTCAGGCTGAATGCCCCTCAGCATGTGATGTTTTCCCTACATTTGTATTTCTGTTGATTAGAAGCAGCCGGAATTTGCTTCTAGATTGTGCTCAGTGTTTCTATTGTTGCTCCCAGCCCAAGCCACTTCATGCAAACGATGGATTTGGACAAACTTTCTGATGAAAACTGTGCTATTCCGCTTCCAAAGGGCAGAGACACACGCTCAGATTCGGGGAGATTAGTCGCCCAGCGAGAAATCACCTCTTCTTCGGGGCGATTAATCTCCCCAAACTGCTTGAATGTAAATCGCCAGCGGGATGGCAATCGGTGCGCTTCGTTTTCCGTAGTTGCCACATGAGGAAACTTCGGGCGACTTCTGGCGTTTTACATTCTATCCGGAGGGAGGCAGTTGAGGAGATTAGTCGCCCTGAAGAAGAGCCGATTTAATCTCCCCAAATCTTCACGTCTACCCTTACCCTTAAAGGAGAAGGAACCCCTAAAAATGAACATGCTAATAATAATGCCATGTTTTATATATTGAACTTATTGCACCAGCCAAAGGTTTCAGCTTGTCAATAGCAGCAATGATCCAGGACTTCAAACTTGTCACAGGGGGTCACCATCTTGGAAAGTGTCTGTGACACTCACATGCTCAGTGGGCTCTGAGCAGCTGTTGAGAAGCTAAGCTTAGGGGTCGTCACTAATTATCCAGCAGAAAATGAGGTTGGTCTGTAATATAAGCTGATGCTACAGGGCTGATTATTAAATTCTGATGCTAATTGCACTGGTTTCTGTGCTGCCATGTAGTAATTATGTGTATTAATTACTAATCAGCCTTATATTGTAACATTTCTATTCTATGTGTACTGTATATTGTGAGTGGGTCCCTAAGCTCAGTAAGTGACAGCAGCACAGAGCATGTGCAGTGAATCAGCAGAAAAGAAGATGGGGAGCTCAGGGGTGCGTCGCCAATGAGGCAAGTTGAGGCTGTCGCCTCAGGCGGCAGCGCCCCAATAGGTACCAGGGGCAGCAAAATTGCTGCTCCTGGTACTTTAAGAGCGAATTTCCAGGGGAGGGGGGGCAGCAGCAACTGCTGCTGCCTCAGGTGGCGGAGGGGCCAGGATCACCCCTGGGGGAGCTACTGGGGCATCTTTGGAGACACAGATCTTTATTGCTAAAGGGCGGTGGTTGCTTTGGCTGGTACACAAGCACAAAACATAATGTACAACATTTCTAGCTTATTTCTTTAGTTTAACTCTCTGTGTGCTTTAAACAAAGCAATCAATCCTATAGTCTAACACTGTAGGCTTATTATTACAGGTATGGGATCCGTTATCTGGAAACCCGTTATCCTGAAAGCACTGAATTGTGGAAAGGCCATCTCACAGAGACTTCATTATAATCAAATAATTTACATTTTTCAAAATAATTTCCTTTTCTCTATAAAAATAAAACAGTAACTTGTACTTGATCCCAACTAAGATATAATTAATCCTTATTGGAAGCAAAACCAGACTATTGGGTTTATTTAATGTTTACATGATTTTCTAGTAGACTTAAGCTATGAAGATCCGAATTACAGAAAAGATCTGTTATTCGGAAAACCCCAGGTCCCGAGCATTCTGGATAACAGGTCCCATACCTATATATTGAAGGGATGCTTCACCTTTAAGTTAGTACCGGTATGTCATACAATGGCTAATTCTAAGCAACTTTTCATTTGGGCTTAATTTTTTCCTTTTTTTATAGCGTTTTTATTATTTGCCTTCTTCTTCTGATAATTTCCAGCTTTCAAATAGGGGTAACTGACCCCATCTAAAAGCCACAGCTCTTTAAAGCTACACATTTACTGTTATTGCTACATTTTATAACGGATCTTCCTATTCAGGCCTTTACTATTCTTGTTCCAGTGTCTTATTCAAATCAATGCATGGTTGCTTGGGGAATTTGGACCTTAGCAACCAGATTGCTGGAATTGCAAACTGGAGAGCTGCTGAATAAAAAGCTAAATAAGTCAAAAAGCACAAATAGCAAAAAATTAAAACCAATGGCAAATTGTCTCAGAATATCACTCTCTACATCATACTAAAAATTAATTTAAAGGTGAACAACCCCTTTAATGGTCTGCCCGTATGCTTATACACCACAATACGAGGGTTTCTCTGTGTTATAGACAACCCCCCCACATTCATGCATTGAGCTGGGAGCTACTGTTCAACATTTATTGTCGGTGTTTGAGCCGTGCTTTGCCTTTTCCAGTAGGCAGGAGTCTAGCCAGATTGCTCCCGGCACAGAGAAAGTAATTAAGTGGATGGGAGTCAGGATAGAAAATGCTTGAGAACGGAATAAGCGATTTACATTCTAGCCGGCGGGAAGGCAGTTCGGGGAGATTAGTCGCCCTGTAGAAGAGGAGATTTGTCACCACCGACTAATCGCCACCAATCTGACCCTGTGTCTCTGCCCTAAATAACTCACTGTTAAAGGGGAACTGTCGCCCCTAAAAATGCAGGAAAAAAAGTTTGTGTGATATTGAAGCAATGGCAGTTACATATACGGTAACTATGAACCCAATGAAAATGAGGAATACATGGATGCTGAGAAGCTTCTTAGAAGAACATTTTCTTATTTGGGTTAACATCCCTTTTAATGGCCATTCTTTTGTTAACCATGTGACCAGACTCCCGGGATTATTTTATTTCCGGCTCCCATGGTGTTTGTTTTCATTGGAAGAAAACTTTTACCCACGCTGCCTCTCTTCTTGTGTTTTTTTCAGGGACATCAAACCTGATAATATCTTACTGGATATGAACGGACACATCCGATTGGCTGACTTTGGCTCCTGTTTGAAACTGATGGAAGACGGAACGGTAAGCCTGTTTGCTCTTCCTCAGCTGGAAAGTAGTTCAGCTATATCTATTCAGTGCTGAATGCTTGGAATTAGGGATGCACCTAATCCAGGATTCGGTGTGGGATTCAGCCGGCATTTGTTCTTTTTCAGCAGGATTCAGCCGAATCCTTGTGCCTATTCAAGCCAAATCTGAATCCTAATTTGCATATGTAAATTAGGGGCAGGAAGGGAACTCACGTGACTTTTCGGCACTTTTTCCTTTCCTGCCCCTAATTTGTATATGGGATGCACCGAATCCAGGAATCGGTTTGGTATTCGGCCGAATCTTTCGCAAATGATTCGGGGATTTGCCTGAATCCAAAATAGTGGATTCAGTGCATCCCTACTTGGAATTGGACCTTAAAGGTGTAGTTCAACTTTTAGCATAATGTAGACAATTTGCAACTAGCCTTCATTTTTTTCTTTAATGATTTGACTGCTTGTTCTGCAGCTGTCTAGTTTGGAATTCCTATTAATTTGGAGTCCTACTTACCCTAGCAACCAGACAACATTAATGGGGTTGTTCACCTTTAAATTAACAGTTAGTATGACGTAGAGAGTGATATTCTGAGACAATTTGCAATTGGTTTTCATTTTTTATTGTTTGTGGTTTTTGAGTTATTTAGTTTTTTATGCAGCAGCTCTCCAGTTTGCAGTTTCAGCAATCTGGTTGCTAGGGTACAAATTACCCTAGCAACCATGCATTGATTTGGAGAGGCCTGAATAGAAAGACGAGTAATAAAAAGTAGCAATAACAATACATTTGTAGCCTTACAGAGCATTTGTTTTTTAGATGGGGTCAATGACCCCGATTGGAAAGCTGGAAAGAGTCAGAAGAAGAAACTATAAACTATAAAAAAGAAAAAATGAAGGCTAATAAAAAAGTTGCTTAGAATTAGCCATTCTATAACATACTAAAAGTTAACATAAAGGTGAACCACCCCTTTAAGGAAGTGAAAAGTATAGCAGAGGGAATCTGTAGAAATAAGTAGCAATAAGTAACAGTAACAATAAAATTGGAGCTTCGTGGAGGATCTGTTCTTAGCATTGGCAGGGTCAGTGACCCCAGCTACCAGATGCTATTTCAAACTGTATTCTGGAAAGGCACAAGGACGATCATTTAACAAACCATAAGAAATAAAGAAGAGTTGCTTAAAACAGGCCAATCTATGGCAACACATATGTTAATTGAAAGGCAAACTTCCCCTTTAATATGCTAGCAGGTTCTGAGAGGTCACCCATGTGCTGTATATTTCCCCTGTGTTCACTGTAGGTTCAGTCTTCGGTAGCTGTCGGGACTCCCGATTACATCTCTCCTGAGATCCTTCAAGCCATGGAAGATGGGAAGGGAAAGTACGGGCCGGAGTGTGACTGGTGGTCCCTCGGGGTCTGTATGTATGAAATGCTGTATGGTGAGACCCCTTTCTATGCCGAGTCCTTGGTGGAGACTTACGGGAAGATCATGAACCACAAAGTGAGTATCTGAACTGCTTGACTGGATGTATATTGCATTAATAATCCCAGTATCATCATGTCCCACCTGCTGTAGAGAGGGCAAGTTCTTATATAAGGGTTGAAATATTCAGTGCAAATGTCCTTTAAAGGAGAAGCAAACAGCAGTTTATTGCCAATAGATTAGCCACAATAGTGCAATCTATAACACTTCTGTAGAATGATTTACCATACCTGAGTAACCAGCTCTAGAAGCTCTCTCTGTTTGTTTAGGATAGCAGCTGCCATATTAGCTTGGTGTGACATCACTTCCTGCCTGAGTCTCTCCCTGCTCACACATAGCTCTGGGCTCAGATTACAGCAGTGAGGGGAGGAGGGAAGGGGGAAAAGGGAGGGAGAGAGGAGCAAACTGAGCATGCTCAAGTCCAAGCCCTGGAGGTTTATGCTGAAAACAGGAAGTCTAATACAGAAGCCCATGAGTACACAATAGAGGGAAAGAAATGCTGTGTTTCTTTTTAACAGAGGACTCAGAGCAGCATAACTTTGAGGGTTTAATGGTGTATTTATATACCTTTCCGATAAAGCTTACTTAATTTTAGCCTTTCCTTCTCCTTCCTTAACCAAATGTTTCTTTTCCTAGGAGAGGTTTCAGTTCCCGACTCAGTTGGCCGATGTCTCAGAGAACGCAAAGGATCTCATTCGTAGGCTCATCTGTAGCCGCGAGCACAGACTTGGCCAGAATGGCATCAAAGACTTTAAGAACCACCCGTTCTTTGTGGGCATCGACTGGGACAACATACGCAACTGCGAAGCGCCTTATATCCCGGAAGTCAGCAGCCCGACTGATACATCAAACTTCGATGTTGACGACGACTGCTTGAAGAACTGCGTAAGTCGCTGCAAATCCGTCTTTGCGCTCAGCGCTCCATTTGGCACTTAGGAAGGACAGGGGGGGCACATTTACAAACGGTGGGCACTTAAGTGCTTATGCTGTAACCCATAGCCATGAATCAGCCAATAGCTTTGAAAAGGCTCTGCAACTGGAAGCTGAAAGCAAATGTCTGATTGGTTGCTGCAGCTTCCTTTACTAGTGTTTGTAAATGAGCCCCATGATAGGCAAGAGCAGGTTATGGCAATAATTGCCATATAGTTAATGTGTTTTTTTTATAAGCCAGACACTGGCAATGGAATCACCCATGACACACCCTGTTAAATGAAACCTTTTAAAGAAGTGGATGTAAAATGTATGAGGGTGCTAATCTAAGAAATGTTGCAATGTACATTCATTATTTATTTTGTTGTAATGCTAAGATATTAAGGGATACATTTACTGTTAATATGAATTAATTTTGTAACAACAGCGCCAACTGCTGGTCAGTTTCCAACCAGTCTGACCATCAAGTAGTCAAGGAAGTTGTCAGGAGAAAGAAAGAAAGAGGCTGCTCTGATGTTCTTCTGCTTAGGAAAAATGTTAGAAAGGTTTCTATTTTTTTCCTAAGCAGAAGAACATCAGAGCAGCCTCTTTCTTTCTCCTGACAACTTCCTTGACTACTTGGTGGTCAGACTGGTGGGAAATTGACCAGCAGGTGGTGCTGTTGTAACAAATTTCCTTTATAGTTACAGTACGTGTATTATTTAATATCTTAGCATAAAACAAAATAAAAAATGAATGAACATTACAAAATTTCTTAGATTCACGTTAGATTTACTTATCCTTTAACTACACTCGTAGCTAGGATTGCCACCTTTTCTGGAAAAAAATACCGGCCTTCATATATACTTATCTTTTTTCCCTATTAATAACATTGGGATCAACCATCATTTTTACCAGCCTGGACTGTAAAATATTGGCCAGGTGGTAACCCTACTCGTAGGCCAGTCCTGTGCCAAAAATTACTTGGAGGGCCTCTTCCAGACCATGGGTCTTCAACTGGACAGCCAGAACTGGAGACATAGGGGAGGTGATTTATTTTGAAGAACTTTTCTTACAAAGGGACGTCCAGGAGTGGGACCAATCTCAGGCTCCTGGTAGGTTTACTTCCCCTTTAGTAGGTTTATATAGCTGGGAGACTACCTGCATGTACAGATGTCATTGTGCAGAGCTGAGAATACCCAGGGAACACCCATGTGCCAGACCGCAGTGCGCTCTAACTGTTTTATCTTACAGTCTGTTCCATCAAACCTTCATTGCTCTGTTCTGCCTGACAGACAGGGGCTTCCGTTCCTTCGCCCACTTACTCCATAGATTTAGAGGCTGATCTCCAAGCAGAAGGCCTGACTGAGCCCAATCCGAACGCCCAGCACCCCGTGGCCGTAATGAATTCATGTCGTATTCACTGAGTTGATTGTGCCACGCATGAACCCACTAATGTATCTGCCACCCTTGATAAGGTTTAGACTTGGGCCGAACAGCAACAACAGAAATGGCTTCACTGCATCGCTCATGTTTGTTCTGGAACCGGCAAGAAAAATGGAGTAGAGTGATAGTTATTGGTGCTAGAGTATTGGGGGGTTTGCCTAAGGCTTCCACAGTGCTCTCTGTGTGTGATTACACTAAAAGGGGTAATAACACTAAAATACAACCTGACTACTGTATGCTGATATCGTCTGCTCTGTTATAGGAGATGTGACTTGCACCTCAACCCATATGGCAGCTACCTAGGCCTTAAAGGCGTTGTTCTACACTAATCATTACACATGGACATGATCTAAAATGTATAAAAGTACTTTAAATTAGGGATGCACCAAATCTACTATTTTGGATTCGGCCAAACCCCGAATCGTTCACAAAAGATTTGGCCGAATACCGAATCGGCAAATTAGGGGTGGGAAGGGGACAAAAAGCCAGGCGGTTTCCTTCCCCACCCCTAATTTGCATATGCAAATAAGGATTCGGATTCAGTTCGGCTGGGCAGAAGGATTCGGCCAAATCCGAATCCTGCTGAAAAATGACGAATCCTGGCCGAATCCTGGATTCAGTGCATCCCTACTTTAAATACTTAAAGGAACAGTAACACCAAAAATATGATGGTTTAAAGCAATGACAATATATAGTTTATATAAACAAGCTGCAGTGTAGCCATGGGGGCAGCCATTCAAAGCTGAAAAAAATAGAAAAGGCTCAGGATACACAGCAGATAACAGATCAACTCTGCAGTATACAATAGGATTCTTCAGAACTTATCTGTTATCTTAGGTGTATCCTGTGCTTGAATGAATGTCCCGATGGCTACACTGCAGCTTGTTTATATAAACTATAGTAGTACTTATCTGTTATCTACTGTGTATCCTGTGATTGAGTGGCTGCCCCCATGGCTATACCGCAGCTTGTTTACATAAACTATAGTAGTACTTATCTGTTATCTACTGTGTATCCTGTGCTTGAATGGCTGCCCCCATGGCTACACAGCAGCTTGTTTATATAAACTATAGTAGTGTGTCTGAAGCAAACACACCCGTTTTACCAGTGCAGAGCAACACTACGTTATATTATCATTCCTTTAAAACATTCATTTTTTGGTGTTACTGTTTCTTTAAGAAATACCCGAGCAGCAGTCCACATTCATTGTAAACATGCAGCATACGGTGGTTTACAGTAGCAGGTTGCATTTTAGTTTTCCTTTAAAAGAAAAAAAAGAATGACTTGGGCCAAAAAAAGGAAAATTATCAATTGCAAAGTCTATGTGAGACTCCAATGGACTAAACAGCCTTCCAACCCTCCAGCAAGAAGAGGATCTAAACATGAGCCCTTTTAGTCTATTATCTGCCTTTGAAACACATAGTGGGGGAACAGGATAGTGGGCCGCTACTTTTGGGTAATACGCTGGTACCCCCAGCTGCTTGGAAAAGCTAAGGATAAAGATGAAGCAGATTCTCACAAATTCTTTGCAATCAAATAATATTTACTGGCTATTGACTAGTTGCCTAAAATTGATACATTCCAGTTTATAGAATCTAAGACATTAGCGGTTCTGCGTGCTGCATTTGGACCAGGCTTCAGCATCTCCTGCTCTCTGGTCTCCAAAATTCTGTGTGCGCCCAACTTGTTTGTTTGGTGCAAATTCCAGATGAGGAGTTAAAAGGCAGAGATGTTCCCTTTGGCTGCCTGCTCAGAACCAGTACTCAGCCCCATACGTCTTACATTCTATTCTGTTTGGGCATTGGATGTTTTTTTTTTTTTTAAAGAACTAAAATTAGCGGGGCTCAGTTTTTGGATTTTGCAATGAACGCAATGAAGTCATCCTGATGTCATTCTGAGTTAAGCCAATGTATTGTTGCATGTAGACCTGTATTCTGAGAAGGGCAGAAATACAGTAGGAATATGGGTCTATCTTGTGTCTGTCTGTCCAGCTTGTGGTTGAACTGGAGGACTGCACGTTGTACATAAATACATATCATAAATTATATCTCCATGATATCAAGGGCATTTTCTGACCTCTGGGCACTTGTTAGCTTTGGGTCTCTGGCCCTATCCCCTGTTTGCCCCCCAGGTCCCCTCTTGGGCCACACAAGATGACTTTCCTATGGCTATGACCTCAGTGCTGCATCAAGATGACATCATTGCGTTACAGTCTTCCTTTGGGTGATGTAATAGACGATGATCCTGCCCTAACTCCTCCTATAACCAACCCCCTGATACAGAAAAGCTTCTCACTTACTCTCATTGCACTGTGAGTGTGTGCCGCACATTAGCTCTCTAGGAGTCACCGTATCTTTATGGTTAATCGCAACAGTGGTGCAACTACAATTAACATTAATGATTCTTCCAGGAGACTATGCCACCCCCGATTCACACCAGCTTCTCTGGACACCACCTGCCGTTTGTTGGATTTACCTACACGAGCAACTGGTAAGGGTCAATTTCTTACTGCTCTTTATTATATCATCTTCCTGCTGTTATTGTATCACAGAGGCAGGAGTTCCATTCTTCGCGCCATCTCTAAGCTTCCTTGGGTAACTGAGGCTGCTGGGAGTTGTAGTTGAGCTTGAGAAAACAAGATAAGACGTGTTCCCCCAGAGGTAGTGGGATATTTCTGTCTGTAATCCGCTGTGTGTTCGTTTCAGTGTACTTTCAGATCGGAGCACTCTAAGAGATGCATCTGGGACATCCAGTACAGATCTCGATGCCAATGTCCAACGAACGCTAGAAGACAGTTTAGCTACAGAAGCGTATGAGAGGCGCATCCGGCGTCTGGAACAGGAGAAGATGGAACTGACTAGGAAGCTTCAAGGTAAAAATATGACAAATTCAAGTTGCTGTGATCTCAGGCCCTGCAAAAATTTGGAATTAAGGCGACCATAGATGCACAGATATTATCGGCAGAAGGATATTAATCCGCTCATTGATAGGCCCAATTTGATTGGGCCCCTTTGAAGGCACCTGAACATTGTCGATTGTTAGTGCTGAATCATCAGATACAGGTAGAATTCTATTGTTTCTATTTATATATCTGACAATTCAGCTCTACACGTGTGTATTGAAACAAACAATCTTTTTAGGAAAGAACGTCTATAGCCACCTTTACTGTACCAGCCTAGAGGCTCAGCAGCCCTATAACAGTAATGATCCAGCCTTCATAATTGCTTTCAGCAGCTCCCCATCTTGGATCTTGTTAGAGCTGGTTATAATTCAATTCTGATGCAGAATGCACTGGTTTCTATGCTGCAATGTAATGTGCATCTGAATAATCGACAAATCAGTCTTGTATAGTAAATGTTAACTTGAACAAAAAAGGTGTTTTCTCTCCCAGAATCCACTCAGGCTGTTCAGGCCCTCCAGTACTCGCCAGTCGATGGGCCGGTCACTGCAAGCAAAGACTTAGAAATAAAATCTTTGAAGGAAGAGCTAGACAAGCTGAAAACTCTGGGTACAGGTAAAATCCATTTTTAACCATTTTCATGGTATTTTCTTACTGCCCCTCACCTGAGCTCTCCTTAGGGGTTGTGGAAACGAGGTACAACTGTTAGAGGAGGAAGAGAATTCCACTATGTGCTGTAATTGTATCTCATATCTGAGTCAGCAGCAGGAGCAAAAAAAGCTTCTACGATAGTAAGGTCATATCTGTGGGCATACCTGCTGTTAAATGGGATGTCAACCCAACATTACAATTTTGCTTAATTAAAGAGTTTGTCAATATATATATATATATATATATATATATATATATATATATATATATATATATATATACACACACACACACACGTATGTGACCTGTTATCCTGTATGCTAAGGACCTGAGGTTTTCCGGATAATGGATCTTTCCATAATTTGGATATTCATACATTAAGTCGACTAAAAAATCATATAAACATTAAATAAACCCATTAGGATTGTTTTGCTTCCAATAAGGATTAATTATATCTTAGTTGGTATCAAGTACAAGATACTGTTTTATTATTACAGATAATTATTTTTTTATAAATTTGGATTATTTTGGAAGATGGCACTTTCTGGATACCGTGTGTGAGTGTGTGTGTGTGTATGTATGTATATATATATATATATATATATATATATATATATATATATATATATATATATTCCCCAAAATCACAGCACTCACGATAATGTGGATATTATTGCAGTGCACATACGATCCTCCAATGAAGAAGCCGCACTCACAGGTCTTGTCCAAAAGTATAAACAGTTTATTTAAGAAGTTTCGGCTGCATCTCAGCCTTTGTCAAAGTTACAAATTGCAATATGAACCTCCCTTAAATACCAGGAAGACTTCCTAGTTATACCTTAAAGTGTTACTGACACTAAAAAAGTACTTTTTAAAATATCAATGTACATTAAAAGTCACCTATAGGTCATGCTGTTTGCATTTTTGCTGAGAGGTTTGTTTTTGTAAGTAATTGTTAGTTGAAGTTCCTAAACCTGACTGTTTTGCCAACCTGACTGTCCCATCTCAGCTAAAGTTAAAGTCAGTTAAAGTTTCTAATGCTAACACACAAATATGGCAGCCCCCCTCATACAGGAATATGGGACATCAGACAGGTAATGTAAAAGCATTGTGCAAATACTGTATGGCAAAATTATAAGAAGCATGCAAAGTCAATTTTATGGTAGATGTAAAAAAATGTTAAATTTCTGCTTTCAGTATCTCTTTAAGTCTACTAAAAAAAATCATTTAAACATGAATTAAACCCAATAGTATTGTTTTGCATCCAATTGGGATTTATTATATCTTAGTTTGGGTCAGTACAAGGTACTGTTTCATTGCCACAGAGAAAAAGGAAATCCGTAATTCAACGCTTTCTGGATAACCGGTTTCCGGATATTAGATCCTATACATGTATATCAGTATAAATGCTGTTGTTACAGTAAGGTGGTGGAGGATTCTGGGAGTTGTAGTTTAAAGATCCACAGGTATGGCAGTACCGCTAGCCATGGCATGTGTATATTCATGGCTACTTGCTGTAAGGGCACTGTGCCATTCCCAGCTTGGCTCTGAGCTTGTGGTTCCATCGCACATTTTCCCATGATGACCGCTCAGTCTGTGCAGGATGTGTGTCAGCTCTCCTGGTAGTCACACTAATCATCCTGAAAATATGCTCGGCCTCAGTGCGCCCCACTCCAATTACTTTGCCCTACATAGCGGGGATGAGAGCTATTAGCACTGTAAACGTTAAAAGCCTCAGGGGGCTGACGTGTCTTCCGTGGCCCTGGGCCCCCCCGCCTTCATTCCTCAAAATCTACCAACAAAGCCTGTTTTCAGTTTTCTATTTATAGGAGGAATCCTGGAAACACTGGTTAGATATTCAGTGAATTTATTTTCTTAAAGCGATACCGACGTTATCTCAGTTACACTGCAGCCAGGAGACGTGCGTATACAGGGAAATGTCCCCCCCAGACTGCTGCAAAGAAGCACGTACCCCATTCTATATCTAAAGCCCTGTAAATGGCTTTAATGATATGTCGGGAAAGATACCCACGCAGTTCAATGCAGGATGAAGCTGAATAATGAACTGAGGGGATTATTATTATTATAAGGATCAGGTTGCAGACATCTGGTAACACTATTGGCCGGTCATTATTTCAGGTATTTACCTATATCCCAGCTACTACGTCTGTTTATTCACCTGGTCCCCAGCAGCCTCTGTATATGGAGCTCATACATCTTGTGCTGGCCAGGGACTGGGGTTACTGGAAGGTTTCTGTGTCCTATCTGGGGTCGGATTCCTTTTATTTCCCAGCGTGCGGTGCAGGCGTAATGTATTTAATGATTCATTAGAGTCCTGGGTCCATTCCCTTTGCTCACACGTTTGCCCACACTATTCTGCACTCCATCATCCACATGGGGGACCTTTTAATGATACCCCAAGCTGATGCTCTTCTCAGTCAGCGCATTGCTGAACTCCGATTGGTTAAAAACCAGCACATTTATTTAGAACTGCTTATTGGTAGAATTTGTATTCTAGCAAATGAAATATGTTTGTTATAACATGCCAGCTAACTAAAGGTTTATCATTAAAGAGCCCCCCAGTCCTGCCCCTATTTCTCTCCAGACTAACCCTGTTCTATACACAAGGAAAGGATCTTCCTGTACTGGCAATTAGACTGTTTAAAGGGGAAATTCACTTTCCCATATTTCACGTATTTTATAGATGGACCAATTCGAAGCAACTTTTTAAGCTTCTTATCATTATTTATGGAGCACGTTTCTTATCCAGAAACTTTCCAGTTGCAGATGAAAATTCCGTACGACTCTTGGGGGGGTCACTGACCCTGACAACAAAACATAAAATATGCTTGAGAGACTTCAGTTTTTTTGTTTGCTTACTTTTCTTTTCAGGGTCTCTGCTATTCATTTTCCATTTTGGCTTAAAGACTGCTCCCTGGTCTCTTAGATAAGTAGCCCGTAGCAACCAAGCCTGCAAGTTGCAGAACAAACAACCACAAAAATGGATCTACAATGGGTCTACAAGATACTAAAGTTCCTATAGATCTTCTACAGTAGCTAAGCACATTGTGTCGCTTGGGATATAATGCTATATATATATACCAGTATATATATGTTATAACAGGCTTTGCCCTGGCTTACCAGCATTAACTGGGGAACAGGGTAGGTGATACAGGAAGATAAGCAATAAGGGGGTAAAGAGGGGTCTCAGAGCTGTTCCCTTTGATTTCTGAACCTTGCTTAAAATGGCTGTGCTTGCAGGTGTACGTGGCTAAAGTTATGGCACCACTGGGCCAATTTAATGGTCCTTGTGGATGGCCGTTAGCTGGACACCTGCATGAGAGTTCAATGCGTGTGAGTGTCAGTCTGTCTGGGAGCAGTCCCTATAGAGAGGACAGACTGCCTCTCTGTCCAAGCATATGGTTCTAATAGACAGAGTCACAGACTTACTTTTGTTCTCTGTAACACGGGAGAAAACTTTGAGGAATTCCAAGCAGTGCCAAGTATGTAAAGGATAACAGCAGAGAAAGCCTTGGCTCAGCAGAATGACATCCTTGCGCTTGCTCTTTTCACTCCCCAATTACAAAGCTTGATGTTCTGTTGGTTTCGGTGTCGGGGGTTATTGCTAGTACAAGTGTCCTATTGCTGTTCCCTCCCCTGTGCCGTGGAAGGTGCAGTTGGGAGAGAAGAGAGGGTGTAAGGGCTGTTCATTAGTCGTCAGGCATTAGATAAACTGCCAGGCCTGAACTGGCGAATCTGTGGGTTCTGGCAAATGCCAGAGGGGCTGCTATAAGTTGGCACTATTTATCAGGTCCGGACTAGCAATCTGTGGGTTCCGGCAAAAGCCAGAGGGGCTGCTGTAAATTGCCATAGACAGTCACTATTTATTGGACTGGTGGGGGGGGGGGGGGGTTCTCGGGTCTCTGTGTATTGGAATACCAGGACCTATTGTGAATGCCAGTCCAGACATGCTATTTATTAGGCTGGTGGGGGGGGGCTGTTTGGGCCTCTGTGTACTTGAAATGCCAGGGCCTATTGTGAATCCCAGTCCAGACCTGCCAGCAACTCTCCAGTACCAGTGTTCTTTACCAGTACTAGGGATGCCAACCACTGCCCCACCACAGCGCTTCATTTGAACACTGGAAGACAAAGGCTGCCATGGTTATTATCTTGGTTATATTGTGGTTCAGCAACAAACTTTCATTTAAAGGCACATTGCATTCACTAATCATTGGGATGGGTATCTTATCTGTAATCCCCCATAATGGATTTCCTGACCCATCCGACAGCTGAGACTTGATTTAAACCTAAATTCACTAAAAGGTAAAAGTACTTCCAGTGAGCATGCTGGGTGGGTCAGGGAGTCTTTAATTCAAGCAGTGGGTGGAGCTAGAATACAGATGGCAGCTATAGGGCAGGCGAAAGGAATGTAAATAAAGCAGTGGGTGGAGCTAGAATACAGATGGCAGCTATAGGGCAAGGGAAAGGAGTGTAAACCAAGCAAGCTAAAACAACTATGGCAGCTATTGGAGACTGGAAAGGGGTGTAAATTAAGTGAGTGGGACTAGTGCACTGATGGTTGCTTGAATGAGAGGGACTGGGTTTCTGTAACTCAAGCAGAAACTGGAATTCTAACACATGATGGCAGTTTACAGGAGGGGTGAGGAGCCTTTAACTGAAGCAGTGGGCTGGGCTAAAATACACTAATGACTGCTTAGCGTGACTGGGACTGAAAGACTCTAATGGACTCTTACAGGGGGAGGAGCAACGAGTTTGTACCTCAAGCAGTGGGCTGGGATAGAAGGCTTATTGCAGCTTACAGGGAAACAAACAAGAAGTCTGTAACTGAAGCAGTGGGTGGGGGCTAGACTCAGTGTAATGGAAGCTTACAGGGGAGGGGCAGAGAGTGTGTGACTCAAGCAGTGGGTGGGACTTGAAGACTCTAATGGCAGCTTATAGGAGGCAAGGCACAGAGTCTGTAATCGAAACACTATCTCCTAATTCTCTCTTCAAATATAGTTTTAAGCGAGCATGGACTGTTATTCACTAATACACTGCAATTCAATAAAACAAATATATATATATATATATATATATATATTTTTGTCAGCAAACACAGTTTTTACATAACGCTCACAGGCATATGCGTTTGAGCAAATACACAGATTGTCTGTCTGTTTCTTCTCACAAAACAGAGAAAAGCTTTTCCTTCTATACACAGATATGTCCCCAAACTGTCCCTTCTGCCTGTAAGATTAAACCCTGTATATGTGCTGCATGGAAACTTCTACCTTCAAATACAATCTGTCATTTTTTGTATAGAGCCCCTGTTCTGTTGCCTGTCCATATGTACGCAATGAGGTGACACCAGCGATGCATGAGGTTTAGTGATGCACACAGCTTGCACATGGGAGAGGTTCCTCATGGGATTTGCTGTTTCTTTCATAGGTGCCAACCAACCCAACCAGCAACTGGAGAAGTTGAGCTTAACGCGGCCAGATATTGAGGAATTCTCTCGACAAATCAAAGTGTTTGAGAAACAAGTGAAAGTTCTGAAGCAGGAGAAGGAGGATCTGAACAAGGTAGGACTCCAATGGGGCTTAAAGTGCTCACTCACTATATTGATTCCAAAACTGTTAGTCTCCCCAAGTGGATAGAGCTATCAGCCTGAGAATGAGTTAGGGTGAGATTTGGGGTGAGTGATTATTTGTGCCCTGGGTATCCCTGGAACTATAGCAAGGTGACTGTTACCCCAATGTTTCTATATATCTGTAACCTTGTTATGAGCTAATGGGGCCCAGCCTGAAGGTCAGTTAGGGTGAGATTTGGGGTGAGTGCTTATTTGTGCCATGGGTACCCCTGGAGCTATAGCAAGGTGACTTACCCCAATGTTTCTATATATCTATAACCTTGTTATGAGCTAAGGGGCCCAGCCTGAAGGCCAGTTGGGGTGAGATTTGGGGTGAGTGTTTATTTATGCCCTGGATACCCCTGGAACTATAGCAGGGTGACTGTTTCTATTTGTGTGTAATGAGGTAAGAGAAGATGTGACCACATGTTGGTCCTTAAAGTGGGACTTGAGCACCAAAAGTCTGAAAAACTCTGATTTACAGTCAGGTCTTGGTGGGAGCTAGGCAAAAAAGTCTAGTTTGATGTCCAGTGACCAATGTCCCAATATCTTTGCTTGATGCGTTGGCATTAGGACTTGGTGGATTCCAATGAGAAGATGAAAATCCAAACAAAAGAGCTGAAGGAGGTGCAGAGCCAAAGGAAACAGGGCTTGCAGGAAATGGCAGAGGTTAATGAGAGACTTACTGAACTGCGCTCCCAAAAGCAGAAATTTGTGAGGCAGCTCCGTGACAAGGAAGAGGAGATGGAGGCCATGACGCAGAAGGTCGAAGGCTTAAGGCAAGATCTTCGCCGGGTGGAAAGAGCGAAAAAAGAGGTCTGTTGTGGCTGCTGTGCTTTAAAAGTGTTTACAATACAAATAAACAATGTGTAACATTAAATTAATTATTTTCATTGTTGTGGTTACTGGTACTTTAAACTATATACTTACATAAATTCCAAATCTTTTTTGCCTTCTGCTACAGTGTTTCAGGGGACAGAACCACCAATGCAGAGAATATATAAGCCAGCTAGACCAGCAAATACATTTACTAATAACTATAAAACCAGTGAAAATGTGCAATACTTGTAGTTTTGAAAGTTGCTTCAAATAAAATTTTCTTTCATTATGCAAAAAAAAAAAAATACTTCACTTTTTGGGTGGAGTTACACTTTAATGAAAAACACGGTTTCTCATCTGCAGCTTGAAACCCAAGTGGAATCCACAGCCTCTGAGGCCTCCAAGGACAGGAAACTGCGGGAGAAGAGTGAGCAATACACCAAGCAGCTGGAGAGCGAATTAGAAGGACTGAAGGTGAGTGCAGAGTCTTGATTGGGAGAGGTGGCTTGTGGGTATTGGAGCAGAGTGAGAGTAGTAACAGTTTTACCTAAACCAGAGGGCGACTAAGGTTTTTATGGGGAATGGTACACATTAGTGATGTGATACGCACCAGACGCTAACCCGCCCTCCCTTTGCCCGGGCCCGCCTGCATTCGCACTTCCGGGGTGCTTTTATAGACCTGCAACGACACGTCCTGCCGATGTTGTCACAAAAGGGGCGGGACGAGCAGGCGCAGCGTCTATAAAAGACAAACCCGGACGTCGGCATTTGACAGTGGCGGGCGGGGAGAGCAGGAGAAGTGCTCCAACCCTAAGTTTGCGCATAGCCTGTACAGAGAAATCCCATAAAACTGTGGCAGAATAGGTATTCCCCTGTACTAAGCACAATTCAGCAGGAACAGCCCCTAAGTTTGCTCATAGTCTGTACAGAGAGATACCATAAAACTATGACAGCATAGGTATTCCCCTGTACTAAGCACAATTCAGCAGGCATACAGCGCCCAAAGTTCCCTTATAGCCTGTACAGAGAGATACAGTGTTGCTCTGCCCTATAACCTGCTTGAAACATGGGCGGACGCCAGCACAGGTCTGGGGGATGCTGGGAGTTGTAGTTGAGCAGCAGCTAGAGAAGTGTAGGCTGTAGAGAATCAGTGCTGTAAGGCTGCACTGTAGCTCAGTGTAGGACTGTCCCACAGGGAAACCAGGAAAACTCCCGGTGGGCCCAGGTGTCAGTGGGCCCTCTTGCTTCTAAACTTTTGGTCATTCCCTATTTCTTTATGGGAAAAAAATGCTTAATAATAAAAGAATATAGTAAGTAAATATAAAAGACTAGAAGAATAAAGAGGTTGAGTGAGGAGAGGAGGAATAATAGTTTGGAAAGTGGGCCCAAGGTTCAAGGTTTTCTGGTGGGTCCCTGGCATCCCAGTCCAACACTGCTGTGGCTTCTGGGAAGGGATAAACAAATGGGGCCAAAGGAGATGAAATCCAAGCAAAAGCAAGAAAATATATTTAATTCAAAACACATGAAATGTAACCAAAAAAACCAGCAAGGAGGAGAGAAGGCAGTAAAAGAGGGAATAATAAGTGGCGCCTCGCAGAGAGGAGAATCCTATTCCTGGAATCCAATATGCCTCGTGCTCCTACCACTGAAACCTCTTTGCTGTAAAGTTTTACAGTATTTGCTTTATACATACCAGGAAATCATAAAACATTGGGACTTTTCTGCAGCCGGCAGGGTCTGGGCAGGTAGCGTTTGCAGCTGTGTGTGTGAGGGGCACAGTCGCTCACTGCGAGTCTTTGGCCTCTTTGCTGATCATGGGGACTTAGGGCCACTAGTTAAGGCCCTGGACTCACATAGATTGAGTGGTGGGAGGAGCTTATTCACACGGGTATTAACTCCATATGTCATCGCTTAGCTGCATGCTGGGTCTTGTGTATGTACTTGGCCTCTGCAGGTGTTGGGGAGTGAGGTCTCTGGGGGTCCTATAAATCTGAGACAGGAGAGGGGCCCTAAATTGTCTTGTCTCACAGTTGCCTGGATGTGTCCATTGTGCACAGTGTTTTCTAAGTTGTACGTGCAAAACGAATTTCTGCAGCTGCATGTGTGTTTGTAATTCTAAGAGTGTGTGTGTGTCTGAGTGTGTTTTTTTCTCGCTAAGACTACCAGTTTATTGTTATTGCTACTTTTTTACTACTCACCTTTTTATTCTTGCCCTCTCCTATTCATATTCTGATCTCTTAGTCTCATCAATTCATGGTTGCTAGGGTAATTTGGACCCTCTCAACCCGATTGCTGAAATTGCAAACCGTAGAGCTGCTGAATAAAAAGCTAAATAACTCAAAGCACACAAATCATTCAAAAATGAAAACCGATTGAAAATTGTCTTAGAATATCACTCTCTATATAAAAGTTATTTTAAAGGTGAACAACTTGTTTACTTGTGTGTGTGTGTGTATGTCTGGTTGAGTTAAGGTGGCCATACACGGGCCGATAAAAGCTGCCGACAGACCGAGTCAGCAGCTTATTGGCCCGTGTATGGGGCCCCCCGACGGGTTTCCCGATCGAGATCTGGCTGAAAGTCGGCCGGATCTCGATCGGATGGGACTAAAAATTCTGTCGGATCGCGGCCGCATCTGTTCGTTGATGCGGCCCCGCGATCCGACCGCCCATTACCCATTTCGGATAAGCCCGATATTGCCCACCTCAAGGTGGGTCGCCAAACGAGCGGATCTCTCCGTGTATGGCCACGTTAAGTATATGTCAAGTGTGTAAGTGTATGTATTCTGCCAGGTTGTCAGCTGATTGGCCTGTGTATGGGGTCAAAACAACAGACCAGTATCAGCTCAGTGAGATATGGATCAGGCTGCTTGGAAAATACCATTGGCTGAGGGGTCCTTGCTGTAGTATGGGATTGTGGGACTTACTATTTGTTAATGAATCTGTGCCCACCCCTTATATTCCATGATTTTGTATCCTCTAGCTAAAACATGTCGGCCGCTCTCCGGGGGTCAGCAATTCCGAACACCAGCAAGAGATCGCCAAACTGAAGACGGATCTGGAAAAGAAGAGCATCTTCTACGAAGAGGAGTTCGCCAAGAGGGAAGCGTTTCATGCCAACGAAATCAAGAACCTGAAGAAGGAGCTGCGGGACGCGGAGAGCCAACAACTGAACCTCAACAAAGAGATCCTGGTTCTGAAAGACAAACTGGACAAGACTCGCAGGGAAAGGTAAAGGCTGGACTGCTGCCATTCAGATTTAAAGGGGTTGTTCACCTTTGAATTGGATTTTTAGTATGATGTAGAGAGTGATATTCTGAGAAGATTTGCAATTGGTTTTCATTTTTTATTAAGTGTGGTTTTTGACTTATTTAGCTTTTTATTCAGCGGCTCTTTAGTTTGCATTTTCAGCAATCTGGTTGCTAGGGTTTAAATTACCCTAGTAACCGTGCATTGATTTGAATAAGAGACTGAAATATGAATAGGCGAGGGCCTGAATAGAAAGATGAGTAATAAAATGTAGCAAAAAAGTAGTCTTAAAGAGCATTTGTTTCTAGATGGGGTCAGTGACCCCCATTTGAAAGCTGGAAAGAGTCAGAAGGAAAAAGGCAAATAAAAAACTTCAAAATAAATAAATATTGAAGACCAAATATTAAGGCCGCCATACACAGACTGAGTCGGCAGCTTATTGGCCGTGTGTGGGGCCATCTGATGGGCTTCCCCGATCGATATCTGGCTGAAAGTCGGCCAGATCTCGATCAGGAAGTTTAAAAATCCCGTCGGATCACAGGCGCATCTGTGCGTTTATGCGGTCCGGCAATCTGACCACCCTTATCGGATGCATTATGATCCGACCATTGGGCCCTAGGGCCCACGGTGGGATCAGCCCAATATTGCCCACTTCAATGTGACATCGCCAAATGAGCGGATATCTACAACTATGGCCTCCTTAAGGTTTCTTACAATTGGCCCTTCTATAACATGGTAAAAGTTAACGTAATGCTTAATCACCCCTTTAAGAGGTAAAATATGCTTAAACAATGATGTGTTCTGTTTATTTATGTGCACCCACATATTCTACAGCGCTGTACAATAGAGTGGTGTATACACTCAACATACAGGTTACATACAAAAATACAAAGGAGCTTACATTGTAGATTTCCATGAATTCTAATTGCTGATTGGTTGCTGTGTTTAACCTCACTGGTGTAATTTAGCGACAATTTTAGTAATAAAGTGCCCTTGCCTAAAAGTCAAGTCTAACCCAAGCTCTTACCACTGGCCACATAGGACCCAATAAGCTGTCTGAAGCTGTCTGAAGTCACAAGCCATTGTCAGCCCATTTATGTATGAGTATTTATGTTGAGTATCAATAAATCAGAGGGGGGGGTTCTTTCTTTAAGAGTCAGGGTAGAGTCCTGCGCAGGTCCATTTTTTTGGAACCTGCAACCCGTATTTTTACCTGCTTGGACCCGCTACCCGACCCGCAAGTACCTTATCCGCAACCCAGACCCACGACCCGCTGACCATCAAGTCTCAGGAAGTGCTGTCATTGTAAACCGGAAGTGACATCATCTGAAGTAGCCGTGATCAGAAAAAAGGAGTAAAAATCGCTATTGAGAAGACCCACGACACGACCCGAAGAACCGCGTCTATACCCGCACTCTGAACTTCTACTCGCAACCTGCAGGGTACCGCTTTTGTGGGTAACCCCCAGGTACCCAAGGATACCCGACCCGCTGCAGGATTCTAGGTCAGGGCACACAGGCAGATTCGGGGAGATTTAGTCACGACTAATCACCTCCTCTTTGGGGTGACTAATCTTCCCGAACTGCATCTCCTGCCTTCCTGCCGGCTAAAATGTAAATTGCTGTGGGATGGCACTTGGCACTTTTAGTTTTCCGAAGTCGCCCGAAGTTGCCAAACGAGGAAACTTCGGGTGACTTTGGACAACAAATCACTCCCAGTGCCATTCCGCCGGCGATTTACATTTTAGCCGCAGGGGAGGCAGTTTGGGGAGATTAGTCGCCCCGAAGAGAGACGATATGTCGCCCAGCGGCTAATCTACCCGAATCTGCCTGTGTCTCCTGACCCTTTCCCTGCCTTTGATGTAAAGTCTTGGTTATCTAAACGCATACAATTAATTGATAAAAAAAAAACGTACTCAAGGTGCTACTCTGACCACATTTGCAATTTACATATAAAGGAGTTGTTCTTTGAGTTGACTTTTAGTATGATATAGAGGCTACTTTTCTTGTTTTATTATTTGTAGTTTTTTTTCAATTATCTAACTTTCTGCAGCTCTTCAGTTTGGTATTTTGGCAGCTGTCTAATTGCAAGGGTGCAAATGATCTTAGCAACCAGAGGGTTTTGCATAAGAGACTAAAATATGAATAGGAGAGGACTTGAATAGAAATATACGTCATAAAAATTAACGATAACAATAAACTTGTAGCCTCACAGAGCAATAGTTTTTGCCTTCTGGGGGTCAGTGACCCCCATCTGAAAGCTGGAAAGAGTCAAAAGGCAAATCATTCAAAACTATAAAAAAGAAATAATGAAGACCAAATGAAAAGTTGCTTAGAACTGGCCATTTTATTACATACTAAAAATGAACTAAAAGGTAAACAGTTTTAGTCTGGTATAAGCAGTCTAAAACTGTCTGAAGCTGCTAATATCTCAATAAGTATCTTGGTTTGATGCAAACTAAATTGTTTTAGGGGGTTTAGATCCTCTTTAAGCCCCTTAAGAAATGAATTGATGGAAAATCAACTAGAAAGCTTTGACCACTTTTGAAGTTTTTAGTGGTTTCTGTGATATAAGCAGTTTTAGATGGCTAATACCAAGCTTTCAGTTCCCTTCGATGGGCAGAGTGTTTGTGTGCAAGTCCTGTGTAGCCCAATGACCCTAAGGTTGCTGACTTTCAGTGGAGCTAAAATTCTGGTGTTAGCAGTTCAGAACTGCAAATATCTCGAAAAAGAGAGAGAAGATAGAGAAGTTGATATTATTTATTGTGTTGACTTTACATTGTCTTTAAAATGTCAAAAACACTGGCAGGGAAAGGGTTAAATGGTGTCTAATAAAATCTCAAGTTATTGACTGATAAAAAAAACAGAAGTGGTGTAACAACATATACAGTAGAAACGCAGGGGGCCGAACCTCAGGATCTGTCATATCATAGTCCCCCCTCCCCAGATCCTCTCCTATGTTTAACTTAGACATAACACAGGGGTGCTGTGCAAGCAGGTAGCAAGCTGGCCGGGCAGGAGGCACTATTAGTGCCGGACCCTTCCGAAATTTTTTTTTGGCTCTTGCAAGTTAGGCTACTGTAAAGCAGGGTGTACATTGCCCAATAAATAAGAGCCCAGATTATCTTTGCATCAACATGGGGGCAATGCAGGAAGAGAAAGTCTTGTTAACTCTACGCTGCCCCCCGCAGATTCACAATGGATCGGCCCTGCCTGCACCCCATAGTAAAGCCTTAAAAGGAAAGAGATGAAGCTGCGGAGGTTCTTTGTTTCACATGTACAAGTGCTTGTTTTCTTTTGCTTAAGCGCAAGAGGATTTATGTCTAAACAAAACCAGATCCTTAAAATAATAGAGGGGGATCCCTGGCACTTTATCTCGGAGGTACATGCCCTTGGGATTATTGGTTTTACCCAGCGTGAGCCAGAGAAGGACATACACAGGGCCTTGTCACCAAGAAGGGGATAGTGGGTAAACGGCAACACATATTTATATTGCTATATGATATAGAGGGACTGATACCCCTGTGCTAAGCACAATTCAGCAGGAACAGCCCCTAAGTTTGCTCATAGTCTGTACAGAGAGATACCATAAAACTATGGCAGCATAGGTATTCCCTGTACTAAGCACAATTCAGCAGGAACAGCCCCTAAGTTTGCTCATAGTCTGTACAGAGAGATCCCATAAAACTATGGCAGCATAGGTATTCCCCTGTACTAAGCACAATTCAGCAGAAACAGCTCCCTAAGTTTGCTCATAGTCTGTACAGAGAGATACCATAAAACAGTTTGTTCTAATACTTTAAAGTGCTCTGTAGCTGATGAGGATTAATGGAAATAGAAGTAAAATAAGTATCAGGCCTTGCCCTGAGGAAGCACAAAGTGTGACGATGTTTCATTCAGACATTCAGAAAATAAGATGGTTGCCAGCACTGCTGTACATTATATTACTCTGTACTCCTGGGTTAATAAATTATATTTCTCTTCACAGCCAAAGTGAAAGGGAGGAGTTTGAAGCTGAAATGAAGCAGAAGTTTGACCGTGAGCGGCTCCTGTTAATGGAGGAAAACAAAAAGCTCTCCAACGAGCTGGACAAGGTACAATTCTGTGTTGGCAGTGTCTATGCTTGCTCTACTGTCTCCATCTTGCTCTACTGTCTCCATCTTGCCCTACTGTCTCCATCTTGCCCTACTGTCTCCATCTTGCTCTACTGTCTCCATCTTGCTGTTCTATCTTCTACTGCCTCCCTCTTGCTCTATTGTCTCCATCTTGCCCTACTGTCTCCCTCTTGCCCTACTGTCTCCATCTTGCCCTGCTGTCTCCATCTTGCTCTACTGTCTCCATCTTGCTGTTCTATCTTCTACTGCCTCCCTCTTGCTCTATTGTCTCCATCTTGCCCTACTGTCTCCATCTTGCCCTACTGTCTCCATCTTTCTCTACTGTCTCCATCTTACCCTACTATCTCCCTATTGCTCTACTATCTTCATCTTGTTCTACTGTCTCCATCTTGCTCTACTGCCTCCCGCTCTACTGTCTCCATCTTGTTTTACTGTCTCCATCTTGCTCTACTGTCTCCATCTTGCTCTACTGTCCCCATCTTGCCCTACTGTCTCCATCTTGCCCTACTGTCTCCATCTTGCTCTACTGCCTCCCTCTTACTCTACTGTCTCCATCTTGCCCTACTGTCTCCATTTTGCTCTGCAGTTTTCTTCTTGCTCTGCTGTTTCCATTTCGCTCTACTGTTTTCTTTCTTGTTGTGCTGTGACTGTGTCTTTCTTGCCGATTGTCTCCATCTTGCCAGACTGTTGTTGTTATGCTGCCTCACTGTTGCTCCTTATAGCTGCTCGTCAGCAGGGATTTGTGTACAGGATCCTGTTTTTATCCCCACATTCTATATTATATTATTATATATTGTTATCCCTAAAAATAAAGGAAAGAACACTATATGTTCATAAAATCTTATTGATTACTAATTAGCTAAAACTAATGTGGCCATAACTATACTATTTAGAATTATTAAAGGGTCAGTTCCCCTATGAACTATTAGTATGATGTAGCCTGTGGTTCTAAGATACTTTGCAGTTGGTCTTTATTAATATTATTATTATTTTGAAAGAGCTAGTAGCAAACTCAGTGCTGTAACATCCAGAAATAATGCTTGAAAGACCCAATAAGTGGCACGTACTGGCTATTAAAAAGTAGTGTGTGGAGTCAGACTGATGTCAAGATGTCATTTCCATTTGATATTACTGGCGCTTTAAGGTTTAGTTCATAATAAGACATGTAGCATATGACTGGATTTCTTTTTTCCGCTATTGCTCAGTTCTTATTTAACTTCATCTTCCTGTCCCCCATATCACAGCAGTTCTTACTAGCACAGCAGGGAATCACCATCACCAATCAAATGTACAGGAGGGGTTAACGGGCCAACATATTAGTGTAATTACGGCTTTGTGATTGTCTGGAACGTATAATCACTGGGGAAATCACAATTGTGTCTGGGAAGCTACAAATTACCAAATTAACCGTATTGAGAGAAACAGAGCAACCACATTTACTGTAATGGGAATTAGTGACGCTTATTATATATTTATTACATGGGGATTCTATGGTCACAGATCCCACTCAGTGACTTCTAATATTCTTATCATTTACAGAACTGAATGTACACAGCTATGGGATCCGTTATCTGGAAACCCATAATCCAAAAAGCTCCCATAGACTTCATTATAAGCAAATAATTAAAATTTTTAAAAATGATTTCCTTTTTCTCTGTAATAATAAAACAGTAGCTTGTACTTGATCCCAACTAAGATGTAATGAATCCTTTATTGGAAGCAAAACCAGCCTATTGGGTTTATTTAATGTTTACATGATTTTCTAGTAGATTTAAGGTATGAAGATCCAAATTACAGAAATATCCCTTATCCGGGAAAACCCCAGGTCCCGAGCATTTGGGATAACAGGTCCCATACCTGTACTAATGTATCATTAATATAATAATATATTTGTAATTGTATGCAGTGCTATACCAGTTCAGGTTATCAGAAGCATCTTTTTGACTCTGACATGTTCTTATTATCCTTCCAGCTTAGCACCATGTTTGAAAAAGTGAGTGTGAATAACCGGCATCTGGAGGAAGAGATGAGAGACCTGGCTGATAAGAAAGAGTCAGTGGCTCACTGGGAGGCCCAGATCACTGAAATCATTCAATGGTTAGTTATTACCATTATTGCTTTACCATCGCATGTTCAGTACTAGAAGAGACATGTTACACTCTCAGTTGTGTATGAGACATGTTCCCCGGCTCTTTGTGCCTCTCTGGGGGAGGAGGTCTCCATACAAACGGCTGCATACATAATCAGATAATGCAGGTTATCATTTAAATTGAGCTTAGAACAGAGAAATATATATGCTGGCATGCCTTCATGGTCTCTCTCTGTGCTGCCATAGTTTTATGGGATCTCTCTGTACAGGCTATGAGCAAATTTATGGGGCTGTTCCTGCTGAATTGTGCTTAGTATAGGGGAATAGCTATGCTGCCATAGTTTTATGGTATCTCTCTGTACAGACTATGAGCAAATTTAGGGGGCTGCTCCTGCTGAATTGTGCTTAGTACAGGGGAATAGCTATGCTGCCATAGTTTTATGGTATCTCTCTGTACAGACTATGAGCAAACTTAGGGGACTGTTCCTGCTGAATTGTGCTTAGTACAGAGGGATACCTATGCTGCCATAGTTTTATGTTATCTCTCTGTACAGACTATGAACAAACTTAGGAGACTGTTCCTGCTGAATTGTGCTTCGTACAGGGGAATATCTATACTGCTATAGTTTTATGGTAATTAAAAATTGAACTTAAATCTCAAACCCAGTGTATCCCCAGTCCAGTGATCCAACAAGGCTCTCTTTCTGCCCCAGTCCAATTGTAGTAAATTGTTGATTACAGCATTGAAAATTATTTTTAAAAGGCGACATACATCTTAATCCAGTGCATTTCATAGAGATTACACCTCCACTAACTCAGGGATAGGCGTACATGTGGCTTAAAGTCTTAAAGGCAAACTAAACTCTATAATATTTGACCTGTGTGTATGTTGCTCTGTTTATGAAATGCATCTTTTTCCATTTTCAGAGTTCATGTTTTGTGAACTAGTTGGAAAATCCCAGCCCTCAATGTGTGCTGCCATCTTAGATTTCACATGCAAGGGGTGCAGGGGTTCCTTAAAGCAATATTTAGCAGGTGCAAGGCTGGCCGGCCATATCCGTGCACCTTGTTAATGAGCCTTACTGAGGGACGACAGAGTCAAATTATTCCTGCAGCCGAGAGAGAGGAACTAATATTGTCTTTTTATGGGAACATCGCCTCACATCCAGATTCCCATCATTCACCATATTTGGGCAAATGTTATTGAAGGTTTCCCCATTCCCTTTTACTTGGACATTGAGGGATCATAGCTGTGGCCCTCTGGATATCCGCCAAGCTCTGCTACGCAGCTCACGCTGTTAACTCTATCACGGCCACTCGGCAGCTGCACTCGGCTATGCACTGAGCTGTGTGTCTTTAAGAGCTGCAGGGGTTACACAATTCACATGGATCAAGTGCAAATAGTGGGATCAGGCGGATGTGCTCTGTGCATTGTCTCCCAGTGAGCTCATCCTTGCGCTAAGTAAACAAGGAGCAGAGAGAATTCACTTTTTAACCGTTGTGGGAACATTGGATTAACCCCTTATGGCTCTTATAAGCCTCTTATATACTTGGGAGTTTCTTAAAGGGGAACTATCGCGAAAAAGAAAATTTAATATAAGCTTCATCGTACTGAAATAAGTAACTTTCTAAATAAAATCAATTAAATATTCGGCATCATTTCTGAAATAATCAAATTTATGTTCACTATTCCTCTCTCAGCATCTGTTTCTCGTTATTCTGTCTTCATGCAGCAGTTGGGTGTCAGATATTCATTGACAGTTAAATCCAATATAACTTATGGGGGGGGGGCTCCTTTCCTAGCAGATGTATTAGAGCTCATTCAAATAACTGATTCCAGTAGAAACAAAATCTAACAAAATAACTGCTTTTTGCACAAATTCTGCATGTAGAGAGACATGATGTCTGGTGATTTTAATAGAGTGAGCTCTAATACATCTGCTAGGCAAAAGGAGCCCCCCTATAAGATATATTGGATCTAACAGTCAATAAATATCTGACACCCAACTGCTGCATGAAGACAGAATGAAGAGAAACAGATACTGAGAGAGAGAGAGAGAGAGAGAGAGAGAGAGATAATGAAGACAAATTTGATTATTTCAGAAACACTAGAGAATTTTTAATTGATTTCATGTAAAACGTTTCTTATTTCAGTGTGCTGAAGCTTATCTTAAATTTTCGCGATATTTCCCCTTTAAGCAGCTAAATGAAAGGCAAGGGTGGCTCCCTCTCTCCAGTAATGACCAACTGCAGGAAGTTGGACAGAATCAGGGATAGCAGGCTTAATGCATGCAAGTTAGGGGGTGAATGGGGGGACTTCTCTGTGCCTTCCGATTCCTGTCCCTGAACAATTCAGCTCTGACCTATGTAGCATATGAAAGAGTCTATAATAGTCCAATACACTGCAGCACACTGTAGAATGAACGATTGCTTAGAAACGTGAATTTATTGGCTGTTAAGCACCTGGTCCTAAGGGATCCATCACGCAAGGTCAGAGCACTCCATTATTGTATGAAAGAGTCTATGACAGCAGGGTGCAGATAAGCAAATCCTTACTGCTGTACTTACAGACAGGCTACTGCCTGGCCAAGCCCATCCCAACTCAAGCAATAAAAATACAGCTTTTTAAAGGGGTTGTTGACCTTAAAATTAAGTTTACCTATGATGTAGAGCTTGAAATTCTGAGACAATTTGCAATTGGTCTTTATTTTTTATTTTGAATGATTTAACTTTTTGTTAAGCAGCTTTTCAGTTTGGCATTTCAGCAGGTATCTGGTTGCTAGCGTGCCAATAACCTTAGCAACAGGCAGTGTTTTGCATGAGAAGCTGGAATATGCATAGGAGAGGAGCTAAATAGAATAATAAATAATAAAAATGAACAATAAAGTTTTAGCCTCACAGGGCAATAGTTCTTGGCTGCTGCGGACAGTGACCCCCATTTGAAAAGAGGAATACGAAAAAGGCAAATCATTTTAAAAAAGTATAAGAAGTTAAAAGGAAGGCCAGTTGAAAAGTTGCTAAGAAGTAGCCATTCTATAACACAGTAAAAGTCAATTTAAAGGTGAACCTCCCTGTTATGCAGGGCTGTCTGCAGTAAATATAAAGGGGAACTTTCCTTTTTTTTGTCCCTTTGTGCTTCCCTTACTAGCATTCTGATTCCTGCGTTTGTGTCATTGTCAGGGTGAGCGACGAGAAGGACGCACGGGGGTACCTGCAAGCTTTGGCTTCCAAGATGACTGAAGAGTTGGATACCCTGCGGAATTCTAGCCTGGGTGCCAAGTCTACTGTAAGATCCACAGACAAGAGCCAACCCTATTTTTGTTTTTCTTTCAATGCTATTTTTTCCCCATCAGTCAGTGCAGATTCCCTATATTTACTGTTCATTGATCCTTGTTGTGAACTCTCTGCCTGTTCAATGTACTACAGAGTGGGGGGTCTTAAAGGGGAACTATCGCAAAAATGAAAATGTAATATAAGCCTTCCTATACTGAAGTAGAAACTTTCTAAATACAGTCAATTAAAAATTCTGCATTGTTTCTGAAATAATCAAGTTTATATTCACTATTCCTCTCTCAGCATCTGTTTCTCTTCATTCTGTTTTCATGCAGCAGTTGGGTGTCAGATGAATGATCCAATATATCTTATAGGGGGGGGGCTCTCTTTCATAGCAGATGTATTAAAGCTCACTCAAATAACTGATTCCAGTACAAACAAAATCTAACAAAATAACCTTTTGCACAAATCCTGCATGTAGAGAGACACGATTTCTGGTGATTTCAATAGAGATGGGGAAGATAAACTTTATTATTTCAGAAACAGTACAGAATTTTTTATTTCAGTATGCTGAAGCTAATATTAAGTTTTCATTTTGGCGATAGTTCCCCTTTAAGTTTCTCTTGGCACCAGCATGGCCATGATACTGAGAGCACAAGCTGGGAGTTTAGTATGGGGCAGAGCTACCTCTGCCAGAGAAAACAAAGTTGCCTTTGTTTGCCAACCCCCATTTACCCTATGGATGCCAAAATAATGGGCCATAGTGATACAGGCGCATGGGCCAATATGGCTCTGCCCTTTTAAATAACAAGATCTAAAATATATATCCGAGCCCTCTACCCTCTTTGCTATCAATGTCTCAGGCTTAGGGCTAGTCCACACGAGGAGATTCGGGGAGATTTTATCGCCTGGCTGAGGCAACTTCGGGCGACTATAGAAAACGCATCGCCGCGTGTGCATTAGCGCAGGCGACTTTGCATTGTAACCTATGGGGAAAAACGTTGAGGCAGTTCGGGGAGATGGTCGCTCAAAAGACGAGGCGATTAGTCGCCAGGCGACAAAATCTCCCCGAATCTCCTCGTGTGGCCTTACCCTTAAGGTGGCCATAGACATAACAATTACGATCTTTCTTGGAATCGTCAGGTATACAGATAATTCTACCTGTATCTGACGATTCAGCACTAACAATGGCCGATGTTTGGGGTCCTTCAAATGCACCCGATCAAAATTTTTCGTCCAGCCTGATCGACAAGCCGACCAATATCCAAGTCTTCTGCCAACATTGGTCGCCTTATTTCCCACCATACGTGCACCGAATATCGTATGGAAAGTTTGGTACGATATTATCTGTGCGTCTATGGCCACCTTTACAGATAAGGAGGATTTCATTATGTTTTTTGTGTGTGTGTGGGGGTGGGGGGTAATTTGATTATCTGACTTCTTCAAACATTAAGTAAAAAATTAAAATCCTTTTAGTGTCATCTGGTTTTAAGATCTGAGCCAGTTTCTAAATGCATTTCTGAGATACTCTGATCTGTTTGTTACATACAGGACATGCCGTGGAAAATGCGTCGCTTTGCCAAGCTGGACATGTCGGCCAGGCTGGAACTGCAGTCGGCGCTGGATGCAGAGATCAGAGCCAAACAGGCCATACAGGAGGAACTGAACAAAGCTAAAGCTGCCATTATCGCTACTGAAGGGTATGTTTGTACATGGAGGAACCATTGTCCTTGTTTAAAGCAACAGTAACACCGAAAATGAAAAAAGTGTTTTAAAGGAATGATACTATCATGCAGTGTTGCCCTGCACTGGTAAAACTGGTGTGTTTGCTTCAGAAACTCTACTATAGTTTATATAAACAAGCTGCTGTGTAGCCATCGGGGGACCATTCAAGCACAGGATACACAGTAGATAACAGATAAGTACTACTATAGTTTCTATAAACAAGCTGCTGTGTAGCCATGGGGGCAACCATTCAAGCACAGGATACACAGTAGATAACAGATAAGTACTACTATAGTTTCTATAAACAAGCTGCTGTGTAGCAATGGGGACAGCCATTCAAGCACAGGATACACAGTAGATAACAGATAAGTACTACTATAGTTTATGCAAACAAGCTGCTGTGTAGTCATGATGGCAGCCTTTCAAGCACAGGTACACAGTAGATAACAGATCCGTTTTGAGGAATCCAATTCTATACTTAAGAGCTTATCTGTTATCTGCTGTGTATTCTGTGCCTTTTCTCCTTTTTCAACTTTGAATGGCTGTCCCCATGACTATACAGCAGCTTGTTTATATAAACTATAGTAGTGTTTTTGCAGGGCAACTGTAAATTATATTGTCATTCCTTTAAAACAGTTACATTTTTTGGTGTTCCTGATCCTTTGTGTCTGTTTAAAGGGGAAGTGCAGGTATATTTTCATGTGACATTGGAATGTAATACAATATATGAAGAGCCAGCATCTGGGTCAGCATCATTTACTCACTGTGAAATAAGTGTTTACTCAAGGCAATATAATTAGAGACAATGGCAGCTTGTCAGCCAATAGCACTGATAATGGCTAAAGATTCTATTGGCTAATGTGCTGTCCCTTGAAAAAGGCTTGTCCTTGCAGCTCTATTATGCTAGTGTGAACCCTTCTAATTCTAGTAACCGCTATATAAAGGAATTATTCTAACGAACACATGTCAACTTCAGGTACTCAAATACTAATTGGTTAATTGAGGGGTTCTTTGTTATTTTAAAGCACTCTGCAAGAATCTGAGAAGAAGAATCAAGATCTGACGACGGAAATTGAGAAATTGAAGTCGGAAACAGACGAGCTGAGAACAGAAAAAGGTATTTGGCCCAGAATTCCATGATGGCACAGCAAGATATAGGGAGGGTGTGTATATATTTTGTGGTGCATCATGAAACCTGGAACATGCATATATATATATTCAACCAAAAATCAACCGCACTCCAAGGTCTCTTATACAAACAAAAGGTAGTGGTTTTTCTCTGTCGTCTTTAGGGGGACACAGGGACCGATGGGGTTAAGCTCCATCCTCCAGGAGGCAGGACACTTGAAGTAATTAAAGTGGGCGTGCCAGGTTAGGCTTAGCCCCACACACTGTACTTAGACTTCAGTTTTTTAAGTGTCCTGCTACCTGGAGGATGGACATCTCTACCTCTGAGAGAAATCTACGGTCAGTCGGTGACTGACACCAGGGGTGAAACCTAAGGCAGGATTACCTGACTTATATGGTTAGCCCCATACGCGAGGACATCCACCGGGGTCACAACTCTAGCCTGTGGGCTATACAGACCACCCAGACATATGCCTGTCCTAATTATAGCACAGAGGGTCTGGCCGGTGTGAGGGGGGGGTAAGTGACTACATATATATGTTATATATCATATGTCACTGTGTCTGCTGGATTTGCCTCCGTTGACTCCCTCAACCCCACCACCCCTCCCCCCCACCCCCCCCGCCGCCCCCTTGCCGTTCACCTCACAGACTGCGCCATGCTCTGCTCTCCCTTAGTAGTGTGGGTGGAGGCAGGATAGGAGGAACACAGCGAGGGAACGTCCATGCGTTCCAGCTTTCAAATGGCGCCTGTCTTCCTTCTCGGCGGGCTGTTTTTGCAAGCGCGCGCCTAGTGGAACGCATGTGCGTTCCAGCGGCCATTTTGTTTTTTTCCCGCGGCTCAGCAGCTCGGTTCAGCACAGTCTTTTTGTCTGGTGACGGCACAGGTTGGCTACCCCACACCCTCTACTTAGGATGGCAGAAGGTAGGCCAGGGGGGCTATTCAGCAGGGCGGGGGGACGAGTCCCCACAGCACAGGTGAATTTTTTTGTGTGTGCCAAGTGTCAACAAAAATTTCAGGGGGCACAGGGTGAGTCGCTTTGCAGAACTTGCACCATGGGGCAGGGGGCAGCTATAGTCTCTGGGGCTCCACCAGAAACACAAGCTGAGGATACAGTGCAAGGCACTTCTCAGGAATTCTCTCATGGGCCAGCAACAGACCCACTCCCTCCATTGTGGGCAGTACAGTTGTCACAGTCACTGGCTTCACTTCAGGGACTGCCAGCAATTGCTGATAATTTAGGAAAGGCGCTGGCTAAACTTCACCACAAATCCGGTGGTAAACGCAAACGTCCTGATGACGAAAAAGCGGATTCTGTTGCCCACAATTTTTCTGAGGATTCCTCTGTTGAACAAGGTTCTTCCCAGTCAGAGGGGGAAATACCGGCTTCTATTGCTTCGTCCGATGATGAGCAAGAAGACCAAGATGAGGCAAGGGAAAAGGATAGCCTTCATGATGTTGAGGGTATTATTAAAGGGGTACTCGATGTACTTAACATCTCACCGAAATCGAAAACAGGGGAGACAAAATCTCTTTTCAAAAGACAGCATAAATCTACAGTCTGTTTTCCTGAACATGATCAGTTACTGGGGATCATTCAAGAGGAGTGGGATGCTCCTGAAAGGAAGTTTCAAGCTACCAAGAAATTCACAAAGTCCTATCCCTTTCCTAAAGAGCTTATTGATAGGTGGTCTAATCCCCCGGTGGTCGACGCACCAGTGTCAAGACTTTCTAAATCTACCACGCTGCCAGTCACTGACGCAGCGGCATTCAAAGACCCATCTGACAAAAGACTAGAAGGTTTCTTAAGGGCAATATATTCCTCAGCAGGATCCACACTGCGGCCCTGTTTAGCTTTAGCATGGGTCTCAAGAGCCATTCAGGCTTGGTCCGAGTCACTAGTCAAGGACATTCAAGGTGGTGTTCCCCGAAATGATCTTCTGTCCTCCGCACAAGCAATTGCGGAAGCATCAAGCTATCTTTGTGATACCTCCTTGGATGCCTCACAGCTTACCTCACGTACTTCGGCTCTGTCCATAGCAGCACGCAGAACGCTGTGGCTGAAGAATTGGTCAGCGGACATTAGTTCCAAGAAGTCCCTAACTTCTCTTCCGTACAAGGGCCAACGATTATTTGGCGAGGAACTCGAGAAGATTATTTCACAGGCGACGGGTGGTAAGAGCACCTTCCTTCCACAAGCCAGAAGTAGAGCATCATCAACCAACAGACGGGGCAGGTTTTTTCGTGGCCAAAGTGGCCGGTTCACGCGGCGGGGTAGTCCGCCACAAAGATCCCATTTTCGCTCCAAAACCAGCGACAAGAACCGCCCCCCCTGGAAGAGTAACCGACCTCACAACAAGCCATCTGCTGATAAGCCCACGTCGGCATGACGGGGCAATCCCTCCGGAATCGTTGGAAAAGATTGGCGGAAAATTACTACGATTCCGGGAGGAATGGATCCGTCAATCTTCGGATGCCTGGGTCAAAGAGATCGTCTCAGGGGGCTACCGTCTCGACTTGGCGGCACAGCCTCCCAGAAGATTCATTATGTCCAGGGTACCCTCCAATCCCTTAAAACAAGGGCCCTTTCTGGAGTGCATAGACAAGATGGAGAGATCGGGGGTTATCACACCAGTACCTCAGCCGGAGAGATTCTCCGGGTTCTACTCCAACCTTTTTACAGTCCCAAAGAAGGACGGCACGGTCAGACCAGTGCTCGACCTCAAGCGACTGAACAAATACATCCGCTCTGTGCGCTTCAAGATGGAGACATTGAGATCAGTAATACGTGGCATGGAGCAGGGTCAACTATTGATGTCCCTGGACATAAAGGATGCTTACCTTCATGTTCCCATTTGGCCTCCTCATCATCGCTACCTCCGCTTTGCCTTTCAAAACAGACATTACCAGTTTGTGGCACTACCATTTGGCCTGTCCTCGGCTCCGCGGGTCTTCACCAAACTAATGGCAGTGTCGGTAGCCACCCTGAGATTGCAAGGGATTTCGGTGACACCTTATCTCGACGACCTACTTCTCAAGGCCCGGTCAGTAGAGAAGGCCATGGTGGATCTCCAAAGGGCGATTTCACTTCTCCAGAGCTTCGGCTGGACCATCAATTGGTCCAAATCCAACTTGACTCCGAGCCATCACATGACCTTTCTCGGGCTGGAATTCAACACTCTCACGCAGACCGTGAATCTACCTCTGGTCAAACAGAACAGAATCAGGTGTCAGGTGCAGTCTCTGATAGACAGTCCGGTGTCCACAGTACACAGAGCAATGCAAGTCCTGGGATCGATGGTATCTGCCATCGAGGCTGTCCCCTTCGCACAGATCCACCTTCGTCCTCTTCAGTCCAGCATTCTTGCCACTTGGAAGGGGGGATCGTTGAACCAACCTGTCCGGTTATCTCCTGCGACGAAAGAAGCTCTGCGGTGGTGGCTGTCAACCGAGAACCTAGCAGTAGGACAATCTTGGGCGACACCGACTTGGAGAGTGGTGGCCACGGATGCCAGCCTTCAGGGCTGGGGAGCAACTTGGGAAAACCACTCCGTTCAGGGCCGCTGGTCTCCCGCGGAGTCCAGACTTCCGATCAACATTCTGGAACTCAGGGCGGTGAAGTTGGCACTCAGTCAGTGGAGTCACCTCCTACGGCTACAGTCAGTTCGCATCCAAAGCGACAACGTCACCACGGTGGCCTACATCAACAGACAGGGAGGGACTCTGAGCCAAAAAGCTCTAGCGGAAGCCAGAGAGATTCTGCAGTGGGCAGAGCAGTTCTCTGTCAGACTATCAGCCATTCACATACCAGGCGTGGCCAATACAAAGGCGGACTTCCTCAGTCGAAATCAACTCGATCCCGGGGAGTGGGAGCTTCACCCGGAGGCTTTCGGTCATCTAGTGTCAATCTGGGGAAGGCCAAGCATAGATCTCATGGCGTCGAGACGAAATCGAAAGGTTCCGACCTTCTTTGCACGTTATCGAGACCCTCTGGCGGCAGGGGTAGATGCCATGACACAACACTGGCAGTTCAAGCTGGCTTATGTCTTCCCTCCACTTCCAATGCTTCCTCGGGTGCTCAAGAAGATCAAGCAGTCCAGAGTCACAGTCATCGTAGTAGCTCCCTTCTGGCCGCGAAGAACCTGGTTCTCCGATCTTCAAGAGTTGTCCGTGGCACCACCGGTTCGGCTGGACGGCAGGCCAGACCTTCTGCAGCAAGGGCCCATAGCTCATCACAATCCCGGTCTGTTTGCTTTGACGGGCTGGCTGTTGAAGCATCCATCTGGCGTAATCAGGGATTGACGGAAGAGGTTATTGCTACTATGCTCAAAGCTCGAAAACCCTCGTCATCCAAGTCGTACCATAGAGTTTGGCACTCCTACCTCGAGTGGTGCAATGAGTCGGATTTTACATTCATGGAGCTCTGTCTCCCTCGAATATTGTCCTTTCTTCAGCGAGGTTTCCAATTAGGACTTAAACTCAGCTCCCTCAAGGTGCAGGTTTCTGCCCTTTCTATCCTATTTCAAAAGCGACTAGCTACTGAGGAGACGATTCGCACTTTTCTACAGGGAGTCGCTCACGTGGCACCCCCATTCCGACCACCTACAGCTGGCTGGGATCTCAATCTGGTCCTGGAAGCCCTACTTGACCCTCCCTTTGAGCCCCTAGGTTCAGTTTCCGATGCATGGATGACGTGGAAAGTGGTCTTTCTGATGGCAATCTCTTCTACTAGACGAGTATCTGAACTTAGCGCTCTGTCTTGCGATTCCCCATATCTCATCTTTCACAAGGACAAAGCTGTTCTTCGCACACTCCCGCACTTCCTGCCGAAGGTTGTCTCGGAGTTCCATCTGAATCAGGAGATTATCGTTCCCTCTCTCTGTCCGGAACCTAAGAACGACAAGGAACGCCGGTTCCACAGTCTTGACGTAGTCAGAGCTCTCCGCTGGTACGTTGAACGGTCAAAAGCCTTCAGAACCTCAAGGTCATTGTTTGTGATACCCTCTGGACCTCGAAGAGGACAAGCGGCTTCTAAGACTTCTCTTGCTCGTTGGATTAGAGAAACTATCAAGCAAGCATATACTGCAAAGGGGAGAGCACCGCCTGAAGGTATCCGGGCTCATTCCACTAGATCGGTGGGTGCCTCTTGGGCTTGGCGTAACTCTGCTTCCTTGGAGCAGATCTGCAAGGCGGCTACCTGGTCATCGGTTAACACGTTTACCAAGTTTTACAAAGTTGACACCTTTTCCTCGGCCGAGGCCTCCCTCGGGCGTAAGGTGTTACAATCAGTTATTAAATAAATCTGCAGTTTCGGTCTACGCTCGCACCCACCCTGCTGTTTGGGACTGCTTTGGTAAGTCCCCATCGGTCCCTGTGTCCCCCTAAAGACGACAGAGAAAACAGGATTTTTTGTACTCACCGTTAAATCTGTTTCTCTGTAGTCGAAAGGGGGACACAGGGCTTCCCGCCCAGTGACGAGTCATAGACCATGTTTTGGTTTTTTCTGAATAGGTTCCTTGGTTTACTAGTTCTGCCTGTTATACGTTTAATAATTCTAGTAGCAGCTTTGGAACAAACTGAAGTCTAAGTACAGTGTGTGGGGCTAAGCCTAACCTGGCACGCCCACTTTAATTACTTCAAGTGTCCTGCCTCCTGGAGGATGGAGCTTAACCCCATCGGTCCCTGTGTCCCCCTTTCGACTACAGAGAAACAGATTTAACGGTGAGTACAAAAAATCCTGTTATTTCAACATTTCTGCTCCTATACTCAGCCCGTCATCAGTTGATTTTTGGCAATGTATTATAGTTATATGTAAATTATGGATCTACAGTAACTCTAGGTGTATTGTGTGGTTCATGTATGGTGAGTATAATGGTCTTTGTTAAATAAAGAACTGTATAAATGTCTTGGTGGCACAATGAAGGGGCATACAACTTATGCCAATGATATGCTAGAGAACTGGTGCCTGTAACTGGTGGTGGTACAAGAAAGGTGTATGAAATTTGGTGCCAATTATATGCAACGGGAATGGTGACCAACTTTTGTGGAGATGGAAGAAAGAAGGTGTATGTAGAGTGCTTGGTGCATACAATTTTTGGTGACACTGTGTGCATTACTCAAGGGGCTATAGGGAGGGTACTAATGACTTATTCTTGCTGTACAAAGAAGGTGCAAATAATATTTTGGGCACAACATGGTAGCAGATATAAGGATATATTTGCTTGGGTTCAACTTAAGTAATGTCTGTCATTTCTTTCTCTCCTTTAAGGTGTCAAACACCAGGAGTCCCAGAATTCCTTTTTGGCTTTTCTGAATGCACCTACCTCTGTGCTTGACCATTTTGAAGTAAGTATATATATATATGTATATATCCAAATGTAATATCATGGAATATTCAGCTTGTGTGCTGTCTGAGCAAAGTTGCTTCTCTGTCTCCTGTCAGTAAGGGACCTGTATTTTTGTGCTTATATTTGGCCACATGTGCATCCAGTTTATCTTTATCTGATGCTTCTGCAAGCTGCAGTGGAATCTCCTTGCAGATGAGCCCCTGGGATATAGCTGATATTCTGGGAGGGTTCAATCTGATTCATTCTCAGTTGCAGCGTATTCCCTGTCTGGTCAGTCTGTGAAGCATGAGAATAACAGTTTAGACTAGAGACAAAGGATTTCTTTAGCAGCAAGGTAGTGGTCCCAGAGTATCATGTCCAAATGCATAGGAATAGAGGGGTCTGTGAATGTTCTCTGAGTCATGTGCTGGCCTTAGAGTATTTTCTACATGCCACAGGTGTTTGCCTCCATTCACAATAGACAAGACCATACTGCTGATTGGTTGATATTGGCTAATGACCACTTTGCCATTAGATCATTATTGCAGCACTGTAGATCCATCTGCAGGTTGCAGGGCCAGACAAGTGGGGTCCTTGAGAAGCTCAACTTCAGGTTTTCTGTTGTATCTAAGCAACCCTGCAATTGGTCTTCATTTATAAGCTTTTAAGTATTGTTCCTTCTTTTCTGGCCTCCCAGAAGTGAAACTTATAATGTCATAAACAGTGACAGAGAGGACTGAGTGGTATTATTATAATTATTAGGCTGGGGTGCCCCCATCTAAAGGTTCAGGCCCTCTCCTAGTTGTCCTTCAATGCCTTAGTATACCCATTTTGAAAATCTGGGTAATGGAGGTGATCGTAAACACCTGTCTTTCCATCAAAGATCATGCCTACATTCAGGTAACCCTGTCTCTCCAGTATCCAGCCATTGGTTAAAGCAGTAATAAATAGTAAAGATGTTGCATATCTATAGCTCCAGTATAGCTGCTGATGTGAGTAGTAGATCTGCAGTTTAGGATGTAGCACTACCTGTGTGTGCAGCCATTTTGCTATGTGCAGCCATTTTGCTATGTGCATCCTGCGCCGTGTATTACAGAGCCTGTAACTTGTTCTCCTCTCTTTGTTGAAGCGATCTCCATCCAGCAATCCCGCCAGCAAAGGCAGACGTGTAAGAGGCTGTCTTGCTTTGTGTGCACCCCCTTTTCTGCCTGTGGTATAAATGTCTTTGTTCTACCTGGCTCATTTCAGGCTTTGTTTTGCCAGTCTAACCGCTTTGCATGTCCAGTGGCTATTTCTTTCTTCTGCAACCCTTCTTTTGCACTCTGGTGGTGAAGGGGTTTCTGCCTTAACCCAATAATACCAATATTGTGTTTACCTAATGTATTGCTGATTACAGTCCATAGGCAGTGTAAAAGGTAGAGCTCCAAGGAAACCTCATTTAACCCAAATTAGGAATAAATATGGGCAGCCAAACATAGTATCTGACTGATTGGCTCATACACAGTATGGCTGCCTCTTCTATTGTTGCGGCGGCTCCTCGTTTTTCGCAGATGCATCACAGATTAGACTTTCAAACCTGACTGACCGATGAACTGACTGATATGTATCAATACCGGTTGGAATCTGGGTCACCATACACTGTCCTGCGTAACTTACACATGGCAGACAGATCTCTCATGCTTCTGAAGTGCCACAGTCACAATAAAGAATGCTGCAAATGAAAACAATTTTCCAAGGAACAGGCCAGTAGACTGTATGAGCCAATTCACTGACTTGGAACACGAGCTACGAGATACCACCACTCATAGGGGTATATTTATCAAAGAGTGAAGTTAATAGTGACGTTCCGCCACTAGAGTAAAACTCCGCCACTCTCCATTCATTTCTATGGGATTTTTATAGGCGTATTTATCAAAGGGTGAACTTTCACTTTCACCCATTGATAAATACGTCTTTGAAAATCCCATAGAAATGAATTGAGAGCTGCGGAAATTCACTCTAGTGGCGGAACTTCACTCTTTGATAAATTTACCCCATACCGTTTACACTTTGCTTGTCCATTAAAAAAAAAATCCATGATTTAACATAGTCTAGAATATTCTTCTCAGTAGAAGCACCAAGGAACAAGGTTTCTCCCAGCCTGCAGAAATTCTATCAGACTGTGATGCCTTGCCTTCCTGTCCTTGTAGATTGGCATCGACAAGCTTTTACTCACTTGTACATTAATTCCTTTCATGATAACTTTCCATTATCCATTCAGATTGGGAGGTTATCATTGGGTTTTCAACCTCATTTGCCCCCCTTTATTGATTTCAGTGATTCCAGGTTGCGCCATTTGCGGTACTTACATTTATCTTTCTTATTTTATTGCCTACATCCTTCATGGAAAGTGGTTTGATCCGATGCAGTCGGGGTAATCACGTGCTTGTTTCTTTCAGATGGACTCTGTGGATAACTTCACCCTGTCCAATACACCTTCACGCGATGAGGATGTCAAATCACAAGCACCTTCCCGATCCAGATCTCCCTCTACCATGAGCGACGTCGAACCTGGCGAGGTACCTGCCCCTCTCAATGGTCACACACTTCATTTTGGCACAGATTCACACCTAGGAGCAGCAGGACACATGTTCTCCCAATATATTTAGCTTTCCCACCCCCAGGCTCCCCATAGGACAGAAAACCTATATACCAACCTACAACCATTCTGCACTTACTATAGGGTAGAGACCTATAAAGTAACATAAAAAAATATTTGATAGAATGTATAAGTGGCATCTTCTTTGTCGTTCCTTATTTTTAGTTGTTTCCTTCACCCTGTTTTTTTTTTTAGGTAACTGATCATCGGTCAGTTCAGACACCAACTATGAGGGCCTCCTACCTGAACTCTGGATCATTTTCCCCTAAGGTAACATATACATGGGGCATATTATAACAGGAGAAGTGGGGTTTTTTTTAATCATAGTAAAATGATTTATCTCAGTGGTTGATACCTCTGTTATTAAAGGGATTCTGTCATGATTTATGATGTAGTTTTTATTAAAACATTACACTATATACACTGCAAATAATTCACCCTACTATATAAAATTTCATTCCTGAACCAGCAAGTGTATTATTTAGTTATAATATTGCTGTGTAGGTGCATCTCATGTCATTTTGCCTGTCATGTGCTTTCAGAAAGAGCCAGCACTTTAGGATGGAACTGCTTTCTGACAGGCTGTTGTTTCTCCTACTCAGTGTAACTGAATGTGTCTCAGTGGGACCTGGATTTAACTATTGAGTGTTGTTCTTATATATATCTACCAGGCAGCTGTTATCTTATGTTAGGGAGTTGCTATCTGGTTACCTTCCTATTGTTCTGTTGTTTGGCTGCTGGCGGGGAGGGGAGGGAGGGGGGTGATATGATTCCAACATGCAGTACAGCAGTAAAGATTGACTGAAGTTTATCAGAATTCAAGTCACATGTCTCGGAGCAGCTGGGAAACTGATAATATATCTAGCCCCATGTCAGATTTCAAATTTAAATATAAAAAAAATCTCTTCGCTCTTTTGAGAAATGGATTTCAGTGCAGAATTCTGCTGGAGCAGCACTATTAACTGATGTGTTTTGAATTTTTTTTCCCCCCATGACAGTATCCCTTAACAATGTACAAGTCATTGAAGCACAAGCCAACTGCTCAGGTGTATGTGTGTGTGTATATATATATATATATGAATATAGTTGGTTAGAATATTAATTCAGCTCTTGCCTTGTAGCCAAAAGCCCACCAGTTTGTAGTGAAGACTTTCAACACACCTACAAAATGCAACCAGTGCACATCTCTGATGGTGGGGTTGATACGTCAGGGCTGCAACTGTGAAGGTGAGTTCATAGCAACGTGGCTGTGGTCCAGCAGGTGGTGCAGGGACTGGGCTGACAGGAAGGATTTGAGTTTTCTCATTAGTTAAATTGATATTTATGGGCCCAAGAAAGAAAAATAAATAAGCCTTGTGGGAAAGGAGCTCCCTCTAATTGCCTAGGCTCCATCAGTTTGATTTAAACTGCCAATAGCAATCAGTGAAGTGGGAAAATTCCATTCTCCTGCCTGACCATTGGAAATAGCTGCTTGGGAACTGGAAGTGCAAAGAATCAGCCATCTGGATTTATTTACCCCAAGGTTCCTTTGGGCATAGACTTAGATTTCACCCTTTACGTTTGTAACGCAAGTGGGTATATTTGAAGAAGACCAAGTTGTGTTTAGTGATTGTGGTGTTTACCTGTCTCTTCTTTTATACACTTTATTTTTTGTTTTTACGGCCAGTGTGCGGATTCTCCTGCCATGTAACTTGTGCTGATAAAGCCCCAGCCGTGTGCCCCATCCCTGCTGACCAGACAAAGGGACCCCTGGGGATAGATCCCCAGAAAGGAATTGGAACAGCGTATGAAGGTCATGTTAAAGTAAGTTTGGCTCCTTCAGAATGTCACGTGGCTCTAGTTCCTGTCTGAAGTCACCACATTATCAGGTCTCCTGTGTTATTTCTGTTTTACTGTTACCTCATTACTCCTCTGCGATGGCTATGTAGTGCATCTAATGGAATCACTTTCCAAGTCCAAGCAAGATGAAACACTTCTATACCAGTTTGCTGCTTTGTTTCCATTGTGTTGCAGATGGGTCACGCTACTGTCTTCTCCTTGCAGGTGCCCAAGCCAGCCGGTGTCAAGAAGGGTTGGCAGAGAGCAATGGCAGTCGTATGTGATTTCAAGCTTTTCTTGTACGAGATCGCGGAGGGCAAATCCTCCCAGCCTAGTTGTGTAGTGAGTCAAGTTATCGATATGAGGTAAGCCATGTCATCCACTCCTTGGTTCCTCTTTGTGTGTCATAGTAATATAGTAAGTTAGGTTGAAAAAAGACACACGTCCATCAAGTTCAACTTTTTAACTCTTTTTTTAACCTGCATAACTGCTAGTTGGTCCAGAGGAAGGGAAATTGAATGCCTCAGAGGGGGGGGGGGGGAATTCCTTCCTGACTCCAAAATGGCAATCGGACCAGTCCCTGGATCTATTTGTACTATGAGCTATCTCCCATAACCCTGTATTCTGCTAAACACCATCCAACCCCTTCTTAAAGTTATCTAATGTATCAGCCTGTACCACTGATTCAGGGAGAGAATTCCACATCTTCACAGCTCTCACTGTAAAAAAGCCCTTCCCAATATTTAGCCGGAACCTGTTTTTTTCTAATCAGAATGGGTGACCTTGTGTCATTAAAGCATTCAAGAGATTATTATATGATGCAGCAAAAATATGTGAGTTTTCTCCAAAAGTAAAGGCCAGAAATGTTAATTAAAAGTTCAAAATCATTTATTAGGATATACAGCTAACCTAATAAATTATTTTGAGTCCTAATAAATGATTTTGAACTTTTAATTAACATTTCTGGCCTTTACTTTCAGAGAAAACTCACATCTTTTTACTGCTTCAGATTTTTGCACCCATGGAGTGGGTGAACTGTGAGTATTTTTTCTCCCTTTATTTGCTTATTTTTTTCTTTTTGATTCAACAATGGTACAGTTATTGCCATTGCGCACCATATTTTTAATGTTTGAGATTATTATATGATCCCCGTATATAGTTATACAGTTATCGTAAGCGCCTCTTCTCCAGAGTGAACATCCCTTATTTGGCCAGTCTTTCCAGTTCATTAGTCTTTCCTCTGTACTGCAGTAAAAATTCCCTTTGTTAATTTTGTTTCCTTGCCGTTAGTTACCATTTTGTCTGGCTATAGGAATTTTTTGTTATTTATAAACTTTGTCTTGTGTTGTCCATACGGCCTTCCTTCCCAGGGCCGGAACTAGGGGTAGGCAGAGTAGGCACGTGCCTAGGGCGCAAAGTTGGGGGGGGGCGCCAGGCACGTACCTGCTTTGTTGCCTACCCCATGTCCAGTCCCCTCTCTCCCCAACTAAGTGTGACATTTCAGCATCTACTTGCGCTACCGCGCACGCACGTACTCTGATTCACACATGCGCTCTCTCTCAGCCGGCGCTGTGCCCGGACAGGTTGCCTAGGGCCCCAGCCTGGTCTGGCCCGGCTCTGTTCCTTCCCCCACCACCAACCCAAATGAACATCCCAGATAAGTCTTTTCTGGACCAACCTCCTCCAGTTTCCATCACCCAACAAAAACAAAATCACACTTTCTTTCATATTCAGCTCTGAATAAATTCTCCCAGGCTACAGAAAGCTGCACCTCTAGCCTATAGTGAGAGAGAGGAGCAGTATCAATGCCCAGGGAGCCATATACAGTAAATACATAGAAAGAGTAAGGTGCAACCCTCGCCATTTTGTCTGGCTATAGAAAGTGCACCGGTGTTTAGCATATTGACTTTTCACTTTCACTCTGCTGAACAGGCAGTACAACTTCAAAGTTATCCACAGCTTCTTCTCATCTTTGAGTCTATTTGGCCAGAGCTGAGCATTTCCTACACTGGCACTAACTGCATTGCATTCGACCGTGGTGCAATAAATCACCATGAGCTTTTACAGCCAATGCCATAGCTTCTAACAAGACATTCAGTATCTGCATTAGGGAAGGCCACTTTGACCCTAGTCAAATAAGGGCCAGCATCTAACCAAGTAACCTCGACTATTCATTCTTTATGTGTGTTAAAGGGATGAAGAATTTGCAGTGAGTTCTGTTCTGGCATCTGATGTCATCCACGCCAATCGCAAGGACATCCCGTGCATTTTTAGGGTAAGATAGCAGAATTTTTACCTGTAAAGTATTGTAATCTGTGTTAACACATTTCAGATACTTTTATAAATTAGAGAAAAAGAAGCACCTGTACTACTGAGTCAGTAATAACCTCAGGTAGGCAAGTTGTGTAAAAAAATTATCGAATTCTTGCATCACCTGAACCAAGGGGCAACAAATGTCAAAGAGACAAGTGTTTTTATTATAATCTGCTAGGAACCTATAGCGAAAATGAAAATTTAAAGGGGAACTATCGCGAAAATGAAATATAAGCTTCAGCATACTGAAATAAGAAGTTTTCTAAATATAATAAATGACATATTCTATACCGTTTCTGAAATCATCAAAAAAAAAATGTAATTAGAAAGTTTCTTAAATATTCTGCATCATTTCTGAAATAATCAAGTTTATCTTCACTATTCCTCTCTCAGCATCTGTTTCTCTTCATTGTGTTTTCATGCAGCAGTTGGGTGTCAGATAATCATTGGCAGTTAGATCCAATATATCTTATAGGGGGGCTCCATTTGCCTAGAAGATGTATTAGAGTTCACTCTATTAAAATCACCAGACATCATGTCTCTCTACATGCAGGATTTGTGCAAAAGGCAGTTTTTTTTGTACTGGAATCTGTTATTTAAGTGAGCTCTAATTCATCTGCTAGGAAAGGAAGCCTCCCCTAAAGATATATTGAATCTAACTGTCAATGAATATCTGACACCCAACTGCTGCAAGAAGACAGAACGAAGAGATGCTGAGAGAGGAATAGTGAAGATAAACTTGATTATTTCTGAAATGATGCAGAATATTAAATTGAATGTATTTAGAAAGTTTCTTATTTCAGTATGAGGAAGCTTGTATTAAATTTTTATTTTCGCGATAGTTCCCCTTTAATTAAATCTCTGTTGTTCTAATGATGTATAATTAACCAAGTCTTACTTATAACCATCCCATGGGACATCATCAGATCAGGTTTATGGAGATGCTGTTTGATTGCAACTTGTTTTCTTTGCTTCCCTCTCTAGGTAACAGCTTCTCAGCTCTCAGCGTCAAGCAACAAGTGCTCAATCCTAATCCTGGCTGACAGCGAGAGTGAGAAGGGCAAGTGGGTGGGAGTGCTGAATGAACTGCACCGGATCCTGAAGAAGAACAAGCTCAAAGACCGGGCAGTCTACATCCCTAAAGAGGCCTACGACAGCACTCTGCCGCTCATCAAGAACACTCAGTCGGCTGCTATATTGGGTAATACTGGGCTCCTGGGGTTATTTTGCACATCAATGCATTTCAAACAAACCTGATCTCACGTTGGATATCTATGATTTTGTTTCTTTCCTGATGCAGATCATGAACGAATAGCACTGGGCAACGAGGAGGGACTGTTTGTTGTACACGTCACGAAAGACGGTAAGATACAAGATGGCAACAGATTGAGATTTGATAACATGGGCTGTGGTTGTCCTTTGTTTTAGAAAAATGTAACCACAGTCTCAGAATTATAAGCAGGTCTCCTGTAGGTACTTCCTTCCACTTCACCGGAGTCCACTTTAGAGTACTTCATAGCAAAAATCAAGTTTAGGCTTATAGGCAGGTTTGGGGTGCCACCTCTTTAAAGCAATAGCTCAGTATAAAAATAAAAACTGGGTAAATAGATAGGCTGTGCAAAATAAAAAATGTTTCTCATATAGTTAGTTAGCCAAAGATGTAATGTATAAATGCTGGACTGACTGGATGTCTTAACATAATAGCCAGAAATCTACTGTCTGCTTTTCAGCTCCCTTGGTTTCCACTGATTGGTTACCAGGCAGTAACCAATCGGAGACTTGGTGGGGGGGGGCACATGGGCCATAACTGTTTGCTTTTGAATTTGAGCTGCATGCAAAGGATCTATTGCAAACGCACTGAACAGTTATGTCCCATCTGGCCCCCTTTAAAGTCACTGACTAACTCAGAGTTAGAGAGCTGAAAAGCAGGACGTTGTGTTCTGTTAGACATTCAGTCACTCCAGTCTTTATACATTACTTTTTTGGCTAAATAACTATATTAGAAACATTTTTTATTTTGCACATCTATTGACCCAATTTTTATTTTTATACTGAACTGTTCCTTTAATCCCCAAGAAGTACCATAGTACCTTTCTGTATATTGAGCTATCGTGGACGTTGATCCAATGTACTGTAGCCTTCATGACCACTACATCTGCCTTTGAGACTTTCCCATATAATTACAGACCTTTTCTATGGCTATATTCATGTATGTTTCTCCATCCTTTCGTAGAGATTATTCGTGTTGGAGATAACAAGAAAGTTCACCAGGTTGAGCTCATCCCCTACGAGCAGCTCATTGCAGTGATATCGGGAAGGAACCGCCACGTCCGGCTTTACCCGATGATATCCCTGGATGGGCGAGAGACAGAGTTTTATAAACTGGTAGAAACTAAAGGCTGCCAGGGCATAGTATCTGGACAGGTGCGCAACGGGGCCCTCACGTGCTTATGCGTGTCCATGAAAAGACAGGTTCTCTGTTATGAACTCAACCAAAGCAAGACACGCCACAAAAAGATCAAGGAGATCCAGGTTCCGGGAAATGTTCAGTGGATGGGTATTTTTAACGAGCGCCTGTGCGTGGGTTATCAGTCGGGATTTATTCGGTATCCTTTGCACGCTGAAGGGAGCCCGTATAGCCTTCTCCATTCAGACGACCACACACTGTCTTTCATCACGCAGCAACCTACGGACGCCATTTGTGCAGTTGAAATCTCAAATAAGGAATACCTGCTGTGTTTTAGCAGCGTTGGGGTTTATGTCGACTACCAGGGCCGAAGGTCACGGCAACAGGAACTAATGTGGCCTGCCGTTCCTTTGTCTTGCTGTAAGTGTTCCAGCATCCATCTGTGGTTATGTGAGGTGATGTTGCATGAGACTAAATTACCCCCTTAAAGGAAAACGATACCCCAAAATGAATACTTGAGCAACAGATAGTTTATATCAAATTAATCTTATCAAACTGGTGTATATATTTAAGTAAATATTGCCCTTTTACATCTCTTGCCTTGAACCCCCATTTTGTGATGGTCTGTGTGCTGCCTCAGAGATCACCTGACCAGAAATACTGCAGCTCTAACTGTAACAGGAAGAAGTGTGGAAGCAAAATACACAACTCTTGTCTGTTAATTGGCTCATGTGACCTAGCAAGTATAGTTTGTTTGTGTGCACCGTGAATCATACAATCCCAGGGGACGGCCCTTATTTTTTAAAATGGCAGTTCTCTATTTATGATTATCCAATGGCACATACTACTAAAAAGGTATTTTATTATGAAAATGGTTTATTTACATGAAGCAGGGTTTTACATATGAGCTGTTTTATGCAATATCTTTTTATAGAGGCCTACATTGTTTGAGGGGTATCGTTTTCCTTTAAGTCTGGTATTTGTTTTTTATTATAGCTTTCTATATTACTTTATTGCTGCTTTTTAGGGGGCAAAATGTACCAAACAGGCACAAAATATTTTGCAGTAGTTCTTATTGGCAATAAGATTTGCACAGAGCATGTTCATAGACATTCCAGTGTTGAATTTCTTTTTCATATGGTCACAGTCAGAACCCTTAGTAAACATCTAATATACCCCTATTTACAGTAGGGGATGCATTATCCCTGAGTATCACATTAATGATATTCAGAGTTCCCTGTATAACTCAGCCTGCAGCCTTGTGCCTTTATATGTCACAGAACCCCTCAGTGACTTCTAATGCCCTTATTATTTACAGTAGGGGGTACATAATCCCTTATAATACATGAGTGATACTCTGAGTTCCCTGTATAATTCAGCCTTCAGCCTTGTGCCTTTATATGGTCACAGAACCCCTCAGTGATTTTAATATCTTTATCAATTACAGTAGGGGGTACATTATCCCTTATAATACATGAGTGATACTCCAGAGTTCCTTGTATAACTCAGCCTGTAGCCTTGTGTCTTTATATGGTTAAAGGACCCCTCAGTGACTCCTAATATCGTTAAAAATTACAGTAGGTAGTACATTATCTCTATTATATAATAAATAAGTGATTCATTTACAAAGCACTTTTTAATGTTCTTATTATATCAGTTCCTTTGTTACATGAAACCCAACACACACACGCAAGGCTTGTTGGTAAAGATTATAGCTGTGCATTTCATTGCTTTTGATAGATAACACATTCTTTAGGCAGGAAGTAAGATAATTATTTTTTCAGGAGTCTGATGCTCTTTGCAATGTCACGCTGCAATGTCACCACATAGTCAGACATCAGTCACAGTAAGGGAGAGCATTGCACTGGTGGGGAGGGCAGTTGTCGGAGGAAGAAGTGTTAGATTTGGGAATAATGTGCTTGTAGACGGGCAGTGGGACTGAGCACTGGAATGGGGAAATGTTGGAAGGTCTGGTGCCGGAAAAGTGCATGGTGTGAATGAGGGGTGCACAAGTGGTGGTTCAGTCAGTGGGGAAGGTAGACAGGCAGTGAGATAATGGAGGAGACACAAATAGGGTTGCCATTATTGTAGAAAGACTTGAGGTAGGCAGGGTTGCTATATGGCTGGTATTTCAGTGGTCTAGCTGGAAAAACATCAGCCAAGGCTTGGACGATTATTTTGTGAGACATCATAGGATTTCAGCAGTTGCCCTGTCCAAATTGTATGACTATCTCATCATAGAATCATAACTTCTATGTCCGGTCTCAATATGAACTGAGCCTTCTCAGAACCCAGCATTCAAGGCAGTGAATGAACGTCATGCAGTGTGCTGAGACTTTTGTAACCCTTAAAGTACTTGGATGCTGACATGGAAATAATATAATAATAGATTCTGTGTTTTTGGGTTGTGTTTAATGGTATGGGGGTACACATGTGACCTAGCACAGCTGGCTATGAAAGAGTTAATGGAGTATTCTGCACATGTTCTGTTCTGGGAAAACCAAAGGAAACCTTCCAAATACATTGCCTGCTCCCGACTGTGAAACTGGTGCTTTTGTTATAGCATGGACAGCCAGTTTACAATAATCCCTCAAATTGATTTTAGCCATGTGCACAAAAAGTTCTAATCTGTGAGCAGAACAGTGGGTGTCCTAATAATACAGTTAAAAATAATAGCCGCTCCAGGCTCACTCCTCGCGGGTTTTCTTCCTCCACTCGGTTCCACGTCAATCCTGGGTGCTCAGCCACCAGCACCCCAGCTGTGCATTGACAATGTAAAAACAGATAGGCGGCACTCCGGATAAAATGAATAAACAGTGTTTATTTAAACATAGGCTTACATACCAGACAATACCGTTTCCTTAAATAGACAACATGACAGTGACATCTACTGGGCCACATCTAGAGCACAGTTTTAAAATACATACATATCATGTGTTATATTCATCAGAATATAGTTCCCAAGTAATTAAAATTATGTTTTTATTCTACTTTCTTAAAAGGCAAAGGCCATAATAAACTGTTAACAGCTAGTGCTTATAGCTTACATATGCTGGAGTGACAATATATAAATTACTAATCATAAATGAGGAGAAATATAGTTAAGTAATATAGTAAAAATATATAATATAGTAAAATAAGATCATATCTCGTGTTCTAACCTTTGGGTACCCTAGTATCTAGCTGAAAAATCCAGAAGTCTCTCTTTAATTTAGTAGTCGGAGGGTGTCACCCCCTCTAAGTGGGATTTTTTCCTGTTTTATAACCCTCACCTTCAGATCCAAAACACCCCTGGAAGAACATGCTGCAAAGTGTTTATTTATAAGGGAATTCTCATCTTTGTTCTCAATGGCCCTTATATGTTCTCTCACTCTATCTTTTAGACAATGAATGGACTGACAATGTATTTTAAGTTGCAATTATAAAAGCCCTGATTTTGGTATATTACACCTGTAACATTAGACAACATTTTTGTTCATAACGGAATACAGTGAGGAGTACAATTCAGTTTGTAAAATAATAAAAAAATATCTTTCCATTTTATATAATGACAGCAGCAGGCGTGGTGAGACACTATCTCTTAATAATATTAAGTTTGTGTCTAGGAAAGCTCCTACTTTGGGAAATATACTGCCCCCCCCCCCAGCTTGATTTTCTTGTCTGTCAATAACGTAGTTAATAACTGGCTTTCCTTTAAAGGAACTTTTAAATGTGGGGCAGCCATGTGCAAGACCTGTAGGGTGATTGATGTTAGCAATGATTTTAAGTCTAATGTTACAGGTGTAATATACCAAAATAAGGGCTTTTATAATTATACTCGAAACGCATCGTCTGCCTCCGAGAATGCAAATGTTGTACCAAACAATATGTAGGTCAGTCCATTCGTTGTCTATAAGATAAAGTGAGAGAACATATAAGGGCCATTGAGAACAAAGATGAGAAATCCCCTATAGGTAAACACTTTGCAGCATGTTCTTCCAGGGGTGTTTTGGATCTGCAGACAGGCCTGGACTGGGAGTCAAAATAGGCCCTGCCATTCCAAGTACGCAGAGGCCCAAACAGCCCCCTACCAGCCCAAACAGCCCCCAACCAGCCCACTCTATGGTAACTTTCTATGGAACCATACAGCAGCCCTTCTGGCATTTGCCAGAACCCACAGATTGCCAGTCCGGGCCTGTCTGCAGATGAGGGTTATAGAACAGGGAAAAATTCCCCCTTAGAGGGGGTGACACCGTCCGACCCCTGAATTTAAGAGAGGCCCCAGAGGTTTGAACACGAGATACGATCTTACATATTTATATTAATCTACCCTCATCGTACTATATTACTTAACTATATTTCTCCTCATTTATGATTAGTAATTTATATATTCACTCCAGCATATGTAAGCTATAAGCACCAGCTCCATCTCAAATTATACATTTTAACAGTTTATTATGGCGTTTGCCTTTTAAGAGAATAGAATAAAAGCTACTTGGGAATCATATTCTGATGAATATAACACATGATATGTATGTATCTTAAAACTGTGATCTAGATGTTGCCGAGTAGATGTCGCTGTCATGTTGTCTATTTAAGGAAACTGTATTGTCTGGCCTGTAAGCCTATGATTAAGGGAATTCTTTCCCGAAATGCGTAAGGCGATGTGGCTCCATCTACTGTTGGAATAAACTATGTTTATACATTTTATAATAGTGCCGCCTATCTGTTTTTACGGTGTCCAAATAATGACTGAAATTTTCACAACAATGATTGTGTCTGTTGCCTCCAAACTTGTTAGCTCTGGGCAAGTGATTGCTTGTCAGTTGTATAGAGATGCTTATTGGTTTCTAGTTATATCACTGGCATTCAGATTTTGGAAAACCCTCAAAATAGTGAGTAACCCGTTTGCCACCAAGCATTTTTTCACTGTACTTCTTTTCCTCCCAGGCTACAACGCGCCGTACCTCTCTGTGTACAATGAGAACGCAGTGGATGTGTTTGATATTAACTCCATGGAGTGGATTCAGACGATACCACTTAAGAAGGTATGATGGGTTAATGTGAAACCCCTGTGTTTCTATGGCATATATCTGAAGGGCTGTGGTTTTTTTGCCACCAAAAGTAGTACACAATATGCCGCTGTGTCACAGAGCTAAAGCATTTCGCACACTGGGTGTTTCATTTTAATGCCCTTGTACGTTTGATTAGATTTTGCCTTTTTTAATGAAGTTGTTTTGCTATTAAATTGCTTATTTTGCAATTTATTTTGAACTGACTGAAAGAGAACAAAGAATTTACAGATGTTTAAAGGAGAACTAAACCTTAAAAATGAATATGGCTAAAAATGCCATATTTTATATTCTGAACTCATTGCCCCAGCCTAAAGTTTCAGCTTGTCAATAGCAGCAATGATCCAGGACTTCAAACTTGTCACAGGGGGTCACCATCTTGGAAAGTGTCTGTGACACTCACATGCTCAGTGGGCTCTGATTGGCTGTTGAGAAGCTAAGCTTAGGGCTCGTCACTAATTATCCAGCAGAAAAGGAGGTTGGTCTGTAATATAAGCTGATGCTACAGGGCTGATTATTAAATTCTGATGCTAATTGCACTGGTTTCTGATCTGCCATGTAATAATTATGTGTATTAATTACTAATCAGCCTTATATTGTGACATTTCTATTCTATGTGTACTGTATATTGTGAGTGGGTCCCTAAGCTCAGTAAGTGACAGCAGCACAGAGCATGTGCAGTGAATCAGCAGAAAAGAAGATGGGGAGCTACTGGGGCATCTTTGGAGACACAGATCTTTACTGCTAAAGGGCTGTGGTTGCCTTGGGCTGGTACAGAAGCACAAAACATACTGTACAACATTTCTAGCTACTTCTTTAGTGAGGCTTTAGTTAATGAGAAAGGTACAGGACATAAGAAGGATGAACCCCAGGGGAGACTCTCATCAGTATTTCTCTGTTCCCTTTAGGTGCGCCCATTAAATTCCGAGGGTTCCCTCAATCTCTTGGGCTTGGAGACCATACGCCTCATATATTTTAAAAATAAAATGGCAGGTAAGTGTTATCACTCTCTCACATCTGTCTGTGCCATGTGGTGTTTGAGCTAGGGTTACCACCTTTTATGGAAAAAAACCAACCTTCCTATATATTTATCTTTCTTCACTATTAATAACATTGGGATCAACAATAATTTTTACTGACCAGGCCAGTAAAATACCGGCCAGGTGGCAGCCCTAGTTTGAGCTTTTGTGGCTTATTTTGATTATGATCAGCCTCTACTCAATGCTTAGTGCATGCAAGTGCATGTTTAAATATAGTCCTGTCCATCTTTGCATTTGCACATACAGTATGAGTGAGATAACGAAGGTACGTGACCCTCCATCATTCCAGTACTAGTTTAATGGCTTCTCCCCTCAGGGCCTTCCTACCTCATGCAGCAGCAGCACTTCCTCTCTGCTACTTTGACCAATTACACACAAGCTTGTTGTCAGGTGACCCGTGTGAGGCCATGATCACATGACAGCTTAGCCACTGCCTCAGAGTTAATAGTGACTGTACCACAGAGTGGATAACAGCAACACAAATGCTATTTCCTTGTTCTCAATCTGTAATAATTGGGAATTTACTCATTTTAGCTTGAGGAAACAATGAACTGTGTGCCACCTGGTGGCAGGAGTGCAGCTTAGCTGTCAATAGCAGATAGATCAAAATGTCAAAGAGAGTTTACCACAGGAAAACACACCCACTTTCTATTCATTCCTATGGGGTTTTTAGAAGAGTAGTTGGTGAACTTAAACTTTCACCCATTGAGAAATATGCTAGTAATAGATAGAAAGTGGGTGAGTTTCCCTGTGGTAAACTCTCATTTCGCAAAGGAATACAGGTAGATTTTGATAAATCTACCTGTAAGTATTCGTGGCATGAAATGCAGTACAATGTGTTTAAAGCCTAAATCTCTAGTTACACCCCCCCCCCCCCCCCGTCTCTATGCTGACATGCATATTAATTTTTCTCAAAACTCCAGCAGAAGCCAGCGACCTTGTATTGAACACCTCGCAGCAGCCATTTTGGAACCACCACAAGTCCTAGAATTTATATTATGGTCTTAGGACAATGGAAGTTGTAGTGAATCTGTGTGTTTGGTCGTAGTCACATAGTTAAATCAGGTTGAAAATAGACCATCAAATGAAAACCCAACATCCATACACACACCCCTCCCTACTTTCACATAAATTATATATACCCATATCTATACTAACCTGGGGATACTAGATTTTTGGAAAGTACCTAAAATTGCTCCCAACTGATTTGAATCAGAAAGCTATTCAAGGCAAAGGAAACAATTCCATGATAGTTTTGTAACCATTTTATGAAAACTGTATATATTTAGTAACAGAAAAAACACTGAGCACAAGTTTATATAATACAAGTTAGACAAAGAGAAGGGCAATTTAGTATGAATGTATCCCTACTAAACTGTGTCTACTAATAAATGTAATACACTTAGGGGTATTGTTTGTGGTTTGGATATGTAACCATATTCCTTTGACTTCCTAGAAGGGGATGAGCTGGTGGTACCTGAGACATCAGACAACAGTCGGAAGCAGATGGTTAGGAACATGAATAACAAGCGGCGCTACTCGTTCCGTGTGCCGGAGGAGGAAAGGATGCAGCAGAGGAGGTGCGTAACACAGGCCTGATACGGTCAGTGCTTCTTCTCAACACTTTATACTGGACCCTGGTGCCTTAATCAACCCAGACCAGCATGACCCAGAGTTACACTCAGTCGTTCCCTGCTACAGTGGCATGCAACTTAACCCTACATTGCCCATCACAATGATTGCTGACTCAATATGGAATGACAAAGCATCTTCATGACGTGTGGCCGTGCTACAAGCGGCAAAGTATTTAACCCCCCGCATTACCATGCCACCCATTCTGCACATTCTCATGCATAGACTTGAGAAATCACGTGGACAGATCCTAGCCATGTGATTTCAGGGATGATGACTATTTTTATTTTATAAATTATGTTACATTTGACATTTAACTACCTACACTTTTTGAAACTTGCTCATAAATTTACTAAGCAGCTTTACGGAACAGTCAATGCAGAGAGTGGAGGAAAAGAGATTTTGTTATCAGCATAGAAAGGGGTTCTTTGCTATAAGGACAGTTGGGTTATAGATTTCCTGCTAGGGGAGGGTGACATTGATTGGTTTCAAATTGAGGTGCATTTCTAGGAAGAAACTAACATAATTTTTAGGGCTGTGGAGTCGGTACATAAATCCTTAGACTCCTACTCCTCAGTTTATGGTACCTCTCCAACTCCTCTTTAAAGGAACAGTAACACCATAAACTGAAAATGTATCAAACAAATTAAAATATAATGTACTGTTTCACTGCACTGGTAAAAAACTGTGTGTTTGCTGCAGAAAGACTACTATATATGGCTGCCCCCATGGCTACACAGCAGTTGTTTATATAAACTATAGTAGTCTTTCTGAAGCAAACACACATTTTTTTACCAGTGCATGCTAACAGGATATTATATAGTGAATAAAGTACCCCCCCTTGTAAATCATAAGGATATTATGAGTTACCGAAGGCCATGGAACCTTGAGGTTACTTCTAATATCCTCATATTTTGCAACAGGGGGTACTTTATTGATTATAATACACAAGTTTCAGTAAGTCATGTGACAGAAATGACATTACTACTCACCGTTTAAATCTGATGACATCAGAACTCACCGTTTATGAGGATATAATTTACAAGATATTCATGGCTTTTGTGTATTATATGTTAATTACTTTAAACGACTTTAATTTTTTTATGTTACTGTTCCTTTAACATAGTAATGTATTTTCGAAAGGAGTTAAGTACACAACATCAGGAGTTGGAGTTGGTACTTTTTTGGCGACTCCAACTCCAGATACACAAAATTGCTCGCGTGTCCACAGTTTTAATTTCTTAGAACTTTTTCTCATGTAGACCAATGTCCCCTATAAGCTGTGTGCTTAACTTTTGAAAGGGAACTCTGCCCAAAAACTGCTTTTTTTTGCACAATGACAGAAAGTGGAATTCTAAGCAACTTTTGTGTTGATTCTGGGAGGGTTAAACCTGATCAAGGGTAGAGGAAGCAGACCTGACTGGGCCCTCCGGCAGTTTCAATATATGTTTATTAAAAATATCTCACTCCCAACAATTAGGGGGTCCTAAAATGAATTTGCTGCGGGGCCCATAACTAATTATGCCACTGAGTCTAATGGACAATGCTGCTATAGTCTACATTCCATGCAATATCCCTTCAGTAGTCGCTTCTGTTAAACATGGGTGGGAATACGCTTACAAACCCCAACCAAAAAATTCTGCTGCACCACATGTTCCTTATCTGAGCGCCTCTGCCACTCGACATTGCCCATGGTTATTGGGGTGCAGAGCTGTTCAGATCCAGGCCACCGTTCTGTATGGAAACGCTAATGATAAAGGACACTTTTCACTTTCAGGGAAATGTTGCGAGACCCAGAAATGAGAAACAAATTGATTTCCAACCCAACCAATTTTAACCACATAGCGCACATGGGCCCCGGAGACGGTATCCAAATCCTGAAAGATTTGCCAATGGTAAGAGAGAGTGAGAGAGAGGTAACCTGGTTTGTCTTTTCTTATTAGCACAGGTATTGTCTCCATGAAATTATACAAGGCAGCATCTTAAGCAAATTATTATATTGTTCATAATTACTGTATAGTTATTTATGCTAGTGGGAGCTGCCATGTTACTTGCACACCCTATAGACTGTGTAAAGAACTGGAGCGTTTGTTCTCACTGCTATATATCTATATACACAGCCCTTAGCTGGGCTCAGTGGCGGTAAAGCCAGTAAAGTAGTCACCATCCAGTCCTCAGCATTCCCTTGGTTGCTGCTCACATGACTTCAGGCCTTTTCCTGGAGCTGATTCTCTCTTCTTCCTTTCTGTCTCTTGTTTTTATTTCATTTTATTAGCCTCGATCCCCCTATCCATCCCCCCTCCGCCATCAGTCCAGCCTGATCTCCACACCGAGCAACTTTGAGCACGTCTATCACATGACTGTAAATTCAGCCGAAAATTTCCTCTCTTCCGACTCCGTAAACCTTGCCTCCTCTTCCTCCTCCTCCCCGTCTCTCAGTGCTACCCCTGGCTCCCACAGGGTACGCAAAAACTCTACTAACCTGTCTTGTTGTGTGTCTGCCTGCATCCCACTGCATGGCTCTGAGTATTGTGTCGCCTCCTTTACCTGCCTGCTCCACCATCCCCATCCCTCTTCCATTCTACTAGGCTGCAACCAGGGCACGAGTACCCATAGTAAGCCTAAGCGATAGGGGCAACTATATAGGGAATATATAACCTATGATACTCTCTGTCAAGAGTTGTTCTGGCTACCTACAATAGATGTATAACAAGCTCTCTATAGCATGACTGCTGTAATATATGATGTCATCAACTCTGTTTGCATCATGACTTTGCATCATCATCATGGTTCCTGACTTCATTGCACTGAGGGAGTAGCTGGCCACTGTTTCCCAAATTGGCTTTACTGATTGTCCACCATCAGAGTGTTGCATTTATTTTCTAACATGTAGAAGATTGATCAAAATGTGCTTATTGGTCAATATTGGGATATTGGTATATCGACTGGTGCAATTTAGCAGCCATGTTAGTAAATCAGTCCCTTGAGGTCCCTATATTTTTCTGCTGCAAACCACTTGCTCATGCTGTGAGTCACAGACCTCAGACTATATTAATTGGCTTTAGTGCATGTGTGTGCATGGGGGGGCCTCAGCAAATGCAAAGTGTGGGTAACATGGCACCGTTATAGAAATAACAGAAGGTTGAATAAAATAAGTTGGAGCAGGAGATCGGTGCAGTAATCATGGGTAATGCTATGAGTGCTATGGCTACAGCTACTCCTTGCTGTGCACTCATTCTGGGAATTCAGCTGTTTGTGTTGGCCTAATAAGATGTTGGCCCTAGAGAAAGCCCTTGCCCATGATCAGATGCCGGATTTGTAGTCCTTGCGTGCTTCTCAGTGTTGCCAACTTGTATAGCTTTGCTGTGACCATGCCAGGGGCTTTGTGGAACCACCATTTTCATGCCTATCTATAAGGTTTCAGGAATGTTTTCACTGATTTCCCCCTTATTGCAGAACCTCCGGCAGCAAGACAGTCGTACGATGTTCAGTGGCTCGGTCAGTATTCCGTCAATCACAAAATCACGCATGGAACCCGGCCGCTCAATGAGTGCCAGCAGTGGCCTGGCTGCTAGTAAGTCACATGTTCACTACATAAGGGCTGGGAACTTGAACTCCCAGCATTACAGGGAGTGGTCCAGCCCCATGTCAGGCTAAATGGGCACATAACTGTTCAGTGAGTTTGCAATTGATCCTCAGCATTCAGCTCAGATTCAAAAGCAACAGTTATGACCCATGTTACCCCTCCCTCAAGTATCTGATTGGTTACTGCCTGGTAACCAATCAATAGAAACCAAGAGAGTTGCAAAGCAGGAAGTAGTGTTCTGGCTATTATGTTACACATCCAGTCACTCCAGCCTTTATACATTACACTTTTGGCTAACTATATTAGAAACATTTTTTATTTTGCACAGCCTATCAATTTAGCCAGTTTTTATTTTTATACTGAACAATTCCTTTAAAAGCTACTCACTCCATAATGATTTTAATCACAAGGGTCGTCGCAGAATGGCAGCGCTTTACGGAGAGACCTCTCTGGTGGTAGTTACGGGGCAAAACGCCAGCCAATGGCATCGCCGTCTGATGGATCCTTGTCTTCGGGTGGACTTGACCAAGGAAGTAATGCACCAGCCAGAGACTTTGAGCGAGAGGTGAGAATCAATTTAATCAAGTGACTCTTCTCTCTCTCACTATAGAGAATGTTGGGAGTCATATTGCCCATGGCTGTTAGGTTTGTCCTCTTTGGTGGCCAAGGTACCAGGTATTCTAGAGCCTATTTTGACCTAGGAGTTGGCCAGGAGCTCCTTCTATTGCCTGTACAGAGAAACACCATAAAGCTATGTTCTTCTTTAGATCTTTGCTCAAATCTGATCACTCTTTTCCTATTGGCTGATAGGACTCAGACTCTCCAAGGCATTCAACAGCTTCCAACAGCTCCAACCTCAGCAGCCCCCCAAGCCCCACGTCCCCTCACAAGACTAAGAGCAGCTCATTAGAGAGTTCGGATCACGTGAGTTGGGAAGCATGAACTTGCTCCACCTTCTTCCCCACGTCTCCTCACGGCCACAAGCCTTCCCAGGCGTCAGCCAACCAGGACTACTGTAGAGCGACGGAGATCAGATACGTTGCCCTGTACCATTGTCACTGAATGCCTCCGACTGGCACGAAGAGTTGGGGAACAGATGGTAGATGTGGTTGCTTTTCACATGGTTTACATGTGGTCTATTTGCTACGGACACATAAAGGCCAAGATAAAGCAAATGTTACACGCAAGATGAACATTGGGTGCGTGCATATGTAAGGGGGTACCCTCTGCTCCCTGTAAGATGGAGATCAGCACTGTGTCACCTGACCTCTCCATGGAGAACATATCAGGTGCATCAGCCCAACCTCATTGGGTGTTGATCAAGACCACCCAATTATGCCCATAACGTATTTTACTACACAGAGAGTTTAGTCTAAATAGTACAAGTGTATATATATATATAAATATGAGGATCATGTATTCCCTTCGAGGATAGAGACATATTTAAAGAAAAAGAGAGAGATTCGGTAATTTTAGCAATGAATTGTTTGCTTTCATATGGATCATGTATAAAGCAGTTTATTGGAGCAGAGCCGCCCGCTGTCCCTATAGCAGCTTCTCTTCTGTACAATCACTCACTATAACATTTTGCTCCTCAAGGTTAGTCTGACCGTGGGATGGGATAAGTCTAACTCACGCCTTCACTGACTGGTCCCAATGGGATAATGGGAAAACTCCCGGTGGGCCCAGGTGTGGCTCACCCAATCATATGGGATTATAGGCCTACACTATGGCCATTCCCTATTTGTATATGAAAACACAGCAGGGAGGATAGAGCAGAAAGAGACAAAGGGGGTTATGTAATAAAAGACACTAAGTTTGTCCAGGAGCAGTAACCAATCAGAAGGTAGAATTTATTGGTCACCTGTTTAAAAGCAAAGATCTTATTGTTTGCTATGGGTTACTGCGCCTATTGCCTGGCACCCCAGTCCCAACCTGAAGGAAACCACCACTATAACCATGGGCTGTGTGCTATTTCTCAGGATTAAAAAAAGATGAGACCAATATTTTTGAATAGTTGGGGATTTCTGTTATCCCTGCACATATCTTCATAATGGGATCTGGCACAGGGGAAATGAATGGGAATTAGATGGGGGAGGTGATATAGAGTGGTCTGGTCTAATGAATATAATAGTTTTGTAAAGATCAGAATTTCTATAAACAGGAAGGACATGTGATTGATCAGGTTGTACCAAACAGTCCAGAATGGAGAGATTGGCTGACTTGGATTGGTATTGACAACCCTAATAGGATGCGCCTGCCCCCTTTGCCTTCAACTCATGTGCCTGCAGCATAACAAAGCAGAACTGGGCCCCAAACCACAAACACACACATATATACAGTATATGTGTATATATATATATATATATATATATATATATATTTTATATATATATATATATATATATATATATATATATATATATATATACAGTCCTTCCAGACTGGTGCACACAAAACGGTCAGCTGCCTGGGTTCTGGTCAAATCATTAATGCATAATAAACAAACGAACCGCAATCCAAGGACTTCAAAAATGATCAAAAAATATAGTCCTTTATTCCCATTTCAGCACCCTCACTGGGGCCGTCTCGCGCACACACACACGATTCGGTTTGGGATTAGGGGTGGGGAGGGAAATTTTTGTCACAAAACAAGGAAGTAAAAAATGTTTCCCCTCTTCCCATCCCAAATTTACATATGCAAATACCCTAATTTGCATTTGCAAATTAGAATTTGGTTTGCTATTTGGCCGAATCTTTCAAGAAGGCATCTGGGGTTCGGCTTAATCCAAAATAATGGATTCTGTGCATCCCTACTATATATATATATATAGACACACACACACATATACCGTATATGTATATTGGATCATTTCCTAATGAGCTGTGACCTCTGGCTGCAATAGGGGCCACTAAGGATATGTTTTTTAAAAGTTGCCTTCTCCTGGTGCTATTCCTCCTCTTATGTCCACAGTCCCCATTCCCTGCTCAGAACTATATGCAGGGGTGATCCTGGCCCCACCGCCGCCTGAGGCAGCAGCAGTTGCTGCTGCTCCCCCTCCCCCGGAAATTCGCTCTTAAAGTACCAGAAGCAGCATTTTTGCTGCCCCTGGCACCTAGTGGGGCGCTGCCGCCTGAGGCGACAGCCTCAACTAGCCTCATTTGCGAAGCACCCCTGACTATATGGACTCCGCTAAGTGTTTCTATGGTGGAATAGGAGAAAGCCTACGGTCAGAAATCCACTCCATGTCTGTTGCTCATTGTATCCAGAACCTTCCTATTTATTTATTTATTATAACTATTTTTTTTATTTGTTTTGTGTTTTTATTTTTTAGCATCAACGCTCCTGAAATCACCCCGCTGTTCCACATTGTGTGTCACTCATTGTACTTTCTGCAGGATCTGCAAATGAACTGTTTTGTGTTACAATCGAGCTGTCATTTTATCTGTTAATATATTTATAATCTTCATGCTGGGCAGTCTTATAACGACCACTTACACACATGTATTCTTCATGGCAATAGCAGCAGTTTTGTGCCGCTGGTATCTGTATATATATATATATATTTATATATAGGGAAGGAAGACTTGACGTCTGATATATTGCATATTGGCAGGTGATATACAGGCACAGTGGGACATATCCAGTGAGACTCCTCCCAACAAGGTCTTTGTATTCTATTCACTGTTATTGCTATATACACTCACACACACACACATATATATCTCCAGAGAGATTCTTTTAAAACTCACATGGCAACCCCAGACCATCTGGAGACGTATGAGAGTGTATCTAACAAGGGCTTGGTGCTGCCAATAAACTTGTTTTGCCTTAACAGGCAACAAATGGAATATGGTTTTATATTTTTCTGATTCATTTATCTACAGGGTTGGAACAGAATGGCTTATATACAGGAAGGAGAGGGCTGAAAGCCCAATATAAAGGATCTCGGGAAAGCAAATCCTTGATGTAATATCTGTGACCTTGTTGGAACTATAGCAGGGTGACTGTTACCCCAATGTTTCTATATATCTGTAACCTTGTTATGAGCTAAGGGGGCCCAGCCTGAAGGCCAGTTAGGGTGAGATTTGGGGTGAGTGCTTTTTTGTACCCTGGGTACCCCTGGAACTATAGCAGGGTGACTGTTACCCCAATGTTTCTATATATCTGTAACCTTGTTATGAGCTAAGGGGGCCCGGTCTGAAGGTCATTTGGGGTGAGTGCTTATTTGTGCCCTGGGTACCCCTGGAACTATAGCAGGGTTACTGTTACCCCAATATCTCTATATATCTGTAACCTTGTTATGAGCTAAGGGGGCCCGGTCTGAAGGTCAGTTTGGGTGAGATTTGGGGTGAGTGCTTATTTGTGCTCTGGGTACCCCTGGAACTATAGCAGGGTGACTGTTACCCCAATGTTTCTATATATCTGTAACCTTGTTATGAGCTAAGGGGGCCCAGCCTGAAGGCCAGTTAGGGGGAGATTTGGGGTGAGTGCTTATTTGTACCCTGGGTACCCCTGGAACTATAGCAGGGTAGAGAATGCATTTACTGTGTGTTTTACATTAGCTGTGCATTATAAATTTCCCCAATAATGGTTTACAGTTCCAGGCTAAGATGCTCAAATCATACATAACAGTTGGGTGGGATTTTTATTTTAAATGATGAAAATATTATTTTCATTTTGAAATAATTAGGGGAAGCTTAGAATATATGTAATAAGACTGCACTTCTGTAAAATGATTGGATTGGAGAAAGAGCTGCAGATATTCTGGTCCTATTTTGGATAAGGGACTGTTTGCATCTTGGTTATGCACCCCCAGTCGCCCCATCCACTACCCAGACACACGTACATTAGATTGTAACCTTCGGCTCTGAGCAAACAATCAGATCACATGTGGAAGTGGTGCAACAGGAAAACAGCCATTTTGGGTTGGACTACATGGATGATTTCGGAGCGATCGGACGCACTGCGCAAAAACACAGGTGTCAAATCGGATGCAACGGAAATAAGGTAAGTGAATGCATTGTCGGATGAAGCGGCAGCGTTGATCTGACGCAACACGACTGTTGGATCAACGCTGCGACTTCATCCGACTGCATTCACTTACCTTATTTCCGTTGCATCCAATGTGACGCCTGCGTTTTTGCGCATCGGATCGCTCCAAAATCGTCTGTGTAGTCCTACCCTTAAGCCTGATATACGGATCAATGGGCTACCAAATGAAAATCCATATCAGCACCCTGTATGGGTTGGGACCTGTTATCCAGAATCCTCGGGACCTGGGGTTTTCTGTATAATAGATCTTTAAGTGATTTGGATCTCCAAAAATCATGTAAACATTAAATAAACCCAATAGGCTGGTTTTACCTCCAATAAGGATTAATTATATCTTAGTTGGGATCAAGTACAAGCGACTGTTTTATTATTACACAGAAAAAGGAAATCATTTTTTAAAAACTTGGATAAAATTGAGTCTATGGGAGATGGCCTTTCTGTAATTCTGAGCTTTCTGGATAACAGGTTTCCGGATAATGGATCCCATATTTGTACCTGCCACTGTACCTTAAAGGGTCAGATCTGCCCAATAATACAAATCCACAACAAGCACCAGCATCTGAGTTTTGCCCCAAATATATCAGCCATGTGCATCTTATGTCTAGTGAATACCCCAATAATACAATACTAATTACTACTGAGTAGGCTGAACCCCAAAAAAAGTGACCTTCATTAGAACCTGACTCACCTATGAACAGCATTGAGCACAGGACATTTAGGGATGGTCAGAATTCAGGATCTGGTTAGATTTTTTTCAAGTATGAAAATTAGAGTTGAGATTCAGTTTTTGATATTTGGTCGGGAGAGAGAGAGGGAGAGGAGGAGAGTCTTGGATGTTTCATGTGCTGCTCACAGGCCATAACCAAAATGAGGTATTTGTGTGCATTTTAGCCACACCCTGTAGCACCCCATGCTCCATTATGCCCCTATGATCACAAGTCATTTCTGAGATTACTGATTTCCCATAATTCACTGTGTTACGTCTCCATTTTGGAATCTGCGGGTTTGGGTTCCTTTAGAGGGGTTGTTCCCCTTTAAATTAACTTTTAGTATGGTGTCGAGAGTGATATTCAGAGACAATTTGCATTTGGTTTTTATTATTTGTGGTTTTTGAGTTATTTAGCTTTTTATTCAGCAGCTCTCCAGTTTGCAATTTCAGCAATGTGGTTGCTAGGGTCCAAATTACCCTAGCAACCATGCATTGAATTGAACAAGAGACTGGAATATGAATAGGAGAGGCCTGAATAGAAAGATGCGTAATAAAAAGTAATAATAATAATACATTTGTAGCCTTACAGAGTTGTGATGTGCGGGTCGGGATTTCCCGATCTGCCCCCACCCTCCCTCTGCCCGACTTCTGTGTTCCTTTTATCGACCCGTCCCGACGACGTCACAAAAGGGGCGGGACGTGCAGCCACACGTCTGTAAAAGGTTATCCCGGAAGTCGGAACCTGCCATTTGTAAGCCACGGCTGGGGAGAGCAGTCAGAAGAGCTCAAACCGCCCAGGACCCGGAAAGGGGGGTGCCAGATCGGCCTGGATCAGCCCGACCCGCAGGTCAACCCAAGGGTCCCACGGGTATTGGGCTGGCCCGCACATCACTATTACAGAGCATTTGTTTTTTTAGATGGGGTTAGTGACCCCCATTTCAAAGTTGGAAAGAGTTAGAAGGAAAATCATTCAGAAACGATAAAAAAGAAAAACTGAAGGCCAATTGAAAAGTTGCTTAGAATTAGCCATTCTATAACATACTAAAAGTTAACTGAAAGGTGAACCACCCCTATTAATGCGTTTCCATGGCAATAACTCTCCTAGGGGGCCCATGGTGCTTTAGCACTATATTTCCATTGTTCTTATGTTCCTTTAAGATGCAATAAAAGCAGATTGGGGCACCGTTTGCTGATTGGTTAGATCTTTATTCTCCGATTTCACATGAAACTATATCTGCCTCTGTATGATCTCATCTTGCTGTTTCTTTTCATGGGATATTTGTATCATGTTGCATTGTATTACATTGCTGTACGGTCGAGTCACATGTCACACATTTGTCACTCTGAAGGTTCAACTTCCCCTTTAGCAGGAAGTCCACATGTCTGAGATGATACATGTGAGGGGGAGAGGGGTGTAGTTGGGATGTTACTGCTACAGGACGATCACGCAGTTCAGGGATGCCCAACCTGTAGGCCTCCTGCTGCTGCTGCTGCTGTTGTTGTTGTTGTTGTTGGACTATAACTCTCTGCCTTATGCTGTTGTAGTTCAGCCACAGCACAAGTTGCCGAATTCTGATGTAGATTTTTGTTTTTGCACAGATTATATTTAAGGTGGTCACCTCAACCGTGTAATAAAGCCGTAACCACCAGTATTTTATGTTGGCAAACATGCAATTATTAACCTGACTTTTGATGTATTGCAATAAACAGGGAACAGTTAGACAACATGCGTGTGCCGTGTTTCTCCGTGTGTAGGGGGGGGTAAAGAGCGCTTGTTACATCACTTTTTAACCCAGTGCGACGGTGCTAAAGAGACTAACCCTGATCAACAGTTGGTTTAGAGAAGCTCATCTATATAATTTAACTTTAAAGGATAAGTAAAGCTTTAAATGTAAAATTGATGAGGATTATATTCTAAAAACTACTGCAATGTACATTATTAATTTATTTAATTCAAGATATTAAGGGATATGTGAGATGTTAATATGAATGAATTTTGTTCCAACAGTGCCACCTGCTGGTCAGTTTCCCACCAGTCTGACCACCAAGTAGTCAAGGAAGTTGTCAGGAGAAAGAAAGAGGCTGCTCTGATGTTCTTCTGCTTAGGAATAGGAAAGATAGGAAAGTTAATTCCTAAGCAGAAGGACATCCGACCATTGTTAACAGCACACATATCCTTTAATATCTTAAAAAAAAGTTAAAAAATACGTAATGAATGTACATTGCAAAAGTGCTTAGAATAATAACTCATCAATTTTACATTTACTTATTTTAAAGGTTTACTTATCCTTTAAAGAGGCTGTTCATCTTTTTTTTTCCAGTTCAGTTGTTTTCAGATAGTTCACAAGAAATGAATTCTTTTTTTTCCTCCCCGATTACTTTTTAATATTGAAGTGAACATTTTAATTTTTCACCTTATGGCTTGTTCAGGGGGGGGGGGGTGACTGTAATTAAATTGATACGTTTAGTTGGTACATTTCTTATCTTTGTCCCTGCTGAGCAGAATCTCTGGGTTTCATTACAGGCAGCTGTTAGAATTGATACAATAGTTACTAATACTCCAGAGATGCTGCTGAGAAATGGATCAACTAAATGTTGCAAAATTGTAACAGTTCAGATTCTGCACCTGAATTACTGAGTTGAAACACCAGAGAATTAAAACTTGGAAAGTTTTAGAAAAAGAGTAAAAAAATAAAACAACTGAACTGAAAAAGGGTTTGGAAAGTGAACTAGTGGGTTGAGAAAAATATGACCCGCATCCGACCCTAACCCAATCCAGCGTCTCAGCTCTATTGATACACGCCCATCTCTGCGGACACAAAAGGGGCGGGGCATAGAAGGTACACGCCCATAAAGAAGAGCTCATCCAGAGCCTGCCCACAACTTGCATCTGCATCCTGAATGATCCACAGGTCCAGTGGGTTTTGGGCTGCCATGTACTTCACCATGAACAAGGAAAGGCTAAAACTAAGTAAGCTTTATCAGAAAGGTCTATATAAATACACCATTAAACGCTCAAAGTAATTCTGCTCTGAGTCCTCTGTCAAAAGAAACACAGCATTTTTGTCCTTCTATTTTGTACTCATGGGCTTCTGTATCAGACTTCCTGTTTTTATCTTAAAGGAGAAACAAACCCCTTATTAAAAGAACATATAGAACCCCCCTCCTCCCCCCCAGCCTAGCTGTTAACCCAGACAAATGTCCCTAACTTTTTACTTACCCCTCGGTGTAGATTCAGGGATCGGAGTTCATGGCCGCCATCTTCCGGGTCGTGGCATCGCATGCGCAGTTGGAGCAATTTCCTGGTTTGAGAGAACTGAGCATGTGCCGAAATTGCCAAAGCACCAGAAGAAAACACGAAGACCCGGAAGATGGCTGCTGTGAACTCCGATCCCTGAATCTGCACCAAGGAGGGGTATATGTGGGGTAGGGTCTTTTTATTTAATAAGGGGTTTGTTTCTCCTTTAAGCCTCCAGGTCTAGGGCTTGATCATGCTCAGTTTGTTCCTCTCTCCCCTCCCTGCTGTAATCTGAACCCAGAGTTATGAGTGAGCAGGGAGAGACTCAGGCAGGAAGTGATGTCACACCAAGCTAATATGGCAGCTGCTATACTAAAGAAACAGAGAGCTTCTAGAGCTATTTTCTCAGGTATGGTAAATATGTTATAGCTTGCACTATTGTGGCTAATCTATTGGCAATAAACTGTTTCAGTAGCTTTCCTTCTCCTATAAAGCCTTGCCTTGGCTATTGCACTGATCTGTCTTACAAGCTTCCCAGGCTCCATCTCTGTCATTGCTAGGAGGGAAGCTAAAGGAAGTGCTGTTGGGGCAGAGGCACACAGAGATCATTTAAGTGATATAATAGCCCCATAGACACCGAACCAGTGTTTATGTCAGCGCTTTGTGGCACTGCTGTCCAGTAGTCTCTCTGTGACTCGGCATCCGATCAGAAGGGAGAACTGTGAATATGGGGATTGATCATAAAAATGTTGTATTTTTGTTTAATGGGACCAGAGAGTTTGGGAGGTCCCCTCCAGCGACCAATTCCCAAATGTGGCCCCTCTATTATGCTCACCCCTCGGCAGTCACAATGGATTAGCTCTGATTCAGCAACTGCCGATGACATGAAAACGAGCCCGGGATGCACTGAATCCGTCATTTTCAGCTACGGCCAAACCCTCAACAAAATATTTAGTGGAACAAAAAACAGAATCTGAATCTCGACTGTCGTAAAAGTGAACATTTCTTTACATGTATTTAGCAAGAGCTTTTAGTTTTGGCACGTGATTTATATGTTCAGCTGTAATAACACTAAAAATTCCTATTCATGGTGTGACGGGGCTCCTACATCAATTTGGTCAATTTCATACCTCATTGCTAACAATGGTGTTCAACATGAAGGAAGGGGCATATTTATCAAGGGTCGAATTTGAAAAAAAGTTTGACATTCGAATTCAAAAAGACCAACCGAAATTAAGTTCGTTTTTTTTTTGGCCCGAGAAGGTCCGTTTTCGATCGAATAGGTCCATATTTGGCCAAATTCAAATCGTATGAATCGAAGTAATAACGCATTCAATCGAATTCGAATCAAAGTTCTTCCCAAAAAAAACAAAAAAAAAAAAGAAAAACTTAGATTTTTCAAATTCCACCAATTGACTCCAAATAGGTTCCAGGAGCTCCCCCCATAGGCTAAAACAGCAATTCGACAGGTTTGAGATGGCAAATGGTCGAAGTCAAATTTTTAAAGAGACAGTACATGATAATTTTCGATATTCAAATTTTCGAATTTTTTTGAAATTCGAATCAAATTTGGACTATTCCCTAGTCAAAGTACACAAAAAAATAGCTTGAAATTTGAATTTTTTGAATTGGAAAATTCACCTTGACCTTTGATAAATCTTGCCCGAAATGCGATAAGAGATGTACTGCCACACTATTAAGATGCCAGCATGTGGCGCCACATTCAAACATCTAAGGCAGGGATTCACAACCTTTTTCCGCCAGGGGACCAGTGGACTGGGGGAGGGGGGTTGGCGTCCAATTCGGTGGCCCAGTTGAAGACTGTCCGCAGCCCAGCGTTTGGGGACCCCTGATCTAAGGGCAGAGACACATGCTGCTATTTCGGGCGACTAATCTCCCCGAACTGCCTTCCCGCCAGCTAGAATGTAAATCGCAGATGGGATGGCACTCTGCTTCGGTTTTCCGAAGTTTCCTCATGAGGCAACTTCGGGCGACTTTGGAAAAAGAAGCTGAAACAAACAGAGGGGACAGAGAGAATAATCTTATAGCGAGAATCAGATCAGCAAATTTCAGCGTCCAACACTTTAAACACAAGTTTGTTCTTTGTCCAGTTTTCAAGGGAAATGAGAGGGGACACATAAGGGTTAAAATGCTGCCATGACCTCACCATATGGGCAGTGACATTGTTGTGTAACTGTGTGTGTAATTGTGTCATAAGAAATGAACCTGCACCATTCCAAAAACATCAGCAAAAATATCATTTAAAATCTCAGGTGCCCTGGAAGAAAGAAAATTCTTGGTATATTATATTGAATGTACAACTGGAGCTCAGCAGCTCTGAATCCACAGTATGGAGCGAGTTGGGAGAACTGCTGGGGGGAGTGACCAGTGGTGTAACTTGACAGCGCCAGGGCCCCCCACCAAAAAAAGTCTACTGAAACGTCCGGCACAAATAATCCTCTTCCCCCGACTCCACTTCCCACTCACTTGGCCGCACATCTCAGGCCGGGACTGCGACGCTATTTTGAACAGTAAGTAAAGCTTTAAAATAAGTGAATGTAAAACAGATGAGGGGGCTATTCTAAGAAATTTTGCAATGTACATTCATTATTTATTTTGTTTTTATTACAAGATATTAAAGGATACATGTACTGTTAATATGAACACATTTTATTACAACAGCACCACCTGCTGGTCAGTTTCCCACCAGTCTGACCACCAAGTAGTCAAGGAAGTTGTCAGGAGAAAGAAAGAGGCTGCTCTGATGTTCTTCTGCTTAGGAAAGATTTGAGAAAGGTTTCTAATTTTTTTCCCTAAGCAGAAGAACTTCAGAACAGCCTCTTTCTTTCTCCTGACAACTTCCTTGACTACTTGGTGGTCAGACTGGTGGGAAATTGACCAGCTGGTGGCGCTGTTGTAATAAATGTAAAAAAATTTTTTATCTGAATGACACAATGAAAACTGGACTGGAAAAAGGATGTCTCGGTACAAAAGCGTTTAATTTGACTTATTTGCAACAAACTTCAGTAGGGAAAGGGGAAAAGCAGATTAAGTTGTCATTGCAGGTTACAGATTATCCATCCAACAGGTCCCTTGGTTAACCAACATCAGCACCTCCAATTAAGCTTCTCATGATTGATATGCTTTTTCAAAAAATCCTAAGAACTCCTCTTTTTTTTTTTTTACATCAGTCTTTAAAAAAAAAAAAACCCAAAACAAACATCTCCAAAAGTTCCTTATTCACCTACAATTGTAACGTCCAAAGTCTCAGAGACCACAGTAGAAGTCCTCGTAGTTAAGAGAAGACAAGAGAAAACTCTCCAGCAGAGGGAGACACTCCTAACAGGCTGCTAATACTCAGGGTCTCTTCCTATAGTAATCGCACTTTAGCATTTGCTATACCCAGCGACCGCACCCCCTATGGATTGCTATTTGCTTTTTTCTTCCAGTAATTGCCATAGGCTTCCTCAAACATATCCTTGCAACTGATCTCAGCCTTTAGTTTTGAGCAAATCAGGAAGGAGCCCGCCATCTTGCGGTGCAGAGAGTACGTTTCCTCTGGGGGTGGGATCAGTCGGTGCTTTAACATGACAGGGACGAGGCGGTGGATCCTCTCGGTAGTGCTCTGGGAACCGAAGTCAAAGGGTGAATCTGACGCAAACGCCTCTCCGAGAATCAGCACTGTCTCCAAGTGCGCCAGCTCCATCGCCTGCCAGTCACAGAGGAGAGCAACATCAGAGACTGCGCATAGGAACGGATTTGCTTAAAGGAGAATTCAACCCTAAAGTTAAAAAAACTACCCTACATAGACCCCCTTCCCTTCTCCCCTCAGCCTAAATGTTACCCCAGGCAAATGCCCCTAACGTTTTACTTACCCCTCGAGCAGATTCAGGCAGCGGAGTTCACGGCACCATCTTCTCTTCGGAAATCTTCAGAATGAGACCGGCATGGCGAAGCATGCGCAGTTGGAGCAATTTTCTCTCTTGCGACAACCGCGCATGCGCGCAAAACTCACGGAAATTGCCGAAGCGCAGTCTCATTCCGAAGATTACCGAATCGGCTGAGGATTGGGCCTGTGAACTGAAATGCCTCAATCTGCACCGAGGGGCAAGTAAAACGTTAGGGGCATTTGCCCGGTGTAACACTTGGCTGGGGGGGGAGAAGGGAGGGGGGTCTATGTAGGGTACGGGGGTAGGGTTTTTTTTAACTTTAGGGTTGAATTCTCCTTTAACTGCATTAACTGTGTGTACGGTTAGGATGTCAGTTCACCTTTAAATTAAAGGACAAGGAGAGGTTCTTTGCTCCCTCCTCCCTTGACTCTAATCACTTTCCTCTTGGAGAAAGATGATTGAACGTTTATTAGAAGAGAATTCATTTAAAGGGGAACTATCATGAAAATCTAATATAAGCTTCAGCATACTGAAAGAAACTTTCTAAATACAATCAATTAAATATTCTGCATTATTTCTGAAATAATCAAGTTTATCTTCACTATTCCTCTCTCAGCATCTGTTTTTTTTTTCCATTCGGTCTTCATGCAGCAGTTGGGTGTCAGATAATCATTAGATCCAATATATCTTATAGGGGGACTCCTTTTGCCTAGAAGATGTATTAGAGCTCACTATTAAAATCACCAGACATCATGTCTCTCTACATGCAGAATTTGTGCAAAAGGCAGTTAATTTGTTATTTGATTTTGTTTGTACTGGAATCAGTTATTTGAGTGAGCTCTAATCTGCTAGGCAAAAGGAGCCCCCCCTATAAGATATATTGAATCCAACGGTCAATGAATATCTGACACCCAACTGCTGCATGAAGACACAATGAAGAGAAACAGATGCTGAGAGAGGAATAGTGAAGATAAACTTGATTATTTCAGAAACGAAGCAGAATATTTAATTGATTGTATTTAGAAAGTGTCTTATTTCCGCATGGTGAAGTTTATATTAAATTTTAATTTTCGCAATAGTTCCCCCTTAAATTCAATAGAACATCATGTTCTGTGTATCAGGCAGAATTCTATTACGTGCTTTGGGAATCCTATTTATGAAGGTCAGGGGTCGGAGTGGAAACTTCCCAGAAGGCGGCATTACCTTTGATTCATAGCCAGAAAGGAATTTCATCTCTACAGATTTTTGCAGCAGTTTTTCTCTGTCTTTATCTGCAGCTGCTCGAATTATCTGAGGAATAAAGGAATATCACCCCAGATTAATAAAAAGTTTTGAAACAGAAATGGCGTCAGAAATTGCACAGAGAAGCCAATGGATGGGATTGGGAAGTTCCTTTGCAAGCCCCTATAAGAGGAGAGGTTCTAAATGCACAACCATATAAATCATCGGCTAAGGGAAAATGCAAATAGATACACAAAATCTACACACTCAGGCATTTAACTTATTTATGTAACAGACGGGATGTGTTGTCCTGATTGGTTTTAAATGTGGGAGGCTTTATAGAGAGTATAAATATGTGAATATTCTCACTTGCTCCTTAGATGCCTATGGTTAAGTGCTGGGTAAGCATGAAATGCGTTTTGTTGGGTCTAAGATTTTAATATGTGATAAAAAATGTCGTTTTTTTTAACTTAAATGCACAAGTATTGGTTATGTGCGGGTCGGGATTTCCCTGACCTGCCCTCCCTTCTGGGTTGCTTCTATAGGCCAGCGCCGACGACATCACAAAATGGGTGGGTCGAGCAGGCGCAGCATCTAGAAAAGACAAACCCGGACGTTGGCATTTCCACAGTGAAGGAGCGTGTGAGGTCGCCCTAACCAGCCCAACCTGTGGGTAAATGTAAATTTTGTATTTCTATATTTGCCTCTTTTGAACACTAGAGGTCTCGTGCATTCATTTATTTATAATGAATAGGTGTGCTGATCAGCCAATTTCTGTTTGATTTTTGCAAGGCTTCACGTGATAGAATTGAATTCACTTATACTCACCTCAATATATTGGTCCGTGAACTCCTCATCAAAACCCCTGGTAGCTCCGAAGTCCAGCAAGGCAACCTAAACAGATCAAAGCATTTGGGTAAATAAATGGGCAAACAGGTTTCCAGGAGCTGCATTTGGGCAATTATTAACCTGGGAACCAAAGGCGAGATTAGACACCCTCTCTAATTAGCGGAAAGTCAAACCCAAAACCAAACACTACTGTAATTCAGGTTTACACAAGTGGTGATCACATCCAGTCTTGGTGCAAAGTTATAAAGTTAAAAAATTTATAAAGTCATCTGGTTACCTTCCCATTGTTCGGTTTGGCTGCTGGGGGGGTGGTATCACTCAAATTTTCAGTACAGCAGTAAAGAGTGACTAAAGTTTATCAGAGCACAAGTCACATGACTGAGGGAACCTGGGAAACTTTAAACATTGTATCCAAAAGATGTGAGGGTCTCCAAAAATAAGGAAACAAATATAAAAATTAAAAAATTTATTAGGACATGAAGACCTAACGCGTTTCGTGCCTATAGGGGCACTTACTCATAGGCTTGGGAAACTTAGCAGATCTAGCCCCCTGCAGATTCCAAAATTAAATCAGTTTGCTCTTTTCAGTGCAGAAGTTTGCTGGAACAGCACTAACTTAGGTGTTTCCTATGACAGTTTCCCTTTAAGCTGACCATACATGGCCTGATATGAGCTGCCAACTTGATCCTTCAGATCAGTAGCTTATTGGACCATGTATGGGGCCATTCAGACAGTCTTCCCGACACATACCGTAGTATCTATCAAGCAGGTCTGAAAATCACATTTCATGCAGGCTCCTCATAAAGCGATACATGAATACACAGATAAACTACTCTTCAAAATATTAAAGGGGCGGTTCATTTTTACGTTAACTTTTAGTATGTTATTGAATGGCTAATTCTTAGCAATTGTTGCTTGAAGTTCCTAAACCTGACTATTTTGCCAAGCTGACTGTCGCTTCTCAACCTGTGTCAGTTGCTAATAGACTACTGCTGCACAAATATGGCAGCTCCCTCAGAGGAGAATGGGGATCAGATGGGTAAGACCACTGATGCTGCCATCAGTGTGTTGTAGTCCAGCCCATTGCTAGCTACACGTAAGGGCCCCAAGATTCCCAGTTGCACCTATGAGCAATGCAATATACAATCACCTTCTGCTGCTGAGGGTCATAGAAGAAATTGGACCAGTTTGGATCAGTCTGCATGAAGCGGAACTCGAACAATTCCCGTAGGCACAGTACAAGAATGTTGTAGCAGATCTGTAAAAATAAATAAATGATCCAACTTTGAGTGAACAGCTGAGATTTGAGCATTTTCAAACATGTACAAATAAAAGCAACTGCAATCATGGCTTGCTCCTGCAGATGTATGGCCACAGATTGTAACAAGTGAAGCACAAAGCATTCAGGATTGGCATAATGACAAGCACTCAGGCTGATGCACATGATAGACAAACCATTGCACAAAAACGTGCTTGCGTTGGTTTCTGCCTCACACCAACATATTTGCATCATCCAGGGCACATTTAAAGGGATCTAAAAGCAAAAAAATAAAATCCCATTTTTACTAATGAAAAAGAAATCTATCTTTTTATTATTAACATGTATTTATATAGCGCCAACATATTGCGCAGCACTGTATCTTCAATATACTTTGATTAAAAAATGTCTACCGTTTTTATAAGAAACCTGACTGTTTGCAGTGAAATTCTCCCTTCATTTACTTGCTCTGACTGCTGTGGATAGGAAACTTCAGACTGTTCCTAGCTGCTCTGCAGGGAAACAATCCTACTTTCAAACAGCAGGGGGAGCCCCCACCACCTTACTTCCCCGACCTTGAGCATCTTTGTTTGTTTCCCTATAAAGCAGCCGGCAAGCATGTAGAGATTCATATTTGCAGCTGTCCGAGAAAGTAAATGAAGGGAGAATTTCACTGCATACAGTCAGGTTTCTTCTAAAACTGTACAGATTTTTTAATTTTGGGGATTTTTATATTGGGGATAGGTTTCTTTTTCAGTTAATAAAGTAAAAAATTGGATTTTATTTTTGTATTTACATCCTCTTTGTCCTTGCAGCTCCAGATTTAAACAGATAAACTGGGATTCTATTTGGAGGATTATTTTGCTGCAGCCACTGGTTCTGCAGAGTTGGAGAAAGTTTGTATTAAACAATACAAAAACTATAAAATCCACATTAGATTACATGACAACACAGGACCCAGTGCAGTCTGTATATTCTGATTATTAATCAGTCTTGCTGTATCGGCTACTGGCAGATATTATTTGACAATTTATGACGATCCCTAAGCAGCCCAGACCACACTGAGCATGTGCACAGTCTTGGTCTTGCAAAGATGTTTAACAAAGTTACAAGATGATGACCCCCCCTGTGGCCAATTTTGAAAGTATAAATAATTTGTTTAATTAGGCTTCGGGGGCAGTAAGTTTATGTTTATTTTTAGTATACGAAATACAGCATTTCTAGCATTCTGTTTTAGACTTTAGTTAAATGAAGATGTGAACGTATGCAGTGACATTACACAGCCTGTGCTTACACATCCCTAATTCCGGCAGGGACAAGGAGCAGCACGAAGACTATGAAATAACTTTAGCATTCAATATATATCCCAGTCTGAATTCTTCCAGCCCAGAAAGTTCTAAATGCATCCAGATAAGCCAGCGCCATCATTTCTGGCTCAGGGAAGGGGCTGTGGTATCAGCACAGAGGGAAGACATCCCAGTACCGTTATTAAGTAAAAATAGAGCGATATAATGTAACCATTCAGGATTAGAACTCCAGCACATGTTTTACCCATAACATCACAGGCAGTAGTTATAAGGAGAAAGCCGGCTCATGGTCCAGATCCTTCCAGTATTCCCCGCTGTCTGTTCTGTGCCTGCCTCCTTGTTTACTGACGGTAACTTTCCAGGACCCTTGTGCCACATAGAAAGGAATCTATTTTTAGGAAAGCAGAACGTGGCAGAGATCCAAGGTGCCAACTGTAATTTGGATCTGTCACCCTTCAGCTGAGCTCTGAGTACTCTGCATCAAGGTCATCAGAAAAACTATCCCATCTCTCGCTCCCTCTCCCTCTGTGGAGTTTTATCAGGTCAGAAGAAAGGGTGGGTCAAGGCAGGAAAGAAGATTTTAAAACTAGTTTCACTGAAAAAAAGAACCAAATGTATATTTGGTCCCAAACAGGAGGCCTTCAGTGCTTGAAGGAAACTACAAATCCCAGCATCCCCTCCAACAGCTAAAAGGATACTGAAATTTTGGTAATTGTAGTACAGCAGCACTGAGAAATTGCTTGTCTCAGACTTAGAGGTCAGTGCTTTGGAGAAGGGCCGGGGTTTCTCTCGGTCATCTCTGGGCAGGGATAGACAGGGATAGAAAGGAAAGTTATCCGAGCACCTGTTCTTGGGACAAATAGCAATACACCGGCTGCAAGCAGCAAAATCAGCAATCAAGTGTCCTTTATTGCTATATACAGACATCTTATATAACATGGGGCTATACAAGGAGAAATTATATGGATGGGTTCATATATTTGGAACAGGGGAAATGAAGACTGTCCCAGCTAGATGGGTTCATATATGAGGAACAGGAGAAATGAAGATGTCCCCGTTAGATGGGTTCATATATGGGGAACAGGAGGAATGAAGATGTCCCCGCTAGATGGGTTCATATATGAGGAACAGGAGGAATGAAGGCTGTCCCAGCTAGATGGGTTCATGTATGAGGAACAGGAGAAATGAAGGCTGTCCCAGCTAGATGTGTTCATATATGAGGAACAGGGGGAATGAAGGATGTCCCAGCTAGATGGGTTCATATATGAGGAACAGGAGAAATGAAGATGTCCCCGCTAGATGTGTTCATATATGGGGAACAGGAGGAATGAAGATGTCCCCGCTAGATGGGTTCATATATGGGGAACAGGAGAAATGAAGGCTGTCCCAGCTAGATGGGTTCATGTATGAGGAACAGGAGAAATGAAGGCTGTCCCAGCTAGATGGGTTCATATATGAGGAACAGGGGGAATGAAGGATGTCCCAGCTAGATGGGTTCATATATGAGGAACAGGAGAAATAAAGATGTCCCCGCTAGATGTGTTCATATATGGGGAACAGGAGGAATGAAGATGTCCCCGCTAGATGGGTTCATATATGAGGAACAGGAGAAATGAAGGCTGTCCCAGCTAGATGTGTTCATATATGGGGAACAGGAGGAATGAAGATGTCCCCGCAAGATGGGTTCATGTATGAGGAACAGGAGAAATGAAGGCTGTCCCAGGTAGATGGGTTTGTATACGAGTATCAGGGGATGTGAAGTCTGCCTGTCCCTGCTAGATCAATGCATATACAGGCTGAAGTCTGCCTGTCCATTATAAAGAGAGTATTTACCTCATTGCGCGTCTCCTGGCTCAGACCTTCTGCTTGATCGAGTGGGAATCCAGAGACCAACTCTGTGGTAAGGACGTGCCCACTGCACAGTTCATCAATTACTCCGGGGACAGTAAAGAAAGGATGGTCCTGCAGCAACTCCCTAGGGTAAAAGCCAAAATGCAGATGATTAGCGATACCAGCAGAATGTGTATTGCATGATTATACAGTTACATATCCGTGTGTTATTATTACAGATCATCAGTTACATTTTACAAAGGAGAAGAAGCATTTATCATGCCGTGTAAAACAGTGGAGAAAAACCATCACCAGTGATGTTGACCATAGCAACCAGACGTTTGCTTTTGTTTTCTAATTTGTAAGGGACTGTTGAAATCCAATTGCCAATTGGTTGCTATAGAATAAAATGTAATCTATACCAACTGTGCCCTTTCAAGGTCAGTACCTAGTAGTAAATTTCCCTTAAGCAGGGGAAAGCAAGCGGGTGTGAATGATACATCGGAAAGCGGAATGGGACACTTCACACTCTGCAAACGAGACTTCTGAGAACTTGTTGTGAGAAACTAGGGAAACCAATTCCCATGTAGCAGGATTCAAGCCTGATGCAATAAACGTGGACAAACCGTTCCTCACTCCTCCTCCGCTTTCACTAAGTTAGCTTCTCAACCGGATCCAGTTTCATTATAGTGTTCTGTGGGAAGAACTACTAAATAAGGGGGGGGGGGCATGTTAAGACTCAGCTGTGCTGGAAAAAAGTCATTTCTAATTCCACTCCAGGTTTTTTTTTTTTTTTTTTTTTTTGTTTACTAGCTATATCTTGAAACGGAACAGTCGATATATTTAAAAACATCGACCTTTAGTCACACCTTATTGGCTTACTATGATGAAGCAAGGCAGAACGTACTTGAATTTTTTGCAACAGTCTGCCTCCCTCTTGTAGTCGCACTCCAGGGCCAACTCTCTGCTTAGCACTTCAATCAGATGCTCAGGAAACAGACCTAGGGAAAAGGTAAATAGCAAACTGTGAAACCAGAAAGCACCAGCCCATAATCAATCACTGTTTTATTATGGCGTCCACTGTTTTGGGAGATAATGTATTATGTGTGGACAAAGCAGCTGAATACAGCTTCTGTCTGTGACTGTACAAATGGGGTGGCATTGGGCAGAACAGGTAGTTTCAATGCCAGTGTAGAATGAGGTTAACTAAAAAAACCCAATATAAGTGTGTGCTATTAGCTGTATTCCTTGAGTGCAACAGGTACAAACACTCAGGTGCAACAGGTAAACATAAGAAGAGGATGCCACTCCACAAATACCACTCCCCAACAGACTTACCTTCAGGCAGAGCATTGCTCATATTCAGAACCGTCATAAGGTTGTTCACATCACTGTGGATGCTCTGAGCTACTCCAGGATACTATAGAAAATTAAAAAGAAAAATAAAACACATCACTTTGCAATATCCATTTAGAAAGAAAACACATAAAACATTATTGTGGTTGGACGTCATGTTCAGTCTTACGCCTCTATATTTTCTAGTTCGTTGATAAAGAATCCATAGAAAAGAGAAAAATAGTCTGCTTTGCCTCAGACTAGAAGTCTACCTTGTACTAGTAAGAGCAAGACAATTGTATTTTACCATTTGCTTAAAAGGCATCTGAGCCTTTCTTAAGGGTAGGGACACACTGGACGATTTGTCACCAACGTTTTAAAAAAGTAAATTGCGGCGACAAGACGATCGTCTTTTTTGAACAGACGATTCACAGCGACTATTGGCACAGAGCGATTTTTATCCCATAACTCTGTGCAGTACGTGCTCCACCCAAACCGGAAACAGTTTGTGCTTCCTGCTGTAACCTGGCGTCTTTGCGTTCTTGCGTCATTGCGTTTGCATTGTAATTTGAATACAATTGCTGCTACTTATCTGTATGTGTGTGCGTGTCTAGGAGATTTCAGTGCTTTTCTAAGTACATGTTATTTCAGATAAATCGCTCGGAAAAGGGTCTCAGTGCGTTTTGGAGCTACAGGAGATTCACAAACGCGCTGTGGGCACAGGAGCTGACGTCTTTCATTTGTTTTTGTTCAGAGACAAAACGAGCGATATGTCGCCGCGATTTGCTTTTTAAAAACGTTGGCGACAAATCGTCCAGTGTGTCCTTACCCTAAAAGTATCCAATGCATCCGCCACTGCAACTACACTATCAGAGCTCCCACTTTTTACAAGTACGAATTTGAAACCTTCCTGCAGATTAATGAAGCATTTTCAGCTAAAGACGAGTTACTTCGAAAAGTCCCAGACATGGACATTTCAATGGTGAATATCTAGCGATACTATCATTTTTTTTTTCCTTCCAACTCTTATTTGATTTTCTTCATACAGTTGAAGACATAGTATTAAACAGTAATAAAGACATATTAACTGTATTGCAAAGTATATCTGTGAATAATAAAAAATAACAATAATAAAGCAAAAGTAAATTAAATTCAAAAACAAAGACAAGGTTAGATCACATTGGAATTACTCATCCATAGAACAATATAAGATATAATTGAATTTTTTCCTCTCCTCTGGTTCTAGTTTTTGAGAGAACATTTTCCATTTTATGTCAAACTTTAAGTATCTGTATATGTTGTCAAACCTGTAATTCATAGCTTCATTCCAATTTTTAAATATTACTCTAGTAATATTAATTCTAAATACTTTGAAATATGAGAAGAGCTCCAGTCAGTTTTACATACTATTGACAGTAAAATTAGATCACTAGTCTCACCTAAAAGGGCATTGTGATAAAGACATATGTAAATGTAAGTGTAAGTATGTATTTAAATGATTTTCATTATCCTTCCAGAATCTTTTAATTATCGGACATTCCCAAAGTAAATGAAGAGAGTCCGGAAAGGGAAAATCACATTTAGGACATTTACTGATAAAATTGCTATTACAGGTATAGGACCTGTTATCCAGAATGTTCGGGATCTGGGGTTTTCCGGATAACAGATCTTTCCGTAATTTGGGTCTTCATGCCTTAAGTCTACTAGAAATTCATTTAAACATTAAATAAACCCAATAGGCTGGTTTTGCTTCCAATAAGGATTAATTATATCTTAGTTGGGATCAAGTACAAGCTACTGTTTTATTATTACAGAGAAAAAGGAAATCGTTTTTAAAAATTTGGATTATTTGGATAAAATGGAGTCTATGGGAGACAGCCATTCCGTAATTCGGAGCTTTCTGGATATCGGGTTTCCGGATAAGGGATCCTATACCTGTATATCCAAACTAGTACGGATATAATTGTTAATAAAGGAAGCCATGTAGTTATTATAAGATGCCAGGGTCTCCTTCAAACGAAAATCCCTAAACCAGTGGATAATACAATTTTTCCTTATCTGGAATATTGAATTTAGTTCTAAGTTGCTATACTATTATTTTCATCATCTGCCATGCCCATCTCCGACACCCATCCAGACCATGGTTGTGTATCTGGACACCAAAAACTTGTAAGTGTTTGATGATAACAATAGGGACCAACCTGAATCTTCATGGCAACTTCCCTCCCATCCTTGAGCCGGGCCAGGTGAACTTGCCCAATAGAGGCAGCTGCAAAAGGGCGTTCTTCAAAGAATTCCAGCTTGTCTCTCCAGTTGGGACCCAAATCATTGTTTAAGGTTTTCTGCAACACAAAGATAAACTTTAAAATCTCTGTGACCCTGTGGGATTATCAAACACAGTCAGTGTGCAGCATACAGACTGGCAACTGGTTGCTCAAGGGAGTGTAACAAGTATATTGCGTAGAATACTGTATTTAACAAATGTTTTACTTTCTTACTGAAGAGCAAGTGATCATATTTATACAATGGATTACTGAACTGTGCAGAAATCCATTTAAACTAATACCAGGCTTCTTCCCTCAGCACAGAATACTCCCCATGTCCTGTGAACCTTAAAATAAGTGTTAGCTGAAGATTTTAATTTAAAGTTTACAGAAAACCACAGCGGCCAAACTCACCATCATCTGCTTTATTGGCATGAAGTCAGCGCTCTGCCGCACCCTCTCAAAGACCTTCTGCAGCTGGGGGTTAATAAAGGTGTCGTCTAAACAAATGAGAAATGGGGAAATATAAAGGGTCTCCTCCAGGACAGTAGCCCAAAGGGTCTCATTGGCTATTATGTCAGAAACCACAGCCAAACATCTCTCTACTGTTTATGTATCTATACCCATATCCTAATATCTATTGATCTATAGGTAGATAGATAGATAGATAGATAGATAGATAGATAGAGATATAGAGATATATATATATATATATAGATATAGAGATATAGAGATATATATATATATATATATAGATATAGAGATATATATATATATATATATATATATATAGATATAGAGATATATATATATATATATATATATATATATATATATATATATATATATATAGATATAGAGATATATATATATATATATATATATATATAGATATAGAGATATATATATATATATATATATATATATAGATATAGAGATATATATATATATATATATATATATAGATATAGAGATATATATATATATATATATATAGATATAGAGATATATATATATATATATAGATATAGAGATATAGAGATATATATATATATAGATATAGAGATATATATATATATATATATATATATAGAGATATATATATATATATATATATATATATATATATATATATATATATATATATATAGAGATATATATATATATAGAGATATATATATATATATATATATATATATATATATATATATATATATATATATATATATAGAGATATATATATATATAGAGATATATATATATATATAGATATAGAGATATATATATATATATATAGATATAGAGATATATATATATATATATAGATATAGAGATATATATATATATATATAGATATAGAGATATATATATATATATATATATATATATATCTCCATAGATCTATATATCTAGAGAGAGAGACTGACTATCTATCTATCTATACACAGATAATATACAAGTGCTATGAATATCCTGTAAATTATATCCTTATAAATGGTGCTTAGTGATGTCATTGGTTATAATCGTAGCCTAGTGATGTAATATTAGTCACATGACTCACTGAAACTTCTATATTGCAATAAAGCACCCCCTGTTGCAAAATATGAGGATATTAGAAGTCAAAAGCGGAGTTCCATGACCTGTATGTTTTTATATTGTCATGGAACACCTCGGTAACTTATAATATCTTTATATTTTACAATAGGGGGCACTTTAATTCACAGTCCCAATAAGGGCTGTGATTGGCTATTTAGTAGCCCCTATGCGGATTGTCAACCTACATTGAGGCTCTGTTTGGCAGTACACCTGGTTTTTACACAACCAAAACTTTATTCATAAATAAGCACCTGCTTTGAGGCCACTGGGAGCAACATCCAAGGGGTTGGAGAGCAATATGTTACTCACGAGCTACTGGTTGGGGATCATTGACACACAGAATACAATGCATAGCTAATGTGATAACCAAACAAATGTGCTACACAAGCAGATACATGGCAGTGTCCTTATATTATGAAGAGCTGTGCATGTGCTGTACACGTGTGGGACACGATGACAAGTACCGTAGTTGGGATTTCATCAGCTTGAACTAGTGACAGCCAACAGGAGGGGATTTATAAGCCAGAATCCCCCCCCCTCTTGGCATTGTTACAGGGCAGGATTAGGGATCTTTAAACCTTCCCCAAAACATGGCACAGGTCCTATTACATTCTGTTTTCTGTAGCTTGTTAACAATCTTTCCTGATTTAAGTTCTAGGAGTCTCTTTAAATGTTTATTAGACTGGCTGGCACAGGGCACAAAGGAGCCTGTCAGCACCCAAGCAACTGTCAACAAAATGCCCAGCAGAAAGAATGTGCCCAAACTTCCCATATTCGCAGTAAACTAGGTCAAGTCTTAAAGGGGAAATACACTCAACTTGGCTTTTCATTTGTACATGTGCGGTTTTTAGTGGGCACAGAAACTGTGATATGAAGGTACAGACTAATGCATGTACATGAGGAGTGGGTGCTGCCCTGTTGGCTGCCTGGCTGTTGCAGAGGAATGATCTAGGCACGTAATTAGCAATTTCCTCATATTATACCGTCTATAGAAGGGAAATGAATCATGTTTCCCAAATTGAAACTACTGGTAAAGCAACAGCTGGCCATCACATAAGACGTATCTCTGATAAGTGAAAGCCTTTATGATGGATGGGAATCTTAACAGCGGCTGCATAACAGGATTCCTGAGCGTAGGGTAACCCAACAATATTTAAGTCGTGTGTATTTATAAATACATTACCAATTACCTCTCGTCCAAATGTATTGGCTTCATTTATATATCAAGCCTAGTTTCTTCTTTTAAGCAGTGTAAGCGTACTTAAAGGGATTCTGTCATGATTTTTAGGATGTCGTTTTTATTTCTAAATTACACTGTTTACACTGCAAATAATTCACTCTACAATATAAGATTTCATTCCTGAACCAGCAAGTGTATTTAGTTGTAATATTAGTGTGTAGGTGCATCTCAGGTAATTTTCCCTGGTCATGTGCTTTCATAAAGGGCCAGCACTTTAGGATGGAACCAATTTCTGGCAGGCTGTTGTTTCTCCTACTCAATGTAACTGAATATGTTGCAGTGGGACCTGGATTTTACGATTGAGTGTTGTTCTTAGATCTACCGGGCAGCTGTTATGTGTTAGAGAGCGGTTATCTGGTAACATTCCCATTGTTATGTTAGGCTGCTGGGGAGGAAAGGGAGGGGGTGATCTCACTACAACTTAAAGTACAGCAGAAAAGAGTGACTGAAGTTTATCAAAGCACAAGACACATGACTGGGGGCAGCTGGGAAACTGACAATATGTCTAGTCCCATGTTCGATTTTAAAATTATATATAAAATAAACTGTTTACTCTTTTGCGAAATGGATTTCAGTGCAGAATTCTGCTGGAGCAGCACTATTAACTGATGCATTTTGAAAAAAACATTTTTTCCCCCATGACATTATCCCTTTAAGGGCATGTATGCCCTAAGTTATGGGCAAATTGCAATGCTCGGAGTGATCCATCCCAAGTACCAAAGGGTTCATGGAAGCCAGAAGGGCAACTAAAACTTGGCACAATATGCCTGAAAATACATGCAGACTTTTCATTAAATATTTCTCACTTTCAGACTATGGACTATGCTGCTTCCTAGCTGTAAGTGACAAAGCTATCAATAGCACCTTGCAAGAGACCACTACAACGATTTCTATTTGTGGGAAAATAAGGTAAAAAAAAAAGGCAACGCTCCTCCATTAAAGTCATGACCTCCGACGTTTTGCACAGTCACTTATAAAGGGCCTACTGGGACGTTATTTCCACATATAACTCCCTCCTGGATATTATTGGGAGTGGGATGCGAGCCTATGAGAGATACGGTTACAGTTTCCAAAAGGGTTCTGATAAGGGATAAAAGGTCCAGTTAAAAGGGCTAATAAGTGCCAGGGTTATAAATATACACAAGCTGAAGGGCATCTCTATGCCAATGATAAGTCAGCAGCTCTTCTATTCAGTGATGAAGCGTTAATCTGATTCTAACGCTGCAAAAAACAAAAACAAAAAAAAAAACTAAAGCCATGGAATTTAGAAAAGTGTTCATATACAGGTATGGAACCGGTTATCCAGAATGCCCAGGACCTGTGGTTTTTCAGATAACGGATCTTTCGTTAGACTCACTTCTAGGAGGTGGTTTGAAAGCAAATATGTGGACACAGTGGACAGGAGGGGAATGATAACATGCCGAGGTAAATAACAAGGAACCACAGATTCCAGTCATCGTGGCTTCTATCTTGTAGGTCACTTTGTTCTGGTGGATACTTTATGGGCAATGATACGAGTTAACAGGAGAGCTGCAACCTGGCAGAAGTACTCAGAATTAATTCAAAGTACGCTATGTTCCAATAACATTAATGGGAAACAAACATGCCTGGGTTTAGCAATGCAGAATGTCAAGCAGGGAATGAATCTGTGCCTTCACAGATATTGTAGAACCACAGGTTGTGTCACCCTGCTATAGTTACAATGGTACCCAGGGCAGAAATAAACACTCACCCCAAATCTCACCCTAACTGGCTTTCAGGCTGGGCCCCCTTAGCTCATAACAAGGTTACAGATATATAGAGACATTGGGGTAACAGTCACCCTGCTATAGTTCCAGGGGTACCCAGGGCACAAATAAGCACTCACCCCAAATCTCCCCCTAACTGACCTTCAGGCTGGGCCCCCTTAGCTCATAACAAGGTTACAGATATATAGAAACATTGGGGTAACAGTCACCCTGCTATAGTTCCAGGGGTACCCAGGGCACAAATAAGCACTCACCCCAAATCTCACCCTAACTGGCCATCAGGCTGGGCCCCCTTAGCTCATAACAAGGTTACAGATATATAGAAACACTGGGGTAACAGTCACCCTGCTATAGTTCCAGGGGTACCCAGGGCACAAATAAACACTCACCCCAAATCTCCCCCTAACTGACCTTCAGGCTGGGCCCCCTTAGCTCATAACAAGGTTACAGATAAATAGAAACACTGGGGTAACAGTCACCCTGCTATAGTTCCAGCAAAAGGTCACCCCAATTCTCAAAATGAATAGGTCACTCAGGTTAGAGCCCTATGAATTACTAGGGGCCCCGTGACAGGCCACACCAGAGAGACAAACAGTTTGGGTGCGGTATTGAGTTACATTCTTTCCATTTCTGTAAATGTTTAACTTGAAGGCTTTCATCTCCATCCAAAACCTACACCTGAACAGCCCATCCAGATTCCGACGCTGTTATACATGTAGAGACTCAAACTAGTTGGGAACTGACTGCAATGCTTGAAGAAGAAGATTTCAGGTGAAATATATACAGTATAGGCAATTGAACTAGAATTAATGTGCATAGCAAATGGGACTAAAGGTGGCCATAGATGTAAAAATTCCGATCTTTCTTGGAAAAGATCTTTCCAAGAAAGATGGTTCGTTTCAATACACACGTGTAGAGCTGAATTGTCAGATATACAGACTGAAACAATAGAATTCTACCTGTATCTGACAATTCAGCACTAACAATGGCCGATGTTTGGGTTCCTTCAAAGGCACCCAATCAAAATTTCCAACTGACGAGCCGACTTATATCCCAAGTCTTCCTCCGATATCGGTCAGCTCGTTTCCCACCACACACGCACTGAATATCGTACGAAAATTAGTTTCGTACGATATGATCTATGCGTCTATGGCCACCTTAATATAGAAGAGTTTTCCGCTGCAGGCAAGTTGTACTGCAGATACACAGGGATAGATCATTGCATCCCCCAATTATAAAATATATCATATAATATCTGCTCATTACTCCACTATTGTTACAAGCAGAAGGGCTTGCAGGGAGTTGCTGGAAGTAGTCTCTTTAATCTATGTTCTACTTGGTTTTAATGTGCATATTAATAACAGTTATTTTAACATAGAAAGTTTCTCTGAATGAGTGCCAGTCGCAGCGAGTCTTTCCTTTAGTGTTTATATTGATAATTAGAATTGATAATCATCAAGCATTTGTGCAATGGGGTGCAGTGAACTGTAACCAGCCATTACTTACATTCCATCCAGTCCTACTTCAGAGGCCTATCTACGGATTAACTAAGGACACACAAATGAAAAAATCTATGGCATGTAGTGCTAGGCCAAAATTACTGCCACATTCTTCTACTTTCTCTGGCCTCCCTGCAGCACTCTGGGCAAGCGTATGTGCAGCATACAGTAATGTACAAATCGAAATGAATTATAAATTGGTGGGACCACAAATGAAAAAATGTAAAATGCAGGGAAACACAAAAAAAAAAAAAAAAATATATATATATATATATATATATATATATATATATATATATATCGGGGTTTCACTGTACATAGAATATCTTTGCTGTATTCTGCACAACACCATGTACCCAGCTTCAATAGAAATACAATACAAATCACCGGGCCACAGTCTCGGTTACCCTGTCCTGCCTTCCTCTTTGTGGTGTCCCAGTCTTCGAAAACAACTGGCAGCTAGTTTTGGGACAGCTCCACCTTCTCATGTTTCATTATATCCTCTCTCTACTTTACTGACCGCAGCGTTGGTTTTATTTTTCATCCTAATGTGGTCATTTCTTAATGTAACGAGATCTTTTTAATTAATTTAATCTCCAGCACTTATCATATAAATATTAGTTTTTGATTAATTCAATATACTTCCTTTTGGTCCTAATAATTCACACTTAATTTAGTTTTTTACATTAATTGCACTCCTTGAGGAACCTAGTCATTTTATCTTATCTTTTTTGGTTTAGTCTAACCATGAATTGTTATTGAAGTTGAGAATGATAATTGACTAAACTACCCTATGGATATTATGCACTAATTGGCACTTTATAGAATTCATGAATTATCTTAAAATTAAGTAGTTGTACAATTAATTAATTAATTTGGAGGCATTTCCTGCACTTTGATCTAATTATTGAATTAACTTATTTAATCCTAAGAGTTTATTGTATGCTGGTTATTGATTAGGTTGTTACCCACGGGGTACCCTTTTTTTCTCTATATTTTTAAGCTTTGAATAATTTGTTTATGTTTCAACTTAAAGGGGTGGTTCACCTTTAAGTTAACTTTTAGTATGTTCTAGAATGGCAACTTTTCAATTGTTCTTCATTATTTATTTTTTATAGCGTTTGACTTATTTGCTGCATTCTTCAGACTCTTTTCAGCTTTCAAATAGGGGTTACTGACACCAACCAAAAACAAGTGCTCTGTAAGGCTACAGATGTATTGTTATTGCAACTTTTTATTACTCATCTTTCTGTTCAGGCCTCTCCTATACCAGTCTCTTCAAATAAATGTATGGTTGCTAGGGTAATTTGGATCCTAACAACCAGATTGCTGAAACTGCAAACTGGAGAGCTGCTGAATAAAAAGTAAAACCTCAATTTTACATCCCCTGATTTTACATTTTCCCTCATTTGACATTGTTGTTCTGTGGTCCCACCTATATAATATGCATAATAAAGTTCTCTGATTTTACACCATTTTTTTTCTGGTCCCCTGAAAAATGTAAAATGGGGGATTCTATTTAACTCAAAAACCACAAATAAAAAATGAAAACTGCAAATTGTCTCAGAATATCACTCTCTACATCATACTAACAGTTAACTCAAAGGTGAACAACCCCTTTAATAAGAAATACAGACTGTATGTTCTATTTTTAAAAAAAATTCAATAAAAAATATTGAAACCCTAATAAGAAATACAGAACTGTGGGTAACACTCCTTCATGGATTCCTTCCTTGCCCTTGACTAGGGTTTCTGCCAATGGTACTGTGGCTCCTCCTGCTCTTCTACAGACTTAATATTAAAAAAACATAGGGGTCATGGCTTCTCAAAAGCAGCCCAATTCATATTTTAAGTTTTTGTGCTGCAAAATATTGTGGTGATTATACAATTGGAAGGAAGAGGTACCTTGTATACTGAGCATCTGGCCCAGCTTCAGAGCAGCTCCACGCACTTTACAAAGAGTCCGTACGATCCTCTCAGCATTCGCCTCAGACAAGAAAGGGCTGGAGTCCATGACTGACTTCTTACCTACAAAGGAGGAGGGGAAAATACAGCCATATTAGAACAATGAAGATTTAGGCAAGACAATCTGTAAGAATACACAGTAAATACCCTTTTTTTTTTGTGAGCAACATGTTGCTCTGCAACCCCTTGGATGTTGCTCCCAGTGGCCTTAAAACAGGTGCTTATTTTTGAATTCAAGGCTTGGAGGCAAGTTTTGGTTGCATAAAAACCAGGTGCACTGACAAATAGAGCCACCTGTAGTCTGCCAGTCCACGTAGGGGGCCACCAAATAGCGAATTACAGCACTTATGTGGCACCCAGGAAGTTTTTGCATGCCTTTGTTGCTCCCCAACTCTTTTTATTTTTGAATGTGGCTCATGGGTAAAAAAGGTTGTGGACCCCTGCCCTATATGAATTGGCAAGAGGCTCTAGTTGGCACAACACTTGGTTTTTCTGCAACTAAAACTTGCCTCCAAGCCTGTAATTCAAATAGAAGCAGCTGCTTTGAGGCCACTGGGAGAAACATCCAATGGGTTGGTGATTAACATGTTACTCACGAGCTACTGGTTGGGGATCACTCCCTTAAAGGAGTTCTTCACCTTCCAAACACCTTTTTCTGTTCAATTGTTTTCAGATTGATCACCAGAAATTAGGGATGCACCGAATCCGCTATTTTGGATTCGGCAAACTCCCGAATCCTTCTCGAAAGTTTTGTCCGAACACTGAGCCCTAATTTGCATATACAAATTAGGGGTGGGAAGGGGAAATCATTTTTTACTTCCTTGTTTTGTGACAAAAAGTCACGCGATTCCCCTCCCCAACCCTAATTTGGATATGCAAATTAGAATTTGGGTCGGCTGGGCAGAAGGATCCGAATCCTGCTGAAAAAGGCCAAATCCTGGCCGAATCCCGAACCGAATCCTGGATGTGGTGCATCCCTACCAGAAATAAAGACTTTTTTCAATCACATTCCATTTTTTACTGTTTTTTTTTTTTTTTCCAAAATTGGGAATAATCTGAAAACAACTGAACTGAAAAAAAAAGTGTTGGAAGGTGAACAAACGCTTTAATAGAAATAATTGAAAACAAAGCAAAAAGGAAAAGTACATTAATAGGAATATTTCCATAACAAAAAGTATAAAGGAAGGGGAGTATAACAGCCCTTCATTCTGACAGGGTGATGCACAACTGAAGATGTTGGAATAAAACCCTTAAGGATAATCTTGAAACAAGTGGTGAATATCTGTTGGCTCAGCCGCACGGGACACACAGGCATGCCAGATATGAAGCGGTATAAATACAGTACATAAATCTTGCTCAGTGTCAAAGCATCCAGGTTGAAATGAAAAACAAATCATGTAGAAGAGAAAGCACTTGCACAAGCATTATACACAACAATAGCCCGTGCCGGCCAACAAGCCCAACAAAGTAACTTCTCATAAAGGGAAAGGCATGAGGTGCCACTACACTCCCAGCTCACCCAAGTGGGAAGAAATATGAATTGTAACTTCTTCAGCCAAGGTTACATTCATGCAATGAGAGCGATGCATAGAACTGTGCCCCCTGCTACAGTATATAAAGGAGTTACTGAGAAGTTATATATTTCACTTATGTATTATAAGGGATAATGTTCCCCCTACTGTAAATAAGGATATTAGAAGTCACAGAGGGATTCTGTGACCATATAAAGACACAAGGCTGCGTTATACAGGGAACTCTGAGTATCACTCGTGTATTATAAGGGATAATGTACCCCCTATTGTAAATGATAAGGATATTAGAAGTCACTGAGGGGTTCTGTGTAAAGGCGCAAGGCCAGCCATATCGTTTGTCCATTACATGTCTTTTGTCTAGGTATTTCCATCGGGCATTTAGAGGTTAAATACAGAGTATTAGCAATTCAAGTTGTTTACAGGAGAACCTTAACACAATCTCTGCTTGTGCAACAAAAGATATAGATAGATATATCTATCTATCTATCTATCTATCTATATATCTGTATCGGTATAATGCCTACAGTGTGTGGGTTTTCAACACTTGGCTTTTGAACAATGCTCTGTGGAGTGAGAATTTGCTCTCCAAATACACATTCCATCCATCAGCAGTCAATTCATTTGCATTCCACATAGCCATCATTCTCAGACCCCGTTATGCCATTCATTAGTCCATACACTTATATTACAATTATATAACCCCAATGGGAAAATGCATTCTCTACTTTTCACCATCACCCCCTTGACTATGTCAATCAGTTTTTCCCTAGTAAGCTCCAATATTTTTCCTCCGGTATGTCCTACTCTAATCTGTAGGATGTACGTAGCCCTGCATTTATGGAATTCCCTACCTCACCCAACTCAACCCCATCCTTCTGTGATATACAACCACCACAACTGCATAACTCATCCCTCCGATCCCATCCCTCCAATCAACACTTTATGGAGTGCCAAGCAGATTATTATTTTAGCTGCATCAGCAGTCCAATAATCTACAGAGAGTGGCCCATTAGACAGCCATGCTTATATCATGTATGACCAGATTATGTTGTTCAGATTTATTCACATAGTAAGATTACCCACAATACAATGCAAATAGTGGGCCCCAAGTGAATGTTTGTGACATGAATTCTTAACTTAAAGTTCACCTTCAAACAACTAGTTGTTTTCAGATAGATCACCAGAAATAACGACTTTTTCCAATGACTTTCTATTTTCTATGTGTGACCTGTTTTCTAATATTGAAGTGTTATTTTTCACCTTCTGAAGCAGCGCCAAGAGGGGGGTCGCCGACTCTGTAAACTGTTCTAAATTTTTACATTTAGTTGATACATTTTTTTTAGCTTTGTCCCTGCTGAGCAGAATCTCTGGGTTTCATTACAAGCAGCTGTTAGACTTGATACAATAGTTACTAATACTCCAGAGATGCTGCTGAGAAATGGATCAACTCAATGTTGCAAAATTGTAACAGTTCAGAATCTGCCCCTGAATTACTGAGCTGCCAGACTCAAACTACAGAGACACCAACATTCAACTTTAAACTTAGATTTTGGAAAAACAGTAAAAAAGAAATAATGGAAAGTAATTGAATAAAGTAATTCTGGGGAACAATCTAAAAACAACGGAATTGAAACAACAAATTGGAAGGTGAACAACTCATTTAAAGAAGTGGTTCAGCTTTAAGTTAACTTCTTGGGGTAGATTTATTAGGTCGAGTCGTATTTAACCCTAAAAATTGCAGTTTGAGCATAAAACTCGAATTTTCGGGTTAAAAAAAATGTTCTTTTTGAGATTTATTATAGCTGGAAATAGCTCCAGTTTTGAGTTGCGAGTTCATTCAAGGTATAGAAAAATAACTGCAAAGCTCTAAAATTCAAACTTTGATAAATAACCCCCCTTAGTATTTTTTTATTCTGACTCTTTCCAGCTTTCAAATGGGGGTCACTGACCCCAACTAAAAACAAATGCTCTATAAAGCTACAAATTTATTGTTATCAGGGCTGTGGAGTCTGTACATAAAACCTTCAACTCAGACTCCTCTGTTTTTAAAAGGAACAGTAACACCAACAACTGAAAGTGTATGAAAGTAATTAAAATATAATGTCCTGTTGCTCTGCACTGGTAAAAGCTGTGTGTTTGCTTTAGAAACACTACTATAGTTCATATGAACAAGCTACCGTTTAGTCATGGGGGCAGCCATTCAAGCTGGAGGAAAGAAAAGGAGAAAAGGCAGAGGTCACATAGCATATAAAAGATAAGCCCTGTCCAATACAATGGTGTTTTATCTGTTATTTGTTATGTAACCTGTGCAAACACACAGCTTTTACCAATGCATGCTAACATTATATTATAAATTACCTTTAAAACACATTTTTTTTGTGTTTCTGTTCCTTTAATAGACTAATGCATTTTCCATGTTGATTGAAAGGAGTTAATTATGGGGTGTGGCCACAAAAAGGGGGCGTGTCAAGATTTTTCTTGTCCCTATTTCCATTTCCAGAATGTTGGGAGGTATGCTACTTTGTTTTTTTTTATTACTCATACTTCTATTCAGGCCTATTCATATGGCAATCTCTTATTCAAATCAATGCATGGTTGGTAGGGAATTTGGACCCTAGCAACCATATTCCTCTGGTAGAGCAAACGTTGTTGCCCAGAACCAGCTGAGAGCACAACTATTGGATTTGGTTTCCATCCCAGTAGAATATCCCATAGTTTATTTAACTTCTCTATATTTCTTTCCAGTCAGATCTAGGGAAACAAAGCAAACCTGCGCCCCGTCTGGTCTGGATCCTCCCAGCCACTGTTCTGGGGCCCCCCGAGGTCGGCCAGTCACACATGAACTTGAGTTTCAACTGACCTGCAACCCTCAACCTGTCTACATTTATACACAAACGATTTCCATTTCACATAATTCAACAAGTTTGTCACAGAGTTTAAAGTCAGCCCATTGGGTAGCAGATATCTTTCTAAAAGAGAAATATTCCAGATTGATGCACATGGGCTCTATAGGGACAATACCACATACCCCTGATACAGGTTCTCAGCAACTTCAACTTCCTCTTCATTACAGCGGTAGTTCACCTTTAAATTAGCTTTTAGTATGATGTAGAGAGTGATATTCTGAGACAATTTGCAATTGGTTTTCATTTTTTATTATTTGTGATTTGAGTTATTTAGCTTTTTATTCAGCAGCTCTCCAGTGCACAATTTCAGCAATCTGGTTGCTAGGGGCTGAATTACCCTAGCAACCATAAATTTATTTGAATGAGAGACTGGTATATGAATATGAAAGGCCTGAATAGAAAGAAGAGTAATAGAAAGTAGCAATAACAATACATGTGTAGCTTTACAGAGCATTTGTTTTCTAGATGGGGTCAGTGACCCCCATTTGAAAGCTGGAAAAAGTCAAAAGGAGGCTAAGAATTCAAAATCTATAAAAAAAAAAAAATAAAAAAAAAAAAAAAAAATAACGAAGGCCAACTGAAATGTTGCTTAGAATAGGCCATTCTATAGTATACTAAAATTTAACTTAGAGGTGAACTACCTCTTTAAAGGAGAACTAAAGCAGTAGGTAGAAATGTTGTACATGATGTTTTGTGCTTCTGTACCAGCCCAAGGCAACCACAGCCCTTTAGCAGTAAAGATCTGTGTCTCCAAAGATGCCCCAGTAGCTCCCCATCTTCTTTTCTGCTGATTCACTGCACATGCTCTGTGCTGCTGTCACTTACTGAGTTTAGGGACCCACTCACAATATACAGTACACATAGAATAGAAATGTCACAATATAAGGCTGATTAGTAATTAATACAGATAATTACTACATGGCAGCACAGAAACCAGTGCAATTAGCATCAGAATTTAATAATAAGCCCTGTAGCATCAGCTTATATTACAGACCAACCTCATTTTCAGCTGGATAATTAGTGACGAGCCCTAAGCTTAACTTCTCAACAGCTGCTCAGAGCCCACTGAGCATGTGAGTGTCACAGACACTTTCCAAGATGGTGACCCCCTGTGACAAGTTTGAAGTCCTGGATCATTGCTGCTTTTGACAAGCTGAAACTTTAGGCTGGTGCAATAAGTTCACTATATAAAATATGGCATTTTTAGCCACATTCATTTTTAGGGTTTAGTTCGTCTTTAAATGGTTTGGTCTAATTTTTATTTCATGCTTTATAGAGTGGAACTTGTTCATCATTCACATCAGTCCCTGCACCACTGGAACACACACACATCTCCCTATTAGATTTATATACTGGAGGAACCAGCATACCCAAAAAGAATATACAAATTCCGTCTTCTCCTCCATGGCCGAAATCAAACTAAGGACCACAAATCTGGAACTCAGCCGTACGAATAAAATAACTACACTAAATATCATCATCATCATCATCATCATCATCATCATCATTTATTTATATAGCGCTGTCAAGATACGCAGTGCTTTACTGCAGTTATAGCAAACAGGGAATAAATGGTGGATAACAGACAAGGATTACAGAATACAATAGGCTTTACAAACTAAAAGGTTAGGGTACAATTGAGACATTAGGATTGTATAAACAATTTGTCATTTTTGATACAGCAATGATTAATTAAGGTACATCGAATAGGCCTCTTTAAACAGATGGGTCTTTAAGGAGCGCTTGAAAGTTTGGAAGGAAGGGGAAAGTCTGACAGCTTGTGGCAGAGAGTTCTAGAGAAAAGCAGAAGCCCGAGAGAAGTCTTGTAGACGAGAATGGGCAGAAGTCACCAGAGGAGAAGTGAGGCGAAGATCAGAAGCAGAGCGTAGGTTTCGTGAAGGAGTGTATTTGGAGATTAGAGATGAAATATAGGGAGGGGTTTCTTTATTAAGGGCCTTGAATGTGAGTGTAAGTAATTTGAATTTGATTCTAGATGAGATTGGGAGCCAGTGAAGGGACATACATATGGGAGCAGCTGATGTTGAGCGGCGAGTTAGATGAATGAGTCTAGCGGCCGCGTTTAGAATAGATTGGAGTTGTGAAAGGTGACTTGTTGGAATACCTGTGAGGAGTAAGTTGCAGTAATCAAGGCGGGAGATGATGAGAGACTGAATCAGTGTTTTAGTTGATTCTGAACTGAGATAGGGTCGTATTCGAGCAATGTTGCGCAGTTGAATACGGCAAGATTTTGCAAGTGTTTGAATGTGTGGTGAAAAAGATAGATGAGAGTCTAAGATGACTCCTAGGCAGCGTGCCTGTGTGGTGGAATGAAAGGTGGTGTTGTTTACGGTGAGTGATATCTGAGGGACAGGGGAAGATCTTGGAGGAAATATGATGAGTTCTGTTTTAGAAAGGTTCAGTTTCAGGTGGCGCTGTGACATCCAGGAGGAGACAGCAGAGAGACAGTCTGTGACTTGGGAAAGGACAGAGTTAGAAAGATCAGGAGTAGACAAGTAGAGTTGGGTGTCATCAGCATAAAGGTGATACTGAAGTCCAAATGACTGAATGAGTTTTCCTAGTGAAGTTGTATAGAGCGAGAACAGCAGGGGGCCAAGAACAGAGCCTTGAGGAACTCCAACAGAGAGTGGGAAAGTAGTAGAAGTAGAGTTAGAGAAGGAAACTTTAAAGGAACGGTCAGACAGATAAGATGTAAACCATGAAAGAGCAGTGTCCCGAATGCCAGCTGAGTGTAGAATGTCAAGGAGGAGTGTGTGGTCAACTGTATCAAAGGCTGCAGAGAGATCAAGAAGGATTAGAATGGAATAATGACCTTTAGACTTTGCCAATAGAAGATCATTGGTTACTTTGGTGAGTGCAGTTTCAGTCGAGTGTGATGGGCGGAAGCCAGATTGCAAGGGGTCGAGGAGGGAGTTGTGAGTGAGATGCTGGATCAGGCGTTTGTAAACAAGCCTTTCTAGTATTTTGGATGCGAATGGAAGAAGGGAGACCGGTCGATAGTTAGTGGGAGAGCTGGGATCAAGGGAAGGTTTTTTGAGGATAGGAGTGATTAGTGCTTGTTTGTATAATGATGGAAAGGTACCAGTAGAGAGTGAAAGATTGAATAAGTGGGTAAGCGCAGGAGAGAGTGTGTCAGAGATTGGGTGGAGAAGGCGAGAGGGTATGGGGTCAAGGGAGCAGGTGGTGGGTTTTGAACTGGCTAGAAGTTTGCTAACTTCATCTAGAGTTGCAGGGGTGAAGGAGTGCAAAGTAGATGTGAGTGGACTGCACGTTGGTCTAAGATTGTTGTCGGACGGTATGCTCAGCCTAATGAGATCGATTTTTTCATTAAAGAAATGAGCAAGGTCTTGGGCAGTAACATTAATAGGTGGAGGTGGTGGAGGGGGGCATAGGAGTGAGTTAAATGTGGCAAACAGCTGCTGTGGTTTGGAGGACATAGTAGATATTAGATAAGAGAAGTATTGTTCTTTGGCTAATGATAGAGCTCGGTTATAGCAGGAGAGCATGAATTTGAAGTGGATGAAGTCAGGATCAGTTCGCGACTTTCTCCACCGTCGCTCAGCTGATCTACTACATCTTCTGAGGTACCGTGTTACACTAGTGTGCCAGGGTTGGGGTTTAGCTGGCCGGCTGTGACGGGTGGTAGAAGGTGCAAGGGAGTCAAGTGCTGTTGAAAGGGCATCGTTGTATAGAGAAGCTGCAATATTGGGACAGGAGAGAGTATTAATATGAGATATGGATTGTGCTGATACTGTTGATAATTGTTGTGGTTCAAAGGCATTAAGGTTTCTGTACGTGTGGGTAGAGAGAGATGGTTGTGAAGGTGCAGGTGAAAGCAGTATCTGAAAGGAGAGTAGATGATGGTCAGACAGAGGGTAGGGAGAGTTAATTAAGTTGTATGGGCAGCATGAGTGGCAGAATATTAGGTCAAGAGCATGACCCTCGATGTGGGTAGGTGAGTCGGTCCACTGAGAGAGACCAAAAGAAGCTGTTAGAGAGAGAAGTTTAGAGGTGGCAGCAGAGTCAGAGTTGTCAATGGGGATGTTGAAGTCTCCTAAAATGAGAGCAGGTGTCTCACTGGAGAGAAAGTATGGGAGCCAGGCAGCAAAGTGATCCAAGAAGGTGGAGTAGGGACCTGGGGGGCGATATATGACAGCAACACGCAGAGAGATTGGAGAAAACAAACGTATGCTGTGGACTTCAAAAGAAGTGAAGGAGAGAGAAGTTGGTGTAGTTAGATTTTGAAACCTACTTTTGGGGGAGAGAAGAAATCCCACCCCACCACCATGACGGCCATAGCTATAGCTTTTATAGCAGGATTCAAGGTTCGTACCATAACCTTCTGAAGCACTTGTACTTTGAATAAGAATGAGCTTTAACGCAGGACAATTACTCTACAAGGAAATCAAAAACATTGCAATTCTTGAGTGGACTTCCTATTCGGATCAAGGTTAAACTTGATGATAAAAAGAAAAACAAGTTTATCAGGAGGTTTGAGAAGAATGGAGACTCCTTGCCAGACACCTGTTGCTTGAAGGGTTATCAACAAATCCCTTTCCTTGCAGCCAGAAAATGCAAAAGTTCCTATAAACAGAGCAGCTGACCTAACATGACCCTAAAAGGGGTGTTTCACCTTCAGGTTAACTTTTGGTATGTTCTAGAATGGTCAATTCTAAGCAACTTTCCAATTGGTCTTCATTATTTATAGTTCATGAATTATTTGCCTTCTTCTCCTGACTCTGACTAGCTTTCAAAAAGGGGGTCACTGACCCCCTTCTAAAAACAAATCCTCTTTAAAGCTACACATTATTATTATTATTGCTACTTTTTATTACTCCTTTTTCTGTTCCGACCCTCCGCTATTAATATTTCATGTTCTCATTCAAATCAATGCATGGTTGCTAGGGTAATTTGGACCCTAGCAACCAGACTGCCGACAATGCAAACTGTAGCTGAATTAAAAGTAGGGATGCACCGAATCCAGGATTCGGTTCGGGATTCGGCCTTTTTCAACAAGATTCGGATTCGGCCGAATCCTTGTGCCTGGCCGAACCGAATCCTAATTTGCATATGCAAATTAGGGGTGGAGGTAAATCGCGTGACTTTTTGTCACAAAACAAGGAAGTAAAAAAAAATTCCCCTTCCCACCCCTAATTTGCATATGCATATGCAAATTAGGGTTCGGATTAGATTCGGCCGAATCCTTTGCTTAGGATTCGGGGGTTCGCCCGAATCCAAAATAGTGGATTCGGTGCATCCCTAATTAAAAGCGAAATTATTAAAATAATGAAAACCAATTGCAAATTGTCTCAGAATATAGCTCATATCATCATACTAAAAGTGAACTCAAAGGTGAACGACTCCTTTAATACTGAATGTTAAGGGGCAAATTTATCAACGGTGTAATTGAAAGTCAAATTCGCATTTCAAATTTTTTTTATGGTCAAAACTATCAAATTCGACTAGGGAGTTATTCAAATTCGATTGGAGTTTTTTTTTAAAAATTTGATTTTTCAGATTTATCATACTCTGGCCTTTTAAAAATTTCAAATTCGACTATTCGCCTAAAACCTGCCGAATTGCTGTTTGAGTCAATGCGAGAGGCCCAGGGATCAATTTGGAGTTGTTTACAGCCTTCCTGACATTCGAGTTTTTTTCAGAGTATAAAACTCAAATCAAGTTTTTTTCAGAGAATAAAACTCAAATCAAGTTTTTAAAATCAAGTTTTCGGGCTGATTTAATTCACTCTTTTTTTTTTTTAAATAAATTTCGATTGGTCTAATTTATGGTAGTTTGCATTTTTTAAAAACTTGCATGAATTTGAAATTCGACCTTTGATAAATGTGCCTCCCCAAACAATTTGAACATTGTGTTAGGTTATGGCTACTCTCACTCCATGAAGGCACCATCAGGCCCGGACTGGCAATCTGTGGGTTCTGGCAAATGCCAGAGGGGCTGCTATAAGGTCCCATAGAAAGTCAGTATTTAGTGGGCTGTGGGGGCTGTTTGGGCCTCTGTGTACCTGAAATGCCAGGGCCTATTTTAGTTCTCAGTCCGGACCTGGGCACCATCTTGTTCGGGTCCAGGACACGGCTTGTTCTGAAGACTCCCTGTGTTCTGTTACATTTTAACGGTGAGCTTTTACTTTATCTCTTGGCACGACTAATCCATCAGGGACCAATAAAACTTGATGCTCAATAAATAGCAGAGCCATACAAAGGCATTGAATCAGATATTTCTATTTGCAGACAAGTGAACGGTTACTGGCTCAGAGATCAAACCACTGGCAACCTTTATCTTTCATATTTATGTACAGGCCGTGCCGAAGAGCAGAGCAGTTTAGCATTTCTGACTCAGGGGTTATTATTGAGCAAACTTGTAATGCACAGAGAGCCATCATATTCTGCCCACTTATGGGGAACAGAAGTTAAAAAGGGCATATCAAAGTTTCCATTGCTTATATTTACTGTAGATCAGAGAGATGAACGGAAGACCAAAGCTTTATTCTTTAAAGGGGAACTATTGCAAAAATGATAGGGATGCACCGAATCCAGGATTCGGTTTGGGATTCAGCCTTTTTAAGCAGGATTCGGCCGAATCTTTCTGGCCAGCCGAACCAAATCCTAATTTGCATATGCAAATTAGAGGTGGGGAGGGAAATCGCATTACTTTTTGTCACAAAACAAGGAAGTAAAAAATGCTTTCCTCTTCCCACCCCCCTAATTTGTATATGCGTATTCGGCCGAATCTTTTAGAAAGGATTCGGGGGTTCGGCCGAATCCAAAATAGTGGATTATTATGATTTTAATAGAGTGAGATCTAATAAATCTTCTAGGCAAAAGGAGTTCCCCTATAAGATATAATGAATCTAACGGTCAATGATTATCTGACACCCAACTGCTGCATGAAGAAAGAATGAAGGTAAACAGATGCTGAGAGAGGGATAGTTAAAGGAGAAAGAAAGGTTAAAACTAAGTAAGCCTTATCAGAAAGGTCCATCTAAATATACCAGTAAACCCCCCAAGTAATGTTGCTCTGAGTCCCCTGTCAAAAGAAATACTGCATTTCTTTCCTTCTATTGTGTACACATGGGCTTCTGTATCAGACTTCCTGCCTTCAGCTTAAACCTCATTGCCCTGGGCAAGAGCATGCTCAGTTTGCTCCTCTCCCCCACCCCTCCCTTCTCTACTGTAATCTGAGCCCAGAGCAGGGAGAGACTCAGGCAGGAAGTGATGTCACACCACATTAATACTGCAGCTCCTATTCTAAACAAACAGAGTTTCTAGAGCTTTTTACTCAGGTATGGTAAAACATTCTACAGAATAAATATAGCATTCTAGCTTGCACTATTGCAGCTAATTTATTGGCAATAAAATGCCTCCGTAGCTTTCCTTCTCCTTTAAGATAAACTTTGATTTTTTCAGAAATGGTATACAATATTTAATTGATTGTATTTAGAGTTTCTTTTTATAGTATGAAGCTTATATTAAATTACCACTTTCGCGATAGTTCATTTGTTTGTTTTTTTCACCTTTGTGTAGTTTTGTTTTAGTTCACTTTTTTTGTTTTATTTGTGTGAAAAAGGAAAATACTCTTCTTGTAGAATAGTCCAATATTCCTGCTATGATGTATAGTAAGTTTTTTCCTGGGGCTAATTAATAGTGTATTTATAAGAGAGGATTATGCAAAGGGTCCCTCCCAGTTTCACTCAAAGACTGTATTTCTTCAGTGAATATTTTCAGTGCCAAGTTCGGAGGGGCAGAGCCTTAAAGGAATCAGGTTTATCAGGCTTCTGTGTTTATTATTGAACACGTGCCAATACCTGGCAGCTATCACATGATAAACACAAGGGCGTCTGACCGGGTTTGTGTTTCCGCAAATGGATTACCCAGAAAGCATATGCAGGGGGTGGGGCTACCATAGCAGGAAAAAAAAAAACAATGAAAAAAAAAAAATAGAAAATTATATATAAAAAAAAAAAAAAAGTAATGTAGGAGTCTACAAGCTTCTCTTAACCTTCTCTCAACCTGAATTGGACTTCTATTGTTCCTCTTCCCCAGACTTGAATGCCACCATTTTCGGAGAACATAAAGGGAGTTTTAAGCCCCCCCCCAAATCATTTTGCCTAATGTATTGATATGTAGCTCTCCAGCTGACATGGAACAAGAACTCCCAGCACCTTCAAACTGCCAGTTAACTAAAGGGTTGACATAAAATGTCACCAGCATTACCTTAATCCCACCATTTGTAGCCCCTCCCCAGCAAAGAAATACTCCCCTGGTGGCTGCCCCAGCTTGCATCTCACTAAAGACAGCTCTGATTTTGTGAATTCAGTGTCCCAATCTTGCAGAGCAGGAGGAGGGTCCAGGGAATGACAAGGTATATGCAACTTTGTAATCCTACACTGGTATCAGCAATGAAAACATGGCATTAACCATAATACTTTATAATGTTACTGTTCGGTTATTCATAGGGGTGCCAGGTATATTGGTCCGTATGCTTTAAAAAGGACTTCAAGCCGAAGCACACACTGCCTAGGCTATTTTAGTAAATCTGATGAAAATACCTGCCTTCGGCCTGTGACACAAACCAGATGACACAAGTACAGCCCCAAATTCCCCAGCTGCCTACAGTGAGATGAAACACACATCAAACCAATAGACCCAATCGCAGAGAAGTCAAAAGGAAACTATCTCTGTACTAGGGATGCACCGAATCCACTTTTTTGGATTCGGCCGAACCCCCGAATCCTTCACGAAGGATTCGGCCGAATACCGAACCGAATCCGAACCCTAATTTGCATATGCAAATTAGGGGTGGGAAGGGGAAAACATTTTTTACTTCCTTGTTTTCTGACAAAAAGTCACGCAATTTCCCTCCCTACCCCTAATTTGCATATGCAAATTAGGATTCGGTTCGGCCGGGCAGAAGGATTCGGCCGAATCCGAATCCTGCTGAAAATGGCCGAATCCTGGCCGAATCCCGAACCGAATCCTGGATTCGGTGCATCCCTACTCTGTACATAATCAAGTATAAATTATAGATATGGCACATTAACGGCCATAGTTCTATCAACGCATTTAGTTTTATGCTTATAATGAATGGGTGAGTGACAACAGACACAGCCTATGGGGTAAATATACATATAGTTATCAGTCTGTGGCTGATTATACACTTTAGGAAAGAGCTCCCTAAATGTTTGCAGTCAAAGATGGGGGTATGTTGCTTTAAATAGAATCCCAAGAATGTTTGTGGCAAGTTTAAGTTAGGGATGCACTGAATCCAGGATTCGGTTTTCGGCCAGGATTTCGATTTGGCCAAATCCTTGTGCCTGGTCGAACCAAATATGAATCCTAATTTGCATATGTAAATTAGGGGCAGGTACGGAAATCATATGACTTGTCATAAAAGAAGATTTTTTTCCACTTTTTCCTTTCCTGCCCCTAATTTGCTTATGCAAATTATGATTCAGCCGAATCTTTCACCAAGGATTCGGCTGAATCCCAAATAGTGGATTCGTTGCATCCCTAGTTTAAACTGCACACCTACGCCTGGAATTTTTCCGTGTGCATGGTTTGCTCACATAACAGAATCGGCACCTAATAAAGATTTTGGTTCTTTGGTAGATTTTTATGCTATACAGGTATGGGACATGTTATCCAAAATGCTTGGGACCTGGTGTTTTCCGGATAATGGATCTTTCCGTAATTTGGATCTCCATACCTTTGGTCAACTAGAAAATCAGGTAAACATTAAATAAACCCAATTTGCTTCCAATAAGGATTAATTATATCTGAGTTGGGATCAAGTACAAGCTACTGTTTTATTATTACAGAGAAAAAGGAAATCATTTTTAAAAACTTGGATTATTTTGGCTATAATGATTTCTGTGATTTGGAACTTTCTGTATAAAGGGTTGCTGGATAATGATTCCATACCTGTACTTGCATAAACAAAGGCATTAAATATTTAGTATTAATTGTTCTTTAAAATTTAGCTTAGTGCGGTTATACTTTCTGCTTGAGTTGCCAGCAGATATACTGTGTAATGTGGGCAGAGAAAGGAAGACCAATGACAAATCAGTGCCAGAGAAGCGGAGTGCTCTCAGCAATGGCAGTAGGTTTAGTATGTACAACAGGAACAGATAAGCATGAGCAACATTTGTCTCCTCTCATACCAAGCTATATTGCAGTGCTCCCCTAAATGTAACCTGCCATGTTCAGACAAGTGATGTTTCCTACTGTAGCTCTGTAAACATGGACCTTCTTTGTTCTGGAGTGAGACAACAAAAGTTCAGAGACATTGCACTGCCCAGATACACTTGCAGGAAACATTCCAACATCTTGGGTATTAGGGACCAGGGACAAAACTTGCGCTTATAAACTCCAGACCACACACACCCTCCAGGCAGTTCCTTATTGTATACGAAGTAGGAAGGGCACATGAAATACAATTTTGACGAGGTATATGTAGGACACTTACCCGAGTCATTGTCTTGTCTTGGGCTTAAGCTTTTCTTTGCCACTTCTGCCAAAGCTCCAATTCCCAACCCAACAGCCAAACCTGCAAAAGGAACAGCACACAGTTATAATGCACATGGGTAATCAGGCCCTGACTGAATCTGTGGGTTCTGGCAAATGCCAGAGGGGCTACTGTAAGATGCCATAGAAAGTTGCTATTTTGTGTGCTGGTGGGGGCTGTGGGCGCCTCTGTGTACTTGGAATGCCAGGGCCTATTCTTACTCACAGTCAAGAAATGTGGGTAAGAAATGGTGTAATTTTGCAAACACATCAGACAGCAGGTTACAGCACCGGTATTGCCTTGTACGAAGCACAATTTAGCAGAACAGCCCCTAAGTCAATGCCTGTACAGTACCATAACAATAAGTCAGAGTAGTTATTCCCCTGTACTGAACATGATCCACTGACATATTTGTGTTTGTTATAGAGGCTCTTTAAAGGACAAGGAAAGTTAAACTAAAGTAGCTAGAAATGTTATACATGATGTTTTGAGCTTCTATACCAGCCCAAGACAACAAAAAACCCTTGTCAGTAAAGATATTTGTCTTCAAAGATGCCCCAGTAGCTCCCCATCTTCTTTTCTGCGGATTCACTGCACATGCTCTGTGCTGCTGTACGTTACGGAGCTTAGGGAACCATTCACAATATACAATACACACAGAATAGAAATGTCACAGTATAAGGCTGATTAGTAATGGATATAGATAAGAACTACATTGCAGATCAGAAACCAGTGCAATTAGCATCAGAATTTAATAATCAGCCCTGAAGCAGACACTTTCCATGATGGTGACCTCCCTATGACAAGTTTGAAGTCCTGGATCATTGCTGCTATTGACAAGCTGAAATTTTAGGCTGGTGCAATAAGTTCAGTATATAAAACATGGCGTTTTTAGCACTATTCATTTTTAGGGTTAAGTTCTCCTTTAAACAAGCTGGCCATATTCACATCAACTAGAATGTAGTCAGCAGAATAATCTATTCCTCTACTACAGTTTTGTTTAAAACTTAAATAATGTTTCCGTTGTTGCAACATGCTCCAAGATTTAACAGACAAAAAAAAAAACCCAGGTCATAAACCCAACAAATCTGAAGATTATAGGAGCGGAAGCTCCAGCGGAGAGTTCAGATTAGTTGGAGTTGCTGTAGGGCTGCAGATTGGACATCTGTGATATACTGCCAGTTTCTAGTAATGATTATTAAAAATATATATGCCCTTTGTACCTAGGTTGTTACCTTAAAGTGGGCACTGTAATGTTGGCGGTCTAAGTTTCCTCTCTAGCTTACCTTTACCTTCTGAAAACCTATTTTGAGCCGTGCCCTAACTGGCAGGTCTGAAGTACAATAACATCCTATTCGGTGCAGGCTGACTCAGGGGTGCTCCGCCAATGAGGTGAGTTGAGGCTGTCGGCTCAGGCGGCAGCACCCCACTAGGTACCAGGGGCAGCAAAAATGCTGCTCCTGGTACTTTAAGAGCAAATTTCTGTAAGGGGCCAGGATTGCCCCTGGGCTGACTGCCCTTGACTGCTACAGCTGGTGTCCTTTACTGACCTCTCACAGGTATGTTAATGCCAATTTTCTCCCATAAAGTGTAATGATAGTGAGCACTTATAACATTACCTCCAAAGTTGGCCAATCTTCCAATCCGTGTGACTGGTACTTTCCTTTCCCGAGCTCGATCACTGAGCTGCAAATAAATAAATAAATAAATAAATAAATAAATAAATAAATAAAGGATTGAGGCAACAAAACAGAGCAGGGAATTAAAGATACAAAGTGTTAAACCCCCTAAAAATAATGTGCTTCTAAGCAACTTTCCAATATACATAACCATTTCGACAATGCAGCAGAAGTTAAGGCAAAGAACAGAAAGGGGCAGAGAGTCCCGGAGGAGAAATTATTTCTACTACACAATTATCAAGAAACAGAAGCAAGAGTGCAGCAAGGGAGTTTGGTTGGGCCTACATTTTACTTAAATGTATGGTTCACGTTTAAGGTAAATTTTAGTATGTTACAGAATGGTCAATTCTAAGCAACTTTTCAATTTTTCAAGTTTTCATTTTTTTTTTTTTTTTTTTTTTTTATAGTTTTATAGTTATTTGTCTTTTTCTTCTGACTCTTTGCTGTTTTCAAATGGGCATCACTGACCCCTTCTAAAAAGCAAATGCTCTGTAAGGCTACAAATGTATTGCTACTTTTTATTCCGTATTTCTATTCAGGCCCCTGCTATACATATTCCAGTCTTTTCTTCAAATCAGTGCATGGTTGCTATGGTAATTGGGACCCTAGCTAACAGATTGCTTAAAATGCAAACTGAAGAGTTGCTGAATAAAAAGCCACATAACTCAGAAACCACAAATAATGAAAACCAATTGCAAATTATCTCAGAATATCTACATCATACTAAAAGTTATCTGAATGTGAACCTCCCCTTTAATATCAATACTTTATACCCCATGAACATGTAAACAAATAAAGAAAGCTGTTCTACAAGCTGCCACTGAAATTAGTTAAAACGGATGTAGGCTGTTGCTTCTCATGAATGTTTGTGTTCCTGCCCATTAGTCTATGACGACTCCTACACAACCAACAAAAAGAATAACCAAGGTAACAGTCTGTCAAGGTGGTTTACTCTGAAAGGGAAAGAATAACAGAAGCACAAGAATCCCACACACAAGGTAGGAAGAAATTTGTGCATTTGAGGTTCTTGTTGTGCTCTGTGTTTTTGGGCATTTTGCTCCCACAAACAATTTTCAGGTTACTAGACATTAAAAAAAAAAAAAAAAATGTGTTAACTAGATCATTCATCGCTTGGATGTATGGGAGCTACTGAACTACTACTATTAGTAATCTGGGAAGAGAAGTATGGTTTGATTTCAGTGCCGGCAAAACACCTGCCAAGGCCGATATTACAAATTTACCGGGGGCTACCAGGTAGCTGCCGGCAAATTTCGAATACTCCTAACAAAAGCCTTCGCCCCCCCCCCAATCCGCTCAAAACGTACCTTTTTGCTGCCTTCTGGCCAATTGCACGTTCTGGCTCAGCCCTTTTATGGCACAACCTGCCCCTTTCTACGTCACAACCCGCCCCCTTTTCCATCATGGCCCACCCCCTTGTTCCTGCCCCCACCACCAGCCGGTAGGGCCACTATGTCTGAACATAAAGTGCAAAATTATGCAAATTGCCTAACTTACATTAGTTATGTAGAAGCTTATGCAACTTACACTGACTTATTAGCACACTACTTTAACCATTGTATGCAAAACTTTAACAATAACATCAGCCATTTATATTGGGAGTCTATTTCTACAATATGAGCATCTTCAACATAAACAGCAGTAGAATGACTAGTTGTTATTGGGCCCCACGGTAAGATCATTGGGCCCCTTTGGGAACACGACATTTCCACTAACACATATTGCAGCTTCTTATTGAAGTTCTACTGGGTCCGCTATAGTTCCAATCCTGCTTTTCAGGAAAATTATTTGAAAGTTTGTATCATAGTAGTTGTGTGTGTGATGATGGAGGGATGTCCAGCCTATCAACAGGCGCCAGAGCTTTTTGGTGGATAACACTGCCCAGTTTGGATCAATGAGGCCTGCCTTTTCTCATGTGTTTTGCTTCTGTGGGCCCAGGCTGGTAAAGAAATCTAAGCAATAAATATAAGGGCTCATGTCCCCTTCCATCGTATTTGGTCATTCGGACCACGTACCCCATTATGTGCATCACCAGTGAAGGGCAAATTGACCGTATTGATCCCAGTTCCACCATAGATGTTAAAAGGGATTACTATTCATTTTAACAATCATGAGTCTTCATACTCTGAATCCCAAGATTCTATAGAGCTACAACTCTCTTTTCCTGGTTGCTGGAAGGGCTCAGGTTAAAAAAAACTTGGCTTCATTAATATGTTGGCACTGGGATGCCTGCTCACAGCAGCCAGCAAAAGCTTACATAAACACAACTAGGGGTCCTTATGTGAACATAACCAAATAGAAATGTCACAAGGATTTGCACCTGAAATGAGGGAAATAAATATAGGCCCCTTCTGCTTCTTAACATTGTCCCGTGCCAAGCAGATCTGATTAAAAGTCAAAACAGTAAGTCGCAGAGTTAATAAAATATCAGGCACCGGAATGGAAAATGAAATCAGTCGGAATAAGCAGCCAGAAAGAGGTGTTAGAAGTCTGCAGCTCACAGCCTATTCTAGCTTCAATAACGCTTCTGCCAACTTTCCCAGCAAGACTAAAGCTGCACATATAGAAGTCTGTGAGGCAAGTGGACGTGCATATGAGCAGGTTTCTCTGAAGTCCAGTCATGCCCTACAGAACTGGTGAGCCGAGCTGCACGTAGAAGGGTTTAGCCAGACCCAAAAAAAAAAAAAAAATTAATAAATGAAGAAAAAAAACACTTGCATTTTGTACAGTAGCTTGGTGCTATGTACCAAGTAAGCAAGTTCGAATACTATAGCTGCAGCAGCTTTACTATCATCAAACCAAAAATATTACATTTAATTACAGACAGAAGCCCAAGTTGAAAGTCTGATGTTAAAGGGGGTTGTTCACCTTTGAGTTAACATTTAGTATGATAGAGTGATTTTGTGAGACAATTTGCAATTGGTTTTCATTTTTTATTATTTGTCGTTTTTGAGTGATTTAGCTTTTTAATCAGCAGCGCTCTCATTTGCAATTTCAGCAATCTGGTTGCTAAGGTACAAATTACCCTAGCAACCATGCACTCAGAATAAGAAACTAGCATATGAATAGGAGAGGCCTAAATAGAAAGAGGAGTAATAAAAAGTATATATAACAATACACTTGTAGCCTTACAGAGCATTTATTTTCCAGATGGGGGGTCAGTGACCCTCATTTGAAGGCTGGGAAGAGTCAGAAGACAAATAATTCAAAAACTATAAAAAAATAAATTATGAAGAGGAATAGAAAAGTTGCTTAGAAATGGCCATTCTTTAACATAAAAGTTAACTTAAAGGAGAACCACCCATTTAAAATAACTTTTATTATGTTATAGAACGACCAATTCTGAACAACTTCAATTGATTTTCATTATTTATTTTTTAAAGTTTTATAGTTATTTGCCTTTTTTCCTTCTGACTCGTTGCAGCTCTCAAATGGACGTCCATGACTCCCTTCTAATAGACAAATGCTCTGTAAGGCTACAAATGTATTGTTGTTAAGGTTACTTTTTATTACTGCGCCTTCTATTCGGGCCCACTCCTATTTATATTCCAGTCTTTTATTCACATCAATGCATGGTTGCTAGGGTCATTTGGACCCTAGTTACCAGATTGCTTAAGATGCAAATTGAGGAGCTGCTGAATAAAAAGCTAAATAACTCAAAAATCTAAAAAAAAAAAAAAAAAAATAAAATAAAAAAAAACCTATTTACTATATACCTGAAATTCCAGTTTGAAGGACAACAAGCGAGATTTGGGGGTGGTGGGTGCAAATATATAACTATATATGCTGCCCTGTATAGTTTTGGAAGTATAGCTAAATGAGCAATACCTTGTAATGATCTACGGGAGTCTTGACTAAAGGTTGCGTTATCAATGGATGTTTGAAATGTAAAGGTCCGACAACCACTGGCTTATGTAAACACAAGACAAATATCCTGAATTGTTTTTGGTGGAAATGCAGAATAAATATGCACTGGTATGATCCTTTGATAAAAAAAAAGTATGTTTCATGATATTTGGGTTTCCTTCAGCACCACTGGCAGGTCACCTGTAAAGTCTGCAAACATTCCAAATAGTTTGGAGAGCACTTCATGCAACTCTGCTTTACTTACAACAGAATACCTACCATTTGCTTGTGAGGCTTTTGCTGTGGGTTATTCTTGGCTTCTCTGGCTTTTTCAATATCCTCAGCAGTCAGCCCACTGACAGAGGAATGGTCCTGGTGAAAAGCTCTTTTTTGGCTGTATGCTGCAAAAGGTCCAGCACTGTCACGGACATTTCCAAATAAGGCCCCATTGTCCCTTTCAACAGACAGGTCAGGATGGAAAGAGCTGACTGTTTCCCCCTGACCCCTGTAAGATGCATCATTGCTCTGTGCATCAACCTCACTGTGGTGCAATTCCTGAGTCTGGCTGGAAGACGGGGAATACTCCATGCCAGCAATCTCTGAAGCCGGCCCAGAGAAGTTGTATTCTGTCTCAATATCCTGCCCAGCAAGGTTCTCTTGCTGCTTGCCCAGCTCCTGCAATGAAAAACAATTTATATAGAATAAGAGAGGAAAAAGTTCTGGCCCATATTACTATAAAAGGCAATGGCAAATCCTTGTACACACAATAACCATGTCAATATGCCCCTTATGTAGTATGCAAGAGGTACAAAGATGACCTCACTGCAATGTGATCTATACACTACCTGACAAACAGCACCTCAACAATTTCAAAGGGGAAAAACTCCATTAATTATAGCAAATAATTAATCTGTACCATAAGGTAGATAATATTAGCTGCCAAACAGCATGACAGTTGTTTGTTTGAGGGGGTGATATCACTCCAACTTGCAGTACAGCAGTAAAGAGAGACTGAAGTTTATCAGAGCACCAGTCACATGACTGGGGGCAGCTGGGAAACTAACAATATGTCTATCCCCATGTCAGATTTCAAAATAAAATATAAAAAAAATATATGTTTGCTTTTTTGAGAAACCGATTTCAGCATTCTGCTGGAACAGCATTAACAACTAATGTGTTTTCCCATGACAGTATCCCTTTAAAGGGGTTGTTCACCTTTAAGTTAATTTTTAGTATGATGTAGAGAGTGATATTCTGAGACAATTTGCAATTGGTTTTCATTTTTTATTATTTAAGGTTCTTAAGTTATTTAGCCTTTTATTCAGCGGCTCTTCAATTTGCATTATGCTAGGGTCCAAATTACCCTAGCAACAATACATTGATTTGAATAAGAGACTGAATGAATAGGAGAGGGACTGAATAGAAAAATGAGAAAGGAAAATTAGCAATAACAATACATTTGTAGCCTTGCAGAGGATTTGATTTTTAGATGGGGTCAGCGACCCCATTTGAATGCTGGAAAGAAAAGGAAAATAATTATAAATCTATAAAAAATAAATAACGAAAACCAATGGAAAATTTGTTTAGAATTGGCTCTTCTATTACATACTAAAAGTTTACTTAAAGGTGAACCACCCCTTTAAAGAAAGCTGATAAAACAGACATTGGAAAATTGGTGTCTTTGCATCATCACACAGAAGCCGTCACACAACAGCAGTCGTTGTGGGATTATACCCCATCAACAAGAAACCGTTTTCAGCGCTTGATATGAAAAAGGCAAGTAATCTACTGGAGCCAAAGTCTGGATAAACACTGCATTTTGTCAAGAATCCAAACTCGACGTCAGCATTTCTTGGCACCGAAAAAAAATTCACACATGAATAATGATTCTGCCTGGAAAACTGAAAAAAAAAAATTCTATTGGGCAAGGCGGCCCTCAAAATACATAACAACACACACTTCCTTCCTACAGAGAAACTAGAAATATAAATCCCTTCTATAAAAGCAGGTGTTGAAGATGCATTTAAAGGGAAGATTTTAAATATAAAACAAAACAAAAAAAAAAACAGCCAACAGTTTGAATGACTTAAAGGAACAGTAACAAAAAATGTAGATGTAATAATATGATACTAAACAAGTTAGCCCCAGCACTCTCAACATGCATAAGCTGACGGGGCTTTGTACAAACTAAAAGTGTCTTACAGTTCAGTTTTGCAAGAATATTTTTTTAGGGGGTTATATGTTGAGAGTGCTGGGGCTAACTTGTTTAGTATGTACATTAAGCCTTGCCTACGCACGCACTAATGTAATAGAAATTCCATATTGAGTAGGTGCACACCAGCAATTTTTTACATTTTTTCTAAAAAAAATCTGCCTACGGTATTTATTGCAACAATTAAAAACAAGACAGTTTTTAATTGTTCCAATAAATATGATATTTAAAAAATAAAAAGTTCCTGGTGTACACCTACTCATTCTGGAATTTATTTATTATGGAAGCACCGAATCCATCATTTTGGATTTGGCCGAACCCCTGAATCCTTTGCGAAAGATTCGGCTGAATACCGAACCGAATCCTGATTTGCATATGCAAATTAAGGGTTGGAAGGGGAAAACTTTTTTACTTTCTTGTTAAGTGACAAAAAAAAAAAATCACAAGATTTCCCTCCCTGTCCCTAATTTGCATATGGAAATTAGGATTCGGTTCGGCCATGCAGAAGGATTAGGCCAAATCCGAATCCTGCTGAAAAAGGGTTGAATCCTGGATTCGGTGCATCCCTATTATCTATACAGTAGAACCCCTATTTTAAGTTTTTCTGGGGACTAGAACAAAATGGTATAAAATCCAGGAAAATATAAATTATATATCCTGTTTTAAGTGTTTCTCTATTGTGAGGTTTGCGGTCAGATAACAGATAACTCCAGCTGTGAAACACAGGAACACAAAGCAGTTGATTATACACTATTGGCTAGGGCCACATTTGGCTTTAATACCTATTAAAATGACAGGGGCGGTATACAGTGGTACTTGCCTGCATCTTTCCCATAGCAGCACTGAAACGTTCTTCTACCGCCACCTGCCAGCTTCTGGCAAATCCAATGCCATTTATGCCAAGTGTTGGCTGGCGCATCTGCCCCGCCTGCACCTCTAGTACAGCCTTGCTGAGCTTGGCCAGGCCTCTCACCAGCATTAGAGCATCCCCTGCCATGACTGCTTGTCCCTCCTCTCCTGTTAGGAAAAGCAAAAGTGGGTTAAACCAAAAAGAGAAAAAGGAGAAATAGCTGAAAACAGTACAGTAAATAAAATAAAATTTGGAAAGCATCACATGAAAAGTATAATCTTGTTTGAACAGTAGAAATATCTTTGCACAACTATAGGGACCGCAAAGCAATGCAGCAAACAGACTGAAAGGAAAAAATGGGGGTCCCAACTATGCAGTAACCCTTTGTAATCAAAACAAATCACTGCCTGTCATCCCTGACTTACAATAAATAGGCCTTAATAGAGCAATACTGAGAATTTTTGAGTGATAATCCCCATCATGGTGCCACAGAGTAGAGTCCTGCATGGAACCAATTTGTTAAACCCGCGACCCACAACCTGCATACTTACCTGCTTTGATCCGCTACCCAACCTGCAACTAACTTATCCGCAACCCGATCAGCGACCCGCTGACCATCACGAAACAGGAAGTGCCATAATTTTAAACCGGAAGTGACATCATTAGAAGTTGCCGTGATCAGTGGGAAAAAGGAGTAAAACAGGAAGTGTGGTCATTGTACACCCGGAAGTGACATCATTGGAAGTAGGAGTGATCAGAAAAGAAGGAGTAAAACTCGCTATTGAGAAGTCCAAACCACGACCCGCAAACCCGGAGAACTGCTGACTCGCCTCTATACCCGCTCCCAAAACTTCTGCAATCAGAAGGTTTTTGATAATCCGACCCGCTGTAGGACTCTACCACAGAGCTTATGTCAATGACATCAATGCAGTGATTGGGGGGGGGGGGGGAGACGTGAGGGATTTCATCAAAGGGTACAATTAATCACCGCTGATATAGTGAAAGGAGAATCTACTTTTTGTGCTTTGAGAGGTATTATTTATTAACAGCTGCAAATCAGCTAAAGCAACCAATAAGAGGCGTATCAAAAAAGCTAATTAGTGAGTGGATGCCGTGGTTCAAAATTGGATGAAAACAACCGAGAATCCGTCAGCTCTACCTATTTTAATACATCACCACTAAGGGTAAGGGCACACGCTGCTATTTCGGCCAGGTGATTAATCTCCCCGAACTGCCTTCCTGCAGACTAGAATCTAAATCGCCAGTGGGATAGCACTTGGAGCTCTTTGTTTTCCCGAAGTCGCACGAAGTTGCCTCATGAGGAAACTTCGAGTGACTTCGGAAAGCCACAGCGATGCGACTGCCATCCCACTGGCGATTTACATTTTAGCCGGCGGGAAGGCAGTTCGGGGAGATTAGTCGCAAGAAGAAGAATCGATTTGCTGCTGGGCACCTAATCTCCCGAAATAGCAGCATGTGCCCTGGCTAGGGTTGCCATCAAGTCGGTATTTTACTGGCCTAGCCCGTAAAACACCTGCCAAGGTCGGGCACTACAAATTTACTGGCAACGTAGCTGCCGGTAAATTTAGAATACCCTTAACAAGGCCCCTTGGTCCGCCCCCAATCTCCTGGAAACTAGATCTCCATGACGCGGCCCGCCATCTTTTATGTTGTGGCACCGCCCCTTTTACATTCCAGCCACCCCCTTTTGTTCCCGCCCCCAATAGCCGGTAAAAGTTTTAGGAAAAGGTGGCAACCCTAGCCTTAAGACTCGAATGGCCTTGCGAGATAGTTTTGAGGGAAAATACACGTAAACTGTAAAAAGCTTACAAGGCGCACACTCAAAATTAATTCAAGGAGCTGATCCAATGGGAGACTGCCCAACCAAGTCTCCGATATATCTACAAGCAAAAAATGAAGTGTTCTTTACAGAAAAAAGAAAAGGTTTAAAAAATCAAATCATTAGCCCCATGCGTTTCAACCGTAAACCGATCATCAGGGGCACAGAAATTGAAAAATAAACAAGTAACCTTTTTTCTGTAAATAAAACTTTTTTCCCATAGAGTGTGCGATCCAGTTCTTAATTTTTTGATTTTAGATAGTTTTCGGGGCACTGGGCAACCTATGGCAGCAGAGAACATTCCCTTGCCTGGAACTCTTCACTGAAGTGCTTGACATTGTACAATGGGACAATAAATAGCTCTCATCTAACAAAGTGTTTCCCTCATCAATATTTGAGTATTAAACAGAGAACAGGATGGTTTGCATATAAATGGAGACTTCCGCACACACGCTCAGGCCATACATAATGTTATCTTCTTAATTCACGTCACTGCTTGAAATAATTAAATAGAAGTAAAGCGAAGAAGAAGGGTATGAATACCGACATAACGTTTATTTAGCCTGCGTTTGCGTAATGAAAGAAAGTTTAATTGGTGAGCAACTCTTCAATAAACCTTCATTTAAAAACGTCAACGGCTTTAATATTATTTGCAAAATGCAACTGCAGCTCAAAGTGCCATTTGTATGACCCTTTCTATTCTATGGGTTTGACAGTTCTTCTCCGGGTCTTTCATTCAGGTTTAATACGCTGGCTTGCAACATTGTTTCAGGAGTCACAGCCAATGGTGCAGAGAATATAAAGAGAATTTTTTTGCGTTCAATCGCAATTACAATATTTTAAAAAAGTACGCATTTTGGAAAGTTTTTAGAACAGTGTTTTAGGTCTGTAACCTAAGGCCAAGGGAACCCAGAGTCCTCTAATGGGCACTTAAAGGGCCAGATAGTATTTCCCCAATATACTATTAATAAAGCATATAAGCTGCATTGCTGCATTGGTAAAGAATTTTAAACAAGACTAGAAAGCAAATACAGGTGCACAAGAGCATTTGAACGAAAAACCATTACACACATAAAAGCCCATTTACTAGAAGCCACTCAATATGGTCAGTACATTGTTAACTGTGCAATACACCAGAGAGACTCCCATATCTAAGATCATTAAACCGGCTGGTGAATTGAGGCTTCATCCAAGCGACTGGGTTATTGGCACCGCTTGGCAGATGCTATTCATCATTCTTTATACAAATGATTTCAGTGCAGAGGATAAGCGTTTCTTTGTGGGTCAAATTGACATTGCTTCCTCTTCTTTCCCAATTACATGATATAGATATAAAACTGACGCACATTCCCCTTGTTCTTCTTTCACCTTGTGCTTCATATTTGAATAATGATTTATATATATCTCTCTCTCGGGCAAATTCACTAAGATGCGAAGTTGCGCCAGGCGCAACTTCGCCGAGCTTCGCCAGGCGTAGTTTCGCCAGCGCTCCGCAAATTCACTAAAATCCGAAGTTGCGCACAGGGGTAGCGTAAGGTTGCGAAGTTGCGCTAGCGTTGATTCGCTATGTAAAGCGAAGTTACGCTAGCGAAGGCTAATTTGCATACGGCGCGAAATTCAAATTTCAATGGAGGAACACGTATCAGCACTACAAATGCCTAGAAAACCTTCAAATCAGCAAATAAAAATTTTATTTTGCCCTACACATGTGCCCACTGTCTAGGTAAGTTGCCATGAGTCAGGAAATGTAGGGGGGGAAAGAGGGGAGACCCAAAAATATTTTCGATCTTTTTCAGCCTATCACCCATCATGTAGAAAACATGCCAGCGTTTTTTGGGACTTAGAACAATCCCTATCTACACTATTGCGCTTCGCCAGGTCTGAGGTGGCGAAGGAAGTCTAGCGTAAAAGGTAGCGTTCAGTACACTGCGCAAGTTAGTGAATTTGCGTAGTTACGTCGCTAGCGAAAATTCGCCTGGCGTAAGGGTGCGAAGTAACACTAGCGAAACTACGCCAGTGTTCGTTAGTGAATTTGCGCAGTAACGAAAAATGCCAAACGCTAGCGAATTAACGCTAGCCTTCGGCGCTTAGTGAATTTGCAGCTGCCTGGTAGATCTAAGAACAACACTCAATAGTAAAACCCATGTCCCACTGAGACACATTCAGTTGCATTGAGAAGGAAAAACAGCAGCCTGCCAGAAAGCATTTGTCTCCTAAAGTGCAGGCACAAGTCACATGACTGGGGGCAGCTGGGAAATTGACAAAATGTCTAGCCCCATGTCAGATTTCAAAATTGAATATAAAAAAAATCTGTTTGCTCTTTTGAGAAATGGATTTCGTGCAGAATTCTGTTGGAGTAGCACTACTAACTGATGTGTTTTGAAAAAAACATGTTTTCCGATGACAGGGTCCCTTTTAAGTTTGTAATTAACCCTTTAAGTGCCACCAGAATTGACCATTTTGGTTACGCGAAATGCCAGACGTTTTGAGACTTTTTGTGCTCTCTCACTTTAGGGGTATTTTCTGAGGGGAAACCTATAGTTTACCTAGGAAAACTATACATTGTTTTTTTTTGAGCTTTCTAAATCTGCCTGAGTTTTCATGTATTTCCACCTCTGCAAAAAGATGTATAGTGCTTAATACAAAAAAAAGAAAAAACATTGTTTCAAAATATATGAACTTATACCAGAAAAAAAAAATTTTCATTTTACGCATGAAAATCCAACTGATTTGGAAAGCCTCATGTCTTTCAAACGTGCCAATACCAGATATGTATAGTTTTAGGGTACCCAAGCCTTTCTGCTCCAAACGACGGAGTCGCAAGGCTTTCCCAAAATTGTCGGTTTTGGTGAAATATCTGAAAATTGCCTCAAAGCTTCAACTTCCCAGCATCATATCACCCATGTATCATTACGTACCAAGAAAAAGCACCCTAAATATGATTGCCAGGGTTCCTCCAAACAGTTTGGTGGCCATTGTTCATAGGGTTACCAAAGTGTCTGGCATTTAGAGGCCCCAAAATGAAGTTAGCGCATACAAAAAGTCCTGTGGGTAACTTCAGCTAATGAAATATCAACACTGACTGCTTTTTTTGTGGGGTAAAAACACAGAAATATACGTTTACCCCCCAAAACCATATATTTTTTGGAAAGGACACATTCTACCGAATCTAAAATGGGTACCCATGCCTTTCTGCTCCAAACTACTGAGTCACAAGGCTTTCCCAAAATTGTCGGTTTTGGGGAAATACCTGAAAATTGCCTCAAAGCTTCAACTTTCCAGCATTGTATCGTCCATGTATCATTACCAGCATAAACCTCCTAAATATGAATGCCGGGGGTCTACTAAACAGTTTGATACCCAATAAACATAGATTTACCAAATTGTGTGGCATACAGAGACCCCCAAATAGGGCATATGAAGTATGACACTCTGGCTACTACAACATAAGCACTAGATGAGAGCCCCTAAAAGTATGGAGACCCCAGAAAAACATATATTTTCCGAAACTAACCATTCCGACGCATCTAAATCAGGTAAGGACATCTTTCTACTACAAACTACCAAATCGCAAAGCTATGCTAAACAACAGTTTATATGGAATTTCTGAAAATAGTCACAAAGCTTGCATTTTACCCCACTATATACCCCACATTTTGTAACGTACCAGCAAAAGTCATCCTAAATATGAATGCCAGAGGTGTACTGAACAGTTTGATGCCTGATATAAAAAGATTTACCAAACTAGGTGGCATACAGAGACCCCTAAATGAAAATAGTACATATGAATTAGGGTTGAATTTCGAATTCATGCAAGTTTTTTTGTTTTTTAAAATCCCATAAACTTCGACCAATCAAATTTTATTTTAAAATATCTAATTGTTTAAACTCGGGTGAATAGGATCAACCCAAAAACTTGATTTCAGTTTTTTCCTCCGAAAAAAATTTGAATGCCAGGAAGGCTGCAAACAACCCCAAATTGATCCCTGGATGTCTCCTATTGACTTAACAGCCATTCGGCAAGTTTTACGTGGCGAATAGTCGAATTTGAGTTCTTAAAGGGCCAGAGTATGAGAATAAGATATTCAAATTTGCTTCTAGTTTTTTAAATTTCGATTAACTCCCTAGTCGAATTTGACAGTTTTGACTATAGAAAAAATGGGACATGCTGTTGAGGTAGCCAACCATGGTAGCCAATACTACTGAACTTAAGCTTATTCTATGCAGGTCATTCTCCTTCAGGGGTGGATTCTAGGGGTTTCCTGCCTGAACATGAAAAATAAGAATTTTAAAGAACTAAACCCTAAAACATGTGGATAAAAATGTAATATTTTATATAGTGAACTTATTGCACCAGCCTAAAGTTTCAGCTTGTCAATAGCAGCAATGATCCAGGACTTCAAACTTGTCACAGGGGGTCACCATCTTGGAAAATGTCTGTGACACTCACATGCTCAGTGGGCTCTGAGCAGCTGTTGAGAAGCTAAGCTTAGGGGTCGTCACTAATTATCCAGCAGAAAATTAGCTTCCCCTGTAATATAAGCTGATGCTACAGGGCTGATTATGCAATTCTGATGCTAATTACACAGATTTATGTGCTGCCAAGTAGTAATTATCTGTAATCAGCCTTAGTGTGACATTTCTATTCTATGTGTACTGTATATTGTGAGTGGGTCCCAAAGCTCAGTAAGTGAAAGCAGCACAGAGCATGTGCAGTGAATCAGCAGAAAAAAAGATGGGGAGCTACTGGGGCATCTTTGGAGACACAGATGTTTTACTGAAAAAGGCTGCGGTTGCCTTGGGCCGGTACAGAAGCACAAATTATAATGTACAACATTTCTAGCCACTTCTTAAGTGTAGCTTTAGTTCTCCTTTAAAGCTGCAAAGTTCCTGTGTCCACTTTCAGTTGTGGTACACTCAGCTCAATGACAAGCAAAAGAGAACGTGCCGTAAGGGCACCTGTGCCAAGATCCAGTTTATAGGGTTCCAGCTCCTCAGTATTTCTCAGTTACACTTCAGTTATTGCTTCAAGCAGCCAGATTTGTAGCTCAGACACATTGACATCTGTGCCCCACACCACAGAGAAGTAAAACACAAATGACCTGCATTATTAGTTGTGTCTGCCGGATCCAGATTCTCAATGACACACTATCGAAATGAGCGTCTGGCTAATCCTATTACATGGCTTCATCCAAGACAGATCAAACATTATTAGATTAGCTTTAAAATAGAAACACATATATGGGGATGCCTATGCCTAATTACTCAGGGCATTCCTCATTTGCGTGCAAATATAGCCTATTTATGTATATATTCATATATACTCTAACAGGTCTAAAGACCTGTATAATATAATATTATATATACATATATATTTTATATACAGGTCTTTAGACCTGTTAGTGCCTTGATATAAATATATATATATATATATATATATATATATTTATTTGCAGTTACTGAATGGTGGGAAGATACTCTATGATTAAATACATTCAATATGACAGCCACCGCATGTGCAAATAAATGTAGTACAGTCTTAAATTCCTTTATACGAGTCCAAAGTAAACTCACGAGCTACTGGTTGGGGATCACAGCCATAAAGGCAAACTGTTTTCTTTCCTGTAATTTACACCATTTTGAATGGGTCCCCATGAAAATGTAAAAACGGGGTATAGAGTATATAGAGAATCTGTATTCACACCAAGCTGTGAACTCTTAAGGTGGCAATGAATGTAACAATTCCGATCGTTCTTGTGACCATTGGTCGCAGGAAAGATCATTAGTTTCAATACAGACGTGGAAAGCTCAGCTGAATCGCAAGACATACAGATAGAAACAATAGAATCCTACCTGTATCTGACAATTCAGCATTAGCAGTAGCCATTGTTCAGGTGTCAAAGGCAACAACCCAATCAAAATTTTACGGCTGAGACCGATTGATGAGCCCACCCCCGTAATTCGGAACTTTTTGAATAAAGGGTTTCCGCATAACAGATCCCACACCTGTACCTTGTAATTGATCCCAACTAGAGTTAATTAATACTTATTGGAGGCAAAACCAGCCTATTGGGGTTACAAAATGTTTACATGATTTTCTAGTGAAGATCCAAATTACGGAAAGATCAGTCACCCAGAAAACCCCAGTTGCAGAGCATTCTGGATAACCGGCCACTAACTGTATAATAAACCTGGCCTTAAAAATGGATGCATGCAGTCAAAATCATTTTGCAAAAAATCCTGCAAACGCAGATCTCCCCCCAAAATGTCAATTCGGCTCTTGCTAAACAGCAGCTCAGAGAATGTTGGGAGTTGGAGATCAAGAGCTAAAGGGCCACGTGTAAATTGCAAATGTCTCTTTATGTTAGCTTCCCATTAACTCTTTAACTGCTTTATGCAATAGCATTTTGGTATCAAGCTGCAAAACATACAGTTCGTCCCCAAGGATTAAAAATGTGAGACAGCTATTGGACAGAAGTGGTTTAACTAACCCAAATAAACAAGCTGTAGTTTACACGCCAAAAAAGGCAGGCAGCCAAGAGAAACAGGAACTTGGAGGGAAGACAAACTTAAAGAGGGGCTCACGGACCCCATCAGACTACTGGTCTGCCACACACAGCAGCTCGGATATTACTGACCAACAAGTGTAACCAGAAGTCAACGGTGATAAAAGCAGAACCATTACCACCCACCATGTCATACACAGCCGGAACAATGAACTGAGAAGTGACGGAGCAGGATACTGGGGACTAACAAGCTCCGAGGAATGACTGAATGTCAAGCGAAATATTAACTCACCCTGTGCCAAAAATAGATTTTATGCATCAACTTACTTTAATACTTCATACTTTAACACCACTTTAATAGATGTGATACTAGAATTTTGCATTAAATATTTTGTATGCACTTTTAATTAGTGCTGGGCAGCTTTATTTTTTTTTTTAGTTTCATTAATGTACATTTTTTTCTATCCGTGAATATTTTGATTTTTGCGGTGGACTGCTACTTACAATGAGTTTTCCGATAAGAATCAGTTAGGACCTGTGCAGCCACTGGGACAGAATGCTCTGTTATACAGATAGCTAGAATCTCAGCCATAAAGCAGGACAGGACTGCTGCTTACAATGGGGATCAGATAGGATCTGTGCAGCCACTGGGACAGAATGCTCTGTTATACAGATAGCTAGAATCTCAGCCATAAAGCAGGACAGGAATGCTGCTTACAATGGGGGTCAGATAGGATCTGTGCAGCCACTGGGACAGAATGCTCTATTATACAGATAGCTAGAATCTCAGCCATAAAGCAGGGCAGGGCTGCTACATCTACACCCCTTGGCAACCAACATAGCAGACCAAAAATAAAATTTTAAAAATTAAAAAAAAAAATCACAGAACGTTTCTCTCTCCAGGGTCTGAAAACATCTTGTCGTGTCATGGCTTTTCCCCCCTGGGCCTTTACATAGAGATAACTGTCCCAAATTCCTGCAGTACATCCTAGAAAAGAGGGTAACTACAAATGCCTTACTCGGATACCCTGCTAAACAACTTCTCATTGTAAACAAACTGCACCCATCCCAGACAGGCACAGCTGATACAAACATGCAAGCAGCCTTTACACCACAGTTGAACACTAATGATGTTTTATTTTGTGTTTAACCCAGTTACATTAATGGGGATCTCCATTTTTTTTTTAAAGAAAAATAAAATTATAAGCAGCTTTTCAATATACATTATATATAGAGATATACAACATACACATATACAAACACAGATACATATAAATCAGTGGTTTTACTTTATTTGCTGTACAAGGCAGTCTCATTCTGCACTGCAGCTTCCAACTCCAGAAACAATGTTGCATAAGTGAACATATTATTAGCACAGCTACTTTGTTTCAAGAGTCAGAACTAGAGAACACAACAGGATAAACAAATAAAGCTCTCAATCGCAGATACATTTATAAATACGTTTAATGAAACATTTTCAATGATTTTTAATCTGTAAATGTCACTGCACTTTAATAATCTAACAAACCTTGAACGGATCATTTCTGGAAAAGAAAACGCGTACGCTTATATAGGACAGTCTACAAAGCAGCAGTGCGGTCTTGCTTTATGGCCAAGATTTTAGCTACCTTTATAATAGCACTCTGTAACAGATTCAATGTGAAGTCGACACATGATTAAACTGGATTAATTGGCAGAAAGACAAAGAAAAGCAATGTTAGCAGGGCACAACCATACAAATTAATGTTTAAGCTCTATAAACGGAGAGCGTATGGTTAAATATTTATTAATAGTTTAAAGGACTCTTTAAAGTCCACATATTTGCTGGTTTACTTGCAGCACCTAAAGAGCATTTAATCACACATGCATCACTCTTCATGACTGGTGAATATATAATCTGAAGCAAGGTTGAAAACAAGCTCAGACTGCAACTTTCCATATGTTCAGCCTGGACGCTACGCTGGGCACAAACATAAAGAGCAAGTAAAACAAATGTAACTGCACTCACATTGTGTTCCCCTGAGACTGAGGTGTGTATCTAGCAATGCACTTTAGTTATAAGGTTTCCTTGTGCTCACAACAATGCACTAATCTCCATACTGTATATGCTGCTCTATGGCACAAACTGGGATAATAGAAGCATCTTAAAGGAACAGTAACACCAAAAACATAAAAGTGGTTTAAAGTAATGAAAATATCATGTAGTGTTGCCCTGCACTGGTAAAACTGATGTGTTTGCTTCAGAAACTCGACTATAGTTCATATAAACAAGCAGCTGAATATCAATGGCGGAAATTGAAAAAAAGGCTATATGGCACAGGATAAATAATGGATAACATTATGTTCTACTACAGATCTTATCTGCTGTGCAACTTGAGCCTTTTCTTCTTCGAATAGCTGCCCGCATTGCTACACAGCAGCTTATTTATATAAACAATAGTAGTGTTTCGGAAGCAAACAGCAGTTTTACAAGTGCAGGGAAACACAGCATTATATTTATTACTTTAAAAATAATTACATTTTTTGATGTTACTGGTCCTTTAAGGCAGCAGATTTCATTCAACTTGTTTTACTGCAATGACCACTGTATAAATGGAGAGTTCATATGACCTTGATAGGTCAGTGACTTGCCCCTATTTCCACAACTACAGCCCTGAAATGTACCCTTACCTACAACAACTTACCCCAAAATACTCTGCCTTCCCTCACACATGCCCCTAGTTATTAGCCCCTGCCTTCCCTCACGCATGCCCCTAGTTATTGGCCGCTGCCTTCCCTCATGCATGCCCCTAGTTATTGGCCGCTGCCTTCCCTCATGCATGCCCCTAGTTATTAGCCCCTGCCTTCCCTCACCTATGCCCCTAGTTATTAGCCCCTGCCTTCCCTCACCTATGCCCCTAGTTATTAGCCCCTGCCTTCCCTCACATATGCCCCTGCCTTCCCTCACATATGCCCCTAGTTATTAGCCCCTGCCTTCCCTCACCTATGCCCCTAGTTATTAGCCCCTGCCTTCCTTCAAACCTCCTTAAAGGAGAAGGAAACCCCCTGAGTGCAAAAATCCCTCCCCCCTCCCCTGTGTTGCCCCCCCCGGCCTACCTGTCCCGCCGGGCAAATGCCCCTAACTTGTTACTCACCCCTCTGTGCAGGTCCAGTCCACGGAGTTCACAGGCGCCATCTTCTCCCAAGCGATCTTCTTCCTGCTTTGAACGGCGTTTTTGGCGCATGCGCAGTAGGAGAAATTCACTGGTACGGATCTACTGCGCATGCGCCAAAAGTCACGAAGTTTTCCGACTTTGTGACTTTTGGCGCATGTGCAGTAGATCCGAACTGGCTCCTACTGCACATGCGCCAAAAATGCCGGTCAAAGCAGGAAGAAGATCGCTTGGGAGAAGATGGCGCCTGTGAACTACGTGGACTGGACCTGCACAGAGAGGTGAGTAACAAGTTAGGGGCATTTGCCCAGCGGGACAGGTAGGCCAGGGGGAGGGGGGGGGAAACACAGGGGAGGGTTATTGCGCCCAGGGAATTTCCTTCTCCTTTAAGGGAGAATTCAACAGTTGACTATAAAAACCCCTACCCCTCCGACACCCCAGCCTATCTGCTAGCCTGGGGAAATGCCCCTAACTCTTTACTTACCGCACGGTGCAGATTCAGGGATCGCAGTTCACGGCAGCCATCTTCTGGCTCTTCGGTAATCTGAGACTGGCGCATGCACAGTTGGGGCAATTTCCCGGCTTGCGACAGCTGCGCATGAGTCGAAATAGACGGAAATTGCTGAAGCGCCGGAAGAAGAAACAAAGAGCCGGAAGATGGCTGCCGTGAACTCCGATCCCTGAATCTGCACCGAGGGGTAAGTAAAAAGTTAGGGGCATTTCCCTGGGGGTAGGAGGGTCTACGTATTGTAGGGGGTAGGGTTTTCTTTTCAGTTAAGGGTTGAATCTCCAATAAACAGCTGACTCTTATATTTACCCCCAATTACTTGCTCAGCCTTCCTTCTCACAAGTTTCTCTATTTACTTGCCCCCTGCTTTCTCTCACACAAACCCTATTGGTTTCCCTCCCTACACAGACATGTCCCAATGACTTTGCCCCACTGGTTATTTGCCTCTCCCTCCCACATACCCAAATTCCTTGGCCCCTGCCTACTTACACCGCCCGATGTCTTCCTCCTGTATCCGACCCCAATTACCTGTCTCTATACACACACCTCCACTTACCTGCACTACATTCACACAAGCTCCCCTTTATTTGGCCTCACTACACTGGGTGCCACACTGGACATGACCAGGAGTTACAAAGGGGCTGCAGATTCAACTTCCCCTCACACAGCTGCATTGCCCCGCCCCTACACAAGTGCTGGGGACACGCGGTCAGTTTCTAGATGCAGCCCCTGTACGTGCCTGTGCGCTCCTACCCGCGCTAGAAAGCCCCGGGTGTCTCAATACGGCAGAACTCCTCTCGGCCTCTGCTTCGTCTTCTCACACGCGGTCAAGAATGTTTACCAGCAGCGCGCACCCTTCCTCCCAGTGCACACTGTCCCGCCTTCATCCCCGCCTTCCTGCCACCTCATTGGCTAAGGCTCTGAAAGCTGAAATATGATTTGTGCTTCAGGTTGACCGTCACTCGATATAGGCAAATACACACTGCGGAGAGAACGTGGGCGAAACCAATAAGCCTTCAATAACATGAAGTCGAGCCAATAGGAAGGCGCGTTGGGAGGGTCTCACAGGTGGTGTAGAAACATCAACATGTTGTGCAGTTCGGGCTGTCTACAGGCACCGCCCCATGTTTTGGCATTTTACAGAGATACTTTAAGTACAGTCAGGGGGTACTCGGGATACACCAGTATCGGCCCGGAGCTAAAGGGAATGTGTCGAAGACTCTAAGCCGTGCCGAAAATGGTATGTGGAGGAGAAGTGCGAAGTTAGGGATTATCTGCAAGTTCCACAATCAGCAAACTCAATTTCAAACTGTGACACAATGGACGACTGCAGTTGAGCAGTATGAATTTGGCAGACAACCCCTAACTCGACACTCTCGCTCTGCCCCATTGCTTTTCAGCCAATGACAGCTTCTCATTTTTTTTTTGGTAATTCTGCAGCCTCAGTCCCGCCCCTGTAAGGACACTGTTTTCTATTTGAGCTCCTTTCTCTATGGCAGAAAGAGAGCGGAATGGCGGCATCGTGGAGCTTGCAGAGAAGCAGAACATGAGAGAGTCGAAGCAGTGTTGTGTATGTTGTGCTTAATATTTGCCTAGCTGGGACTCTCTGCAGTGTAATATTATATGTAGTTACAACAGAGCCTGTCTGTGCAGAGTTTGCCTAGTTCTGGTCTCAGTAGGAACCCAAATCCTGTTATATACAGTGCAATACCCACTTATAATAAACAAAAGCCTTGAATATCTTGTAAATTAAATCCTTATAAAACGGTGAGTTCTGATGTCATCAGTTATAAACGGTGAGTTCTGATGTCATTTCTGTCACATGACTCACTGAAATTTGTGTATTATAATAAATAAAGTATCCCCTGTTGTAAAATATGAGGATATTAGAAGTTACCTCGGAGTTCCATGACCTTTATAAAAACAAAAGGCCTTCGGCCTCGTGTTTTTATATGGTCATAAAACTTCTAGGTAACTTATAATATCCGTATATTTTACAAGAGGGGATACTTTATTCACTATATATAGTGATTTTTTAAAAATTATAAGAGGGCCTTGACCACCAATGGCTTTTTATAACTTGTGAGTTATTGGGTTTACCCTTTTTCAGTGTCTTTGTGGACGTTTTACTGTGGTGTGGACGGGGGCCCAGAAAATGTTGCTGTATGGGGCCCTGTGATTTCTGATGGCAACGCTGTGTACTGTTTGATTATAGAGTGGAGGCTAAAGGGCCCACATTTGCGTTTATTACATGGCTAGTGTATTATATATACAGCTTCCATGGTCTAGCAGGGGCATTTGTTTGTTCTGTTACAGAAGTATATTATTTTATATACAGATTCCATGGTGTAGCTGGGGCTAGGGGAGTACCCCTTTTGCTTTGTTAGGCTATAGTATAGCGTAATATATACATATTCCATGGTGTGCCATGTTACAGGGATAAAGTTTATTATATACAGCTTCCATGGTATAGCTGGGGCTAACTAAGGGGGGTACACCTTTGTTACAGGAATATAGTATATACATATTCTATGGTATAGCAGGAGGGGCCAGCACGGTGCTTTGTTACATGGATATTGTATATTCTTTACAGTTGCCACCTTTTGCTTTTAGAATTGGGCACACAGAATCCACATGCTGCAGAGTTTATTAGCACTATAATATAATAATATTTAATATAATAACAGCTGTTATAGTTATATGCGTAGAAAATAACTGCTGCGTTTAGTGCAGAAATGAAGCCTGGGAGTCTTTCCTTGGAATGGAATCTGACCTGACCTTAACCAATCTCTTGACTTTACTGACCTCTGTGGCTGCGCATAAACATGCACCTACATACTTCTTCTGGCTCTTAAACTTGAACTCTAAGGGTGTTGGCAGACAGAGAGATTAGTAGCCCATCGACAAATCTCCTCTACTATGTGCGACTGATCTCCCCGTACTGCCTTAATATATATCAATGACCCTGAACTACTCTAGGGCTTTTAGGCTAGTGGCAGACAGGGGGGCTAGTCTCCCCCAAGGCAACTTTGGAAATCCGAAGTGATCCCGCCGGCAAGAATACGGATCGCCGGCGGGATCACTTCAGATTTCTGAAGTTGCCTTGTGGGCGACTAATCTCCCCGTCTGCCACTAGATTTTAGGCCATTGATATATGTAGGGACAGTGGATACTGATGTGGGATTCCTTTCCTTAGTTATAATCTCAGCCATAAAGCAGGGCAGGACTGCTGCTTACAATGATGATTTTTATTGAATCAAAAACAGAAAAAAAGTAAGTACTGAAAAAATATGATACCATAGGCCCTTTTCTCATAAGTTCCCCTAAAGACCCTCTTAAAGGGGAAGGAAACCTAGTTGGCGCAAAAACCCTCCCCCCTCCCGTGTGTTGCCCACCCTCCCTCCTCCCCCCTGGCCTACCCTTCCCGTTGGGCAAATGCCCCTAACTTGTTACTTACCCTTCTGCGCAGGTCCTGTCCAGGGAGTTCACCGACGACATCTTCTTCCACGCAATCTTCTTCCTGCTTTGTCCGGCGCATGCGCAGTAGGAGCATTTCGCTGGTACGATCTACTGCACATGCGCCAAAAGTACATTGTGACTTTTGGCGCATGCGCAGTAGATCCGTACCGGCAAAATGCTCCTACTGCGCATGCGCCAAAACGCAGTTCAAAGCAGGAAGAAGATCGAGTGGAAGAAGATGTCGTCTGTGAACTCCCTGGACTGGAAAGAAGAAAGCAAATGGCACTCACAGCGTGTTCAAGCAGGATAAACCTTGCGTATATTTATTTGCACACGATGCAACGTTTCGGGGATGGTCCCCTTTGTCAAACTCCCTGGGCTGGACCTGCGCAGAATGGTAAGTAACAAGTTAGGGGCATTGCCCAGCGGGACGGGTAGGCCAGGGGGGAGGAGGGAGGGTGGGCAACACACGGGAGGGGGGGGAGGGTTTTTGCGCCAACTAGGTTTCCTTCCCCTTTAAGAGGGTCTTTAGGGGAACTTATGAGAAAAGGGCCTATGGTATCATATTTTTTCAGTACTTTTTTTAGTTGGCGCAAAAACCCTCCCCCCCCTCCCGTGTGTTGCCCACCCTCCCTCCTCCCCCCTGGCCTACCCATCCCACTGGGCAAATGCCCCTAACTTGTTACTTACCCTTCTGCGCATGTCCAGTCCAGGGAGTTCACCGACGATATAGATAGGACATGATCATAAAGAAACTGAGCAGTTTAACAGAAAATGGCCCATAGTTTCTTCCTCCAAATTTCAAACTGTGAACTTTTGCCAAATCAGCATCCACTTTCTCTTCACTGACACATCATCCACACTACTGAGTCGCTGACCCCCAGGAACACAGACCGCATCCAAACCTTTCTCCTCCAGCATCCTCAGGAAGGGATCCAGAGCGAATACATAGAGAAGTGGACTCATAGGGCAGCCCTGTCTTACCCAGGCTCCAACCTCAAAGCTTTCACCTTGCCAACCATTAATCAGTGGGAAGCTTTTCGCTCCTTCGTACAAAACCTTCAACCAACTAATGAATATTTAGACAAAACAGCCCATAGATGTGTTTGTAACAAATCACAAAGCCATATCTTAAATAATGGCTTTTTAAACTTTGGAACCATTGCATGTGCTGTGTCATAATTGGGGTTTTGGAAAGTCGGTAGGAGAGTGGACCACTGGACACGTGCACTGCCTTATTAAAAAGAGGTGGAAAAGCAGTGAGTGCTGACTAAAAAACTTTTATTGATTGCACTAATCACTAATGCACAACTGTATTTTCCAGAGTCCCAATTCCTAATCTCCACAGACCCTCACCTCTCCTATGAATATCTGATAATTTAAGAGAGACCATTAGATGATCACAGAAATCAACTAAGGTTTCTTTAACGTCAGAAAATGTTTCATCCTTAAGAAAAATCAAATCGATATGACTACTATAATTCGCACACAAATATGTATTAACACTCCTCCTCCCTTAAACATCTTTTAACTTTAAAGTCTCAAAAGCCCTAAAAAATAATTCCCACTCCACCCGCAGGCTCCTCTGCAGTTGACCAAAAGGATGGTCCTACATGCCATTCCCTTTTTGCATTAAAAAATGTCATATTTATTATTTAGTCACTTTTCCTGCAAAAAATAAATATCTGAAACCACCCTCACCAAACAATCATAAATAGACTTCCCTACAATAAAAAAGGAAATTGGAAGATGCTGCTTTATATTATTACATACCTTTGGCCTTACTTAGGCTTTCTAACCCACTACCTAGAAGTCTTACTCATTAAAAATATGTTTTAAAGACGTCAGAACAGTATATTGTCTTCTCAGCCAGGCTAAAACATCCTCAGGGGTAATGGGCTCATTTTTGAATACTATAGTAACTGTCTTGACTTCTTGTCTGTCTTCCAAAGCTCTCTTTTTATCTGTAAGAAAGTTCACGGGTGCGTAGAGCTTTAGCAATTAACATTGGGTCAGAATCCTTTCCAGCAGTAACAGAATCAGTATCAGTCTTGTTAACAGCAGCCGGAACAGTCTCTAAACCACCTGAAAAATTCTCTGTAACAACAGCAGGAACAGTCTTTAAATCAGCAGAAATAATCTTTTCTTCAGCAGCAGAAAAACTCTTTTTACCAGCAACAGGACTAGATTAACAGTAATAACACAGTCCTTGCTCACTCAATCTAACCCTCTTCCATTACCTCAATACAGTCCAAATCATTGCCAAGTTCTCACAGGCGCAATTAGCAGCACTCTCTGCAGCCGCATCCACATTGCATCTTTCCTCTGCTGTACCTTCAGCCCAGCATGCACCACTATTCCCGAAATGCTTTGGATCCACACAGGCAGGCACCACAGACACATCACTGGATTGCTCTGCTTTCCCAATTACCATTACTTTTCCCTCGCCAGCACCAATCTCCTTGCTCCTACCTAGGGGTCTCTCACTGTCACCCACAAATGCTTCTCTAGTGGATGATTCCGCAGGGGTACTGGCCACACACAACTGACTATTACAGGCATTCAGATGGATTTCAGAGCCACACATAGGACAAGGATACATGCTTAAAGGGGAAGGAAACCCCCCACCCCCCCTCCCGTTTCCCTCCCTCCTCCCCCCTAGCCTACCCGTCCCGCTGGGCAAATGCCCCTAACCTGTTACTTACCCTTCTGCGCAGGTCCAGTCCAGGGAGTTCACCGACGACATCTTCTTCCATGCGATCTTCTTCCTGCTGTGAACGGCGTTTTGGCGCATGCGCAGTAGGATCATTGCGCCGGTATGGATCTACTGCGCATGCGCCAAAAGTCACGCGGGGGGTTTGTGCCGACTAGGTTTCCTTCCCCTTTAAAAGGACACACATGCTTGTTTGCGAGATAGACTCATCAGGTACCAAAACTGGAGATTTCTCTGAAAGTGGCCATACACGGGCCGATAAAAGCTGCCGACAGACCGAGTCGGCAGCTTATTGGCCCGTGTATGGGGCCCCCCGACGGGCTTCACTGATCTCTATAGGATGGGACTAAAAATCCAGTCGTATCGTGGTCGCATCTGTTCGTTGATGCGGTCCCGCGATCCGACCGCCCGTTACAATTTGTTAGGATCCGATCGTTGGGTCCTAGGGCCCACGATCGGATCAGCCCGATATTGCCCACCTCAAGGTGGGCATATCGGGGAGAGATCCGCTCGTTTGGCAACATCGCCAAATGAGCGGATCTCTCCGTGTATGGCCATCTTAAATCTTCCTATATTGCTTGAGAAAAGGTTGCTATCATATCCTCCTCCATACAGTTTTTTTTTTCTTCTGGACTTAGCTTTACTTACATCTCTTTCTGTCGCAATTTTCTACCTTGACCCGTTCCTTTCAGCAATAACAGTTTTGTCTCATTTCTTACAGGAGAGGATAAACTCCTTTCCAATCTCCAAAAAAAAAACAAAAAAAACAAAAAAAAACCCAAAACAAGAATAAAGCAGTCCCAGACCCAGAACATGTCTGCGCACTATGGGGATCTGATAGGATCTGTGCAGCCACTGGGACAGAATGCTCTGTTATACAGATAGCTAGAATCTCAGCCATAAAGCAGGACAGGACTGCAGCTTACAATGGGGATCAGATAGGATCTGTGCAGCCACTGGGACAGAATGCTCTGTTATACAGATACAGCCATAAAGCAGGGCATGAATTATGGTTGATGATGATTCCATTTTGAAACAATTGATTATAACAATGAAAATGTAAGTACATTCATTTTTAATAACTAAACAATGTATATAGTTTATTTTAAAAAATACAAACTTTTTATCTACTTGAGGAAAATATCCCTTTAAAAATCCTCTACCTTCTAACTAAGATCAGAAGCAGAGTCATTTTCAGAGTATAAACATGTTTACACATGATGGGGGGGAGATGAAGGTAGAGAAATTACACACAGTAGGGAGTGTTCATAGTGAACTGCTAAGAGATCAGAAAGGTATTTACCCCTTACAGAGAAGAATCACACTGGAAGAAAGTTTTAATATTAGCATTATGTTTTTCCCATCTCTGAGGAATCCATAAAAAGTCAAAATTCAAGTGGATGCAATGTCAAAAAATTAGATTTTACTCAATGGAAATAATTTATAATTCTAATGTGTTTGTCAATATACATTCATCACAATTATTTAATGGGTTTAACGTAATTTGTACATATAATTGCAGATCAATTATTTATTTATATCCTTTCCCCTGGCAGTTCTGGCTTTTGAGACTATGTAGCTGATTCGCTGATCTGTGATGAAGCATGCAGGGCTGACTTGTGCTACCTTGTGTCAAGAGACAGAACCAGCAGTGAAGTAAAAGTTTAGAATTAAACTGGCCATCTTTCCCATCTCCCAACCTGCCACTAACCATTCAGATCAAATAAAGTAGAAAAGAACAGATCAGCCAATGTTCTGCCCCTGACAGCAATCGTACGAAAGTTATGACCAAATCTAGTGACAGTCTCCCACTGAAAATCCTACGATCGCCATTACACGCAGAGATATTATCGGCAGCCGACAGAAATCTTTTAACCCGTCCGATCGCCCAAGCGACAAAAATTTTAAAAAACTTAGGGACTCTCAACACACATTCCGAAAATCGTACGAATCCTCGATTTGTACGATCAGATCTTTGCGTCTATGGCCAGCTTTACATCTAAAAATAATGTTAAAACCATCAATTAATCAAAATAAGTAATGAATGTAGCATTGGAAGTTACTTAGAATATTTTCTTTCCTTAGGGAAATTTTATTTTTGGACTTACATCCTCTTTTAATTTAGAGCTTGTGATACAATTTCTTTTTTACATGAATCAGGTAAGAGATGGTAGAAGCTAGCAGGGGTTTGCAGTTAGAGACTACAGGGTGACGTATGTACAGATCAGTATAACTGTATGCAAAATATATAATTTTCCCCAATTTTGCAGCTTTCCTGTAAATACCAGTGCACCCTGTTGCTAATAGTTAACGTGCAGCTTGTAAGGTTTTGCTGGACTACAATTCCCAGCATCCTCAGTAACCCTGATGATTCTTATTTGAACCATCTGTTCCTCTGTGAGTTCTTGGTATTAGCTAAAGGGCATTGCAAGTCACAAGGAGAACGTGTCACAGTCTGTATGAGCACCTAGTTAATAAGTCTTCTGGGGGCCACAAGGAAGTGAGGGCTGAAGGCTAAGTGCAGCATACATCAGAGGCTGCTTCTTAGGGCTTTGACAAACTAGGCGATTTGGGGAGATTTAGTCGCCTGGCGACTAATCGCCGCGACTTTCCACAACCAATCTTCCCCGAATGCCTCCCCTCGCTCTGCGCCTGGCTAAAATGAAAAATTGCCTGCGCTAATCACACGCGGCGATTCGTTTTCCGAAGTCAACCGAACTGGGCGACTTCGGAAAACGAATCGCCGCGTGTGATTAGTGCAGGTGATTTTTCATTTTCGGGGAAGATTGGTCGTGGAAAGTCGCGGCGATTAGTCACCAGGCGACTAAATCTCCCCAAATCGGCCAGTGTGTCCCAGCCCTTAGAGTGCAGGACCCAAGATAAGGGAAGGAGGTGTGTCCAGTAGAAAATGCAGCCAAGAATAACACTGAGTTTGGTAAATATTTTGAATAACAAAAACAATGAAGTGAATGACTTCCCCCAAATTGATTAAACACGCTATTCTTTGGCTTTTAAAGGAGTGGTTCACCTTAACTTTTAATATGACATAGAATGGCCAATTCTAAGCAACAACTGGTCTTATTCAGGGTTGGAATAGGCTGGTTGGACACCGGGTAAAAACTTGGTGGGCTGCGGGCCTCATGGGCCCCCGCTGGCCCTGACTTGCTCCCCCGACTGTACAGCTGATGTGGAAAGGTTTTTGCACATGTGAGCCGCGCTCACATACTCAAATCCACGTTAATCCATGTGGTGTTTAGGAGTTTAGAGGTCGTGAGGGGGCCCCCGTGGACTGCCAGGAGGGCCCTTTGTTTTGTAGCCCCGGTGGGCCCCGAAGGCTCCAGTCCGACCCTGTCTTCATTATTTATTGTTATTGTTTTTTAATTATTTGCCTTCTTCTTCTGATTCTTTCAGCTTTCAAATGGGGGTCACAGACCCCATCTAAAAAAAAACAAATGCTCTGTAAGGCTACACATTTATTGTTATGGTTACTTTTTATTACTCATCTTTCTATCCAGGCCCTCTCCTATTCATATTCCAGTCTCTAGTCCAAATCAATGCACGGTTGTTAGGGTAATTTGGACGCAAGCAATCAGAGTGCCAAACATTGCAAATCTGGAGAGCTGCTGAAAAAAAGCTAAATAACTCAAAAAACACAAATAATAAAAAATTAAAACCAACTGCAAATTGTCTCAGAGTTTCACGCTCTACAACATACTAAAAGTTAACACAAAGGTGAACAACCCCTTTAAGTTAGAACACCATGCGTTGTCCAATTTACCTTCCGTTTGTCCACTTTTGGGTGCAGTGAACAGGTGCCCCAGTACATCAAGTACAATACCCCTGAAAACACACACTTTGCATTCTCTATACCCATTTGAGTATCAACCCCATCAGTGTCAATGCAATGCAGGTTATCCTGCAGAAGGTTTATGATATAGGTGCAAAAGCCCACATATATGATTTTACCCCTACATTTGACATTTTTGCACTGTTTTTTTGCACTGTTGCCACTTTAGGCCTCAGATTCTACTAGCTATATTACTGACCAGAGTTTAGACCAGAGGATATCAAAGTTCAGGCCTCATGTAGGGTTGTAGTGGCAACTCTATGTGAAGATCCACCCTATGGCTAAGGACCCCCTTGAAGGTCCAGCCTTTCAGTACAAATTTGCAGGAAAGTATCTGTATTTCAGCCATTCAGTCATAGTTTCAATGATATCTAGAACAGGGGTCCCATGAGCCACATTCAGTTGTAAAAAGAGTTGGGGAGCAACACAAGCATGAAAATAGCCACTGGAAGAAACACACACCAAATTTATGGATAGCGCACTCTCAAGAACCACATAAAGGAATCACATGCTCATCAATTTCATCGATAAAAGAACTGCATTTTATTTATTGAACATATTGACAAACTGTTACATAGTTACATAGTTACATAGTTAAATTGGGTTGAAAAAAGACAAAGTCCATCAAGTTCAACCCCTCCAAATGAAAACCCATCATCCATACACACACCCCTCCCTACTTTTAATTAAAATTCTTTATACCCATACCTATACTAACTATAGAGCTTAGTATCACAATAGCCTTTGATATTATGTCTGTCCAAAAAATCATCCAAGCCATTCTTAAAGGCATTAACTGAATCAGCCATCACAACATCACCCGGCAGTGCATTCCACAACCTCACTGTCCTGACTGTGAAGAACCCTCTACGTTGCTTCAAATGAAAGTTCTTTTCTTCTAGTCTAAAGGGGTGGCCTCTGGTACGGTGATCCACTTTATGGGTAAAAAGGTCCCCTGCCATTTGTCTATAATGTCCTCTAATGTACTTGTAAAGTGTAATCATGTCCCCTCGCAAGCGCCTTTTTTCCAGAGAAAACAACCCCAACCTTGACAGTCTACCCTCATAATTTAAGTCTTCCGTCCCTCTAACCAATTTAGTTGCACATCTCTGCACTCTCTCCAGCTCATTTATATCCCTCTTAAGGACTGGAGTCCAAAACTGAACTGCATACTCCAGATGAGGCCTCACCAAGGACCTATAAAGAGGCATAATTATGTTTTCATCCCTTGAGTTAATGCCCTTTTTTATGCAAGACAGAACTTTATTTGCTTTAGTAGCCACAGAATGACACTGCCCAGAATTAGACAACGTGTTATCTACAAAGACCCCTAGATCCTTTTCATTTAAGGAAACTCCCAACACACTGCCATTTAGTGTATAACTTGCATTTATATTATTTTTGCCAAAGTGCATAACCTTGCATTTATCAACGTTGAACCTCATTTTCCAGTTTGCTGCCCAGTTTTCCAGTTTAGACAGATCACTTTGCAAAGTGGCAGCATCCTGCATGGAACCTATAGTTCTGCACAATTTAGTATCATCTGCAAAAATAGAAACAGTACTTTCAATGCCCACCTCCAGGTCATTAATAAACAAGTTGAAAAGCAAGGGACCTAGTACAGAGCCCTGCGGTACTCCACTAACAACACTGGTCCAATTAGAAAATGTTCCATTTACCACCACTCTTTGTAGTCTATCTTTTAGCCAGTTCTCTATCCAGGTACAAATACTATGTTCCAGGCCAACATTCCTTAATTTAACCAGTAACCTTTTGTGTGGCACTGTATCAAATGCTTTAGCAAAGTCTAAGTAAATCACATCCACTGCCATCCCAGAATCGAGGTCTCTACTTACATTCTCGTAAAAAGAAATTAAGTTAGTCTGGCAAGATCTGTTACGCATAAAACCATGCTGGCACAAACTCATAGTATTATGATTTGCTATGAAGTCCAGTATTTTATCCTTTATTAACCCTTCGAAAAGCTTTCCTAATACTGACGTCAGACTAACTGGCCTATAGTTTTGAGGCTGAGAACGGGATCCTTTTTTGAATAGAGGCACCACATTAGCAATTCGCCAGTCTCTCGGCACAATGCCAGATCTCAATGAATCCTGAAAAATTAAGTAAAGAGGTTTGGCAATCACAGAGCTAAGCTCGCTAATTACCCTGGGATGAATACCATCTGGCCCTGGACCTTTGTTAATCTTAACATGTTCAAGTCTCTTTTGAATTTCTTCATGTGTGAACCATGCATCATTAGTTGTATTACTAGAATTGGGAGTGTTAAGAAGGAAACCTTCACTTACTGGTTCTTCATTTGTGTACACAGATGAAAAATACGAGTTCAGAATCTGCGCTTTTATTTTGTTTTCATCAACCAGCTGACCCCCCTCTGATAGTAAGGGTCCCACCCCTTCCTGCTTCATTTTTTTACTATTGACATATTTAAAAAATAATTTTGGATTTTTTTTACTGCTTGCTGCAATATCCTTTTCTATAGCAATTTTAGCTTGCCTTATAGCTTCTTTGCATGATTTATTGGCCTCCTTGTACCTTATAAATGTTTCGGCTGTACCAGCTAACTTGAAAGCCTTAAAAGCACGTCTTTTCTTACCCACCTCAACACCAACGCTTCTATTGAACCAAAAAGGTTTTGCTTTGCAACGACGTTCCTTGCTTACAAGTGGAATATACTGACAAGTATATTTATTAAGCAGCATTTTAAAGACTTCCCATTTTTGTTCTGTGTTTAACCCTGTGAAAAGCATTTCCCACTTCATATGTTGCAGAGATGCCCTTATACTGTCAAAGTTTGCACGTCTGAAATTTAGTGTTTTAGTTACTCCCTTATAGAATTGCTTCTGCAACAGAATCTCAAAGGAGACCATGTTATGATCACTATTCCCTAAATGCTCCCCCACACAAATGTTAGAGATGAGTTCAGTATTGTTAGTTATTACAAGGTCCAAAAGAGAGTTATTCCTAGTAGGTTCTTGAACGAGCTGGAATAAAAAGTTGTCATTCAGCATATTTACAAACCTACTAGCTTTTTCTGTCTTAGCAACCCCATTACCCCAGTCAATGTCTGGATAATTGAAGTCACCCATAGCAACAACTTGACCCAGCTGTGAAGCCGCTTGTATCTGCAAGAGTAGCTCGGCTTCATACTCGACAGAAGCTCTGTTTGTTAACCCTGTGCCATGAGGTCTGATGCGTTTCGTGTCACTGCACTTCATCAGAGACCTCACTCCCCATTGGCAAACCCGCCATTTAAACCCCACTTAATCCCTCCCAGTAATTAACAAAGTTAACCCCTTAATTACATAATGTTTTAAAAGCAATTCAGGTAAACCCTTAAAAACAATCAGTTCATCAATTCTGTATATATTCATTCATTACATAAATATTTTCTAAAAATAAAGTAAATAAATCAATATTTCTGTAGCTGAAAAGACTTCCCACAATCTCATTAAATAACTTATGTTACGTAATTTTTGTTCAAATTGATACTATTGTAAATACATTACATCCCAATAAATTACAATCATCATGCCAAAGTGGATACAAATATTTGTTAAAGAGTTCACTGGAAGCAACATCCAAAGGGTTGGTGAGCAAACACTGGTTGGGGACCACTGATCTAGAGCAATAAGTACATATACTGTTTACCCCACATCTTAAGGTGGCCATACACGGGCCGATAAAAGCTGCCGACAGACTGTGTCGGCAGCTTATTGGCCCGTGTATGGGGGCCCCCGACGGGCTTCCCCGATCGAGATCTGGTCGAAAGTCGGCCAGATCTCGATCCGATGGGTTTAAAAATCCCATCGGATCGCGGCCGCATCTGTTCGTTGATGTGGTCCCGCGATCCGACCGCCCGTCTGCGAATGCTAGGATCTGATCGTTGGGCCCTAGGGCCCACGATCGGATCTGCCCGATATTGCCCACCTCAAGGTGGGCATATCGGAGGGAGATCCGCTCGTTTGGCGACATCGCCAAAAGAGCGGATCTATCCATGTATGGCCACCTTTATTCTAACTGACCTCAATCTGGACTATCATTAGTATCTAGGAGAGAAATGTTCCTAACTGGCTTTCAGGCTGAGCTTTCCCCTGTCTCTCCACCAAGTCTAATCTCGCAATGAGACAGCAGATAAGGAAATACACTGGGGCTCATTTATGAACAGCAAACACACTTGCAAATGTATTCTTTTACATGCAGTAGACTAGTCTTATACATGCTATGGCACATTACCCAGGTATAAGTGTAGGCATTGTATTTGTCCTCAGCAGAAAATGCCACAGAAAGTGTAGAATAATAACATTTGTGCTGGCCGGACAGAAGGAAGTACCTAATGAACCACGTTAAGTTGCTAGACTTCCAGGTTGTGCAAGATTTGGCAGAGGTGCTACCCTGAAGTAAACATATAACAGTTGCATTACAGAGAGACTGTTGTATATAGTGTTATAGGAGGGACTGTGGCATGCAGCTGTTGGTATATACCCTGCCAGGCATTGTGCTACTGTGCTGACCTACTTTAGTTTCAGTGGACACCAGAATAAGGCCATGTATCTGTAAATACACATTTTTTTTATCTTAGGGTGGGGCCACACAACTTTTTACCCATGAGCCACATTCAAATGTAAAAAGAGTTGGAGAGCAACACAAGCATGAAAAAAGTTCCTGGGGTGCCAAGTAAGTGCTGTGATTGGCTATTTGGTAGCCCCTAAGTGGACTGGTAGCCTACAGGAAGCTCTGTTTGGCAGTACACTTTTATGCAACCAAAACTTGCCTCCGAGCCAGAAATTAAAAAATAAGCACCTGCTTTGAGGCCACTGGGAGCAACATCAATGAGGTTTGTGAAGAACATGTTGCTCACGGGCTCACTGTTTGGGGATCTCTGCCTTAGGACAACGGCACACAACTTGTGTGACAGTTTTGCAACGCATGTCTGTCCAACATATCTGGGCCACTGAGAGGCTGCTGAAGCCTTTTGGTTCTGCTACTTTTTTTTAATTTTTAGCTGACTGTGTTTGCTCTGGTTGCCTAGATTGTTCATCCAAGGGATTGGCTGAATCGTATAGGATTGAATGAGCCAAGAACTGGATGACATGGGGTACCCATTGAGGGATTTTATCCACAGACCACACCAGTCGGCCACTGTTATCCTTGGCCATAGGAATAATAACTGAATAAATTGGGGAAGAGGACAATTTTGGGCTTTTGTAGAGCAAATATGCTGCTACCATGACCAAGATAGGAACAGTCATAGGTCAATGTCCCTGCAAGCACAATCACACAAATCAGCCTACAGAAAGCCTAACAGGTTGCAGATGGTGGTAGTAGCAGCTTTGTTTAGACTGTCTAAATTAAGGGATTAAAGGGGACCTGTCATCCACACATAAAAAGCTGTATGATAAATTAAACATGATACCAACATTCTATTTTTAATAGAACATAAATACCTGTTATACATTTATTTAAAAATCTGAGCTGTCAGTCATATATTGCCTGCCCCACTCTATCCCACAGAGGCGGGACAGTCAATTTACTTTCACTTTCTATTCAGTATTTCCTAGTTGTTACTGCCATCCTCACATTCCCTCCTCACGGCCTTTAGTTTATCCTGTGCATAGGCATTGGCGCTAAATCCCTTCCTGAATCATAAATAAGATTTGGGGGTGATACAAAACTTGTGTCCACAAAATGGCGCCTGCTTGCTTGCTGTCACTGTGTGCTTCCAAGACCGAAGGAAACAAGATTTAAAAAATTTATATAGTGTAAATCAAGTTTGTTTTGCTCAATTAACATGATAGAAAAGGAATTTGTGTAAAAGATCCCCTTTAATCCATTTTATTGCTGAAATACAATAAGTGAAAAAGTGAAAGAAAAATGCATTTACCCGAGACATTTATTCCATCTATTTAGAATATTATAGGTGCAATTGTTAGTACTTATTAGTTAAAAGTTATCATCAAGAAAGAATACCATCCCTGCAAAGATTCTGCTTCCTTAATTAGATATTATTTTTCCTGACCTTCCATTCATCACACATTAGCGGGATATTATCAATGTACTTTAAGCATAATGTTATGTTAAACATGTGCACTCAGAGATAACCACTAAAGAGTTTTGTTGACTTGTTAGAGAGATTAGCACACATGGGTGCACAAGCTGTGTCCATGTATGTAACTTAACGCAGAAGGCAGACTTGCTTATAAAAACTTATATACTTTAGGGTGGTGGCACACAGGGAGATTAGTCTCCAATCGACAAATCTTTCATACTACGGGTGACTAATCTCCCCGAAATGCCTTCCTTGGCATGGCATACATATTGCTTCAGTTTTCTGGTCGCCCAAAGTTGCCTCACAAGGAAACTTAAAAGTGGCCATTCTTTGTGCAAAATCAGAATAGCAGTAATTGAGAAAAATGTTCAGCTCCTCTTTCCTTCCTCATCTGCCAATGCTACATGAACTGGCCAACATGGGACTCAACAGATGAAATTTTCAAACTCGCATTCTTATCGCTTGGATCTGCTTGCCGACCCGCAAGCACCTTATCCGCAACCCGGACCCGCGACCATCAAGAATCGGAGTGCTGTCATTGTAAAACTGAAGTGCCATCGTCGGAAGTAGACGTGATCAGAAAAAAGAAGTAAAAATCACTATTGAGAAGATCTGGGGCCCAACTTGCAAACTTGCAGAATCGCACCTGGAACTTCTACCGGCAACCCACAGGGTATACCGCAGGTTTTTGCAGGTAACACGTGGGTACCCAACCCGCTGCAGGACTCCTATCCTAGGGACACATTCTGATACAACAGTATTATTGGTACATGTATGGCTAGCTTTAGGCTAATTTTTTTTTCATGGTGGATTTGTCAGTGTTCCCCAAGAAAGGTCATACAGGCAAAATACCATATATTGTCTCCCAGCAGAGTTAATAGCAACATATTTTGCTTGCACATATTTAACCGTATAACAAACGTATACCTTGTTCGAGAGACAGTTGTTCTTACATTACAGACAAGATTATATTGTAAACTGTGATGGGAGATAGCACAATGTTTTTCTGCTGGGAACAGAAACGAAGGATAAAAAAGAGAACTTTAAGTGCTATAAGCCCCAGTGATCCTGATTCCAAACATACACCAGTTGAAAGATATATATAAAGTAAATATAAGCTATGGCAACTCATGGTGAGAGCTTAGCTTCTTTATGATATTTCCTAATTTTCAGTGCTGGCTCCTATCTATGGAAAAGTACAAGAACCAAAAATCACTTTGTAACATGTTATAGGTAGTGTTTGGCTTGATAGATGGCTTACTGTATGTTATTAGCATGGCAGGTTGTTATGTCACTTTAAAAAATGTACAAGTTTACAATTAGATACTATCAGTGCCTGATGCCCAGGGGGTTAAAGTCACTTGTCCAAGGTGCTGACAAATCAAATCAACCTTTTCCTGAATCAGAGTCTAGAGACAGCGAGAGAGCATTCTGTTGATTGAAGGTTGTTATTGGGATGGAATCTTGTAAAAGGAGTTACCTCCAGCCATGGGCTTGGACTGTAGAGAGGTGGGATTTCCCTATACATTGGTTTTACATGCCCTGGGGAATCTAGGAGTTTCCTATTGGCCAATGGTGTTAGGAAGTTCCCAAGTCTGTACAAACGTTGGGTATAGCCTTTTTGACTTCTCTTTCCTGGCTCAACCCTATCTTTTTTAATACAATCTCCAAGGATCACAGTGGCCAAAAGGTGCAAAAATGATCCTAGAGTCTTCGGACTCCCCTTTCCCTCCTCCAGCACAAATACTTACAAGGAGATGGGATACATACATGGACCTTCAAAGAGGTCTCAACAACAAAATGTACCTATATATAAACTTGGGTTCTTTTGCAGGGGTTGAACTTGATGGACTTTTTTCATCCCAATTTAACTCTGTAACTATGTATTGCACCAAAACAAAAAAGTGCAAAGTGCAGAAGGTGACCCCAGCGTATAGGCCGGATTTTTAAAGATTTCTGTAGACCCAATGCCCAACAGGCTGGGGGTAAAGAGTAAAGTGCAGTAAGGTGTTCTAGTGCCTTAAGCTACAGTGCTCTGCTTTTACTGTAATCTTCTGGCACCCCAAGGTTGCAAAGCCTGGGACGCAAAATATTTGGGGGCTTCATAGATGCAAGCCCTTTGGCCAAAGGATCAAGCACCTCTCTCAGTGGGTGAATCCACATTGGGTGCATAGCTTATATAAGATGCATCTCACCACTGATGAGAACAGATACTACACTTGATCATCATACCTTAAATCAACTAGAAAATCATGTAAATATTAAATAATCCCAATCTGGGCAGGATACGTGTGGATTATCACACTCTTTGTCCTGCCCACATTATTTTATGCCTGGACAGTGTACATCTAGTGTTGGCAGGAGATATTTAAGGTACTGTGGTGACTGTGAAGCAAATTTCACAATAGTTCAATTTCAGACTATGTTTCAAACCAGCCAAAATGATTAATGTATATAGAGAGAGCCTGCTCCTAATTTCTTTTAATTTCTTTTAAATGTGGCATAGTGGTAACCAAGCAGAGACTGCAACGTGCCAAAGGGAATTCACTGTACTTTTTCGAAAGGCCTTGTATTAATAATGGAAAATTTCATTATGTCTTTATGCATGGGGAATTCTCAATCTGAATGGATGTTCACCTTGAAATTAGCCTTTATGTGGCTGCATGCAGTGATATTTTGAGAAAAATCTGTTATTTTTGTGAATTTTGTGTTAAACATATGTTTGTTGCTCTCCTTTTTGGTTTGAAATTAAAGTTAGTATATGACTGGGGTCACTGGCCCTATTTTAACCGTCACCTATTTTTAAACTTCACCTTAATCACCTTTAAATTAACTTTTAATATGATGTAGAAAGTGATATTCTGAGACAATTTGCAATTGGTTTTCATTTTTTTTTGAATGTCGGACTACCCTATTCGATGGTCGAATTTCGAAGTTTTTTTCACTTCGAAATTCGACACTTGATAAATCTGCCCCTAACAGTGTCAGCTCCTATGGTTATTTTGTACTAGGGATGCACCGAATCCAGGCTCCGTTTCGGGATTCGGCCAGGATTCGGCCTTTTTCAGAAGGATTCAGCTGAATCCTTCTGCACGGCTGAACCAAACCCTAATTTGTATATGCAAATTAGAGGCGGGGAGGGAAACCGCATGACTTTTTGTCACAAAAGTAAAAAATGTTTTCCCATTCCCAACCCTAATTTGCATATGCAAATTAGGATTTGGTTCGGTATTCAGCCAAACAGTCGCGGAACTACCGGGTGAGCAGGGGGTGTGAGCGGGCCAGGGCCCCTCAGGGCCCCCCGGCAGTCCGAGAGCTGAAGGCCGAGGGCTGAAGGCACCAGGGTCCGCCCCCTTCTAGGATCGCTACTGCGGCCAAATCTTTCACAAAGGTTTCTGGGGGGTTCGGCCAAATCCAAAATAGTGGATTCGGTGCATCCCTATTTTGTACTTATTATCAGCATTAAAGCCAATGTAGCACCTTTGTTTGCAGGTCACACCCAGCTTTCCAGCAGGAGAAAAGGAGCCAACATTCCAGTGCTCAGGCTGCAAGTTCAGGAGGATTTACGAATCAAGACTCTTAACTAATAATCCCTCCGTCTGTGACCCCATCCTAAGGATATTACAATCACAGCCCTAGATATGTTGTTGAATTCTAATTTCCATCATGCTCATCTCAATGGGGGAGATAAAGGTGACTAAAGAGGGTCCATGTCCTACACCTGTACCGTCACTATCTGTCTTAAAGATACAGAAACTCCTGGTCAAATATAAAAGCAATATTGCTTCTGCAGATCATGGTAAGAGAGACTGAGAAGGCAGTTTCCCAAGAATCTGTTAATGCCTTTGGGTTTAATTTTAAAATGCACCTCCCCAAATGGCTGCCTGGATATAGAGTGTAGAGCCTCTAGTTGCTAATAAAAGGCCTTTATTCACTCAAACATTTCCATCCACTGATTTGCAAAAAGCTCATATAATGAATAGATCATAAAGATATGTGTATAAGGATAGAAGATAAAAGCAGTGATATGCATGAATAAAAGGGAGATGGCTATGGAATGAAATGACTAGGAATGCACACAATTCATATATTAATCATCTTACTCTGACTTAAGTTCTAAGTGTTCGGTTCTAGCTTCGGTTCTGACCAGGACACTATCAGAGTGCAGTTTGTATGCGTCCCTTGTTTTAGTTTTAAGTAAACTGATGCAACTCATATCACGGCAATATGGTAAAGTATTAATTAACAGCTAAAAATTGCCAAGAAGTGGGACTTTTACTAAAACCTTATTCTAAACCAATATTTCAATAATAGTATTGCAATGATGATTGGAAGGATGCATCGCCAATATATGGCAGCCCCCATTTAATGCACTGGAAGTGTTTTATGACAAATCAATAGTAGGGATGTAGCAAATCCATAAATAATCTGTGCCTGCTAGGTAGCTTCCCATGAATATTATGGCACGTGGAAGCTATTTTTCAGGAGTAGGGGGTATCTTATGGAGGTAGAGATAGTGAGAGAGCCTAGTACAGCCCTACTGGTGAGGTAAATATATGGGAGCATTTTAAGTATCCCATGTGCTGTAAAGAAAAAGTGGCCCTACCGACTGTATAAAAGGTAGGGGATGACTCATGTTCAGTCTCTTGGAGGAGCATTGTCAATAAGAAGGTAAATTCACAGCCCAGAGTATTAGAGTGGAGGCAGGATTCCTTTGAGTGAGTAATAGCAAGTATAAGACTAGAACTGATCAGTGTTGAGGAGTTCTAGAAACAAATATCAGGCCCATGTAGATAAACAGCTTTTAGCTCCACTGAGGGGTATATGTTTAAATATAATAGATAAATTAGTATCCCAGTGATATCCATCAACCTAGGACCCAAGTGTCTAGACCAATGTTTGTTGGACTATATCAGTACAAGCTTCCCTTCCAAGTCCAACCTTTGGCCAGGACCCCATTTATCGTGGATACGGGTACAGGCATGTGATCTGTTATCCAGAATACTCAGGACCTCGGATTTTCCAGATAAAGGATCTTTTATTAAACTGGATCTCCACACCTTAAGTCTACTAAAAAAATCATACATTAAATATTTTCAATAAGATTGTTTTCCTCCAATAAGGATTAATTATAGCCTAGTTTGGAAGGCACTGTTTTATTATTACAGAGAAAAATCATTTCAAATTTTTTTTAATTATTTAATTAAAATGGAGTCTATGGGAGATGCCCTTCCTGTAATTTGGAGCTTAACAGGCTTCCTGATCCCATACCTGTATAAAGCACTGAGCCATAGGTCCAAGAATTTTAAAAAAACCCAAATCTTTCCCTTATGGACTTTAAACTGGGTTTTGGGAGTATTCCGATCAGGGCTGATCCTATCAAATGTGGGGACCATGTTGGCGGGGCCCCTAGACAAAGTGTTGCTGGCTACTGACACAGCAAGTATTTAGGAAAATAAGGGCATACAGGCACAAAATAGAAAGGAAAGGGGCAGACAAGGTAAGAGAGTGAGAGGGATGAAATAGGGGCACATAATAGGGGCACACAGGGTAAGAGAGAGAGGGAGGAAATAGGAGAGTGGACTGGGCCAATTAGTTTGGGGCAGACTGGGCCGATTCAGCTTGGGAGCAGGCTTGGTTGGATTGGGGGTAGGCAGGGCCTATCAAGGTTGGAGGAAAGCTGGGCCTATGAGAGTTGGGGGCAGGCTAGACCTATGGAGTTGGGGGATAGGCTGGATTATCAGAGTTGAGGGTGGGCTGGACCTATGGATTTGGGGATGGGCTGGACTCTCAAAGTTGGGGGCAGGCCAGGCAGCATCATGTGCTGAGGGAAATATTATCTGTGCTGCCCTGTGGTGCTGGGCCCCCAGAGGTGCGGGGCCCAATTGGCCTAAGGCCGGCCCTGATTCCGATTATAAAATAAGCATTATCCTCAAATTTCACCCTAAATGGCCTTCTTGCTGAGCCCTCCAGCCACTGCTCAAAGCTCCCCCAGTAGGACAGCCGCACAGTTTGGGAATCACTGCTTTAGACTGGAAGTAAAGCTGTTACCGATTTATAGCATTTATAGTGCTTTAAATGCATCCATTAAGATGTGGGTAACTTGTTGCTACTGAACCAGCAATGGCTCTGAATAGATCAACTCTGTTTTTATTAACTACTGTATATATGCCCATTCTGAGCCAAGCTGCATTATGCCAAAAAGGAAATAAAGTCCTCGAGCGATCTGACTTATCAGACTTCCCCATCTCCCGACCTGCCACTAACCATTCAGATCAAATAAAGTAGTAAAAGAACAGATCAGCCAATGTTCTGCCCCTACAGCAATCGTACAAAAGTTATGTCCGACAAAGCTGGTGACAGTCTCCCACTGAAGATTGTCAGGCAATACATGCAGAGAAATTATCGGCAGCCAACAGAAATTTTCTAACCTGTCGATCGACTGAACGACGGATCAGCATGACACGACAGATGTCAGGACCAGGGCCGGAACTAGGGGTAGGCAGAAGAGGCACGTGCCTAGGGCGCAAAGGCAGAGGGGCGCCAGACACGATATCTCTTCTGACGCCTTCCCCTAGTTCGGACCACTGTGTTCAGTAACTGTGGAGAAATTATTGGTAGTGTGCGCACTTCGGCGCATTCTTGCACATCCTTGGCGCTCTTCCGCGCATGCGCACTAGTGCTTTCTCGCTGCTTGCAAGTGGCGGGGGCGACGTTGCCTAGGGCTCCCGGCCCATTGGCCCGCCACTGGTCAGGACACTCCACACACACACCATCGGAAAATCGTACGAATCGACGTTTCGTATGATCTGATCTTTGCGTCTATGGCCAGCTTTACCCTTCAAGAGGATAAAGATAGACCCACATTTTGTGCAGTGTCAGTATTTACATGGACAAGACATCTGTTACATGAAGATTAATAAGGGCAGAGACACACGTGGAGATTTGGGGAGATTAGTCGCCCGGCGTCAAATCGCCTCTTCTTCAGGCAACGAATCTCTCCGAACTGCCTTCCCACCGGCTAGTATCTAAGTCACCGACAGGATGGCACTCGGATCGATTTTTTTTTACAAAGTTGCCTCACGAGGAAACTTGGGCGACTTCGGAAAACGAAGCGCTCTGAGTGCCATCCTGGTGGCGATTCTAGCCGTCTGGGAAGTCATTTCAGGGAGATTAGTCGCCCAAAGAAAAGGCGATCTGTCGCTGGGCGACTAAATCTTCCCGAATCTCCACGTGTGTCTCTGCCCTAAGACTGACAAGTTATAAAGACAGCCAGAATGAAAATAACATACAGCTTTAAAAATAAAAAGAAAAACGTCACCTAGAAGGCGATACAAGAAGGGGCACTTAGGGAATGTGCCACTTAAATGTCAAGTCAACATTACATTTGCCGGTACAGATTAGCACTCTGTGTCAGTGATGAACACCACAATCTGTTTGTCTTGTCACTCGAAACCCTCAGTCTTCAAGGGCAAAGCAAGTAGGTACCAAGGATATTTATGTATATACCGCAGTGCTGATCAACTTCTGTGGTACCGAGGGCTAAAATTTTACTGGCCTATGTTGTGGAGGGCCGATAATAGAAGTCAGTGTTGGCCACTCCCCTTTTAAACCACATCCACTGTAAACCACACCCATGTTACCACAAGAACTTTTAAGATCATATCCACATTAACGGTGGTAGCATACCAAAATGGTTGGTGCTCACTGCAGGGAAATCCCTCATCAATCATATGTGAACAATTGAAGTCATGTTAAAACATACCCTTAAATCCATATGCCTCATCCTCCCCTGTAGATAATACAACAACCCCCCCAACACATGATTAAACACCTTAGGGGCCCTTAACAACAATTTCCAAATGCTAATAACCCCAAGAACAAACCCCTAACAGGCTTACATCCCACAGGAAGCGTAGGGCAAGCAGAGAATGGCACACACAAGCAGCACTGGGCAAGCAGAGAATGGCACACACAAGCAGCACTGGGCAAGCAGAGAATGGCACACACAAGCAGCACTGGGCAAGCAGAGAATGGCACACACAAGCAGCACGGGCAAGCAGAGAATGGCACACACAAGCAGCACTTGACAAGCAGAGAATGGCACACACAAGCAGCACTGGACAAGCAGAGAATGGCACACACAAGCAGCACTGGACAAGCAGAGAATGGCACACACAAGCAGCACTGCGCAAGCAGAGAATGGCACACACAAGCAGCACTGGGCAAGCAGAGAATGGCACACACAAGCAGCACTGGGCAAGCAGAGAATGGCACACACAAGCAGCACTAGGCAAGCAGAGAATGATACACACAAGCAGCACTGGGCAAGCAGAGAATGGCACACACAAGCAGCACTGGACAAGCAGATAATGGCACACACAGGCAGCACTGGACAAGCAGAGAATGGCACACACAAGCTGCACTGCGCAAGCAGAGAATGGCACACACAAGCAGCACTGGACAAGCAGAGAATGGCACACACAAGCAGCACTGGACAAGCAGAGAATGGCACACACAAGCAGCACTGCGCAAGCAGAGAATGGCACACACAAGCAGCACTGGGCAAGCAGAGAATGATACACACAAGCAGCACTGGACAAGCAGAGAATGGCACACACAAGCAGCACTGGACAAGCAGATAATGGCACACACAGGCAGCACTGGACAAGCAGAGAATGGCACACACAAGCAGCACTGCGCAAGCAGAGAATGGCACACACAAGCAGCACTGGGCAAGCAGAGAATGGCACACACAAGCAGCACTGGGAAGCAGAGAATGGCACACACAGGGAGGGAAGGCAGAACAGAGCAGGAGACAGGGAAACCTATCATTCTAATATGTACTACATACAGTGACACAGTGCTGGTCCCCCATTAGCATTTTGAATAAGGTGTGAACCGGTGAACAATGTGGCCAGTTTCAGTCTCAGGTGTGAACAGTACAGGGCTTTAGGATATAAACAATAGGGGTGTCACAGGTGTGCACAATACAGGGGGTTAGTCTGAATTTGAGGTTTAAACAATGCAGGGGCCAGTTAATCTCTGTAGTGATACCTTTTAAATCTTACATATGGTAAACAGACACAGCATGTGGGGGGCCACAGAAGGGGGGCCACCAGTTGGACAGCCCTGATATACAGTATTCCTCTATAGAATTGAGCATTCTCATGCCATTATCCTACCTTCCTTAACTTGGTCTTGCAGGGTAGGTAAATGTCAATTAAAAGGGTTGTTCAGAGTTAACTTTTAGTATGATGTAGGGAGAGATATTCTGAGATAATTTGCAATTTGTTTAATTTTTTATTAGTTGTGTTTTGTGAGTTATTTATCTTTTTATTCAGCAGCTCTCCAGTCGGCAATTTCAGCAATCTGGTTGCTAGGGCCCAAACTAACCTAGCAACCATGCATTCATATGAATATGAGAATGGAATACGAATAAGACCTTAATAGAAAGATAAGTAATAAAAAGTAGCACTTACAATACATTTGTAGCTTTACAGAGATTTTGTTTTTCAGATAGGGTCAGTGACCCCCATTTGAAAGCTGGAAAGAATCAGAAGAAGAAGACAAATTATTATAAAACTATAAAAAATTAAACAATGAATGATTATGTACTTTTGCACTTCTTTAAACCTTAAAGGTAAAGGGATACTATCACGGGAAAAAAAATTTTTTTTTTAAAAACACTCCAGTTAATAGTGTTGATCCAGCACTGCACTGTTTCTGCACTGAAATCTATTTCTTAAGAGCAAATAGATTTTTTTAATATTTAATTTTGAAATCTGACATGGGGCTAGACATATTGTCAGTTTCCCACCTGCCCCTAGTCATGTGACTTGTGCTCTGATAAACATCAGTCACTCTTTACTACTGTACTGCAAGTTGGAGTGATATCACCCCCTCCCTAACCACATAACAGCTCCTTAACACAAGATAACAGCTGCCTGATAGATATAAGAACATCACTCAATAATAAAATCCAGGTCCCACTGCGATACATTCAGTTACATTGAGTAGGAGAAACAACAGCCTGCCAGAAAGCAGTTCCATCCTAAAGTGCTGGCTCTTTCTGAAAGCACATGACCAGGCAAAATTACCTGAGATGCACCTACACACCAATATTATAACTAAAAAATATACTTGCTGGTTCAGGAATGAAATTTTATATTGTAGAGTGAATTATTTGCAGTGTAAGCAGTGTCATTTAAAAATTAAAACAACATCATAAAAATCATGACAGAATCCCTTTAAGATGGCCATAGACGTACAGATTATAGCCTAAATCGTCCGTTCCAATCTTCCGACCTGCAACTAACCATTCAGATTAATATAAAGTACTAAAGAGAACAAAACACACGATGCTCAAGCCATTAATTGACAGACAGCAATAGTAAGAACGTTATGTCCGACAAATAGTAGTTACAGTTTCCCATTGATATTGTCAGCAATACCTGTACAAGCAGAGATATTATTCATACAATGGTATCTTTGCGTCTATGGCTAGCATAGTCATAGGCTAATGCCACTTAGGCCAGAATCAAACCTTCTGTATGTCTTTCCTGTGTTCCTTCCTCTACTTTCAATGGATTCTTCCACACTTCCAAACTAAAAAAAAAACCATATTGGTAGATTAATTGGCTTCTCCTAAAACTGACCCTAGTGTGTAAATGTAGGGATCTTATATCATAAATTCCACTGGGGCAGAGACAGATGAAAATGCTGTATAATCTCTTTAAATGATGCAGCAAATGTCAGTTATTTAAAAAAGATAATATATTAGGGTTCTGCTACATTCCCTGTTAAACATACAGGCTGAGTTTTACAGGGAACTCATGTATCACTCATGCATTATAAGGGATAATTTACCCCTACTGTAAATTATAAGGATATTAGAAGAGCCTGAGGGGTTCTGTGACAATATAAAGGCACAAGCCTGCAGGCTGAGTTATACAGGGAACTCTGAGTATCACTCATGTATTATAAGGGATAATGTGCCCCCTACTGTAAATGATACGGATATTAGAAGTCACTGAGGGGTTCTGTGACCATATAAAGGCACAAGGCTGCAGGCTGAGTTATACAGGGAACTCTGAGTATCACTCATGTATTATAAGTGATAATGTACCCCCTACTGTAAATGATAAGGATATTAGAAGTCACTGAGGAGTTCTGTGACCAAATAAAGTCACTAGGCTGCAGGCTGAGTTATACAGGGAACTCTGAGTATCACTCATGTATTATAAGGGATAATGTACCCCCTACTGTAAATGATAAGGATATTAGAAGTCACTGAGGGGTTCTGTGACCATATAAAGGCACAAGCCTGCAGGCTGAGTTACACAGGGAACTCTGAGTATCACTCATGTATTATAAGGGATAATGTGCCCCCTACTGTAAATGATAAGGATATTAGAAGTCACTGAGGGGTTCTGTGATCATTAACTTGCATTGTAAAACATATTTTTTTTTCTATACTGTGTCCTCATGCTTCTTATTGATTATAATATTGCTTCAGTCTCTACTCAGGCAACTCATTCTATGTCCACAAGATGCCACTAAAGACATGCAGTTAGCTGAAAGGGAAATATATGCCACTGTAGTTGTTGCAGCTCTTTTTTCCCTTCATAAGGGATGGAGGAGAATCACAGTGTGGAAAATGTAGTTCCTTTTGTTACAGATTGTTTTCAGGCTGTTAGGTTTTACTCATTTGTTTAGCCATCCTTTCTTCATAATAATGTTAGATATATAGAAACATTGGATGTGATCATCACCCTGCTATAGTTCCAGGGGTATGCAGGGCACAAATAAGAACTCACCCCAAATCTCCCCCTAACTGGCCTTCAGGCTGGGCCCCTTTAGCTAATAACAAGGTTACATATATATATATATATATATATATATATATATATATATATATATATATATATATATATATATATATATAAACATTCTGGCCTTCAGTCTGGGCCCCCTTAGCTCATAACAATGTTACAGATATATAGAAACATTGGGGTAACCCTGCTATAGTTCCAGGGGTATCCAGGGCACAGATAAACACTCACCCCAAATCTCCCCCGAAATTGCCTTCTTGCTGGGCCCCCTTAACTCATAACAAGGTTACAGATATATAGAAACATTGGGGTAACATTCACCTTCATACGGTTCCAGGGGTACCCAGAGCATAAAAAAGCACTCATCCAAAGTCTCCCCCTAAATCTCCCCTTAATCCCACCCACTTAACTCTTAGAGGAGAAGGAAAGTCTTAATCATGAGGGGGTGTGTATGTGCTGCTGTAGGGTGAAAAGTTGAACTTTAACAACAAAAACCCTTCTTTTTCTCTCTACTACACATGCATTGGCTCAGGACATTGAAGTAAGAAGAAGCAGAAGTAGAGGATTGAAAAGTACCCCAGGCCAGTACAGCTTTCCGTTAACCAGAACACGGGGTATCAGGTAAGTAATGACAATCACTGGGGATATCAGAGTAAGTGATTACAATCACTGGTGGTGCCTAACATTTGGTACCCTCTAATATTTCAGACTTCTCCTTCAACAAATCTCAGCCTAATTGGCCTTCTTCTGGTCTGAATAAAGGTTGAATAGATATTCAGATTTCAATGCAAAACAGATTACAAATTTGCCTGGGTTGCAGAAACTAGCAGGGATGTGCCTTATGGGGCAGGGCTGATATTTATGTTTCAGGGAATTATTATTGAGAAATATTTTCCTTAGAACACGTATTGCCTACAGGGTTGCCCTTGTATGCAGGTATAATGTCACTAAAGGTGCCTGGAATCAGAACATCCATTACAGGAGTGCAAATATGGGTGACTGCACTGGGCTTGGCACATAATAGGGACCCAGTAGAGAAGCAGTGGTTGGTTGGAATAGTTGGGATAGAAGATAAATGGAGACAGTATTTCAGGATGTCAATCTGAGACATAAGGCCTTGTAAGGGCCTGATTTCTCCCATTTACATCTCTCCTGTTTGTGCCTGCACCTCTAATGTATATGGTGGTAGGAGCAGACTTATTTTTTGATTGTGCCCTCAGTACCACCCTAATGATGAGTTTGCAATAGTAGGGAAATAGTAGGACAATTGTAGGGCAAGAACAAAACAGAAGGGCAATAATGTGACAGAAGTACAAAATAGCAACAGTAGGTGACAGTACCTCTTTATTACACTGTTACCCAATCTAGGGTTCAAAAGTTGTTGAACCTGCACTCACTGACAGCCATCAGCAGTAGGACTACATTTTGTGCATCTGTTATGCAGGTATTGAAAAAATCAGATTTTAAAGAATATGATTTTCTTTACTTTTTAGACTTGTCGTGCGTCAAGCAACCCCACAAAAGCAAGGGACCCAGGGCAAATTAATTTTCTGCCCTAAAAGTAGTTTTGACCTTACTTTGTTTAAATGTATATAAAGCCCAAAAAGGCACAGAAACTAAAAGGGGAAATTTAGTATCCTGTATAGATCTGCCGTGTGTAAAGTATTTGCCTTTCTGTTTTCCCCCTTCAAACCTATATATTTGATAGCTAGGGTCTGTAACAGCCCCCCTGCTTTTACTGCGGGCTTCCTAATTTTAAAAGTATTCCATATCTCAGTATTTTCTCAAAATACCATGGTGATGCAAAAAACATGTTTCAGATCTGTGCCAGGGTCACAGAATGTTGTTATAAAGGTGACTAGCATCCTCAATGGGACCCTCTCTAATAAACCTTCCAAACAAAAGTACCGACTTCTCTGTGATCCAGATTTACTCTTTTCATCCCCCTTTAGTACTCATTATGATTCCAGTGCTGATTCTTATGGCAAGCTGCTGTCTGCTTCAGAAAAACAGCAAATGCCAAATTTACAGGTTTAAAGCACAGCTGTTTCCTAGAGCCAGTGCAGAACAGACAGAGACTGCTACACTAAGCTCTAAATTTATGGTCTGTCTGCAGAATCTGTGTAGCGCACATAGTTATATACAGAGTTGGCGCAGATTGATCGGAGACACCCAGCAGTCGCATGGTCTGCTTACTCTATAGTTTCAGCCCTGCCATCCTTCCTTGCAATATATCTAATGTGGCTGTTTTTCTCATCTTCAGCCTTTAGGTGATGCTGGGAATTGGGCAGATCTGATATGTATAACTTTCCCTTTCATAATATAAGCTTCCTGGCCTTCAAGTCTTGCTCATGGCCTTCTCAGATCTTTTTAAAAAGAGACCCCTCTTACATGTCTCACCAGCATCTCCTATAAAGCAGAGATAGATGACAGACAGAGCAGCTTGGCCATCTCACTGACAGCGCCATAGATTGCCTTATATGACAGGGACACCTTTGTTTTACTTAATAGGGATAAATACAAAATTCTGGTATTTTTCAGCCTTGGAATTGGTCCAATAAAAATCTGTGACACTTCTTTCAATAGTTTTTATTTGAGTTTTAACATACAGTATTAAGAGAGATAAGTAATCGTTACATTCACGCAGTATCTTCTGGTGTTTGCGTAGAAAAGGAAAATAGAAAGAGAGATAAAGATAGAACTGGTCCTAACTCGGACTGGTGAGGGCCGAATAAAAGAGGGAAACAGAATAAAGAAAATAGATAAAAATAACTTTTGACGGCATATTGTGTTTCATGAATTAGTATTGAGCTTCGCTTGTTCTAAGATATTTTCTTCGACGTCCCTTGTTTACTATTATAGAAGATAATTATATGGGCTTACAGTTGTAGGACTTACCTGAGATATAACCTGTGAATATTAGCTAGTTTCAAGCTATATAAAAAAATGAAAGAGTATAACAAAACACTTATCGCTCTATATAGTCATTATAGGACGATTACAGGAAGATTGAAGGGGTTCCTGTATTTGGGAAAGAATATCGGTACCACTGTTCCCATATTTCTTTGAATTTATCATATTTATCTGTAAGTATACTGGTTAACCTTTCATTAACCATTATCCAGTTCAACTTGTCTTTAAAATGGGAAATCTGAACAGAGGATGCTGTGACATTTCTATAACACTTCATTTTATGTACCAGATACAGTTCCATCCTTAGGTCCTATGAAATCTGATCTAATCAAAAAATGTAGTAGGTAGTAATGTGCGGGTTGACTCCAAATCCATGATGACCCACGGGATAACCATCAGTTGGGTGGATGCAGGTTGAAATTTGGCCGAACATTGCAGGTTAAGGTTAGGTGCAGGTCAGACTGGGAAAGTCCACTCATCTGCTTCCAAATATTTGCTGTGTTTGAATGAGAGGTGCGCACAAAAGTAGAGAGAAGACCTGGATACGGGTTGGGTGTGGGTCCTACATTAGCAACATTTTGTGGGTTCGGGAAGGATGCGGGTTGGTTGTGGGTTGGATTTTTCCTGATCCGCACATCACTAGTAAGAAGGTAAAGGTTTTGGCAACTATTAATTCCTTTAGTGCCCAAGAGGGTTTTGGCCAGCTAGGTTTGGGCCTATATTAGTTATATAATTGGAAGGGGGGGGGAGTGTGTCAGGACATGGCAGTTCATTATTTGTCCATTGGGTGTCAGGATTCTCCTAGTTTTTGAAAATGGAAGTCCACATTTGCTCTGCCTCTTTTGGTTCCCACTTACTGCAAGAGGTGGTTCTGGAGGGCCTGGTATTGAGGTAAATTCCAGCATGTGAAGTAAGTGCCAGGAAAGATTTGTAATAACTCACTCTAGAAATGAGAGACATGATCAGGGTAGTTAGAAGAGCAGCCAGAGGCTCCAAAAAGGAGTGACGCATATGTTTTCCCACCGGCAATAATGTAAATCATTTGGTCTGCTATCAGCCTAATATGTAATTCTATAATTATGCATGAATCCTGTTTGGGTGTTAAAAGTACTTAAATAATATATAATAATATATTTATAGACTATTGGCATCATTTACAATTGCTAGGGCCAGAATGAATTACGGCCCTTCAATAATTTGCCATTGAGTGGCCATGCATGTTACAATCAGGGTCGGACTGGGCCCGCGGGACACTGGTTAAAAACCCATGGGCCCTGCTGACCAAATCCGCATTCATCTGCTGCCCAGTCCAAATCTCCCCCCCCCACGGCCCCAATCAAGAGAACAGGTATACGTGGGGGGCCCAGATGGGGATTGCAGCTTGGGTGGGGGCCTGGAGGGGAGTGGGCTGGGGCTACTGTGTTGGAAGCCCAGTGGGTCTCGGACCCTCCAGTCCAATGCTGGTTACAATTATGATCTTTCCTGTGACCATTGGTCATTTTGTACAGTAATTAAATATAATTGAAACATACATACGTATCTTTAGGATGAGCCCATACATGTGCAACCCACATGCCACGCCTTTGTAAAAAGGCAGGTTGCGCCCATTTGCACCCATAAGTTACAAAATCTTTCCATTGGATTGGGCAGCATCAATTAAACTCAACTTCTTATAATCAATTATATTTATGTTGTATATTGCACTGATTTTCTGCCCTTTTCATTGCTTTAGTAAATCAATGCTCATGGCACTTGACTGTTCTCTGCTCTAAAAAAGATCAAAATGGGCTCATTGCTTTCAATTACATTCCTCTGTATACAATGTCTGCCTGCTGAACTATATAGTTGGTACACATATATCAAAAAATATATTCCCTCCCAGAACTGCAAGGGGCAGTTCTGGGAGGGAATGAACCTTCTACTGAGTCTTCAAATTCCTGTGTTGGAAGGTGCATTCTGCAAATTAATAGTAAATGTGGGCGTCAGCACAGATGGGAGTTTGACAACAAGGCACCTTTATGCAGAACAATAGGGACGAGTCCCAGCTTGTACATTGACGCAGAGGGGAGGCCATTTCTTTCTTTCTTCTCTGGGTAAGGCTATGGGATCATTACTATAATAGTAGAACAATAATACAGTGTATTGCATTAACCCAAGATATATAATGTAGGGAATAACAGCAATGTCAATCACATTGGTAAGCATTACCATTTAAGTAATCTCTAACCAAAAATGATCATAAGGGCCACATTGCTGCAGGCCAAGTTTTAGGGTAGGGAAGAAAGGGTAATTCTTCTAGGCTACAAGCAGCATAACATACATATTTTTAGGGGCAGATTTATTAAGGATAGAATTGTGTTTTAACAAAAATTTGAGTTTTCGAGTTGTTTTTTTTTTTTGGGTCAAAACTCACACTTTCAGGTTCAAAAAAACCCTCATATTTATTATACCCTGACCCTGGAAATAGCTTGAATCCGAAAATACACCATCTAAAACCTGTCAAGGTCATGTAGGAGTCAATGGTAGAGGTCGCTTGAACCATTTGAAGATGTTTAATAGCCTTCATGATGTTCTGGGTTTTTTTGGAGGATTTTGCCCAAAAACTCGAATGAATCGAGCAATTTGAGGGTTTTTTTCACCGAAAACTTAATCAATCAATTTTTAGGGTTTCAAAACTCTCAACAGGTCATGTTATCAGTGATGGTCGAATTTATTCGCCAGGCGCGAATTTGCGGCTAATTTGTGCATTTCCCTGCTGGCGAATAAATTTGCGAATTTGCAGAGAAAATTTGAGATGTCTAAAAAACGTTGACGCAGCAACGGTTCAGACGCCGACACTAGTGGCAATTTTGACACGGGCGCCGATTAACAGACGCCCATTAAAGTCAATGGGTGTCTGTTAATCGGTGCCCGTGTCAACTTTGACTCGGGCGCCAATTTTGAAGAATTCCTCGGAAATTCGTGGAGAAGTGAAACGGGACAAATTAGCCCATCACTACATGCTATGCATCCCCAAATCTAATGGCATCATTTGTAACTGTTTTTATATATATATATATATATATATATATATATATATATATATATTGAGAAAGGTCCCAGTGTGGACCGAAACGTTGGATATGCATGTGTGAATAAAATTCAGCACTTTTTTCACATAAAACTTGGAGTGCGGGTCCTTTTACTATTGTGTACAAGAATGTTTTGACCAACGCACCCACTTCGCAAGAAATCCGGTAAGAGTGCGCTCACTCAATAGACTATATATATATATATATATATATATATATATATATATATATATAATGTGCCTCTGCCTATTTTAAAATAATTAAAATAAGTAAATGAGGCGTTTCATGACTGTATAACAGGGAGCCATATTATTTTTCCATATTGTTTTTCATGTAAAGCCTACATTTTCCTACCATGTATATAAATTGGCCACTTCTCCCCCACCCAAATGGCATTATTTGTTCTGCATATAACCCATCCATTTTCCAGCATCATTACATTTCCCTAAAACAAATAGCAGCTTTCACCCGGGGCCATTTTCCCTCTGACACATCATCAGTGCATTTATATCTGCAAACAGCATATGAGATGTAAAGTTCATGCAATTGAAGATTACAAGATAACACAGGCAGAATTTACTATGATGACAAGTCCTGCGTGGATTGAGCACTGTAATGGTTACTTTAAACTCAGGAGAGATAGGGTTAGAATTTAAAAATAGCATCAGACAGTCAGTGACCCCCGTTTGAACGCTATAAAGAGTCAGAAGAAAAAGGCAAAGAATTGGAAAACCATAAAAAATAAATAAAAAATTGAAAAGTTGCAAAGTTAACTTTAAGGTAAACCACTCCTTTAAACTAGCTTCATAAAGTACCATATATATATATATATATATATATATATATATACTGTATGTTTGCTAGTAAAATCTTTTTTGCTGTGCTGGGAAATATGGAACAAAACTTTGAGATGAAAGAATTGTTGTTGAATGAAGAATGTTTTACGTTTTTCAATGTTTCTATGCTATCGGGCGATGAGCAACATGCCTGCAGGGAACTCCATTCATAAATCCTCAGAAATAATCCTTCAAAGAGACTTAACTTGAATTGTGACATTTACCATTGTATAAGGTGTGAAAAAAGATAAAAATCATAGATAAAGATTTCTTTATCCCTCTGTCTGCAACATTTACTGTAGGTGTGAGTGGCTTCAAACGTTTCATTTAATGTCAAAGAAGTACATAGGCTGGGGCATTACAGGTCTGGTTTTATTTTTTATTTATCCCTGCAGGGCACAGCAACAGGCACCATTTCCTCTTTGTTTTAATTGTGCATATAATTACTCATCATAAGCAGCAGTCCTGCCCTGCTTTATGGCTGAGATTCTAACTTTCTGTATAACAGAGCATTCTGTCCCAGTGGCTGCACAGATCCTATCTGATCCCCACTGTAAGCAGAAGTCCTGCCCTGCTTTATGGCTGAGATTCTAGCTATCTGTATAACAGAGCATTCTGTCCCAGTGGCTGCACAGATCCTATCTGATTCCCATTATAAGCAGCAGTCCTGTCCTGCTTTATGGCTGAGATTCTAACTATCTGTATAACAGAGCATTCTGTCCCAGTGGCTGCTCAGATCCTATCTGATCCCCATTGTAAGCAGCAGTCCTGTCCTGCTTTATGGCTGAGATTCTAGCTTTCTGTATAACAGAGCATTCTGTCCCTATGTGATCCCCATTGTAAGCAGCAGTCCTGCCCTGCTTTCTGGTTGAGATTCTAGCTATCTGAATAACTAGCTAACTCACATTACATTTGTGAAGAGCAAGGATCTATATTAATGAATATTCAGACTTGGCTACAGGGCATAACCATAGGTTTCAAAGTGGTAGGAGAATAGAGAAGAGGATACATGTGAAGAGATTGCCAGAAATGTTTAATACATTTTAACATATTACAAATATTGTGTTTACTGCCCCTGAACATTCCAATATTTCACCACTGCTTCAGTAAATTAATAAATATTATTTCTCCCAGGGCTGACTTTGGGATAGTCTGAGCCTTGCAAAGATGCTTCCTGGATCTGAACGGTTTACAATGATAGGGTGCAACCCAGGAGAATTTAAGGGCTGATGCAAAAGACAGAGATAAGAGGGGAAGGAATTGACTTATAAGGCTAATGGCAGATGGGTCATTTTCTACAGCAGTGGAGAAAAGCCAACCTACTGCTTTCCGCTTCCTAAGTTCGTTTGAACAGCACACACAGTGGGTTTCAGCATGAAAATGCTAAAGAAAATGACCTGTCTGCCATTAACCTAATGTTTTCTTTGCTTTCATTTTCATTACAGAAATTAGATGTATAAGGTAGATGCCTTATATATCTGGAAGGATATAAGGGGGAAAAGGTTACTTTCAAAATTGTTGTTGTTTTAAATGTATTTGTAGGGATGTAAAAATCTTAGACACCCTTACACATTACAGACACATCCCTAGTAATATGGACACCTTAGTGGGTCCTAATGGGGACCTTGTGCTTATGTAAACCCTGTAGTTCTCACAGTGTACACCAGATGGCACTGTGCCAGAGTATAAAAGGTTTAGGAACCATGAGGTCTGGGTCCATTGCTTTAGCCCAACCAAGCAGGCTGGAAGGGAATGGGTAGTGTCGACCCTAGGCGCCTTGGCCCTAGTAATTAGACAGCTATACTCAATTATAGATCACTCTAGGAGTGATAGAGAGGTTATTTAGTTGAGCAGCTCAAGGCTCCACCAAGGAGATTAGAGGGATTAAGATCCCAGGGTATTACTGACCCAGAGTAAGGACTAAAGTGTTGAGAGGGATGATAGGAGTTCCCCTAGTCTGCCACTGGAAGATATCCTGAAAACTGCGCAATACCCATCACATGTTGTCAACTTACTCTCTGCTGTATATTCCCTAGCCTGTGGGGATTCAGCCTATACGTGCTGTGAGTATATGCTTCCTTTTTGCTGCTGTGTATGTTCTATGCTGTAATGATCTATGTGCTATTGTTCAATAAATACAATTCTATGTTCAACCCTTAAAGAAGTACTGGCGCCCATCATTGTGCTATCGTACGCAGTTACACTACACCCTACCTCCACCGCGTTGCGAGGGCTTGCCCCTGAGAAAGAGAGTTTATCTGTGGTATCAGCCCACAAAGGAAAGTAGCTAGAACTGCCCTCGCACAAGGCAGTTTACTATAGCGCTACATATTTAACAATATAATGTTTCTCTGAAGTAGAACAAAGCCTTAACAATCACTGGCAAGGAAGATGTGTGCCAATGATTTACAGCTCATATTCGAGGCTAATAAATGTGGCCTGAGTTTAGGGACCTACTCACAATATACATTATTTATACAATATAAAAGCCATTGTAGAAGCCTAATTAATAACATTAAGGGGCAGATGTATCAAGGGTCGAATATTGAGGGTTAATTAACCCTCGATATTCGACTAGGAATTGAAATCCTTCGACTTCGAATATCGAAGTCGAAGGATTTAGCGCAGAAAATTAGGATTATTCCTTCGATCGAACGATTAAATCCTTCGAATCGAACGATTCGAAGGATTTTAATCCAACGATCGAAGGAATATCCTTCGATCAAAAAAACTTAGGCAAGCCTATGGGGACCTTCCCCATAGGCTAACATTGACTTCGGTAGCTTTTATCTGCCGAACTAGGGGGTCGAAGTTTTTTTTAAAGAGACAGTACTTCGAATGGTCGAATAGTCGAACGATTTTTAGTTCGAATCCTTCCTTTCGAAGTCATAGTCGAAGGTCGAAGTAGCCCATTCGATGGTCGAAGTAGCCCAAAAAACACTTCGAAATTCGAAGTTTTTTTACTTCGAATCCTTCACTCGAATTTAGTGAATCGGCCCCTAATAGTCAGGGCCGATTTACATAGCGGGCACCCCATAGGCCCGCTGCCATTCGTCATCCCTGTCCCCTCCCCTTCATTCGTGCACATGCACAAATTTTCATCAACAGGTCTGGAACACTGGGGACTGGCACTAGAACTTCCAAACCAATGTGGATGTGGTTGGGCAGCATGCCGCCCCCCTAAAAATCTGCCGCCCTAGGCCAGGGCATTGGTGGCCTTTCCACAAATCCAGGCCTGTTGATAGAAATAAATCATTTAGAAATATGCTAAATGGCAGCATATAAATCAATGCAGTCTGCAATGCCTCAGCTTCTATGACAGACAAAAGTACCTTTCTGCATGATCATGTTTGATGACCACTGTGCTTAGTTTCTCAACAACAGCCACTGAGCATGTGCAGTGCCAGTGACTCGTAAATTATGGCCTGACCAGATCAGAAGATGGGGAGGTCCCGTGAACAGTTTAGAAGGTCTGGATACTATTAGAGGGCTGCTGAACCTCTCTGCTGGTACAGTAAATTTAATATGTCGACATAAGCAATGCACATTTTTAACCACACTTAATTTACTAGGTTTAGGCTAAACATGGCTGCTGTCCCTTTAACTGTCGCACAGCTGCCATGGAGACTCTGGGCATCTCTTTCACTACAGAGCAGCCTAATGGTGGGACAGACGTAAGACATATGAATCTGATGCTTCCTTCCACTTGCCTGGAATGTCATGAACCCTTGAGATAAACAATGGCGCATGGAAACAGGAAATTCTCTTGTTGGCAATGACTGCATACACAACTCATATATCCCCTGTATGTGACCTCTTCAGGAGTCCACCTATCAAAATTACTTTTCCAGCCTATTAACCCTTTTCCTGCAAGTGCTTACCACGTCTTTAGACTGCCACAATTACCTGACTCTCATAATAACATATGACACACTTAGCTTAAAGGGGAGGTTCACCTTTAAGTTAACTTTTTGTATGTAGAAAGGCCAAGCAACTTTCCAGTTGGTCTTCATTATTTAGTTATTTTTTTCATTTTTATTACTATTTGCCTTCTTCTGACGTCTTTCTATTCCAGTCTATTATTCATATCTGAAATAAAAGCGCATGGACGGCATTCTGTTTAAGGGGTTTATTGCAGCGGGCTGCAGATGGGTACAACCTAAGGGCAAGGGCACACCTGGAGATTCGGGGGTTTCTGTCTACGTAATTCAGTATGCCAATGTTGAGCCTCTTGTGGCATTAGCCTGAGGTAGAATTCTTCACTACTCAGACATAATTTCATACCTCTCAACTGTCCCATTTTGAGCAGGACAGTCACTCTTTTGACAGCTCAACCAGCAGTCCTGTGTTTTGCACTGAATAGCTAAAAAAGATACAATGTTTCCAACTTTATTGGCTCTTGGCAGAGAACCCAGAATAGATACTTAAGATAAATTTGTAACAGTTTGTCCCTTGGGAGAAGTTAGACTCACAGCTTAAAGGGCAATTCACCTTCATTAGTAAAACTGTAATAAAAAGTACAGAAATCTGTTCAAACTTTCATAACCTGCCAAGTATTGTAAAATTGGCATGGTAATTAGGGGGTGTGGCAGCGCAGCAATTTTTTTTGTCCCTCTGTCCATTTCCAGAATGTTGGGAGTTATGCAATTTTCTTTGTGTCTGAGCATGTGCTTATCTAGTGGAATGTCTGCTGTGTAAATAAGGTTTTATGCTTACAAACTGTACCATAAACTTTATTTCTTTGTCGCTGTGGGTGAACGTGTTGGGATTAGAGTTGGAATGCACCTCGTCTCCATTCCAAACAGGTATGGGACCTGTTATCCAGAATTCTTGGGACCTGGGGTATTCCAGATAATGGATCTTTCCGTAATTTGGATCTTCATACCTTAAGTCTACTATAAAATCATGTAAACATTACATAACCCCAATAGGCAGCTTTTGCTTCCAAAAATAATTAATTGTATCTTAGTTTGGATCAAGTACAAGCTACTGTTTCGTTATTACAGAGAAACATTTGGATTATTTGGATAAAATTGAGTCTATAGGAGACGGCTTTTGGGATAACGGGTTTCCTGATAACAGATCTATCTAGTATAGGTCAATCTAAAAACAACTGGACTTGCTGAGATCCCATACCTATACTATTTCCAACTACTATTTTGTAGCCATGCCTTTCTAGGGGCATAGTATTTGTGCAGTTTCTTAATAGTTATTATCTAGTAGGTAAAGCACTACTGGACTAGTCATAGCACCAAATAGAAGAAAAAGTGAAAAAGGACATTCATAAAATTAGAAATGCCCAGTCTACTTGAGATGTTGTTGACATACCACTCCCAGCCTTTGGCTGTTATTGGAGTTACAGTTAAAAAACAGCTGGAGGGCTGCAGGTTTGTTTAAAATCCCTGATGTAAATATTGACTATATTGACAATTGTTACATGTTAATTATTTACTCTTGTTATAAACATAACCTGCCCCAAAACTAAAGGGCGAGATTAAAAACAAGGCTTCATGCCAGTTCATTGTTCTTCATCTCATCTTTTCCGCACGTTCTTTAATTTAAGTTAATATATTTTTCATACTTCATATCACTTATCAGCACATCGTGTTTCACACATCAGTGAAAGACAAAAATAGAAAAAAGAATTCAAAACATACAGAAATGGCTTAAAGAAACTGTATTATTCCGAGTTACATAATTACATAGCAGCTGAGGTTTAAATAGATACATTAATCAGGTTCAATGTTTTGCTTCACTGAGTTATGTGCCACATATTCTATTGAACATTGACACATGCAGCAAGCAAATTTAAGGGGAATTTACACAGCAAAAGTGTGCAAAGTGCAAAAAAGGCACGAGGAGCAGAGCACAGTTACCGTGGGGCGCAAATATTTACTTAGTGAGCACTAATGGGCACGCTCTTGCACTCTGGCATTTGAGCCTAGGGGTAATATAAATGACCCTTGATATGTGAACACTGTAAAACGTTTGTCCCAGTCAAATAATCCCTAGTGAAGCCTAGGGGCTGTGGTTGTCATTGAAAGCACAGCCTCAGCTTCTCCAATGCCGATGTGCTCCTATCCATTCTGTGATATCTCTACACAGACAGGCAAATCATCAGCCTGTGGCAGTCACAAGGAGCGTCTGCACACAGGCCGACGCCATGCTTGTATGATATAACAGAGGTGGAGAGAACCCGAATCTGTGCCTCATGTGCCCTTAAACTACGGTCACACTGGGCTGACTCTTAGCCTGGATAAAAACAGGCAGAGAACCAGCCCCTACGTCCCAATCAGCAGACAAAGTGCTTCCGGGTGCAGGCACAGAAGAGTGCTGATTTATCCACAGGATGAGAATAAGCCCAGAGTGGCTGTAACCTAACTCTTGCTCTAAAGTTTCCTTCTTGCTCTAACGTTTCCTTCTTGCTCTATATTTTCCTTCTCACTGTACAGTTTCCTTATTGCTCTACAGTTTCCTTCTTACTCTACAGTTTCCTTCTTGCTCTAAACTTTTGTTATTGCACTCCAGTCTCCTTCTTGCTCTATAGTTTTTTGTACTGCTCTACAGTTTCCTTCTTGTTCTACAGCTTCCTTCTTGCTCTACAGTTAACTTCTTGGTCTAAAGTTGTCTTATTGCTCTGCAGTCTCCTTGCTCTATAGTTTTTTGTACTGCTCTACAGTTTCCTTCTTGTTCTACAGCTTCCTTCTTGCTCTACAGTTAACTTCTTGGTCTAAAGTTGTCTTATTGCTCTGCAGTCTCCTTGCTCTATAATTTTTTGTATTGCTCTCCAGTTTCCTTCTTGTTCTCTATCATTTCCTTCTTACTCTACAGTTTTCTTCTTACTCTACAGTTTCCTTCTTACTCTAAATTGTTCTTACTGCTTTGCTGTCTCCTTCTTGCTCTACAATTTTCATATTGCTCTACATGTCCCTTCTTGCTCTACAGTTTCCTTCTTGCTCTAAAGTTGTCTTATTATTCATCAGTCTCCTTGCTCTTCAGTTTCCTTGTCCTACAGTATATTTCTTGCTCTACAGTCTCCATCTTACTCTACAGTTTCATTGTCCTATAGTATCCTTTCTCTTCAGTTTTTTCTTTCTCTGTAGTTTTCTTATTGCTCTACGGTCTCCTTCTTACTTTACAGTTTTCTAAAGTTGTATTATTGCTCTAAAGTTTCCTTCTCGTTCTACAGTTTCCTTTTTGCTCCAGCTTGCTTTCTTGCTCTACAGTTTCCTTCTTGCTCTAGAGTTTTCGTATTGCTCTAAAGTTGTCTTATTGCTCTACAGTCTATTTCTTGCTCTGCAGTTTTCTTATTGCACTACAGTCTCAATCTTGCTCTACAACAAGGGTCCTTAACCTTTATTTACTTGTAAACACATTAAAATGTAAAAAGAGCTGGGGAGAAATACAAGCATGAAAAAAGCCACTAGGGATGCCAAATAAGGGCCGTGATTGGCTATTTGGTAGCCCCTATGTGGACTGGCAGCCTCTGGGAGGCTCAGCTTGATAAAGGCCCTGGTAGGCTCAAAACTTTGCCTTCTTGTATGTGGGCTCAATAAATTATTTTTGTACACTATTACAGTGTATTTCCGTGTGCTGCTGGTACTGTTTTTTATGTCCAGAATATAATGGACAGGTACTTGCAGGTACAAGCTACATGCATCTGACAGTCGAGTACATGAAGTTTGTACCTGCAATTTCTCAATCAGTCCCACTATATTCTGGATGTCCGACATGTCACATGTGTGTCATCACCTGGTGACGAATCGATCTTCAACACGCCATGGAGTTCAGCCTTAAAGCTCCTTGTACTTCTAGACAAGGTCTACCAAGTGCTGCATGTTACAACAAAATGCCCACTGCTTCCTCCTCACCCGCACACTTACACCCACATTGTTCCTACTCCTCCAGAGCCATGTGCAGTGCTTGGCACAGTTTATGTAAAGAGTATAAACAGCAAGTGAATGAGCTCAGCGCACTTATGCTTCCCAGTCGCAGATTTCTGTTTGACAAACGACAACATTCACTGTGCCAGAGTTAACCTTCTCACTGTCAGTACGGCCAGCCGCTCAGTGCTGAACAATAGGAATATGTTACTGGGGCTTATGGCACAACAGGTGTACAGAAGAAGGAACAATAATGCACAGTAACCAGGCAACACACACAAACACGTGAGTATTTTATTTTAAAGGGGAAGTATGACTTGTTATGAAAGTACACCGGTAATAGTAAACCTTTCTAATGTACTTGTGGAGTTTACACTGAGGTCTCTTAGAGTAACTGTAGGTAAAGTTAGGGAGTTGCCAAGCCATACAGCCTTCAATGGCTGTTATTCCCAGACAAGAATCAGATGTTGAATTTGTGTTGATTATGGGTCAGACTGCACACCGCTTTCTTTGTCTTTTCTAAATAGGCACTCCCACATCCAAAGTTCATACCACTCCTTATTAATGCTCCAATGGTTAAGGGGTCTGGGTTCAACATAGTTTAGCACAGGGCATCAAACGTCTTTCTGAAGGGGTGCAAGCCATAGAGCCTAAATTAATTGATAGAGACAATACACAATTTCCACCCTTCCTCAATTGCACTTGTTCAGCTGTTCCTAAGCATCTATATCCATCATAGGTAGCTTCCAACCTAGCTGTCTACAGATTTACAACTACAAGAATCCAACTCAGCAATGGACCAGTAAATGCTAGTTTCCCATAATGAATGGTTATTTGATTAAATCTCATTTATTTCTTCCACAGGAGTTTTGCCATGCTTTATGGTTGAGAGTCTAGCTATCTGTATAATGGAGTATTCTGTCCCAGTGGCTCAGATCCTGCTTGGTCCCCATTGTAAGCAGCAGTCCTGCTCTGCTTTATGGCTGATATTCTAGTTATGTTTATAACAAAGCATTCTGTCCCAGTGGCTGCACAGATCCTTTCCGATCCCCATTGTAAGTAGCAGTACTATCCTGCTTTTTGGCTGAGATTCTAGCTATCTGTATAACAGAACATTCTTTCCCAGTGGCTGCACAGATCCTATCTGATCCCCATAGTAAGCAGCAGTTCTGCCCTGCTTTATGGCTGAGATTCTAGCTATCTGTATAGCAGAGCATTCTGTCCCAGTGGCTGCACAGATCCCTGTGTTTTTTTGGTCTGATTTATTGTGTGTATATATATATATGGTTTTTAAACTATTTGCCTTTTTCTTCTGATTCTTTCCAGCTTTCAAATGGGGGCCACTGACCCATTAAAAAAATGTTCTGTAAAGCTACAAATATATTGTTATTGCTACATTTTATTCCTGAACTTTCTATTCAGGCCTCTCCTATTCATGTTCCTGTCTTTTATTTATATCAGTGCCTGGTTGCTAGGGTAATTTGGGCCCTATCAACCAGATTGCTGAAATTGCAAACTGGAGAGCTGCTGAATAAAAAGCTAAATAACTGAAAAAACACAAATACTAAAAAATTAAAACCAGTTGCAAATTGTCTCAGAATGTCACTCTCTACCTCATATTAAATGTTAATTTAAAGGTGTACTACCCCTTTTAAGCACCTCATATACAGAAATTGGCGGCCATTTTTACCACACAGCTCACAGCCTGTGTATAACCAGTGTTGGACTGGGATGCCTTGGGCCCAACATTAAGCCATTGGCCACAGGGCCCACTCTCCAAACTATTTTCCTTCTTTTATCATTCACTTTCTTTATTCTTTTAATCACTTCTCCTCAAATATTATTCAGTATCTCCCTCCATTTTATTTCTTTATTCTTATATAGAAATGGGGCAATTGTTGTTGTAAAGGCAAAGAGTTGGGTGAGCAGAAAGGCCCACTGAAACCTTGGCCCACCGGGAATTTTCCTGGTATCCTGGTGGGCCAGTCGGACACTGTGTATAACTTCTTGTTCTTGCTCACAAATTATGTCTCAGCACAATGGCCCTGGGTCCCCAGCATGACAGGGACCCTTAGTGTGAGGCTCCAAGTCGGCAAGAGCAGCGCTGAGCACACTGACAACTTCACACATTCCTGTTGCAGGAGAGAATGTCCGCTGCAGGCTGTGCTTTCAGTGCAGGAGTTGTAGCCCCGCCCCTTGCTATAGGGCTAAGCTCATTGTGTCAGAGAGGGGGAGTGTGAGAAGAAGGATCTCCTCTCGTAACTACTACAGAGACCAAAGTGTTACCTCTCCGGCAAAACACGTTCTATAAATGTAGTATTTCTTAGCCGAGCCCTTCACGCCCTTTGCTAACTGCCAAGATAATACGGAACCAGAATTCCAAGTATAAAACACTCCCCCTTTTTCATAGCAAAAAGTACAGGGAGCCGCCGTGGAGATATTGGAACCAAAACAACTTATGAACCGAGAAAAGCGGTGCAGAGCCCCAACGCCTTGGCACTGGCCCTCGGAAAGCTGGAGAGTTAGGGGCTGAGCACAATGGGAACTTTCTCAGTGTTCCCCTCCTGCAGAGCCCCAGAAAAAGGAAGCTCGTTCCACTGAGTTCAACCCCAGACTGACTGCTCAGCTTCCTTCCTGCTGCTGCTGCTGCTCTCACACGGGGACATCTCCCTGACAGAACAGTGAGAGACAGGAACATCACTGAGACTGCACTGACAGGGTAACATCGCTGTGTGACTGCATAGAGACATAGTAACATCACTGAGACTGTACCAGGAGAGTAACATCGCTGTGTGACTGCATAGAGACATAGTAACATCACTGAGACTGTACCAAGAGAGTAACATCGCTGTGTGACTGCATAGAGACATAGTAACATCACTGAGACTGAACCAGGAGAGTAACATCGCTGTGTGACTGCATAGAGACATAGTAACATCACTGAGACTGTACCAAGAGAGTAACATCGCTGTGTGACTGCATAGAGACATAGTAACATCACTGAGACTGAACCAGGAGAGTAACATCGCTGTGTGACTGCATAGAGACATAGAAACATCACTGAGACTGTACCAGCAGAGTAACATCGCTGTGTGACTGCATAGAGACATAGTAACATCACTGAGACTGTACCAAGAGAGTAACATCGCTGTGTGACTGCATAGAGACATAGTAACATCACTGAGACTGAACCAGGAGAGTAACATCGCTGTGTGACTGCATAGAGACATAGAAACATCACTGAGACTGTACCAGGAGAGTAACATCACTGAGACTGCACCAGGAGAGTAACATCACTGAGACTGCACCGGGAGAGTAACATCACTGTGTGACTGCATAAAGAAATAGTAACATCATTGAGACTGCACCAGGAGAGTAACATCGCTGTGTGACTGCATAGAGACATAGTAACATCATTGAGACTGTACCAAGAGAGTAACATCGCTGTGTGACTGCATAGAGACATAGTAACATCACTGAGACTGTACCAGGAGAGTAACATCGCTGTGTGACTGCATAGAGACATAGTAACATCACTGAGACTGTACCAAGAGAGTAACATCGCTGTGTGACTGCATAGAGACATAGTAACATCACTGAGACTGAACCAGGAGAGTAACATCGCTGTGTGACTGCATAGAGACATAGTAACATCACTGAGACTGTACCAAGAGAGTAACATCGCTGTGTGACTGCATAGAGACATAGTAACATCACTGAGACTGAACCAGGAGAGTAACATCGCTGTGTGACTGCATAGAGACATAGAAACATCACTGAGACTGTACCAGCAGAGTAACATCGCTGTGTGACTGCATAGAGACATAGTAACATCACTGAGACTGTACCAAGAGAGTAACATCGCTGTGTGACTGCATAGAGACATAGTAACATCACTGAGACTGAACCAGGAGAGTAACATCGCTGTGTGACTGCATAGAGACATAGAAACATCACTGAGACTGTACCAGGAGAGTAACATCACTGAGACTGCACCAGGAGAGTAACATCACTGAGACTGCACCGGGAGAGTAACATCACTGTGTGACTGCATAAAGAAATAGTAACATCATTGAGACTGCACCAGGAGAGTAACATCGCTGTGTGACTGCATAGAGACATAGAAACACCACTGAGACTGTACCAGGAGAGTAAAATCACTGAAACTGCACCAGGAGAGTTACATCGCTGTGTGACTGCATAGAGACATAGTAACATCACTGAGACTGTACCAGGAGAGTAACATCACTGAGACTGCACCAGGAGAGTAACATCACTGTGTGACTGCATAGAGACATAGTAACATCACTTAGACTGCACCAGGAGAGTAACATCGCTGTGTGACTGCATAGAGACATAGCAACATCGCAGAGACTGTACCAAGAGAGTAACATCGCTGTGTGACTGCATAGAAAGAGAGCAACATCACTGCGACTGCACCGGGAGAGTAACGTAACTGTGTGACTGCACAGGGAGATCGAGAGAGAGAGAGAGAGAAACATTACTGTCACTGCACATAGACAGAGTATCATCACAAGGTGCGTAACATCACTGTGACTGCACAGACAGGAGAGTAACATCACTGTGATTGCACAAGCAGAGTAACATCACTAACTGCACAGAGAAAGAGAGAGTAACATTCAGCATGAGAGTAACATCGTAGTGACAGTATAAGGAGGATAACATCACTTATACTGCAGGAGCAGAGTATCATCACTGGCTGCAATAGGACAGAGAGTTGCACACTGAGACTGGAGGAGAGTCACGTAGAAGGCTTTGCATTAACTGCATGGTCAGGTAGAGTGGCACGGAGCACATCTCACTGGCACTGGTTGGGGACCAGGGAACGAAGGTCACAGAGAAGGCTTTACAAGTTGGGGAAGAGCAAGAGCAGATGACAGCACCTCTACCTCTTTAATTGGCAATTACTTCGCAGAAAGAGGTGCCCAGAGGAGAGACAACACTGGTAAGGGTTATACTACTGTACCATCTCTAATATTGCTCCTGTGTACCCCTTTTATATGGTGCATGCAGTAAACATTTACAGATCTGCTGTACCCCCTGTTTATATAGCTGCTACAGTATTCATTTCTGGAACCCCTGTAACATGGATATTGCATGATGGATCTGCTTTACTCCCTGGCATATGACTGCTGTACATAGTTATTTCCCCTAAAGGCAAGTACATAGATATTATAGAGGTGTTCCCGTGTGAGTATGGATGCGGATGTGTACGGATGCTGTACCAGGAATGTGTAGGTATGGTTGGATGCATTACAGTGATGCTCTGCAAACATAAATCATTTGTTGTAGCTTGTATTAATACACAGATAAGAACAGTCCACGTGCAGAAAGGCCCTGACCCATAGAGCTTACAATCCAAGCATTGTCCCTGAGGCACAAAATAATCCAGTGATTTGCCCAAGGCCACAAGAAGTTTTCAAAAGTGTCCAGCAACTACTTGACATTATACAGGAAGAAGTGTATTTTTAATGGGCAGTTCACCCTTTAAATACAATGTAGACAACATTCTAAGATAATCTGCAGTTTGCCTTAATTATTTTTAGTGAAGCCTCACAGTCCATTCGCTTTATTTGTTGTTGCTGGGGACAGTGACCCTGACAACCAAATAGCATTCAGTTGCTGGCCAGAGGGAAAGAACAGGAAGGCTAATAGTATAGCAAGTTGCTTAAAATAGACCTTTATATAATATCCTAACAGTTTATATAATGTGAACTTTTTATTTACGTAGATATATACAGACAGTATATATATATATATATATATATATATATAATTGCTTGGTGAGGGCAGCACTCTGCCTTTATAGCATTCCTCGGGTGCACGGTAATATATATTATAAGCAAAGAGAAGACCAGCAACACCGAGATCTCTTGTGATATATTCAATTTATGTTGAAAAAACACATATCAAGGTCCCTGTGTGGACCGAAACGTCACGTCGGCTTGCATGTGTTTTTTCAACATAAATTGAATATATCACAAGAGATCTCGGTGTTGCTGGTCTTCTCTTTGCTTATATATATATATATATATATATATATATATATATAATATTATTATTCAATATATATATATATATATATATATATATATATTGAATAAAGTACCCCCTATTGTAAAATATAAGGATATTATAAGTAGGGATGCACCGAATCCACACCTAATTTACATATGCAAATTCGGATTCGGTTCGGCCATGCACAAGGATTCGGCCGAATCCTGCTTAAAAAGGCCGAATCCTGGCCATCTTAAACTCGGGCATTTTTTCTGCACTTTTTGTGTGTATTTATGTCTGGGGATGCTTGGGGCATCCCCAGACATAAATACACACAATGCCCAACAGCTCCATCAGTGGTCCCCAACCAGTAGCTCGCAAGTAACATGTTGCTCTCCAACCCCTTGAATGTTGCTCGCAGTGGCATCAAAGCAGGGGCTTATTTTTGAATTCCTGGTTTGGAGGCAAGTTTTGGTTGCATAAATAAAAAGGTGTACTGCCAAACAGAGCCTCCTGTAGGCTGCCAGTCCATATAGGGACTGCCAAACAGCCAATCACAGCCCTTTTTTGACATCCACATGGACTTTTTCATGCTTGTGTTGCTCTCCAACTCTTTTTTACATTTAAATGTGGCTCACAAGTAAAAAAGGTTGGGGGCCCCTAAATGAACTAAATGAACTGGTTCTGTCACTCTGGCTTGGTTGGGGGCGATAGGCTGCTCTATTTGTTATACTATTTGTTATATACAGTATGACCTCCAGCCTATAGAAGGATTACACAGTCTCCAGTCCAGTGTAGGTTACAGAACCTGTCCTTGCTGCTCAAAGTGCCCAGTGCTGTTACTAACACTGGACTATTCATTATAGGAATGTGCTGGTATCAATTAAAGCTTCATTCTGGTTGTACACTGTATCCAGTAGCCCTTGATAACTGCTTTGACTAACTTTCTGGGAGGGGACAGAGAAGGAACTAAGTTAAAATATATAATAATAGTAATATATTCTATAGTAATCCGAGATTTGCTTTGTTGATGTGTATGTGCATCTGGCTGACTAGCAGGTTCCTCTACCTCTGATCCTGTCCCAGTGTGAGAATGTTGTCCCCAAATCATGGACTGATTCAGGTCATATTGTGGATCTTCACCAAACCTACCAGTTTAACTATGTGAGGTTCTTACCAGAATGAAGTTTGTTCTAGAATTAGTCTCTAGGGCATGGGGTCCTCTTTTTTTTACCTGTGAGCCACATTCAAATATAACAAGAGTTGGGGAGCGACTCAAGCATAATAAAGTCCCCGGGAATGCCAAATATGGGATGTGATTGGCCATATTTTAGCCCCTATGTAGATTGGCAGAGGAGGCTCTGTTTGGCAGTACACCTGGTTTTTATGCAACTAAAACTTGCTTCCAAGCCTGGAATTCAAAGAGAAACACTTGTGAGGCCACTGAGAGCAATATCCATGGGGTTTGTGAGCAACATTTTGTTCACGAGCCACTGGTTGGGGAACACTGATCTAGAGTAGTGGGCCATACCAGGGCTGATATAGGCTCCTGTAGACGAAGCAACTTATTGACAAATATACAGTTCAACTGCCCCACTGGGATACCAGGAAAAATCCTAGTGAGAATTGTGGGCATAGTTTTACTTCTCCTCCAGAGTACACCCCCACTACTTAACAAAGCCCCTGATAATGTAGGTGCATCACCAGTCTTTTTGCCCCATTTCATTCTGTTCCTGCTTGCAGGCAGCCACCAATTTACATGATGCATTGAGCAGGGCAAGTTCATTGGTGGGTCCCAAGTGCCCCAATGTAGGCCAAACCAACAGCCGTCCCAGCTGATATCTGATCAGGTTAGAAGATGCCATCAACATGGTGCCAATTAAATCAATCTGGTTTGACCCTCTAGGTGGGTGGCCAAATTAGGGAAGGAGCTGCTCAATTGGTGAAGTTGTGCTCATCTTTATTACCAGAAATCAACTGCTTATGTTTGTATTACTCATTAAGGGCCCAGCGACATAAGAGAGTTTGCCACAAAGAATCCACCAATAAAATGTTGAATATTACTGCCACATTGCTGAGCCTAATGCAGTTGTGGGGGGTTACCTTTTTAGCAGTAAAATGCTCTGTATTAAAGTGTTTCCACTCCTTCTCCCCGTCCCCCGGATTGTCTAATATTGTATCTGCAGTTTGCCTGTCTGTTTGCCTGCATCAACGTAATAGAGACTACAACAAGGTGTAGTATAAAGCAACAACCCTGAACTTTACACAGCAGAAGAAAAACGACATCTCTCTCTCTTAAACCACGCCGTTGACCCCTGCGTCATCTTGTGTTTACCCTGCACCCAGCTGTCTCTGGGACTCGCTTTATTTTTTAAAGGGGAAGTCAGAAGTTGATATTATATACAATTAGTTATATAATACCATATGTTTTTTTTTAAATTTTTCTAAATAGTTGCCCTTTCTGTCCTATATGGATATCCTGAGAAACCATTTGAAATATCTAGTGTTGGACATTATGCTGGGCAGGTGGCACAAAGCTCCAGAAGGCTGAGGTGCAAAAATAAACAGTAGCCCAGCTTATCAGAGCCAATCAACAGCCTGTTTTGAAGGACATACAGCTGGGACAAGGGTGGGTAAAAAAACAAAGGCAAAGCTGAATAAAGGGATACAACCAGATTGGTTGCAATGGCTTGCTACTATGAACTAGGGTCAAACACAGGAACTTAGATAAATCAAAGCCAAGAGCCCAGCACCAATTCAAGAACATCATTACTATGTTTATTTTACATATCTGTGGAAGTTTCAATATGCTTTATGATCACTGTGACCATGTGGAGATGCTCTGTCATTTACTAGTCGTTCCTTCTCTTTTTTTACAGCTGATTTGTTTATGGAGTTTTGGGCAAGAGCCCAGAGCCGCTTTCTTCAGTTGAGCGTTTCGGGCAATGCTGTTCTGGAAGAGAAGCCATTGGGAACCCCGCACGTAAGACTCCAGTGCAGAGCCACCTCCTTACACTACTATGGCTGTATTTTGTTATGCCTTGAATAGCTTGGTGATCATGAATAACAGCAATGTGAATGCAGGCAGTGTCAGTGTGACTAAATCTAGCCCTAGTTGCCAGAGACCAGTGCTGCCTGTACCCGAGAGACGGAGTGCCTATTATCCAGCGAGCCCGTCTATGCCACTCTGTAGCCCTGGCCCCTCCAGCCCCGGGTGCTCTCCCAAGAACAACTCAAGAGCTTTTATTTTCCCTACGGAAGAGCCAGATCAACTCTCATTGAGAAATTGCAGCCCAAGCTGGAATAGGAGAGACAGACAAATGCCAAGAGGTGACCGCAGTCCTTCTCCTCTAAGGCTTCCTGGAGAGCATTTGGGAGAAACAGGGTCTTTGATAGCCTCACGTTCCAGGACATTGTCAGAACTTGGACAAGGCTCCAGTTCGGGATCTGGAATGGGTCAGGGGTCATGGTTAACGGAATCCGAAGAGAAGAGGCGTCTGTCTCGGATTCAGAGGGAACTCCAGAATGTGCAGGTCACTCAGTATGTGGAGCTTTTTGAAGCCCACATTCAAGCCCAAAACAGTCCCACTTCACCGGTGCTTTATAGTCCCCGACTGGGCAGTCGGTCTCCATCACCTTTACGCAGAAACAGAATAGAAGAGACAGCATTTAACTTTGGACCAGAAACACGCCGCAGGCTGTCTTGCTCAAGCCAGGAAGAAACATCAACGGCTCCTCCATCACCAATGCTGATTTCTCCATGTATAGCTAACAGCGCACCATGCACAGGAGAGCTGTTCAACCCTTCTCTCCAGGTGAATGACTTTGAAAAACCAAACTCACCTGGGAATGCAAAGCCAGGACCCATACCTGCTGTCATTGTGACTGACCATGGAGAAGACAGCGAAGAACAAGCAGAAAGCATTACCCGAGACACCAATCCAACATCTTTACCTAGGAAACTGTCATCCTCCTCTGCTTCCTCCACTGGCTTTTCTTCCTCTTGGGATGAATCAGAGGATGATATCTCCAGTGACCCAGAGAAGTCCCCAGAGAAGAGCACTCCTTTCCTGCAGACTATCGAGCAACCAAAGCCACGGGTGGTAAGTGTATATTGATATTTCTGCCTAGAGTTGTCCATAAAGAGACAGCCTTTGTGAAACCTTGATAATGCATTGTATATACTGTTCTTGACTGTCCAGGTTGCTGAGATAACAGTACATGAACAGCTATAGTAAAGTATAGTAAAAAAGTGCCTATAGCACTGCCTAAAATAGCAGGATATTAGTACTGGCCTATAATTAAAGGGACTGTTCACCTTTAAATTCACTTTTAATATGATGTAGAGAGTGATATTCTGAGGCAATTTGCAATTGGTTTTTGATTTTTTATTATTTGTGGTTTTTGAGTTATTTAGGTTTTTATTCAGCAGCTCTCCAATTTCAGCAATCTGGTTGCTAGGGTCCAAATTACCCTAGCAATCATAAACTGATTTGAATAAGAGACAGGAATATGAATAGGAGAGGGGATAAATAGAAAGATGAGTAATACAAAGTAGCAATAATAATACATTTGTAGCCCTGCAGATCGTTTGTTTTTAGATGGGGTCAGTGGCCTCCATTCGAAAGCTGGAAAGCGTCAGAAGAAAAAGGCAAATAACTAAAAAAGTAAAACATATCAATAATGAAGACCAACTGCAAAATTGCTCAGAATTGGACATTCTATAACATACTAAAAGTTACCTCAATGGTGAACCACTTCTTGAAGGTAATGGTGCCACTCCCAGTAGTACTAAAACTGGAGCTAAAGGGGCAAAGGTTATACATTCCTACATTATAAATAATGTAATACAATGTTTGTTTAGCTTAACCCCTAGTACCACTTGAAACAGCTGTAGTTGTGGCCCAGCTGGGTTTGTTTTGCAGTGCTGTAGGATAGCTGATCTTCCGGGCAGTTTCATAAGTCAATAATTTTCCAAACCCTTCCAAAACCTTCATGTGTATTTTCCACTTCACAGTTTTTTTCCGCTTCGTTAATATGATTTTATCACCAAGGAAAAGGCAAAAAAAAGAAATTAGATTTAAATGGGAACTGGTCCTAAGTTAGATGTCAACTCTTTTCCTTTACTCTAGCAGAATTCAAAATATTTGAGACGGCATACGATGGTTTGGGGCTGTTTACCTCCTGAAAACATCGTCACCTCAATATGCAGAAAAGCTAACATCATTAGATAAAACAATCCAACCCCTCTGGGAATCGGAAAACAGCAAATAACTATGTAGACTTAAAGGGGTGGTTCACCTTGAAGTTTACTTGTTATAGAATGGCCAATTCTAAACAACTTTTCAATTGGTCTCCATTATTTTTTTTTAAAGTTATTGAATTAATTGCCTTCTTCTTCTGACTTTCTCCAGCTTTCAAATGGGAGTCACTGACCCCATTTAAACAACACATGTTCTGAAAGGCTACAAATATATTGTTTTTGCCGTTCGTATTCTTGCCGGCGGGAAGCTATTTCAGGGAGATTAGTTGCCCGAAGAGAAGATTTATCGCTACCCTTACAGAGCATTTTTTTCTTAGATGGGGTCAGTGACCTCCATTTCAAAACTGGAAAGAGTCAGAGGAAGAAGACAAATAATTAAAAATCTATATAAAATAAATAAATAATGAAGACTAATTGAAAAGTTGCCATCCTATAACATACTAAAAGTTAATTCAAAGGTGAACCACCCCTTATAATTGGGAGGTATGCAAATAGACTCCTGGTCCAGCTGCTAGTAATACCAAGTAACATGGGCCTTGGTAGCAACAACTGATTCAGAGCCAAAGCCTAGTATCCTGCGGTCTTCCCAGGAAGCAGTCAGAGCAAATGGAAACTAATTTTACATAGCCGCCAGAACAACAGCACTCATGAACTTTATAGCTGACGTTTTATTCAGCAATGGAAACTCAAACACGTCTCTGTAAATGCTGTGTGTGGCACTTCTACGTAAGAGCAGCTTTCCTTTTATCACAAGCCTTATGCTGTTTGTCGGTCGTACTTCTCTTTAATTTGCATTTCATAAGCATGAGCCCAGGAACTGCGTCAGGGTCTAGTGTTAGTGACACATTTGCTGCACTGAAACTAGAGGTCTGATTAAAACTATACAAATATTTGTATAAATAGTAAAAAAATGTCTCCAATTCAACTGATACATTGCAACTCTCAGCATAATCTGTTTTCAGTGGTCAGGGCTTGTGGCCCTCTACTTGTTGAATTTTAACTTCCATCCGCTGACAGCTGAAGGCATAGGTTTCCCTTCTGATTTTATAATTTGCAACTGGAAGTGTATCAGATTAGATCGGATCTGTGCTGCCACTGGGACAGAATGCTCTGTTATACAGATAGCTAGAATCTCAGCCATAAAGCAGGGCAGGACTGCTGCTTACAATGGGGATCAGATAGGATCTGTGAAGCCACTGGGACAGAATGTTCTGTTATACAGATAGCTAGAATCTCAGCCATAAAGCAAGGCAGGACTGCTGCTTACAATGGGGATCAGATAGGATCTGTGCAGCCACTGGGACAGAATGTTCTGTTATACAGATAGCTAGAATCTCAGCCATAAAGCAGGACAGGACTGCTGCTTACAATGGGGATCAGATATGATCTGTGCAGCCACTGGGACAGAATGCTCTGTTATACAGATAGCTAGAATCTCAGCCATAAAGCAGGGCAAACTGCTGCTTACAATGGGGATCAGATAGGATCTGTGCAGCCACTGGGACAGAATGTTCTGTTATACAGATAGCTAGAATCTCAGCCATAAAGCAGGACAGGACTGCTGCTTACAATGGGGATCAGATAGTATCTGTGCAACCATTGGGACAGAATGCTCTGTTATACATATAGCTAGAATATCAGCCATATGCACAAAATGTCTCTGTCTGAAATATATTGATAATTGAGTGCTGAGGACTCTTGTAATTGTATATATATATATATATATATATATATATATATATATATATATATATATATATATATATATATATATATATATATATATATATATATAAGCAAAAAGAAGACCAGCAACACCGAGATAGCTTGTGAAATGCTCAAACTTGTATTGTGAAATTACATGCAAGCCGACATGATGTTTCAGTCCACACGGGACCTTTCTCAAGGCAACCATGTTTAACCCCAAATCCAGTTATATATCCATAATCCCAAAGATCCATGAACAGTGACATCAACATGTGTGTTCATAAATTGCATATATAGTTACATATATATACATATAATTTCGCATGAGCAGCCGCACTCTGATCCGGATCTGTTGTCTAATGGTGGGTGCTGGATCAAAAATTTGTATTCATAGAATCTCACATAGAACCGCACTCCAAATCGTTTAGATGAATAAAGTCATTATGATGATGATCCTTGATAAAGGCCCTTAGGAGGGCCGAAACGTTGGACACAAAATTGAATGCAATAAATGTGACTTTATTTATCGATAAACGATTTGAAGTGTGGTTCTATGTGACATTCTTTACATATATATATATATATATATATATATATATATATATATATATATATATATATATATATATGTAATTCTGCTAATTACATTTATTTTGTAAAAACAAAATAAATAGGGTGTTATTTTCTATATCCTACATTATGTCAAGCTAATTATGACTTCCCCTTTTTAAGTTAAATAGCAGTTTAGCACAGGCCATTTCTGTCTGTTCTGTTTGTCTGTAGTAGAGCGGCTGAGGCTCGGTGCGCAGGGCGTGGGCGAGGTACAGAGCATTGTAACTGAGTGGAAAAAAAAAACCTTAAATGTGGTTATGGTTCTGCAGAAAGTTTCAAGCTTTCACATCAAGCTTGTTGGCAAAAGAAACATTTTTGTAGCATGAAACGTCAGCTGTGAACACTACTGCATTGCACCATGAATTGCCATTAAACTAAAATGACTTTTTGCATTAGATCCTGGTTAAAATACCGAATTCTGTTTGCCACTGATGGTAGAACTGCCATGAAAAGTGAAACTGAAGGAGGGAATGTGTGAAATGCATACCACCAACCATTTATTGTCATAACAATGATACCACTAAAGTACTAGTTGATGTGCACCTTTCTGACTTGTACTTTAAAGAGAACGTTTGGCTTTAACGATGATAATGATGCAATTTGCACATTTCCAGAAATTAAAGCGCCGAGACTCTAAATGAGCATGCTAATTTTTTTTTTAAGGGAAACTCCACCCAAAAGCAGTTTTTTGCCTAAAGAAAGAACAATGTTTCAGTGGTTTTAAAGCTTTTTTTTGTCTGGCTGTTTACATTCTTTGCACTACTGGTTCTGAATTCTGAAAACAGCGTAGCAGGATGATTTAAAGGAAAGGTTTAAGTAAAAGGGGCGAAGGGCCAATTAGTTAATCACTCCCCAGTTAATACAATGGATACACCGGATCTAGGATTTGGTTCTGGATTTGGTCAGGATTTAGACTTTTTCAGCAAGATTCGGACTAATCCCAGTGCCGGACCGGAATCTGAATCCTTAAAGGGATTCTGTCATGAATTTTATGATGTCTTTTTTTATCTGTAATTTACAGTTTACACTGCAAATAATTCACTCTACCGTGTAAAATTTCATTCCAAACCGACAAGTATATATTTTTTAGTTGTAATATTGGTGTGTAGGCAGTCATCTTAGGTCATTTTGCCTGGTCATGTGCTTTCAGTAAGAGCCAGTGCTGCACTATGGAACTGCTTTCTGGCAGGCTGTTGTTTCTCCTACTCAATGAGTGTCACAGTGCGAGCTGGATTTTACTAATGAGTGTTGTTCTTATATCTACCAGGCAGCTGTTATCTTGTGTTAGGGAGTGGGACAGACATGAGTTAGCCAATGGCATAACTTTAAGACCACTGGCTCAGCCACATTTGCATACACCTCTGTACTATACTGTATCTCATAGAAGACTGCCCAGCAGTATACCTTATGGAACCCATGGGGCAAGCCCCAGTAGAGGTGCACCCCCTGTCCCCATGGTACTACTACAGTGACCATACCAGGTCCAACCTTTAAGGTATAATATTGCAATGTGACTGTGCACTGGAATGGCCAAATACATGTTTAGAACGAGGAACTTACTGTTGGCTGACCCCGGCACTTCCTTGTTCAACCAATTGAGGCCTCATGCTTTTTGTGCTACAGTCAGAGACTGCAGTGCAGTGATTTTCCATCCTGTCCAATATTTCCCATTTGAAACCACTTATCATCCAGCTACAGGCAATAGCCCCATTAAGAGGATATTTAAGCACATTAGTCATCCCGCTTTAGCCAACCTGTCAGGGTTCAGAGTTTCTGTTTTGTTAGTTACTTCCTGCCCTTGTCTCTTCTAGTTTTGACTCTCTAGTTTCTGAGGTTCAGGCACAGGGTTAGGGCAGACAGCAAGAAAGCAGAGTTTTTGGAACAGGCACTAAATCGGGGTAGGGGGTCAGACAAACATAAATCCAATAATAGGCCAGGGGTCAGAAACCAGGGTGTTCAAACCAGAGCGGAACAGAGGAGAGCAGAAACTGATTTACTAATTTAGAACAGAAATTGCGAACTCAGACAGCTTGGATAAAGCAGGATAGCTAATGCCCCAGCCCCGGTTGTTAGAGGGGGCAGACTTAAATATGAATTGGGCTATTTCCTGTAACTGGATCGTAGGTGGTCTCAGATGGGGAAAAGTCTGAAGTCTGTATAAGCTAGTAACCCCAAGACACCAAGTACTAAAGAAGTAGAGTCTCATTTGGAAAAAAATATTGGGGTGATTCACACATCATTATACTGGAAAGGTATTGCCCAGGACAAGCAATGTTGTTTATGTTTTTCTTTTCTCCCTATATATTGGTATATATATCTCCCCTCAGCTTGCTATAAAAAAAAAAAAAAAAAAAAGTGGCTGTGGTTAGGGCTAATCTGTGATTTTCACATCTGGGTTTGTACAGATTGGGGGTTTGGTTTGGGCAGATTTGGGTAAATAAATTCAAAAAAGTTTGAGGGTATGGACATAGACACAAGTTCACATATACAAGCATGTTTGTTTGTTGGACACCAAATGAGTACGTTTTTTTTTTTTTTTATGGAGGCGCTTAAAGGGCAAGTGGTCTGTATAAATTTTGGTGCCGCTCTTAGATTGTTTTACAATAAATTTCACTTTCAAAGTCTGAAACCTCAGTTGCTATAAAATCGCATTAACAAACATGTAAATATGCAGGAAACAAGCTTGTTTGCAAAATATGCAGATCAAAGGCCTTTCCGCACAGAGGATCTGCAGTTAGAAGGGCTTCCCTATTACACTATATAAAGTAAACAAATCACAATAGAATATCAGCCCCGGTCCCCATAATGAAGAGCTTAGAATATTTGTATATCCGCGACTCGACATTTTCCATCCTGGGGAGGATTGTCCACAGCGCTCAACTGTTTAGTTTAAAGGGATCAATTTACCGAGGTTTCAAATGAGAGAACAGTGTCCTTTTCATCCGTTCCCTACAGCCGTTCCCTGCAAATGCCCCCCCTTCCCCCTTTGTTCTCTCCCCCTGCCCTGACAGGTAGAATTAGTTTCCCAAGCCCAAGAGCTGCCAATTTTCCATTCCGCAGGGTTTCCGTGATAGAGCCCTGGCTGCGTTTTCTTCCTCTATCCCTTCGTTTCACAGCAATCTCTTTTTACTCCTCAAGGTCTGAATCTGTGTTCTCCGGGTTACTGATATAAGATAGGGGAGCTCATTTGTGGGTGGCTTAACGGGTCAGACAAGAAATAGGTTCCTTTTTCTGCTTCCAAGTTGGCTTCCCTCTGTGTTTCAATCTGTTACTGTCCTAGATATATGATACTGAACTGTAAATGTTCACCACCTATGGTGGGGAAGATTTAGACTTTTTGTTATTGTTATGTATCAGTATCTTTATGATATTTATATGTGCTTTCAGTAAGAGCCAGTGCTGCACTATGGAACTGCTTTCTGGCAGGCTGTTGTTTCTCCTACTCAATGAGTGTCACAGTGCGAGCTGGATTTTACTAATCAGTGTTGTTCTTATATCTACCAGGCAGCTGTTATTTTGTGTTAGGGAGTGGGACAGACATAAGTTAGCCAATGGCATAACTTTAAGACCACTGGCTCAGCCACATTTGCATACACCTCTGTACTATACTGTATCTCATAGAAGACTGCCCAGCAGTATACCTTATGGAACCCATGGGGCAAGCCCCAGTAGAGGTGCACCCCCTGTCCCCATGGTACTACTACTTTTTTAGGAGGATAATAAATGAAAATTCATTTTTTTTAAATTTTTGTTGCAGTTGAGTCGTAGGGGCAAATTTACTAAAGGGCTAAGTGACTAACGCTGGTGAAAATTTGTCAGCATGAGGTCATTTTGGTACTTTGCCGATTTACTAACGGACGATGACATAACTTCGCTAGTGAAGGAGACTCTAGCACTACTTCGCTCTGGCGAAAGAGCGTTACTTTGCAAATTCACTAAGATGCGGATTTTACTGAACGTTACCTCTTGCGCCAGACTTGCTCTCGCCACCTCAGACCAGGAGAAGTGCAATAGAGTAGATAGGACTTCCTCAAAAAATAGTTGAAAAATTTTCTAAGTCCCAAATTTTTCAGGGTGATAGGCTGCAATAGATTTTTTTCTGGGGTACCCAGCTTCCTCCCTAAACTATACATTGGGCTCATGTGTAAGGCAATATAATGACTCTATTTTATTTTATTAAGTTTCCCTCGGCTTGTGTAGTGTTGAGTAGTATTTGCTGCAACATATACGTCCATTCAACTTTAACTTCCCGCCTTATGCAAATTAGCCAACACTAGCGCAACTTCGCTTTCCTTGCCGCAGTAACGCTAGCACAACTTAGCCAGCGTTCGGCGCCCTGGACGCAACTTCGGATTTTAGTGAATTACCATGCGATGTGAGCCAAGCCGTCACTGGTGAATTTTCTGAGGTTAGTGAATTTGCCCCCTACAGTTTTCTGGCCTGAAGCTTATTAAAGACTCAGTTACAGTTGGGGTTGCCACTTGGCCGGTATTTTACCAGCCTAGCTGGTAAAACACCTGCCGAGGCTGGTATTCCAAATTTACTGGCAATGTAGGTGCCGGTAAATTTGTAATACCCTTAACAAAAGCCCTTGGCCCTCCACTCAAAACGTATCTTTTCTCCACCTTCTGGCTGTCGCGGGACATGACCCCACCCCCTTTTACATCACAGGCCACCCCTTATGTTCCCGCCCCCACAGGCCGGTAGAAATCGTCTGAAAAGGTGGCAACTCTCGGTATAGTCCCTATATAAAAAAACCCAATTTCTTTGGTCAAACATGCAGTATCAGTCAGGTTATGTGCAAGCTTCTATCTTGGGTCTATCTGAGTAGAACGTACATCAGATGCTACATGCGCTGCCTTTGCTGTATCCAGGATAGAACCAATTTACATGGGTCTAGTAGAGGTCCCACGTCGCCTCAATACACCTAGGGGCAAATTCACTAAGCGCCGAAGCGCCTAACGCTAGCGTCAATTCACTAGCGTTGGTTTTTCGTTACTTCGCAAATTCACTAATAAATGCTGGCGTAAATTCGCTAGTGTTACTTCGCGCCCCTTACGCCTGGCAAATTTTCGCAACGGACATAACTACGCAAATTCACTAACGCGCGCATTGTACTTAACGCTACCTTTTACGCTAGACTTCCTTCCCCACCTCAGACCAGGTGAAGCGCAATAGAGTAGATAGGGATTGCTTTAAAAAAAGTTCAAATTTTTTCTAAGTCCCAAAAAACGCTGGCGTTTTTTCTATATTATGGGTGATAGGCTGAAAAAGATTTTTTGGGGCTCCCCTCCTTCCCCCCTACATTTCCTAACTCATGGCAACTTAGCTATACAGTGGGCACATGTGTAGGGCAAAAAAAAAAAAAATTATATGATGTTTTGAAGGTTTCCCAGGCATTTGTAGTGATTGTACGTATTCCTCCATTGAAATTTGAATTTGGCGCCGTATGCAAATTTACCATCGCTAGCGTAACTTCGCTTTGCTTAGCGAATCAACGCTAGTGCAACTTCGCAACCTTACGCTACCCCTGAGCGCAACTTTGGATTTTAGTGAATTTGCAGAGCGCTGGCGAAACTACGCCTGGCGAAGTGCAACTACGAATCTTAGTGAATTTGCCCCCTAATGTCATTTTTCCATGAAGTTACAAGTTTCCTTGCTGGAGACTAGTTTCATGGAATTTGTGAACTGAACCAAAGAATTTTACGTGGCTGAGTAACACGAAGTCAGCATGTGTATTTTGCTAGTCTGCGTCTGTTTGACAATTGGAATAAGTGGTGATGTGGGAATGAATGTAAAGTCTTGTATAGGAAATAATAGTATTTGCAGGTTGGGACTCTAGTCCCAGACTGTTTTTTTTTCTTCCTACAGTTTAAAATGAGTTATAAAAGACTATGTATAGATCTTCTGCTACTCCTGCCTTTGTACTCGGTGACCTTATAATATATTGGATATTAAGTTTATCACAGGATGAACCTCACACACTAAATAGTATTCAAACAATGTGTTACTATAGTACATAATTAAAACGAACTACATAAATAAACCCGTGATGCCGTATTCTTTTGATCTGCAGTAAAATGTGGCCTCGTTTAAGCATAAATTAATATTAGGGGGGCATATTTATTAAGACTCGAATTGGAAATTCAAATTTTCAAATAGGATTTTCAAATTCGAGTTGGGAATAATCCAAACTCGATTTTGAATTCAAGCTTTATCATACCTGGACCCTGGGAACAATTCAAATTCGAGTTCTTGTAGAAGTCAATAGCAGACGTCCAGTGACCCATTTGAAGATGTTAATAGCCTTCCTGATACTCAAGTTTTTTTTGAGAAAAAACTAAATTAGATTTTAGTCAAATTTGATTTGAATTCTATTAAAGTTTTTGGGTCGGGAATATTCGTTCGAATTTTTTCTTAAATAACCTCCCAGTCGAATTTTGAGTATATTCGGATTTATTAGAGTACAAAAAAATTCACATGAATTCGAAATTCCACCTTTGATAAATGGGCCTCCCCATTACAGAGAATTAGACCAATGAAAACTTCATATATATCTAAATAAATTAGCACCTTTCCCCCGGTTCAGAAAAAAAAAAATAGGTGGCAGGTGAATGATTTGTTTTATTAATGAGTTTAGCCTCAAACCAATTTGAATATGTAATTTCTTTCTCCTGTTTGTAATTTGTTTTTCCAGTTTGAGGTTCTTGCATAATTTGTATGTAAAGAAGTCTGCGATGACAGTATGAAAAGCACCTGTCTGTACTTGTTGCTTTCAATGTGTTTGTTCTTCCAATTGCAGATCTGTTTGTTTTCCAAAAGAGCTATTAATGAAAATAAAAGCAAACCAGTAGAACATTTGGCTACTAGAGGATGTGTAGAATCACTGAGACTTGTAATGAACCATCTTGTGACTTTATACAGCCACAGGCTTCTAATATCCTTATAATTTACAGTAGGGGGTACATTATCCCTTAAAATACGAGTGATACTCAGAGTTCCCTGTATAACTCAGCCTGCAGCCTTGTGCCTTAATATGGTCACATACTAACCCCTCAGTGAGTTCTAATATCCTTATAATTTACAGTAGGGGGTACATTATCAATTATAATACATGAGTGATACTCAGAATTCCCTGTATATCTCAGCCTGCAGCCTTGTGCCTTAATATAGTCACAGAACCCCTCAGTGACTGCTAATATCCTTATCATTTACAGTAGGGGGTACGTTAGCCCTTATAATACATGAGTGATACTCAGAGTTCCTTGTATAACTCAGCCTGTAGCCTTGTGCCTTTATATGGTCACAGAACCCCTCAGTGACTTCTAATATCCTTATCATTTACAGTAGGGGGTACATTATCCCTTATAATACATGAGTGATACTCAGAGTTCCCTGTATAACTCTGCCTGCAGCCTTGTGCCTTTATATGGTCACAGAACCCCTCAGTGACTTCTAATATCCTTAGCAGGGAGTACATTGTCCCTTGTAATACATTAGTGATAGAGGGATCTATCTATCCATATCACATACAGTATGTATACTGATGATGTCGAATATTCATTGGACAAAACATGCAGGGAATCTATGTTCTGAGTTCTCTCTGCATTTCCCATCAATAATTCCTCAATAAGTCTGCACGAGAAAAAAATGTAATTATTTTTTCTTTAATGATGTTAATGATTGAATGTGACTGTCTGGGGAGAGTGGGGCTGAAGGAGCGCAAGCCCTGTGGTGATAGATTGGTAGTTTGAGGTTGGCAGTAATGTTTTTATTGTTCAGCTTTGTGCAGTAGTGTTTAGTAGATGCTCTGTGCATGACTACTGAGTAACTCTATACAACTCCGTGTTGGTCATTAACTGTGTGGATGTCTTTATTAGTTGCTACATTATTATAGGAAGTAGCATTGTTTTGCATTTGGCCCTGTTAGCTGCCGTAGAAGAACAACTCCCAGCATCTTTAGCTGGCTGATGTGGGGTGATACTGGGGTTTGTACTTCAGCAATAACAAAAAGGCTACAAGGTGGGAAACAATGAGAAGTAATATTAGTGAACCCATCCTGCTGTACTGTTTCCATCCTTCTTTAAAGGAGTTGTTCACCTTTAAATTAACTTTTACTATGATGTAGAGAGTGATATTCTGAGACAATTTGCAATGGGGTTTAATGTTTTATTATTTGTGTTTTTTTGAGTTATTTCGCTTTTTATTCAGCAGCTCTCCAGTTTGCAATTTCAGCAGTCTGGTTACTGGGTCTAAATTAACCATGCATTGATTTAAATATAATACTCGAATATGAATAGCAAGATGAGTAATAAAAAGTAGCAATAAATGTGTGGCCTTACAGAGAATTCCTTTTCTAGATGGGTGACCCCCATATAAATACTGGAAAGAGTCAGAAGAAGAAGGCACTTAAGAATATAAAAAAGACAAAATGAAGGCCAATTGAAAAGTTGCTTAGCATTAGCCATTTGCCTCAATCTGATACTTTTTCCTTGTTTTCTTCGGGCCTGGACAGACACATGCACAGTAGAGTGAAATTGCCAGCTTTTCAAATACAGGTTCTGCTTTCACTACTGCACATGTGCTAGCCCTGAACGAATTGCAAGAAGCCGAAGAAGATGGTGAAGATGAGCATCTACAGAAGTACCCCGGGGCCTGCATCTTTTTTGCATACAGGATTACTTCCCAGGGTTATTGGCAAATTGATTATAATTACTGGGGTGTGCCTAAAATTTTGAAATCCTCGGTGATTATACCTTCTCCTATAAGGCCATTGTGTAAGAGAGTAGTACATTTGGATGAGGTGGTATATCAGGTCCCTGGGGAGCAGTACATTCAGATTAAGCAGTAGATTCAAATGAGGCAGGTATAACAGGTCACTTGGTAGGAGAGCTGTACATTTGTAAGCAGCAAGCCATTGGAGAGGAGAGCAGCACATTTAGATGTGAGTAAAACTTGCTACTGGGAGGAGAACATCACATTTAGATAATGGCACATACTAGGCCATTGGGGGGGAGAGTAGATTATATTATAATACTCCACTGAGTACAGGACATTTAGTTATTGCCTTATGAATTTTTGGTTGCAACCATGTTTAATGTAGTTGAAAATCCTGTTTTCTATTGTCTGTTGGTATTTTGTTTCTGTTCCACGTCTGCCAGCGCTGTTGGAGGTGCTGTGTGTGTGTATTCAGGCGCCTCCATTTTTCTTCCCTTGAACGTGTCTCTACAAAGCCAGCATTCCTGCTTCATCTCTTTTCTCTTGACAGTCAGAGCAGTTGGTTCTTCCTGCTCAGGGTTCTGCTTATAGTCATATAACAGTAAAGGGGCTTTGCAGTAACTTGTGACATGTGCAGTTAAGCCACAAAGACATTTCCAATTGCATTTAGGGGTTGTGATGGCTTTGGGATGCATGCTGACAGGCTGCACATGGTTAGTGTTACTGAATTCGTTTCCATTCAGTGCAGTAGTGATGTGTGGGCCGGCCCGATAGCCACGGGTCGGGCGGGTTTGGGCCGAATTGGCTGTGCCGTTTGCAGGTCGTGAGTAGGTATTATACTGTACTAAGCACAATTCAGCAGGAACAGCCCTCTAAACTTGCCTGTGCATAGCCTGTACAGAGATATACCATAAAACTATGGCAGCATAGGTATTCCCCTGTACTAAGCATAATTCAGCAGGAACAGCCCCCTGCGTTTGCTTATAGTCTGTACAGAGAGATCCCATAAAACTATGGCAGCATAGTTATTCCCTGTACTAAGCACATTAGCAAGAACAGGGCCCAACCATTAACCGTACCATTAACTATAAAAGCTTGGGTATTCTCCTTTACTAAACACAATTTAGCAGGAATTGCTACATAAGTTTAATCATAGCTTGTACTGGGATATTAGCATAGGCAATAACACATATTAATATATCGGTTATCATTCAGTTAGAAAATAGCATATAATGTTAATATGTTAATAGGCAAGTCCAATATGAATAAGAATGGATGTGACGAGTCCTTCTATACTGTAATTGATAACACTATCTGCCAAGGGAAGATTTTACATTAATAGTGATGAGCGAATCACATTATCATCAACGGGCAGCAAATTTTTTTACGTGCAACGATTTTTCTCTCCAAATGCATTAAAGTCGATGGGAGTTGTGGCAACTTTTTTTGTCTCTGCGACTTTTTTGTCCAAATGCATTAAAGTCAATGGGCGTTTTTTACGACATTTTTTCTCGCCTAGAGGCCCTCTGCGCTATAATAAATACAGTTAATACCTCATTCTCTACTCATCTAGAGCATTGGCTCATGGACAAATTCTTAGGGCTTTATGGGTGGACACATGCAAATTATGTGTCATATGTCTCTTTAGCCAACTATCCATACATAAATCGGAGGGGGGGTTTACACTCTTATTTTTAACCTTGCGGCGTAGCCGGATGTATTTGTTTATTACTATGAGTGTGCTATGAGATTTTTTAAAGGGATGTAAACCTCCCAATGCATTATCCCTTTGGAACCCAGAATTTTTCACCGACACAAACTGACAGATGGAAGAGGATTCTCCAATGCCATTATCTAACATAGGGCAGGTTTAGCTGGTAGATAATACACTCTCATTAAACATTGGGAGTGGAGACATACTGATGTTTAGTTTCTCACTATTAGAATATAACCAATGTATTGCTTCTCATGAACATTGAGCAGTAGGCCAAAGTCATCCTAAATGCTTTATTCTCATTGAAGGATTGCAGAGATGTCAATAAACCTGGATTATCTAAAAGTCACCTGGATTATATATAAATCAAATGGGGGCAATATGGGTGGGGTGTAACTGAACATGGTTGGGGTATTCTGGAGGAATGGGCAAAAAACTCAAGTGGGAGATCTTGCATTAGGCCAGAAGCTGTGATTCTGTTTAACAGGGCTGTGTCTGGTGGACTTTATTTCCCACTCTCCCCACATTCCCATCTTTATTCCTTCATAGAAGATGCTGGGAGATGGAATCAAGCCAGTAATGTAACTAGAGGGGGTCGGGCCCTGGCACGGGACGTGCAGCCGGGCCCCCCTCCGTATGCTATTTTCGCCCAGAATCCAGAGGCGCGCGAGCTGCCGGGGGGCGCTGAGAGGGTGCAGGCCCTGGCCCAATCGCAACCCCTGCTCCCCCGGTAGTTACGCCACTGCATCAAGCAATGTTTGGCTGGAGCAACAGTGTTATAGAAAGTTAAAACTGAAGAGCTGAAAATTATATTTGTTAATGGGGAATATTTTCCCTTTAGACTAAGTTACTGCCCATACTGCCAAGAAAGATGACATTTAGTAGATGGTAGTTATATAAAAGCCCAGGGCCACAGTTTGTACACGTAACAAAAGGTTTATAAATCATGGCTTTGTGATGTAATACTCTGAGCATGGGTGTATACACGCCTTATTGAATTCTCTGCAGCGTAAAATCCCTTCAGTCAAACCACGTGTTTACTATTAGATGCACTCGGCTAAACATCCTGAGAGAGTGGAGCTGATTTGCACAAGACCACAAAGAGCTGAAGCTGCAGAGCCAAGTAGCAAATGTTACATTCTGTGCCCTGCCCTGCGCACCCACGTGATCTTCTGTCAGTAACATACAGGCCGGGGGGATCGCAAGAATGGAAAGATCATATACAGGAGTATGATAGAGCTGTTGTTATGAATGACAGGCTTTTATAGTTGTAAATATTGCCTGACCCAAAAGGGACAAAATCACCACATTTATTTAATGAGTTTAATTATCTTTATATTTGTATGAGTGAGTGTGTGTGTAAGGAGCCATTCCTGCCTTGTGAAGTTACTCAGTGGTTGCTGGGATACTAGCCTAGTACAGGACAGTAAGGTTCAATCCTATTGGCTGACACATCTAGGTTTGCCACCTTTTGAAGAGGCTGAGACCAGGCAGGGGGACGGGCCGTGATGTCAGAGGGCGGGGTCATGCCATAGGTGGGTGTGTCAGTGACATCAGGGGGCAGGGCGATTGGCCGGTCGCCTTGTCAATCAAGAGAATCCTGCCTGCTTTTCCTTATTTCCAGTAAATGGAATCAGTGTGTGATTCTTTGGGCACAAGTCTGTGGGTGCGGAGGAAGCAGGACAGATGCAATGGGGCTTAATGCAACTATACAGAAGTGCAGAAACATGTTGGGCTGAAAGCACCTTTAATGAATAAGTCAAACATTAGTATCTATTTGTATCAGTATGTTTTAACAACAAACAGTAGTTTGACCAGTAAAATATACATTTTTTTTTTGTTTGTTTTTGTTTTTTAAGAGGTCATTGACTGAACTAAACCCTGAGAAATGTGACTATAATTAGTGCTAATGCCAGTCAGTCACCTGTATAAAATGGTCCGGTTTCACAGCTCTGGCACGGTTCCCAGGGGATAAGCCCTCATTACTGAAAGCAGTGCTCTAAAACCACCTTCTGCTTAATTCTCATATGCAACAGAATTAGCAGTCATCACACTTTCACCCGCTGGGCTACCTCTGCCTGCTACCGTGTTTTCAAATAATGTCAGCTGAACTAAACAGGACTCTGGAGAAAACTGCTGCCAGCATCATGGTATATGCTGTTTAGAATTCATGGGGGGAATGTGGGAATGTATATGCAGCTGCGACTGTCTGGCTCTAGAACTGCTCTCCCTGTATATTAGAATGTACCATTTATCTGCAACTGTCTGGCTCTACAACTGCTTTTCCTGTATAATGGAATGTACCATGTAGCTGCAAGCGTGTGATTCTAGAACTCCTTTCCTTGTATATTGAAAGGTAGTGCGTCCCAACTGTTCAGTTTTTAGAGGGACAGTCCCTCTTTTGACAGCTCAACCCACAGTCCCTCGTTTGTACTGGAAAGTCCTGTTTTTCTCTGCACTGAACAAGCAGAAAAAGAAACAATGTTTCGAGCTTTTGGCAGAGAGCCCAGAACAGCTACAGCAGAAGATAAGATACTTTTGTAACAATTTCAAGATGCACAAATAAGTAATTGTAACAATATAAGATCTCTTTGGAAATGTTAGACTAACAGTTTAAAGGGCAATTCACCTTCATTAGCAAAACTGCAATAACTGAAAGAAACCCACAGAAATATGTTCAAACTTTCATAAATGGCCAAATTATGTAAAATAAACATGGTAATTAGGGGGTGTGGCTACAAAAATGTGAACGGTCAAAAAAATTTGTACGGCAACCTTTTTGGCCCTCTTTTTATTTCCAAAATGTTGGGAGGTATGCCAGGTACCGTCTCCCTATATAATGGAATTAGTGGCATAACTACAGAGGAAGCACACCCTATGGCTGCAGGGGGCCCAGGAGGTATAGGGGCCCAATGAGGGCCTAATTCAAATACAATTTCAATTAATATATGTAGCTGCAACTGTGTGGCTGTAGAACTGCTCTCCCTGTATATTGGAAGGTACCGTGTAACTACGACTGTGCAGCTCTAGAACTGCTTTCCCTGTATATTGGAATGTACCATGTAGCTGCAACCATGTGGCTCTAGAAATTCTTTCCCAGTATAATGGAATGTACCATGTAGCTGCAACCACGTGGCTCTAAAACTGCTTTTCCTGTATAATGGAATATACCATGCAGCTGCAACTATGTGGCTATATAACTGCTTTCCCATATAATGGAATATACCAGTCCATGTTGCTGTGACTGTGTGCCTCTATGACTGCTTAGTGCAGCTCTGCACCTTTATAGACACTTTGCCCAGCAGAATAGAATGTACAGTGCAGCTCTGTGCAACCCTAGAACCTATTTGCCAGAGAAAGCTTTGCCACACCAGAGCAGAGCAGTGTGCAGCCAAGTACCCCCCTAGCTGTTTCACTCATAATATTTGCCCCATATATCAACTCTGAACAAGATACAGCTACATCCTGGCGTTTTACATGTGCCCCAGTCTCAAGTGCATTGAAGGATCATCTCGTATCCTGCTGAATGTATCTCTGACAGCCGGACATTCCACAGCCTCTCCTTAGGACAATGAAAATCCCCTGGCAGAAGGAGCAAATGTTAATTATTATTATTGTTGGCAGAAGCAGAGCAGTGCATGGTCTTTATCACCAGTCAGAGTTTATTATACTGTAAAGCATTAATGTTTTATTTATTTGAAAATGGGCTTAGTGGGATCAGTGAGGGGGGCTTATTTGGCCATCTTGATATGCAATGCTCTGCTAGGCTTTAGCTGCAAAGATATGTGGGTCTTCCCATAATGCACAGCTTATTCAGTCAAAGGGGAAGTAAATATACACTGAAACGATCACACTTTAGATTGTGTTAAAGCATAGGCCTGGTGTAAGAGTTTCCACTGACATCAACCATATCAAACTGGGTTCCTGCCGTTTGGCCCATATCCCTCTCCTTCAAGACTATGAACACCCTGGAGGGAGGTTATTATTTTTCTTCCTGTTTTAACAAGTAGACAAGTACTTGGATGATAATTTGTCCATGTATAATGTTTATTCACAGATATGATGTGTATAGAATACCCTATGCCAAAACAATATGTACAACTAAATAAACAGTATAACATCTGCTTGCCTCCTAATATCCTTATCATTTACTGTAGGGGATACATTATACATTTTAATACTCAGGATTCCCTGTATAACTCAGCCTTCAGCTTTGTGCCTTTATATGGTCACAGAACCCCTCAGTGACTTCTAATATCCTTATAATATACATCAGGGGGTACATAATCCCTTATAATACATGAGTGATTCTCAGAGTTCACTGTATAACTCAGCCTGCAGCCTTGTGTCTTTATATGGTCACAGAACCCCTCAGTGACTTCTAATATCCTTATCATTTACAGTAGGGGGTACATTATCCCTTATAATACATGAGTGATACTCCGAGTTCACTATATAACTCAGCCTGCAGCCTTATGCCATTATATAGAAACATAAACCTTAGTGACTTCTAATATCTTTATGGTATGGGACCTATTATCCAGAATGCCTGTGGTTTTTCGGATAATGGATCATTTTGTAATTCATCTACATCTACTAGAAAATCATGTAAACATTAAATAAACCCAATTGGCTGGTTTTGCTTCCAATAAGGATTACGTTTATGTTAGTTGGGATCAAGTACAAGGTATTGTTTTATTATTACAGAGTAAGAAGAAATAATTTTTAAACATTTGGATTATTTAGATAAAATGGAGTCTATGAGAGACGGCCTTTTTGTAATTTGGAGCTTTCTCAATAAGGGGTTTCCAGACAATGGATCCCATACCTATAATAAACAAGCGCCATGAATATCGAGTAAAATAAATACTTAAAAACAGTGCCGGTCTTAGGCCAATTGGACCAATTGGGCCCCGCGCCTGTGGGGGCCCCGCAGTTCCGCACCATGGCAACTAGGCAAAAGGAACTAGGAAATGCTTTTACTTCCTTGTCCACACCAATGATCACTTGCGCACTTGACAGATCAGCTGTACAGATGTCCTAAAATGCTTTCCGTACAGCTGGCTCCGTTCTGGTTACTTCACATGCTGTGTGAAGCCCCCTGCTACCTGTGAATGTGATCTTCCTGTCTCCAGACTAAGCTGCGTCAGGCAAGAGTAAACTATGGCAGCATAGGTATTCCCTGTACTAAGCACAATTCAGCAGGAACAGCCCCTAAGTTTGCTCATAGTCTGTACAGAGAGATCCCATAAAACTATGGCAGCATAGGTTTTCCCCTGTACTAAGCACAATTCAGCAGGAACAGCCCCTAAATTTGCTCATAGTCTGTACAGAGAGATCCCATAAAACTATGGCAGCATAGGTATTCCCTGTACTAAGCACAATTCAGCAGGAACAGTCCCTTAGTTTGCTCATAGTCTGTACAGAGAGATCCCATAAAACTGGTTACATATACAGTGAAAATCAATGTCTGTGCTGTGTGTTTTTTATTTGAACTCCATAAAAATAAAAATGAGTATTTTTTTTTATAATCCATGGTTCTGCACACACATCTGTACAGTGATCGCTAAAAGATGCAGAAAATATTTTTTTGTGCACATAACCTAAAACAAATTAGAAGGAACACAGTCCCCAACTGGCAGCACTTATGGGATAGAGGGAAAGGCAGTGACTATTTGCCACCCACACTGGAACCCTTTGCCAGACAACAAAACTCTGTCTAGGCGGCCCCGCCACAATAATTCCAATTGGGCCCCGCAGTTGGTAAGACCGGCCCTGCTTAAAAACGGTGCTTAGTGATGTAATTGATAATGATGGTTGTTCAGTGATGCATATCCTTATATAATTATAATATATTTTTCACTATATAATATACAGTAGGGCATACATTATTTTCTTAACAGGAAAACCACTTTCCCAGTATAAAAGAGCTCTAAGTAGAGAAAAGAAGCACTTTTAGGTGTAAGAGCAGTAGAAGAAACCCAAGAATAGTTTTATAGAGTGCTCTGGCTGTTGCGCTTTACACATCTAACCCCAGCCTGTTGCTATTTAAAGTATAATCCTAAACTGGATTTTTTTTATTAGTTTCGTGATATTCTAGACAGGGACCATATAGAGGACCCAGCGGCTGCAGGGGGCCCAGGAGGTATAGGGGCCCCACGAGGCCCTAATTCATATACAATTTCAAAAAAAACAGCCCAACCTCTAGACATTTCCGGGGCCTGAAAAATAATTTCCTACGGGGCCCAGTAATATCCAGTTACGCTACTGATTCTAGAAGTTCCATTTCTAATGATGACTTGTTGCAGAGTTGGATTTAACTTGGAGTAATCCTCAGGGAACGAAAAGACGAAATTGCAGGGTTGGTGCTCAAAGCAATAACACCCTGTCAGACTCCATTGTAAACAGCAGGAAATGCTTCTATGAAAGGCTGTTCCTTCCAGGAGTTGAATTCTGAATTAGGTGTGTCCTAACACTGACATCTGGGAGGAAATTTTTAGTTGGGCTATAGGCTATGCCCTCTCTACCATCTAAATTAAAGGGGTTGTTCACCTTTGAGTTAACTTTTAATATGATGTAGAGAGTGATATTCTAAGATAAATAGGTTTTCATTTTTTATCATTTGTGGTTTTTGAGTTATTTAGCTTTTTATTCAGCAGCTCTCCAGTGTGCAATATCAGCAATGTGGTTGCTAGGATCGAAATTACCCCCGCAACCATGCATCGATTTGAGTAAGAGACTGGAATATGAATAGGAGAGGCCTGAATAGAAAGATGAGTACAGGCCGTCCCCCGGGTTACGTACGAGATAGGGTCTGCAGGTTTGTTCTTAAGTTGAATTCGTATGTAATTTGAAAAATTTACATTATGGGGCAGATTTATCAAGGGTCGAATTTCGAAGTACAAAAAACTTCGAAATTCGACCATCGAATTAAAAAACTTCGAATTCGAATATCGAATTCGAATTTTTTTAAACAAATTTGCCAATCCTGCGGTCTAATAAAAATCGTTTGATCGAACAATTAAATCGTTCGAAACAAATGATTCCACCTATTTTTAGCAATCGATCAAACGATTTCTATTTGACCAAGAATCATCGAATGGTCGAATAGTCAAACGATTTTACTTAGAATCATTTGAATCAAAGTTGAATGGTCGAATATAGCTTATTCAATGGTCGAAGTACCCAAAAATTTACTTTGAACTTTTTGAAATTCGAACCATTCACTAGAGCTTAGTAAATCTGCCCCTATCTTATTAAATGCAACTTAGACAGATGTCTGTCTTAACATAGTATTTATTTTTACCTTTCTGTGCCCGCAGTAGACAACACACCCCAGAGGGGATTGGGGCAGGTAGTTTATTAAAGCTAAATGCTAATAAAAGTCAATCAAACCATAGTATGTTACTGTAATAGCCCCCGTTTGTAAGTATGAATTGTATGTAAGTTGGGTATATGTAACTCGAGTACTCCCTGTAATAAAAAGTAGCAATAACAATACATGTGTAGCCTTACAGAGCCTTTGTTTTTTAGATGGGGGCAGTGACCCCCATTTGAAAGCTGGAAAGAGTCAGAAGGAAAAGGCAAATTACTAAAAAAAAAACCTGTAAAAAATAAATAATGAAGACCAATTAAAAAGTTGCTTAGAATTGGCCATTCTATAGCATATAAAAAGCTTACTTTTAAGGGAAACAATGGGCAATAGCACCCATGCACCTCATACTGTACTTTATAAATATGAGAACAGAAAACATAAAAGTACAATATTTTATTTTTAGTCTGGTGCTTGAGAGGTGCTCATGCGGTCATGGAATCTTTCCTGCCTCTCATTGCACCTTTGGATCATAAAGTAGATACTCAATGGAACAGTTCCTTTTATTTTCAGAACAATTGTCTCCCTGTTATAGGTGCAGTCGTCCTGACAAGGCAGGATCCTCCACATTCTTCACACGAGTATTACACCATTACAGCACAAAATTGCCCCAATAAGGTGGAAATTGGAGGGAAGAGAACTAAAATGACCCAAAGGTTTCCATATGTACAAGTCAGCCCGGTGGAACAGGAATATGGAAGAGCTGTTCCTTAGTCTATAGTCATATCCCAATTAGGATTAAATGATGTTATTAATTTATACTTCTTTTGCTGGCGTTTTGTTTGCAGCATTCATTACCCGTAACATTTCCAGTAAAGTAATAATGTCTGGCATTCATCAAGACCTGCGTTTCCCTTCTAAAATGAATGAAATGAAAGACATGAATACATGGATTAAACGATTTTACCTTAGATTTAAATTTGTAAGTGTAGTTTCTATTGAAAGCAGAAATGCTTAGCAACTACTGGTTCTGACTGCTGAAACATTGTAGCAGGAGTCAGCTGAATAACAGACCCAGAGGAGAACTGACCCCTGCTACGCTGTTTCAGGAGTCAGGACGACAGAAAGGTATAATGCAATGCCACTTTCAGTTGCAATTACATTTAGAGATAGATAAATGTGGAGATCCTTGTTAAACGGGTTGTTCACCTTCCAAACTGTTTTTTTTTTTTCAATTTTGGTTGTTTTCAGATTGTTCCCCCTAAATTGAATTTCAATTGTTCTCCTTTTTTTTTTATTTCTTGCCCTTTTTCCAGAATTAAAGTTTAAAGGGGTGGTTCACCTTTTAGTTAACGTTTAGGGGGCATATTTATCAAGGGCCGAAATTTGAATTGAAAAAACTTCGAAATTCTAATTCAAAAAGAAATTAAGTCGAAGTTTTTTTGGTCGAATAGGTCCATTTTCGATCGAATAGGTCCTAATTCGGATGAATTTGAATTGTACGAATCGAAGGAATAGCGTTGTCCCCCCCCAAAAAACCATAGATTTTTCAAAGTCCACCAATTGACTCCAAATAGGTTGTAGCAGGTCCCCCATAGGCTAAAACAGCAATTCGGCAGGTTTTAGATGGCGAATGGTCGAAGTCAATTTTTAAAGAGACAGTACATGATACATTTCAATATTCACATTTTTTAGTTTTTTTCAGATTCAAATTAAATTTGGACTATTCCCTAGTATACAAAAAAATAGCTTGAAATTCAAATTTATTTCATTCGAAAATTCACCTCGATCTTTGATAAATCTGCCCCTTAGTATATTATAGAAAGACTAATTCTAAGCAACTTTTCAATTGGTCGTCTTTTTTTTTTATAGTTTTTCAATTATTTGCCTTCGTCCTTCTGACTCTTTCCAGCTTTCAAATGGGGGTCACTGACCCCATCTAAAAAAAAACCAAATGCTCTGTAAGGCTACACATGTATTGTTATTTTGCCTTTTATTATTCATCTTTCTATTCAGTCCCTCTCCTATTCATATTCCAGTCTCTCATTCAAATCAATGCATGGTTGCTAGGGTAATTTGGACACTGGCCAAAAATGTAAACTGGAGAGTTACTGAATAAAAAGCTAAATAACCCAAAAACCACAAATAATAAAAAAAAATTAAAACCGATTACAAATTATATCAGCATATCACTCTCTACATCATACTAAAAGAACATTTAAAGGTGAACAACCCCTTTAATATTCCTGTCTCTGGTGTTTGAGTCTGGCAGCTCAGTAATTCAGGTGCAGATTCTGAACTGTTACAATTTGCTCCATTAGTTGATCCATTTCTCAGCAGCATCTCTGGAGTATTAGTAACTATTGTATCAGTTCTAACTGCTGCCTGTAATGAAACTCTGACATTCTACTCAGCAGGGTCAAACATAAGAAATGTATCAATTAATGTATCAGTTTAATTCAGCGCCCCTGAACTACTTTAAAAAGTCATAATAAGGTGATAAATGAAAGTTTAAACTTCAATACAGTGAAATAGTGATGTGCGGGTAGGCCAATAACCACGGGTCGGGCAGTTTCGGGGCCGACCCCGCACCACCATTTGCCACCCCCACCTGCCACACGAAAATGCAGTCTTTCCGTCTTCCGGCTTCATTTTTTAAAGACGCGCACCTTCTGCCCCGCCCCTTTTGTGACATCATGGGTGGGGCGGGGCTAGTCCGCATGGGCCTTAAAATGAAAGCTGGAAGTCGGGGCAGAGCGGGTTGGCGAAGGGCGGTTTAGGGTCACATCACTACAGTGAAACCTCAATTTTACATCCTCTGATTTTGTTTCCCCTCATTTTACATTGTTCTTTTGTGGTCCCACCTATATATTATGCATAAAACATTCCCCTGATTTTCCATTTACTTTATAATTTAACGCCATTTTTTTCTGGTCCCCTGAAAAACGTCAAATGGGGGTTCTGTTTTCTACAAATAGAAAGTAATGGAAAAAAGTCTTTATTTCTGGTGAACTATCTGAAAACAATTGAATTGAAAAGATGTGCTGGAAGGGGAACAACCCCTTTAAATGACAGAGACATGATACTGAGCGCATTAAACATGGCTTCCCACCTAGAAAAGATGTTACTTTAGATTGATAGCACCAGACACTTGTTATATGTTGAGCTGTGAGACTGGAACCTTTTGTGGTTAAGCTGCAACCTAAATTGAAAAGAAAGAGACAGCGAACATAGAATCCTTTCCTACTTAAATGAAACCGTTTTCAAGTAACATAGGCCAACAATACCAGGCCTTTCTTCAGTTCAGAATTTATTTCAGGCAAGAGAAGGGTTACGGCCTGTGCTGACGTTTCACCACGAATTATGTTGCAGTTATAGATGTCACCTTTTTATTTTTACATGTACTGTTGATTGGAAATAAGCATCTCATTAAAGGGGTTGTTCACCTTTGAGTTAACTTTTAGTATGATGTAGAGAGTAATATTCTGAGACAATTTGCAATTGGTTTTCATTTTTTATTATTTGTGGTTTTTGAGCTTTTATTCAGTAGCTCTCTAGTTTGTGATTTCAGCAATCTGGTTGCTAGGGCCCAAATTACCCTAGCAACCATGCATTGACTGAGAGACTGGAATATGAATAGGAGTGGCCTGAATATAAAAGATGAGTAATAAAAAGTAGCAATAACAATAAATTTGTAGCTTTACAGAGCATTTGTTTTTCAGGTGGGGTCAATGACCCCCATTTGAAAACTGGAAAGAATTAAAAGGCAGAAAATTAAAAACTGTTAAAAATCACTGATGAGGACCAATTGAAAAGTTGCTTAGAAATGGGCATTCTATAACATACTAAAAGTTAACTTAAAGGTGAACCACCCGTTTAAAGGGGAATACCTATGCTGGCAGAGTTTTATGGTCTTATGGTATCTGTCTGTATACCATAGAGGGATGTTCCTGCTAAATTGTGCTTAGTACAGGGGGATACTTCAGCTGCCATAGTTTTATGGGATCTCTCTGTCAGGGGTGCGAGTTGAGGCTGTCGCCTCAGGCGGCAGCGCCCCACTAGGTACCAGGGGCAGCAAAAATGCTGCTCCTGGTACTTTAAGAGCGAATTTCTGGGGGAGGGGGGGCTGCAACAACTGCTGCTGCCTCAGGCGGCGGAGGGGCCAGGATCGCCCCTGCTGTCTGTACAGAATATGAGCAAACTTAGAGGACTGTTCCTGCTGAATTGTGCTTAGTACAGGGGAATACCTATGCTGCCATAGTTTTATGGTATCTCTCTGTACAGGCTATGAGCAAACTTAGCTGTTCCTGCTGAATTGTGCTTAGTACAGGGAATACCTATGCTGCTATAGTTTTATGGTATCTCTCTGTACAGACTATGAGCAAACTTAGGGACTGTTCCTGCTGAATTGTGACTAATTAGTACAGGGGAATACCTATGCTGCCATAGTTTTATGGGATCTCTCTGTACAGACTATGAGCAAACTTAGGGAGCCGTTCCTGCTAAATTGTGCTAATTAGAGTGGAATAACCATACTGCAAAAGTTTTTTTTTAATTTCTGTAGAAAACAGAATTATCTTTTAAGAACCAGGGAATCCCTGCAACAGAAATATTGCTAACAAGCTAACTCTATGTACAGATCATAATGCCACTGTTCAGTCTCTCTGCGTTGAATGGAGGTTCTGTACACAGACATGACAGTGATGGGAGTCAGTCAGAATTCTTTTGGACTAGAGTGTGAATGTGTATAAACATGACTAAACAAATCCTTGAATCTGGAAGCAAGGAGAGACACAGTAAGAGCATCATCTTATCCACCAGACCTATGGTTCCAAGCAGAGATTATGTTACCATCGTATTTCAAAAATGCCCAGTGAAATATATACCTAGTAGGATATTTAGCTCAGGGATATACGGTATTGAAATGCCCAAACCTGTATTAATGTATATTGATAAGAAGCGAGTTGCCATGCTGTTTGAAAGTTAATAAAACTTATGTATGAAAAAGAGCGGCTACAGCACAGGTGCGTGATTAGAGCAAGGACAGTTCCCCTTTAACCCTGATGAAATGAGCAGAGTCGTTCCAGGTTATTTTTAATATGGAAACTGCTCGTTTGCTGTGAGTGTGAATTCTAAACAAACGTAAAATACAGTGAAATACACGAGTAGTAAGGCCAGGGTTAAAGAATATCTGTGTGGAACATGGGACGCAATCTCCACCAAAGATTTACAGCTGCCATTGAAGTGCCTGGTCGCAAATGGGTTAATACTTTTTTATATAGTATTTTTAAAGAGACCTGAGGTCACACTCACTGTTCCAGTTATTCACCGTAATAATAAAACAGTAGCTTGTACTTGATCCCAACTAAGATATAATTAATCCTTATTGGAAGCAAAAACCAGCCTATTGGGTTTATTTAATGTTTACATTGTTTTCTAGTAGACTTAAGGTATGAAGATCCTAATTACGTCGGAAAGATCAGTTATCTGAAAAATCCCAGGTCCTGAACATTCTGGATAATAGGTCCCTAGCTGTATATGTGTGTGTATGTATATATAGCACACTCCAAAGGGCACGATTCTACTTATAGACAGTAAAGGGGAAGTACACTTTATTTATATTCTCCTTAATAATCAATATCTGCCTACTGTATGTATTTATTGTGATGTGTAGGAGGTAACACTCGGTTTCCTCTTTCAGTGTAAAATCAAATATTACCCTTAAAGTGGCAGAGCTAAACCCCTACCCCAGTGGCCAAATGAGTGTTAAAATGCTGAATTCTTACTAATAACAAACACCATGTGCAATTTCATGTTATGTAAGTTCCACAAAGATGAAGCATCCCCCAATAAAGACGCTTCCCCCAGATACTGTGTGGGCCACCTAGTATGAATAATTGGGTTCCCAGCATTATCCTGCACCGTGTCCAACCCCAGCCTTCAGAGTAGGCTTGCATTATTGTGCAGTTTATAAAAGCCGACCTTTGTCTCGTTACATTGTCACGCCGAGCTCTTGCCTCTCGCTGTGCTAGTGTTTGTGCTGTAATGGAAAGAGTCAGAGTTCCATTTTCCTGTTACAAACGAGCGTTTCCCCTTGGGGTCAGAAACCACTTCCCCCAGAGCTTAGCGTAAGATAATGAACAGAAATACTTTCTGAGTATTCCCTTTATAACTTTGTTTCTTGCTGCCTCTTAGTTTCACCACCATATTTATTTTTGTGTGCACAGACTCATTATGCCTTCGTTATTGTGGGTGGTTAGCAGATATTCTGTTTTCTGTTTATTTTCATTATATCAATATATCAATATACCATCCGTCAATGGCCGGGTGCTCACCAATATTTATGCAATGTCATTAGAGAGCACTCATGGCAAATTAGCAAATT